>CM077453.1:21210014-22410014 GCA_039654765.1 Mylopharyngodon piceus | reverse complement strand
CAGGACAGTACATGCCGAGTAATGGTTTCACTCATACTAGTTTCTGTTCTATTTAAGAGTGCAATAAAGGGAAGTACTTTGATTCTATCAAACAATCGTAGGTGTACATTTCCTGAAAAATGAAACAATGTTCAGAATCCAGAGCGTTGGATGATTTGAAGTTTAGTTTCTAGGACATACCGAGAGACTGAGATCTCTATAATCTCTATAATCAGTCGTTTCTTAAAAGGAATCTTAAAAACCTTTGATCTAAATGCTTGTTACAACTGTTTACATGCTATTCTCAATAAGAGGTCTACATTTGGGCCACTGACAACTAAGCGTGAAAAGGAAAAATCCTTTAAAAATCTAGTTCTAAATAGATGTGCCAAATTGTACTCTTTGTATTCATGTTGGTTTTCATATGGTTTTCAAAAACTTTTATACAAATTTCAAGAAAAGTGTAATCAACATTATGCCATAAATGCTAATGACTTAACTTGGGGTAGTCCACCCAAAAATTGTGTCATCATTTCCCCATCCTGGTGAACTGTGACTTTCTTCCATCAATGGACAATAAAGGAAAATATTTTGAAGAATAACAGTTTTGGTTCCCATTGACTTTAATTGTATGGACAAAAAAAACAAAAAACAATGGGAACACAAAACAATGGGAACTGCGTCAATGGGAACTGGAACGTTCCCAATGTTCTTTATTGAACCTGCATATAATATTACCATAACTCAGTTTACTTACTCACGTTGTTCACTTAAATGCATTATCTGTGATTCACCCACTACCTGCTTCGTCCATGACATTAATATGATCACAAATCAAATTATAATCCAGAATTATTTGCACTTATTTATGTTTTATTACACTTTACTTATACTTCTGAAGATGTGATAGATATTTCCTGTCATTAATTTATAATTTCTTGTAATTGCTCATTCACCTATGCTTCCCAATGTGAAATTCATTTACGTTTTATGTATATTTATATATTAAAGGTGCAGTAAGCGATTTCTGAGTAGTACTGTTAATATTTAAAATCGACACCCAAACAAACACACACTTACCCAAAAGAAACACACCCTTCCTTCATTGCTCTGCCCCCAATTTAACTAACATGCTATGCACCTGACCACAGGCAACCAATAACAGCTGACGCATCAGACAGCTCAAGCAATTACAGATGAATCAGCCGTGATCCAACAACAACAATAGAATACAACAACTTATCTTGGGTCTGTGAATCATACAACCTGGTCTCATGGAAAGACGTACCTGTTGGAACGTTTTCACAAGTCGCCAAAATACGTACCAATGCGTACATATCACTGCAGTTTCCAACAGAAATGAACGCTAGAGGCAGTAAAATGGCAAGCGCTTTTAATCGTTTTCATACACAGTTACGATTACGGGGTCAGATTATGGATTAATAAAGACTCGTTTTCACGTCTCCTTGCACAATATTATGTTATGACTTCAAAATGCTTTTTTACCAGAGTGCACGATTTGTAAGCGAATATATTTTGGACTTTGCATCGCTTAACCAGCTCCATATGTTTCGCTTTTCTGACATAACAAGCTTGCTCAGTAACTCAGCTGATACGGAGTTGTACTTAGGACGAGGAAGCCCTGGGTACGAATCCCGTGAAAGGCGAGTCACGGTAAAAGAGCTCAAAGAGAGATCTAAACGAGCTAAAACGGCACGATTACGGATGCTTTTTATGTCACATTTGCTTTTGTTAACACTATCGGGTAGGTTTAGGTGTAGTGTTGGTGGTACGTTATTTTAAAACGCAATGGAGTGCAAATTTCATATCAGAACTGCGGTGATTCGTATAAAAACCAATGTCATAAAAATGTACCATATTCACGTTTATCTGTTCCGGCAAAAAAAATGAACACGCTTTTAGCGCCACTCAGTGGACATTTCACATCGAAACTGCAGTGATATGTACGTATTGGTACGTATTTTGCGACTTGCGAAAACGTTCCCACAGGTATGTTTTTCTAATGAGACCAAAGCTGCCCTGCAAAAACGCTAGCAAAAACTAGCGTTAGTCACGTATCAAGCAGAAACAAAGCAATCTCGGTACACATTTTCAGGCCTTCCAGCTCTCTATCATTTCTCCAGTGCTGGAAAGCTTTTCCGATATTAACATGGGTCCTAGCTCTTGCCTGATCTTAACCCTTCTTTTTCCAATTATATTCCTCTGACCATTCTTTCTTTGGTAATATCTCAGCCATCTTTCTTTCTACAGTCTTTCTACAAATGTCCTGAGCGGAAACGCCCCCATTGCTGATTGGCTACAAGAGTGTTTTGGTGCTCCGTGGAACAGTCCGATCTACTTTGTTTTTCTCCAGTTTACACAGCTAGGACTAGGTACAAATACAATTTCTTCATTGCACACACACACACACACACACAGAGAGAGAGAGAGAGAGAGAGAGAGAACAGACATCTAGCAAATGTTCACAAAATTTAGTATGTTTAGATGTTGATTTCAATTTTCAGCAGTGTTTCTCAGAAATTGCTTACAACATCTTTAAGTGTTGTTTGTTCAAAGCTGTAAGTGCTCAAACATACCAAAACTAGCCGCATTTACTAACATCAACAACTGGAGGATGGAAGACGCCGTGATCGGAGCTGTGTTTGTTGTGTGTTGTGGGGTTTGTGATAACGGACATGGAATAGGGGATAGACCCATATGTTACACGTCTGAAAGAGCAACAAGTAAGGCTAAGAAATTAAATCTCCTATGACTATGACTAACAACTTGCAGTGTTACAAATCATCGAGGCTGATAAAAAAAAAACAACCCCACAGACAACAGGTACAACAGGTAGTTCCATCAATTCTTCTAGGAACTATGAAAAGGTTCCTCCGGTGCAAAAGCCCCTTATAAGAATGAAAGACAGAAAGCTTTCAGATTTCATAAAAAATATCTTAATTTGTGTTCCGAAGATGAACGAAAGTCTTATGGGTTTGGAACAACATGAGGGTGAGTAATTAATGATAGAATTTTCACTTTTGGGTGAACTAACCCTTTAAGCAACCATTAACACTTCATGGCATATGGTAGCAAATATCAAAGTGTCTGCAAAAGCAGTCCAGAAAGAGTGTCAACTACAGCAGTATGAGATTGCATCACACCCTACAGTGTTGAGTCATGTGCTTAAAATCATTCTCATGCCATTCCACACTAGAAAGGGAGTGTCACTTTTACACTTCACAACTTTATAATTACTCAGTTCACTGTGTCAGGCAACATAAACCTTTATCAAACAGGAAGAACTGTAGATTGTGTAGGTATGTAAATTGTCCCATGAGTAAATATTTAAAAACATTGTTAACTAAAATAAAACCACCGAAGATTTAACTTTACAACATTAGTAAGCCTTAAATTTACAGTGCATCAGAGAAAGCACAACAAGAAATAAGCATGTGGCTGGACACAGAAATACAGTATATATGCTTGAAACCTCAGTAGGCCTTTCAGAAATTTAACTTTGTAACATCCCAATGAATTGTTTCTTAAAATCATCTCTACCCTTTTTATGACCCTAATTGGTATGTATTTAACCTTCTTAAAACTTCAAAAGTATTTACTATGATTAGCTACATTTAAAGACAAAAATTCCGAAAGGGAGACTGTTCACTCCCAAACTAATTAGCTTTATGTTAGTGATTGCAGTGAATTCATGTGTTCAGAGTTCAACTAACTTGAATCGAAACTTGTGTGGGGAGAAATTCTTGATCGTGCGGATTCTTATTGAAATGAGTACATTTTGCCTGTGGATTTTTTCCATCAAAAAGGATCGTTCCAAGTGAATATAAGCAACTGGATCTCTTCAGGAAGGACCCTTCTATGAGGCTACGTGCCATGGCCACTTCAAGGAAGTAATTTTGCCTTTTGTGATCATGTTATCCTGAGTGTGCGGGCACATCCTCACATTTAATTTTGAATATTAAGGTCTTTTATATGACGGGCTACCTTAAAATGTGTTTGTATATCTATTTTCAGGTTTTTTAAAAGTTTGTTTGCAAAGTGACAGTGACAAATATCGTAATCAGGATCTTATCCTTGTCCCAGCACATGAGAGTTAACAAAGCTGGAGACCTAGGTAGAGCTGAAGACGACACTAGCAAAGCCGGCGAAACAGGGTACCCCAACAGAGCAGAAGATAGACACCTCTGCCTCAGAGGAGCTGCAGTGGATGGCCGCACCTCTGACAAGGTAGTGTGTGTGGCCCAGACACACAAAATGGCAGTAGCCATCATAGGAGCACCGATGCAAAGGGGAAGGACTTCCTGGGACACCAAAGTAGACCTCCGGGTTAGGGACCACTGAGATAGGGAGTGCTGGACTTAGACTTGGAACCATTGAGCAAGGGTGCACTAGGACTTGGGAAGAGTTCCAGTGCTAGAGTGGCGAGATTTTGCTCCTCCTCCACCACCACCCTGAAGGGAGATCCACTCTGTAGAGTCCTCTCCACAAACTCACAAAAGGTCCCCCGAAGACCATCGATGGGAAGAAGTCATTTTAATTAGTCGTTGAGTCCAGTCCACTAAAAAGAAATGAGAGCATTTTTCTAAATTAAATCATTGGGTGTGAAACTCGAGGAAATGATCACACTGGCAGAGGAGGATAATGCAAACTGCTGCCACATCCCTTTGGTAAGTTCAGTTGTTCTGTAAAGGGGGTATTCAGGGAAACAGGAGGAAACAAGGGAACCAGGGTAACAAAATCTAGGATACAAAGAAAACCCCTAGGGACCAGTGGTCACGTTAAACAAATATTTTCTGTCATTGACTGAATTTTGTGGTTTGTTGTAACTTGCAACTGTAATTCACACCCCTGCTCAGTTGTTGGCAAGTGCACACACAATTGCAAAAATGTCACGGCACTGTGAAAAGTTTCTTCAGCCCTGTCCCAAATGGCACACTTCTATGCACTTTCATTCTTGTGGACTTACAATGGCTGCCACGTGCGTGTGTCCGTTAAGTCCACGAGACCGTAGGGTGTCCCATTTGTCAACTTTAGGCTTCAGAAGGGTGCTCGCGAGCGCCCTCTTTGCGGTCGATATGCACCCTCGATGCACACTTTTGCTGAGTCCGCACTGGTGCGAGCTCCGCAGCAGACATCTTCCCAACAGTCAAAGTGGTGTTACGTCACGAAAGTGTGGACTCGTAAGACTGCGAGTGTTTAGGGTGCCATTTGGGACAGGGCCTTCAAACGGCCAAATAGATGTGATGTCATTGATAAAAGAGGTGAAAAAAGGGACTGATGTGGATGCGGTGGAGGATATAGGACAAACAACAGACAACGTTTATCAGTCACTGGCACAAGTGAGCACCATGTGGACCAGGAGGAATGTTTTAGGCAGATAAAGAAAGTCAATGGAGTTAAGTTCAGTTCATTTTTTTATGTGTTTTATTCATATTTTAATCGTAACCCAAATAGCACACATACATCTCCATGATGTCTTCTAAACAGCACTTCATCTGTTAAACATCTTTTGTGTATAAACATCTGATAAACATATATTTAAAAGAAGTTTTACATACAATACATTCTAAATCATAAATATCTTAAAGACATTTTCTGAATGTCTATATAACAACTTACAGTAAACATTTTAGAGACGTATCGCAGTTGATATGTGTGCTATCAGGGAATTGTGTTTTGTAATATTGTGTTGTTCATATTTGTCACAGACCCGCCAGGCTCCATCATCACCCAATCACAGTGCACTCCCTCACCAGAGTTCTGAACACGCACACCTGTCATCAATCTTCACCCCAATCACCACAGATACAAAAGGGCTCACACTCACCTCAGTCTTCGTCCGGTCTCGTTTGCATTAGGACTCTTTCTATGCTTACCTCAAGGACTCCCTCGATACTCACCGTCTCCATTCCAGCATGTTTCCTGTTCCCTCCTGTGGTCTCGTCTCAGTGTGCTTCGCCGATCTTCGTCTCTCCTCCTTCCAACACTCTCGTTAGCTACCAGCCACGATCTTCACTCCTGCAAGACAAAGGACAGTATCAACCTTCTCATATACTACATTCTTCCGTTGTCTCCGACCCTTCTGTCCGTAACAATATTTGCCTTCTTAGGCACAAAGTTTGTTTTAGTAGCCTCCGCTGTCACTGCGAAAAAAAAAAAAAAAACATTCATCTGCTTCATGTGGTGTTGACATGCTCATCCTGTAATTTCATGATTAAAAATAAAAATGTAAATGAAAACAAAAGCTATTAAATGTCTTGTCATTGAAATATGATCATTAAAATGAGTAATAATATATTATGATGGAATTTTTACAACTGTCTGTCAATGAGAAAGTCTAACATGACCACTGCTAGGGACACAATCAAGGTCAACCAATAAGAAATTAAACTACAAAAGGACTACAAAAAAAAAAAAAAAAAAAAAAAAAAAAAATTACAGAAATGAAACAAAGGTAAAGAGAAATACAGTATAAAAGTTGAACACAAGACAGGAAATTTATGACACAAATGTTTTTTTTTTTTTTTTTTTTTTTTTTTTTTTTTTAAATCATGTTAAAATAGTATCAAGTATCAAATACGTTCCAGAAGGCTTTCGAGTAACGTTTATTTCTTCATCTCTCATTTATCATTTAAAAAGATGCATTGCCTTGCATTATATGCCCCCCAGAACTGAAATGACATATCTTTGATCTTAAAACGAAGCATTTAAATATCTTATAAGCCATATTAGATATAGTGACAACTGATATTTATGCATTTTATGTAAGTAGTCTGTTATTCTTGCTGTTATTCATGATTTACATTACAGGTTATCAGAATTTGACTAAATTGCATGTTTTTGATCATTTTGGGCCTATTTTTTTTTAGTATTTGGTCTAAAGTTTCAATAAATTGGGTTACGCTTTATTATACAGTGCCGTAGTTACATTGTAATTACTCAGATAAGTACTGAGTACTATTAATTTACTACATGTACTTACTATAGAGTTACAGTTAGGGTGTCTTATCATTGAAATATGAAAATTAAAATGATGGGTAATTATAGATTATGATGGAATTTTTACAACTCTCTGTCAATGAGAAAGTCTAACACGACCACTGCTAGGGACACAATCAAGGGCAACCAATAATAAATTAAACTACAAAAGGACTACAAAAAAAAAAAAAAACATTACAGAAATGGAACAAAGGAAAAGAGAAATACAGTATAACACAAGACACAACACAAGTTGAACACAAGACAGGGAATTTATGACACAAATGTTTTTTTTTTTTTTAAATCATGTTTAGTATCAAGATAGTATCAAGTATCAAATATGTTCCAGAAGGCTTTCGAGGAATGTTTATTTCTTCATCTCTCATTTATCATTTAAAAAATTGCATTGCCTTGCATTATATGCCCCCCAGAACTGAAATGACATATCTTTGATCTTAAAACGAAGCATTTAAATATCATCTTATAAGCCATATTAGATATAGTGACAACTGATATGCATTTTATGTAAAGTAGTCTGTTATTCTTGCTTTAAAAATCTCATGATTTACATTACATTACAATTGTTTATCAGAATTTGACTAAATTACATATTTTTGATCATTTTGGGCCTAGCAAAAAAACAAAACAAAGTAGCCTATTTGATCTAAAGGTTCAATTAATTATTCCATTTAAAAAAAATATATATATATATGTATATATATATATATATATATATATATTTTTTAAATGGAATAATTAATTGAACCTTTAGATCAAATAGGCTACTTTGTTTTGTTTTTTTGCTATATATATATTGTCACAATCCCACTTCTGTTTTGTATGGACTCTTGCACCACACTAACTTTTGCACTTCACCCCGGACTACATTTCCCATCATCCATTGCACTGATTACACACACACCTGCAGCCAATCACACACCCTACATAATCCATGCACTTCCTCTCTCTCACTGCCGAGTATTGTTGAGTGTTTATGCTGTTCAGCGTAGCTACTTTACAGAGCCTGTTCCCAGTCCTAGTTTGTATTTCCAGTTCTAGTCTAAGTCTAGTCACGTCTTGTTTTCCTGTGATTGCCTGTTTCCTGACTACCCGTCTGTCTTGGATTTCTCTCTCGTCTTGTCGTCTGGATTCTGTTCGCACCTCGTTTGGATTTATGATCTGTCTATGAATGTCCCGCTTGCCCCTGCCTTTGGATTACGTTCGCCGTTGATTGACCTACGCCTGTTTGTTGGACGACTCTTCTGTCTTGCCCTCTCTATACCTGTAAGCCATTTTCACACCGTTGCCTGTTTGGACTGTTTTTGAATAAAGCTTTGCACATGGATCCACATGTTTCTCGTCTCAGTCGCCCCGTAACAGAATACTCGGCCCAACAAGGATCCAGCAGCTTTTCCTAGGAACACTGGCCAGGTATGGACACGGCAAGAATTTTGTTAGCCCTTAGACAAGGCCCGCGATCACTGGAGAACTATGTTCGTGAATTTTTAGCCATTGCAAACTTTTCTGATCTACCGGACTGTCTCTTGATTGACTTTTTGTGATGGCATTAATCAACCTCTACAATCTGAGCTTAGACGCGAGGGTCCGCGTCCATCGAGTTGTTTTTTGGATTTGACTGTTGGCTCTCTATTCACTGTGGGTGTCGCGGAGGAGGAATGCGATATTGCGTTTAGGCCAGTAATGGCGGTCGCACCGAAGCGCGCTTACATAATGGCGGCGACAGCAGAGCCCGTCGGCAAAATGGCGGCGGCAATAACGCCCCGTCAAGTCTCAGCTGATCGTCATGAGCCAAGTCAAGTCACAGTTGATCTTCGTGAGCCAAGTCAAGTCACAGTTGATCTTCATGAATCTCGTCACGTCTCAGCAGATCATCCAGAGCCTCGTCATGTCTCAGCAGATCGTCCAGAGCCTTGTCACGTTTCAGCAGATCTTCCAGAGCCCTGTCACGTCTCAGCAGATCTTCAAAAGCCTCGTCACGTCTCAGCAGATCTTCAAGAGCCTCGTCATGTCTCAGCAGATCTTCCAGAGCCTCATCACGTTTCAGCAGATCTTCCAGAGCCCTGTCACGTCTCAGCTGATCATCCAGAATCGTGTTACGTCACAGCTGATCATCCGGAGTCTGGTCATGTCCTGTCTGTTACACCCAAATCTTTGAGGTCAGTCCTTTGGTATCCCATTCTGGTATCCAGTGTGTGGGATACACCGCTGGTGTCAGCATGTGCCGCTGGTATCTCCAAATCAGCTCCCTCTAGCCCTCCTGTTCCTGAACTGATTCCACTGTCCGCAGCGCTACCCATAATGGGGGTCGCTTTCTGGTGTATCTGGACCGCGTACACCACCGATGAATCTCCAAAGGTGGCAGCTTATGCTGCAGAGCCTCCGATGATAGCGGAGCCCGCTGCAATTTCCCTAGAGGTGGCAGCATATGCTGCAGAACCTCACGAGGTGGCGGCGCTCGCTTCAGCTCCTTGCATGGTGGTGGCGTCCAGCGATACACTCTCAGCCTGTCGTGTCGTGGTCGAAGAGACCATTACTGAATCCTCCGTGTTTCCCGATGTTACTGCTGTAGAACCTCCAGAGGTGTCAGTGGTTTCCATTTATCAGTCCTCTACCTGTCCTGTCATGGCTATTGAGGCTGTCTGTGAACTGTCATCCTGTCTCGACCCAGCCACAGAGGCTGTCTGTGAACTCTCGTCCAGTCCTGAATCGGCCACGGAGGCCGACTGTAAACTGTTGTCCTGTCTCGACCCAACCGCAGAGGCTGTCTGTGAACTTTCATTCAGTCCTGAACTGACCACAGAGGTCATAAATGAACCTTTTCCCTGCCCTGTTAACCCTGTCACATGCCCAGAAACCATACATGAACTTCATGTTGGCTCCAGTAGCTGTGTCATGACCAAAGATGCCGCAAATGAATTATCAGACTATCCGGTTTCCATTCATGAATCTGATTTTGAACTGTCTGCCTTGTCTATGCTCCCAAATGTGCCCAATTATGACTGTCTGTCCTGTTAGTTTCTGTCAATGCTTGTGATTCTGAACTGCCTATCTGCCTAGTCCCCATTCAGGAATCTGATTTTGAACTGTCTGCCTATTCAGTCACACTCAAGGAGAATTTGATTGAACTCATTGTGTTTCCTGTCTCAGACCTTGGGGCTGTGAATGCATTGTCTATGTTTTGTGTCTCAGTTTTTCCTAGGTCTCAGTCTTTGCCCTGGGTTCTTGATCCGTCTGCTCCGCTGTGGGGGTCTTCAAACCCGTCTGACCTGCAGTGGTGGTCGTCCGCTCCACCGTGGGGGTCTTCAAGCCCGTCTGAACTGCTTTGGTGGTCGTCTGCTCCGCCGTGGGGGTCTTCAAACCCGTATGACCTGCAGTGGTGGTCGTCTGCTCCGCCGTGGGGGTCTTCAAGCCTGTCCGCCCTGGCCGTCCGTCCAGCCTTGTCCGTCCGCCCTGGCCGTCCGTCCAGCCTTGTCCGTCCGCCCTGGCCGTCCGTCCAGCCTTGTCCGTCCGCCCTGGCCGTCCGTCCAGCCTTGTCCGTCCGCCCTGGCCGTCCGTCCAGCCTTGTCCGTCCGCCCTGGCCGTCCGTCCAGCCTTGTCCGTCCGCCCTGGCCGTCCGTCCAGCCTTGTCCGTCCGCCCTGGCCGTCCGTCCAGCCTTGTCCGTCCAGCCTTGTCCGTCCAGCCTTGTCCGCCCTGGCCGTCCGTCCAGCCTTGTCCGCCCTGGCCGTCCGTCCAGCCTTGTCCGCCCTGGCCGTCCGTCCAGCCTTGTCCGCCCAGCCTTGTCCGTCCGCCCTGGCCGTCCGTCCAGCCTTGTCCGTCCGCCCTGGCCGTCCGTCCAGCCTTGTCCGTCCGCCCTGGCCGTCCGTCCAGCCTTGTCCGTCCGCCCTGGCCGTCCGTCCAGCCTTGTCCGTCCGCCCTGGCCGTCCGTCCAGCCTTGTCCGTCCGCCCTGGCCGTCCGTCCAGCCTTGTCCGTCCGCCCTGGCCGTCCGTCCAGCCTTGTCCGTCAGCCCTGGCCGTCCGTCCAGCCTTGTCCGTCCGCCCTGGCCGTCCGTCCAGCCTTGTCCGTCCGCCCTGGCCGTCCGTCCAGCCTTGTCCGTCCGCCCTGGCCGTCCGTCCAGCCTTGTCCGTCCGCCCTGGCCGTCCGTCCAGCCTTGTCCGTCCGCCCTGGCCGTCCGTCCAGCCTTGTCCGTCCGCCCTGGCCGTCCGTCCAGCCTTGTCCGTCCGCCCTGGCCGTCCGTCCAGCCTTGTCCGTCCGCCCTGGCCGTCCGTCCAGCCTTGTCCGTCCGCCCTGGCCGTCCGTCCAGCCTTGTCCGTCCGCCCTGGCCGTCCGTCCAGCCTTGTCCGTCCGCCCTGGCCGTCCGTCCAGCCTTGTCCGTCCGCCCTGGCCGTCCGTCCAGCCTTGTCCGCCCTGGCCGTCCGTCCAGCCTTGTCCGCCCTGGCCGTCCGTCCAGCCTTGTCCAGCCTTGTCCGCCCTGGCCGTCCGTCCAGCCTTGTCCGACCTGGCCGTCCGTCCAGCCTTGTCCGACCAGCCTTGTCTGCCCTGGCTGTCCGTCCAGCCTCAGTCTCCAGGCCCTCCATCCCGCCCCCTGATCGCCTCCAGGGGGCGATCAGGAGCCTGTTCCCAGTCCTAGTTTGTATTTCCAGTTCTAGTCTGTCTAGTCACGTCTTGTTTTCCTGTGATTGCCTGTTTCCTGACTACCCGTCTGTCTTGGATTTCTCTCTCGTCTTGTCATCTGGATTCTGTTTGCATCTCGTTTGGATTTAGGATCTGTCTATGAATGTCCCGCTTGCCTCTACCTTTGGATTACGTTCGCCATTGATTGACCTACGCCTGTTTGTTGGACGACTCTTCTGTCTTGCCCTCTCTATACCTGTAAGCCATTGTCACACCGTTGCCTGTTTGGACTGTTTTTGAATAAAGCTTTGCACATGGATCCGCATGTTTCTCGTCTCAGTCGCCCTGTAACACACACACATATATAGAAAAATCTATATATATATATATGACTATTATTAGATATGTCATGCTTACAAGACTGGAAGATTGGCTATAGAATGGATTTATGAAACAAATTATGTGAGCATTATTTCCACTCTCAATTAAAATTGTTGGGAAACAAAAAAGATATTACATCTAAAAATGTTTTAGAGGAAAGAACACTAAATGTCTATAAAACAAGATACATTTGTCTGGGAAGCAAAATAAGATATTAAGTTGTTTTGACAAAATATATATTGAATAGAAGTGTAGACTGATACCCTCACCCTATTGACAAAATATTTTTTAACTGTTTCATCACCTAACCTAATATGCGATTTTTCTTCTAATGTAAATGTATCATTAGGAATGTTTACTTAGAACCACTTGACTGGTCCTCAGTGCCAACAGGACTATTTGCTATGTTGATATTGTGGCTTTAGTCTCTTATCAGTCAGTCTGCTGTCAAAGCAGTTATGACTGTGTCAGGAATTATGACTAATCTACTTTGGTATGGTTTTACAGTAAATATGAAACATTTGACTATGTGTACTATATAGCCATTTTCCAATATCAATCAGATGCATGAAATATAATTAATATAAATTAAATATATATAGCAAATGGTTGTTTTTAAGTGGCTATAGGCATCTCTGAAAGACAGCAGAAAATAATATATTAAAATAGTGTAAAATTTCAGACAAAATATTAAGAATTTTCTGAAACAGTCACAGCCTTTATGTAATAGTATTTATTGATGCTTTATGGCCATAATGCAATTTTGAACGTGTATTCATGTACATAAAAGATCTTTCATGCAAATCATTACGAAGGTGATATTGTGATTTCAGGAAACTGCTAGCCCTTTAAATCCAAAGTTAAAACCTACTAATTCTAATGACAGCGCCCATATAAGGATATTGATCATTCTGTAATATTACTGAAATTGTAACCTTTGCATTAGCAGCCCAAATCCTTAACTATCAAACATAAATAGCATAAAAAGCATGAAATAAGGTTACAATGGTATAAATATTATAACATCCAATACGTTTGTGCACATAAAGCTTTGACATTACTGGGAAGAAAACTCATTGTTTCATTTTTTGGACCAATTCAATCAAAATAAAAACAAAATACTCTATTACAATTTCTCCTCAGCTGTAATGCTTTAAAATGTAGCTCTTTTTTTGACATGTTCCATGTTGTTCTTGAAAAACTACCCTAGAAGGAAAGTATATTTCAAAGTAACCTGGTATTGACATGTGACCGTCACTGTACCACATTATTTTTTTCCTTCTGTACATTGCTGTTATTGATTATATCTCAAATATATCTGACATCCAAATGATTCTGCTAACAGAAGAATTGGTTTAGATGACAAGGTAATCTCAGACAAATGAATATGATGCATCATGGCAGCCCTTTCGATCTTTATGCAAAGGAGAAATGTCTTTTTTTTCCCTTCTCCAAATCCTCATGTGGAAAAATGAGGATACACCACCAAGGCTGTTTTTTGTTCCAATTTGTCTCCAACATCAATGAGGGGCAGACTGTTGGTCCACACCTTGAGTTTATCCCCAGATTCAAGAAAAAAAATACCTTCAGAGAACAGACTTTTCCTCCAATATGGGGACGTAAAGTTCACTGTTTCCAAGTAGGTGAGCAGAAGCAGATGTCCATCATATCTGTCAGTATAATGATGAATATCATGCTGCAGAATTAAGGTACCATTGCGTTCTTCGACTCCTCTGTACGTGATCTGCAAAGAAACTTTGTACATTCCGTCATGAAGGACCGTCAGAGATACACCGTCTTCATCCAAGGTGAAGTATCCGGGATGGTTCGGCTCTCTTGCATGCATCCATGGCACATGTTTTGCTTCTCTAGCAAAAGCACCAGGGTTAACTAGAGAGAAGGGAAATGTGTGATTACATTTAGCCAAAAATGTTATAAGAATCTTTGAGAATAAAAACTGCATATGATATAACTAAATGATATAACTGATAATCTTTATATGAAACATCAAGTTACTTTCAAAAGGAGATTTACTCTATATGATCACTACCGTAGACATCTGTGTTTATATCCGAACTACACATTTTTATTCCAGTACCAATAATTTGAATTATTGTAACACAGAAATAATGATTTGAATGTTCTGCTGTGATCGTACTTGTCAAAGTTTTAACAGGCATAGCTGAATCGTTGTCATGTAGGAATAAGATCACGTGGGTGTTTGAATCAAGGTCACAATCTTTTTAATGATTAATCATGCAGCTCTAATTAATATTTAATTGTAAACAAATTTAAACAGATGGTTTCTATTTGAAGTGACTTTCAGGGCCTAAATTACAGCAGGAAGGCTTAAGTTAAGTGATTAAAGGTACAACTCTTGGTTACAGTTCGTCTTTTCATAATGGCGAATTGTGTTTTGTATTTACTTTCCACATATGCATTACTTCTTACCTGTCAGACGAGTGACTGTGATTCTTTGTGTCTGGATCATTTCTTCACTTCCCTGACGCTGCATTCCTATATGGATGAAAAATGTCAGAACATGAATTTTCATACCAAGAAGTCATAATACATCATGGCACCACAATGTAACAGACACTAAATTCAATATTTACAATAACATTCAGCTTTAGTAATGAACTCACCATGTTTAGGTGCCTCCTTATTTCCATTTTCCTGTGAAAAGCGAGCAAATGTAAACAGTTTAATACACACAAATTCACTGAATGAATCCTAAATTAATCAGTATATTGATTCTCTCAGGCATAATTGTACATTTACATTTTTTTTTTTTTTCAATCACTATTAAGTAAGCAAATAATGAGCAGCATATTTTTAGTTACACTAGTAACTATGTATCATTACTTCTTTATTAGATAGTACTTATTTTGTTGCTATTAGTCATATACCCTTATTTTGCCATCGGATTTATTTTGGTATCAGCTATTCACTTTTTACAATTATTCATTCCCATTACTACTGGGAATGCATCTGTCCTAGTTTTACTAGTAATAAGGTATTAGTACTTATTTCTTACTAACCATCCCAATAGTAATAGTTATTAATACTTTTTTTTTTTTTTTTTTCAGACTCAGTAGGCTATATGAATTACAATAGGCAATAAAATATGTAGGGTGAATTCAGGTTGAATGGGACACTTTTCCCCAGTCATCTCATTGGCAAAAAGTGTCCCAATCAACCTGAATTCACCCTAGCTATAATCTGGATAGATAAATATCACTATTGGATACTTGCGGGTTATTAAAACAATAAAGAGTACAAGTTAATTCTTGTTGCAATCGATATTAAACCGGTTATAGCCTACTGCAGTATGTTACCATGTACATATTTGAATATTAGATATGAAATCATAGTATCTTTTGCAAAGGTGTATTCAGGATAGCAAATAATGACTTCCACAGGCTCACTGAGCAGTAACATGACTGTTTGACGTTGGCTTTGAATGTATATGCGTCTTACCTTGCACGTCGACGGGTATGAGTGATATATGATCGTGAACAGGCAGCAGGTGAAGCAGAATAGCACGCAGATGGACTGGATGAAGTATAGCTGTCGCCGCAGTGAGCGGTACTGTGTCTTCAGACGGCTCATGGGCTCGGGCTCCATTAAAACCACGTAGTCTTTACTAGCTATCTCTTCTTTTCCCATCTCCATAATGGATAGTTTAAAAAGCACCACTTCATTCCCTCGGACTCCTCTATATATGCTATTTCTCCCACGTGTTTTCTTCAACGCCCAAAAACAAACAGCCTACTCGTGAAGTTTCGGCACCTTGAAAACATGAGGTTCTCGGTCCAGTCAATCCAGTGTCGCTTCCTGCTTTGCTCATGCCAGACCTGCGCTTGACTCACAGCCAAATTCTTTACGCCTGAGCAAATAAACAAATAGGGCTACATGACATGTCGTCATTGTTAGGTTGCGTGTTCAAAGCGTTACAGTAAATGTCGGGGTAAGACAGGATATAGGCGAATCACTTATTTATTTTATTGTATCAGCACTTTTTTGATTAATGTTATAAACCATTATGTTTCTGTGTAATCCAAGAGCCCTTGGGTTCCTTTTAAAAACTTAGAAATGTGCTTAAAATCTGCATTATACTTTCATGATATCTCATGAGAACCGGTTATAAACATTGCACGACTTATAAAAAATATTGCATTATACTGGGGTTTCACGAGTTTGTGTGCCCATATGCTAATCCTGGTGTACATGGTAAACAGTTGCTTGCTGTCCACTATGGAGAGGCTCTGAGAGTATATTGTTCTCAAACTCAGATTTGCGCCCCAAATTTGCAAAGTAAAATTTGGACAGCAAGCAGGAATTACCAGATTGAAATGCTTATCGCTATCTGAGTAAAATTGGCACTGCAGCGGCAGTAGGTACCTATCTAGTTCCCCGTAGGAGCTGTCTTTGAACTGGATGTTTGCCGTTGAGGTTGTTTCCTGCCACTACATCCATGACATGGAGTCTAGGAATTACAGAACGTGAGGCTCGCCGATATCTAAGAAAGGGCAGGAGGTTAAAAAAGGCCTAGCGGAAAAGTAAACCATAAAGTTGTGTCTTTATATGTTATTGTGTCTTTATATATAAAATGTCTTTATAGTTTTACTATAAAGACATTTTATTTTGCTGTATAGTTTCTGTATATAGGCACATACTTGAATTTTGGCTAAAAAAACTTGTAGATATTCCCACTATTATTGCCCAGCTAGATGCAGCAACATTTAAAGGGATAGTTCACCCAAAAATGACAATTATCCCATGATTTACTCACCCTCAAGGCATCCTAGATGTATATGACTATCTTCTTTTAGACAAACACAATCAGAGATATATTTAAAAATATATCTCTGATTTTAAAGCCCAAAAAAATTCATCCATCCATTATAAAAAATAATCCATACGGCTTCAAGAGGTTAATAAAGGCCTTTTGAAGTGAAGCGATGCGATGTTTAAGAAAAATATCCATATTTAAAACTTTATAAATTCAAATAACTAGTTTCAGGCGGACAACCCTGATGCGATGTATCATGAAGTAAGATGTAGGAGTAGTGTGAACTTAGATGCCTCTCACGGTTCAAACAAATAGGGCTGAGCAACAAACTCAAGCTTCTCTTTTTTTATATCGAAATCTTCCGACATTTCTCTTTAAAAAATATAATTTTAGACCTCTAATTCATGACCGGTGTTTTGTTTTCCTCTATTCTCTGCGCTTCCGCGTTCATCATTATGTCATGCATCAGGTCAGAGGTCACTCTTCCGCCGCAAATCGATGTGTATGGGAATCTGATGGAAGCTATAGTTAATAAAGTTTTAAATATGGACATTACTTTTATGATGGATGAATGCATTTTTTGGGGGGGGTGATATATATCCGATTGTGTTCGTCTGAAAGAAGATAGTCATATACACCTAGGATGGCTTGAGGGTGAGTAAAGCTTGGTATAATTTTCATTTTTGGGTGAACTATCCCTTTAATAAATCATTTAAACTCTGGAAGAAGATTGTGGAAAAAAATTATTGTTGGAACAGAAACAATGCACATGCCAGGCATGTGGGTTTTATAGGCACGTTGAACATGTTGAAACTGCTGACGAGAGAGTTCTGTCAAAGAGTGTTGATTTTTTTATCATAATCAGTTTGCATGAAGCTACATAACTTTAAACTATTGTTTGTATAGTGCAGGAAAAGAATTTAACCCATACCTGTGAAGAATTTGTGTGAGAGTTCATGACATTTACCCCTCTTTTAATTGGAATGGCTTAGGGAAGTTTAGGAAATCAAAATGTCATGTCTGCAAAGTTTTCATACTTTAAACACTTCCAGGAGGCAAAGCCTGGGTATTTTTTTTCTTTCCGAGCAGCAGTTATAGCTCAGTTGTCAGTTTTTCGTTAGGTTTTAATGTGGGTCATCTCAGTGGGAGCATAAAATAAAAATGACCTGTTTTGGAACAATTTTCCTCTGTTCCACAGTTAACCACAATCTCCTGGTTTAATGTCTATCCATCACAGTTTAGGCACGTGGCTGGTGCTTCTACCAAAACAGTCAGGATATAATCTTGGCCCAGAGCAATATGGGTAATGCTCAGACCATTCTTGCATGAAAGGAATGCAGCTTTTCAGCGCTGTTTCCCTCCTTTTTACAGTGCAAAGTGTTTTTTGTTTTTTTCACTTTTGGATAAAAAAAGAGGCAGTGCAGAGGCAGTGCAGACAATAAACAGTGTGGAGATATAATTCCTGCCTCATTACGCATAGTTTAGTGACGTGATTCAACATTCAAATGTTAAAGATTATCATATAAAGACATGTTTTCCTGATGTGCATATTGATTGCACATTTTTCTTCAACCAGTAAGCCTTTACAAATCTGTATTCACTCGAGTATTTCTTCATGAAGCTAATTCTTTTATCTGTTTAATATGCACAGTGGGATCCACAATGACATCACAAGACTTGTTGCATTGTGGTTTTTACGCTTTGTACTAAAAGCTGCAGAAATTTCACATGCTTGTGTAAGCTCTGATGATCACATAACCAGAATGATAAAAGTGCGAACATGTCTGTACAGAGTTCGCATGCTCAGTATCACTAATTTACTTATTGATCTAGAAAAGGTGCTGAATCTATTCTTATGCATACAGCATAACATTTCTTTATTTTAGTTTTAAATTACATTTTATCCATGCACTGGACACCACTACATAATGAGCAGTGTTGGGGAAAGTAATTTTTTACAAGTAATGTGTTACAATATTGCGTTATTCCCTAAAAAAGTAACTAAGTGCGTTACTTAGTTACATTTTATAGAAAATAATGTGTCATTCTACTTTTGCGTTACTTTTCTCACCTGAGCTGGACTTGGTTGTTTGTTTTTTTTTTAAAAAAAAAAAAAACAAACAAACAAAAAACACTAAAGTTCTATTTTGGCAAATATAAAGGCCCTTTCACCCCAAAAGTGAAATGGCTTAAGCTTAAAGGATTCTTCAGCCGTCTGCGCTCCGCAACGGTCCGCGTACTGTCCGTGTGACGGGCATTAAAGGCATAATAAAGGCATTCTGAAGTGAAGCGATGCATTTGTGTAAAAAAAAAAAAATCCATATTTAACAAGTTATGAAGTAAAATATGTAGCTTCCACCAGACCGCCTTCCGTATTCTTACGAAGAAAGTGTAAAACTCTCGTGGTTCAAACCGCTTACGCTATGTCCTAAGCCTCCATATTCAACTTACGAAAAAAGCTTTACTGACGCTACACCAGTTCCGTTTTTTTCGTAATTTGATAACAAAAGGCGGTCTGGCGGAAGCTAGATATTTTACTTCATAACTTGTTAAATATGGATTTTTTTTTTCCACAAACGCATCACTTCACTTCAGAAGGCCTTTATTAACCCCTCGGAGCCATGTGGAATATGTTTATGATGGATGGATGTGGATGGAGACACTTTCTTCAGCTCTAATTGTTGATCCTCGCTCACTGCGATCTGGGAAAACCCATCGGATGTCGCTATGAAACGTTTTCAGTAAAGTCAAAAAATAGGTAGAATGTCATTATTTTGTCAAAATTGGGTTTTTATTAAATTATTATTCTATAACATCTTGTCTATCATCTCTGAAAATATCTTGGCAAAATTCGCCTGTTAAGTGCAGAAAAATAGCGATTTATAGTGGCAAGCTGAAAGACTGTCTTTCTCTAACGTTACTGTTTAAGAACACAGCCGGCGGCCATAGCTTTCCCTCTCTTAACACTACAAAGACAGTTCACCTATCAAAATAAACCACATAACATGTAGAATTAAGGTGTATTAATGCAAATTTTCCGCCAGTCCTGTGTAAACTACGACACGCAAAGATTTTTTTTCTAATACAATGTTATCGTGAGAAGGCGGAGCACAAGAGAACAACGGAGCTATAATGAACACACATGTTCTAATTATGTGTTTATTAGAGGTTGAATTCAGATCAAATACTGCCAAACTGCCCATACTACTTCTGAATAGGATGTCTACTTCGTAAAATGTATGAAAATATGGAAATATATGGTTCAGATCACTCAAATAAATGGAGTCGCCCTTACATGGTCAGTAATGGAGCTTGGATGTCATCTAGTGAAAAAGTTTGGTACTGCGCCCAACAAAATCTTACCGAAAGCTTATTTTTGAAATACATCAACCTAAAATTTGGAATGTTGACATTTTTGGCTTTTATTTTCTTGCAGTTTAAGAGTAAAACATGTTTTGTAATATATTATTATAAAATATAAACAATTATATTTTTACATTTTCATAAACATTAACTTCTATTAACTTTTTTTATTTTTTTATTTCACTTTCCTAATTTATTTCACGTCTAAAATAATCCGACAAGTGTCTTCTTTAAAACAAGACCAACCTTAGGTCTATATTCCAAAGCATTCTTGAATTACAACCATTTAAGTTTGGATAGTGCATTTTCACGTCTATGCAAAAAAAGGGGGTGAC
Organism: Mylopharyngodon piceus; assembly: GCA_039654765.1. Classification (NCBI taxonomy): domain Eukaryota; kingdom Metazoa; phylum Chordata; class Actinopteri; order Cypriniformes; family Xenocyprididae; genus Mylopharyngodon; species Mylopharyngodon piceus. The sequence continues at coordinate 22,389,528 of CM077453.1, read as the reverse complement.
AGTTACAGTATTTAAACCTGTTTTTCTCAGAATTCCGTTCCTGAAAATCATAGCAATCAGCCGACTTCAGATAAGCTATGAAAGAAGTAAAAACAGATTTGGAAAGGGTGATATTGAAATTATGATATTGAAATGATATGATATTGGGTGAGTAAAGCTTGGGCTAATTTTCATTTGAAAGTGAACTAATCTTTGAGCTTCAGGCTTAATGCAAATAATACAAATTCACGCTTGTACACCGATTCATTACTGAATCATTCTGTAATAAAAGCCACTGCTGTTGGTTTGTTTGGAAGTACTTTACTGGCAGTAGGCAGAACCAATTTAACTATGTGACAACATCCTGTCTAAAATGTAATTTACTCAATATTAAGTTAATGTTTAACCGTTGAATAAAAGCAATATCACACTTGCAATGGTGCTGTTGGCCAATATTAAAAAAAAATGTTAATTGCTGAATTTTCAGCATCATTACTCTTCAGTGTCACATGATCCTTCAGAAATCATTCTAATGTGCTGATTTGGTACTCAAGAAACATTTCTTACTATTATCAATGTTGAAATTAGTTGTGCTGCTTAATATTTTTATGGAAAATGTAATACATTTTTTTTTTCAGGATACTTTGATGAATAAGAAGAACAGGATTTGAAATCTTTTGTAACTATAAATTGTCTTTAATCTCATTTATGATCAATATTATGCATCCTTGTTGAATAAAAGTAAAAAAAACAAACAAACAAAAAAAAAAAAACCATACTGACCCTAATGGTAATATATCAGCATGATACAGCCGAACAACTATTACATTCACCCCTATCAGGAAACAATCCACACATTTGAAAGCAAACTCCAACTTTGATCATAATCAACTCATATCAGTATCTATAAAGATTCCAGACACATGTAGGTCTGGCCGTCAACCAACATCCCTCCGGTGAAAAGGGTTGGGTCAGAATAACTCTTAGCTGAGCTGCACAGAGCTACATTCTTGAGAAACAAAGGCTGTCCTGAATGCAAAAACTTCCAATTGTCTATTTTTATTCAGTTCATTGTAAATTCAGATGCCTTCTGATTTGGATTTCAACAGTAAGCTTTTGGGAAAGTACAGTGAAACCTAACAAACACACAGCTGCAGGGTGACTGGGGTTATAACATAATTTAGTCAGCTAATTTGATTTGAAAGTTTTTTTCTTGGAAAATTTTGCAATTATACAATATATTCAATTAAAAAGATAATCAAGCATGTCTAATGTTCTTCTGAATTGCAAAATGTCTAATTTCTGCAAAAATAATGACACCCTGCACATTTTCCATCGGTCGGTCAAACAGAAAACCCAAACCAAGGCTTATGCCACAGTTGAGCTGTTGCTGTGTCAGGCTGGTTAGGGTGATCGAACAAATCCAGTTTGATAGCACCACAGAAACAGCGTTTACACAGCGTTTTTTTTGTGAAATCAGTATACAACTTACTTATAGTTGTCTGACTACATTAAAGCTAGGGTGTGCAGTTTTGTAGAGATTAGCAATAGCAATCTAGCTTTTAAAGCATAAGATCCCCTTCAGATCACTCTCCAAAGCCACCCCTCCTCCAAAACACAGACTCAGAGCAGAGTCTGCAAAGCATCATGAGAAACTCATGTCTCGAAGCACATTACAATAATAATGAACGTAAACAACATATAAAGAGCCCTGACTTGCACCACTTGACTGCTGCAGAGTAATTTTGATAGCGTTGATAAAAAATTTTTTTGTTTGTTTGTTTTTTGCGGCGCTCAGTGACTAACTCTGCATAGGATCATGGAACTCCCTGAAGACGTGTGATGTCTGCATGTGATATCGGACAGATGATTCTTCCACAGAAGATACATAGACAACTTCTATTATTGATTGCTATCAGGAGATTAGGAAAGGAGAAATCAAAAGTGTTAGTCACCCCAAAAATAAAATCCTGTCATCATTTACCCACCATCATGTTGAGACAAACCAGCATAACTTACTTTCTTCCATGGAACACAAAAAAAGACGCTTTGAACTGTTGTTGAACTCTAATGTTAAGTGTTTTGTCCATACAATGAAAGTCAGTGGGGTCCAAAAATACACTGTGTCCCACTGACTTTTATTGTATGGACAAAACAGTTAACATTAGAGTCTTCTTTTTCATTTTGGAGTGACATAGGGTGAATAATATACTACAGATTATTCACGTTTTTGGTTAGACTGTCTTTTTAACATCGAAAAAACACATACTGTACACCCCCTTTAAGCAGTCCATTCACTCATTCAGTTTCAAAAAGTGACATACCATCTCTTTGAAGCATGTTCTTTGATTCAATAATCCTTTATTTTCAGTCATTTGACAACTCAGGAATGAGAAAATACAGTATTTTCCACCAAAATCCCATTGTATACTGTGAGTTATTAACACGTAACCTGACTAAATAAATTAGAAAGAAAATAAGAGAAGAAAATAAGACTTCCAACACGTCTTTGAGGTTGTGCTCACAACTCGGCCTACAGAGTTTGCATTCGGTATGATACACTGTACAATGCAGCATGAAGATTGAAAAAACATTGATAAAATAAGACCACAGAGACAAACACAAAAGATAAATAAATAGGAATTAATAAGACAAATTAGGAACAAAACAAAACAAAAAAAAACACATTAGTTCAAACACCAGTCCTTTGTCCAAATCATCAAAATGATCCTGAATCACATTTAAAAGGGTCCTTGCAGACAAATGGAGGAAAAAAAAAAAATCACTGTGTCCACCGTCGTACCTTACAGGTTCCCAAAAAAGTCTTTCCACTTCACAAAGTCTTCTGAACACGTTCCTCGTGGGTCATTTTACGCTTACATGGCTTTCGTGTGTACAATATTGTGTCAAACATTTGATCAGTTTTCGTGAAACTATGCAGCAGAAGAAATCCAGTCTTTTTGTACATTCCTGCGTAGAATCCAGCTCTACACAGTTAGATCTGAAACTGTCTCCACACTCAACACTCTCTCTCTCTCTCTCTCTCCAACCACACACATACACCCACTCACACTCATAAATACAATAAGGCTGAAACAGGTGCTAGCGTTACAGGTATGACTGTTATGTAGTATGTTCAGTTTGGTACCAATCCGTGACAGGAATCGAGTAAAGAGGAAATCGTAGCGAGACTGCATTCCAAAGAAATTCAAAGTGCCGCCATTGATATATGAAATAGTCTCTGTCAAAGACATACCCACACACATAGGTTTCCATATCAAGGCCTTTTAACTGGCAGTCTTTATTTCCTTGCTGATTAAATTAACTTCCTCTTTTTTTCTATTGAAGATCCCAAAGCCAAAGTGAATTTCCCAGTCGGTGCAATTGGGTCAGTCTGAAAACCTTTTGAGTTTCCTATACAAACAGCAGTTTTGGGTGGAATTATCTTGGCATGTGGGTCCTCTTTCATGTATGTAGAAGTAGCAACTGAAGGTTAGCATCCTTACACCCAAACACAGGCTCATTTAAGAGGCAACATATTCGCAATTCATCGATTTTTGTGTCTGAGGGCTACCGGGAAGTAACATGTTAATGGCTTGTCTTGTATTTCCTTGAGTCCTCTTTAATGTTACAGGAAATATTGTATGAGAGAACACTTTGCATGAGGATATCACAAAGGAAGCAATGGGGAGCTAAATAGTGTGTAGAATCAAAGAAGTTAGCTTTGGCTCCCAGGCCATCTTTTGTCACTTCTTTCATCATAATTAACGGGATAGTTCACCAGAAAATGAAACTTGCTACTTTACTCATCCTCATGTTGTTCAAAAATTTTTAACTTTGTTTCTTCTGTGGAACACAAAAGAAAAGATGTTAGACCACACCGACTTTCGGTACAAGGACAAAAACAGGTCTTCACAATTATGTTCCACAGAAAAAAGAAAGTCATACAGGTTTGATACGACATGAGAGTGAGTAAATGATGATAATTTTATCCCTTTTAAAGTAGATACAATCCTACCGATGACTTCACGCTTTGTACATGTTGGCGGCAGTGGCGAGCGCTAACTGCCCATTGGCTGCGACCACACACGGCTCCTCCTCCAGTAGTCCATTGGGATCGGCGTGCGGGATGCTATCGTGGTAGCTGCTGAAGCTGATGTTGTCCTCCTTCAGCTCAATGGTCCAAAACGGGGCATTCAGTTTTCGGTTGCGGTACTCACGATACGTATACACGCCTCCGACGAAGCCCATGAGGAGAACGACGACCACAATGATGACGGCGAGAATGATGATGTTAAACTGCGTCCAGGACACTACTGTTAGAGCAGAGGCTGTGCTGTTGTGTCCTGCGGAGTCTCCTGTGCCAGACTGCAGGGTCGGTAGGCTTGGGTGGGTGGTGGGGGAGGAGGAAGTGAGGAGACGAGAAGGTGTAGAAGAAACGGAACTTGTGGATTTGGAGATTTCTATTGTGGAGGTCTTGATGTCTTGAGTTGGGGAGATTCTTACAGCTGAGAGAGAGAAAGAGAAAGAGAAAGAAAGAGAGTCAATGATTAAAATGGCTGGTGTGTCTGCAGAGATAGCAAAGGATATAAATGAAAAATGATTAACTTAGAGTGATTAATTGAACAAGTATTCGAGATTACGATCAATCTTGATGCAAATCTGCTGATGAACCAAACCAGTCGATTTTTTTTTCTATTATTTTTCAAAGTTGTAAACATAGATTATTGGAGTTATGTTTTACAAGAAAATACTATTTCAGCCTTTCTACTGATTTCATGTTTATTTCAATGTGTTACTTAGAGCTGACCAATTTATCGGCCGATATGAGCCTGTCGCAGATATATCTGCATTGGCATATATGCTGCAGATATGCCACCAATATGAACATTTTGGGCATGCACCGTGGTTCATCTCAAATCTGACAACGCATCTATAATATGGTTTGTTGAAAATAGCAATGTCTAAAACAGACAGACAGAGTTCAGCTAATGTATGTTTCAGTTGATGAATACGTACTGGATCGTGCATTATGTCTTAAAGGGAAAGAAACCTAATATGCTGTCTGTGTTTTTAATGTTAACCCTTTCAAGCGTGAGTTTAAAATATTCTAACTGACCCCCCAGAGTGAGTTTTTTTAAGGTGACCGTTATTTTAGAACGTTTGCCCTTATTGTTTCCATGGCGGCGCGTCATGAACGCAGCCACAATAACACTGAATGACAGATGGATTGCTTATTTTGTTTTTCCTTTTTTATTTAAAATATTCACAAACTTGCTTACCATGTCATCAACTATCTGATATTCCGATTCTCAAATATGTGTAAGCGAGTGTGTTTTGTCGTTTAAAAACCTTTATAAATGATTTTTATCTTGATCTATAACACGAGATGAGCGGCGCCATCTTAGTTTGCGCTGCAGTTCACAGAGTCCTGTCAGTCGGATTTACAGCAGGTGAATTCATCAGTTTCTGCAAGCAAGTGGCTGGTGAACTGGAAGAATAATAGAGTAAACTTTATAGTTACTTAGGCCCATTATGTGTGTCTGATTTGAATAAATGTCGGCAAATTATATCTGAATGGATTGTTATTGCTGCTTCCACTGATGTCTGACATCAGTGTGTATTTTACAAGCTCTAAATGTATTGTTTTACTGGTGCTTATGCGTATTTAAATGTCTGAAACCTTAAAAAAAAAAAACATTATGTGGCTGAAAACACTGCATAGCTGTGATATATGTCCGTCTCGCAGCCAAAGAGCGAAAGCACAGTTTGAATCTGGCAGTTATGTGACGTCGCTGAACGTTCTAAATCCCATATGTGGGACCGTACGCCCAGGGGCACAGAAATAAAAATCCCATATGTGGGACCGTACCGCTCAAAGGGTTAATAAACAAATGACAATGACAATGAGATTACTCACTGCTCTTGATGGAATAGCTTTTGTAACTTCAATAATGGTTACTTAATCTTTACTTAATTTATACAGTGAAGATAATATGCAGTGTTATTTTATATTTGATTATTTTATTCATTTTCTGTACCTGAAAACTACTGTTAGATACCTGAAATACCTGCTGTTGCTTGTAGTTTGATTATTTGTTCTTTTTTTCTTTATTTTTATTTGACCGTTGTCCTATTTTCCCTGAACATAGCACATACCGAACTGTACCGAAACCGTGACTCTAAAACTGTGATAAAAACCGATCTGTGAGTAATTTGAACCGTTGCACCCCTATAATATACACATAAAGAATATCGGCTGATATATCGATATCAGACTTTTTTTACTCCCTAATATCGGTATTGGCCCCCAAAAACACATATCGGTCGGGCTCTAGTGTTACTTGTCATTTCCTTGTAATTATTTGTGAATTTTACTAGCAATTTCTAAGTGAAAACTGTTTCAAAGTAAATCAGTTTTTTTTTTTCAGTGAAATATATTTTTTTATTTGTAGATCCTCATTTTTCTTTTACATTTTCATCCTTTGTTTGGAAAGATTTTGACCCTAAACATAAAATTATCCATTTAAATGATGAATTTCCCCCCCCAGTAATTTAAAAAGTTAAAAAAAAAAAAAAAAAAAATTGAGAGGAAAAAAAAGAATTTTCCCTGTGGTGTGGCTGTCTGCTTGAGCTACTGAGAAATACAGAAATGAAAAGAGACATTAAAATAAAAATACAATTATTTTTACAGGATCTATTTAAAGAAATGACTGGTCACTGATTTGCATATTGCCCTAAAAATGTAAGTCTTCCATTTTGTGATTGCATCCTTTGAAGTGACACATAAAATCCATTGCAAAATGAGAAATCTAAATTTAAAATAAGATCCCCAAAAGGAAGCAGAAAAAACATGTCAAGCTTTTGAATTAGAGTTTACCTTCCGCTATTTGTAATATTTCCATGTTCATGTTGATGCCTCTATGACAGAAGTTATTAAATGCATTAACAAGCATAAAAGAAGTTAAAGAGGCCATGAATTGATAAATAAAATTTTCCTTTTGACATACAAGAGGTCATTGTACTACAAAAATATCCTGTAAGTTTCAGAACTTGAAACTTCCTCATTAGTCTAAAATCAGTTTTTTTATTGAAACTAAGCTACCAAAAGCCAAGTTTTGGATTTTGTCACATTATGGCGTAATGAAAGACCGCCTCTGCAGAAGAAAATCAATGCCTACTTCTACACCATTGCCTTTTAGCCCCGCCCATCGATACGCACGTCATGTAGTTGTAAATACAAAAGAGAGCAAACACAGCAACAAAACGACAGAAATACCTCGGAAGATTACAAGAAGTTTTGAAGTGCCAAGTTGTGGAAAAACACAGTCTTTGCATTCCCTTCCTTGTCATCCTAACGTTAAGAAAGTGCGGATGAACTTTATTTTTAACAAAGTTTCAGATCACTATCAGTAAGACACTTCATTTGTTCGCTTCATTTTACTGCGGATTCATTTTTAAATAAGACACCGTTCGGCGCAGGCTCTTCAGAGACACTGAAAATAAAAGATGACTCAGTGACAGCTATTTTGGATCTGACAGTAATGTCGCAACACACAAGTGTGAGTGTGAATGTTTTTACCATGTGTCACTATTGCTTTGTCTATTGCTAGCGGGGTGCTTTTGTTATTGTTTTGACCTAGGCCATTCACTGAAATTCTGAATAAAAGCTTCAGTGAGCAAGATTTTCTGTGTTGTCATCAGTAAGACACAGTACTGGGTAGTAATTGATTACATGGAATCTAAATTACGTAATCAGATTCCAAAAAAGTACTTGTAATAAGATTATATTACAATTTAAAATACTCGTAATCAGATTACAGATTACATGATTATATGTTTTTCTCACAATGGTGGTAAATTATTCATGAGCCTATCAATGAAAACTGAGAGTCACACAGCACTGGATTTACAGAAATCATTTCACTTTTAAGAAGTGTTTTCTCAACAGTGCATATCTAATCAGCTCCTGACGAACACATTACTTATTATTTGAATCATCATTCAGTGAGTCATTTAACGTACTCGGTTACTAACGTAACCTTGGTTCCCTTAGATAAGGAACGAGTACTGCGTTGAACGTCTTATTATACATAAGACAAGACGCATATGGGGAAAACTCCTTTTTCTCCGATTTCTGAAGCCTTTTTCATTCACGCAGTGAAAACTGCACGGCCATTGGTTCGTGGAGTTAAAGTAAACGAACGAATGACGGCGCGGCAGAGCCGCGTGAGCCAATGGTGAGCGAGCCTGCTTGAGCCCGCCAAAAGGAGGAAGAGCGGAGAGAACGACCATCTGTGCCCTAAAGAGTGTTGATAGGACCTTCGGGACATATCCATGTCTTGGTTTCAGGACGACCTTGGAGTCGTTAGGCCCGAATTCAAGACAAGAGGGGCTCACCGAGAGCGCCTGCAGATCCCCCGATGCTAAAGCTAGCAGTAGGGCGGTTTCTAGCGACAAGGGTTGTAAGTCGGCAGTCTGAATTGGTTCAAAGGGAGGGCCCTTAAGGCCTCTAAGAACCACAGATAGGTCCCAGGTAAGAACTGTGAGGGGGCGAGGAGGATTCAACCTCCTGGACCCTTTCAGGAAGCGAAACAAGGTCGTTTCTCCCTATCGACTGCCCTGCTATAGGAGCATGAGAGGCTGCTTATAGCTGCGACATAGACCTTAAGGGTAGAGGGAGTACGGCCTCTATCCATTAAGTCTTGAAGGAAGGACAATATCTGGGATATGTCACAAGTCAATGGGTCCTTGACCCGGGCTGTGCACCAGGCGGCAAAGACGGACCATTTAAGGGAGTAGAGACGTCTTGTTGACGGAGCTCTAGCTTTTAAGACTGTAGTGATTTTACTTTCGCCCATCCAAGGACGCAAAGTAAAATAGGGATTGGTACTCACGTCACCGCTGACGTTGTGATTTCTGGATCACACGTCTCTTAAGGTGTGGTTATGAGTACATCAGATGACCACTTCCCCCCCTTTTCCTAGTTCAGGGCACCAGTCAAGGTCTTTTACCTTGGCAGTATGAGAACACTCCCAACAGGGGCTTTTCATTCATTTAGAATTAATGTAAAGTGGTCAGCTGATTTATTTGAAAGATTGGTGAGATTGCTAACTTGTAGAGCCTCTTCTGTATTATCAGCACGGAAGGAAGACACAAGTGTAATAAAATAAATTTTATTAACAAAAAGATAAACAAGAATAACTAACACAACTACTAAATGAATACCATGAATGATAAAGGAATAAAGTGCATAAGATACATAGAATACAAGTGATTAAGTTGAGTGTGGCTATGGAAGAGTTACGTTATCTTATGGAAAGATAAACTGTTTCTCTGAAAATAATAAGGTGGAGAACCTTATTATGCACTAAACAAATAAACGAAAGATTATTTGTTATTAACTAACATCAGCTATATTACATCTACAAACCCGATTCCAAAAAAGTTGGGACACTGTACAAATTGTGAATAAAAAAGGAATGCAATAATTTACAAATCCCATAAACTTATATTTTATTCACAATAGAATATAGATAACATATCAAATGTTGAAAGTGAGACATTTTGAAATGTCATGCCAAATATTGGCTCATTTTGGATTTCATGAGAGCTACACATTCCAAAAAAGTTGGGACAGGTAGCAATAAGAGGCCGGAAAAGTTAAATGTACATATAAGGAACAGCTGGAGGACCAATTTGCAACTTATTAGGTCAACTGGCAACATGATTGGGTATAAAAAGAGCCTCTCAGAGTGGCAGTGTCTCTCAGAAGTCAAGATGGGCAGAGGATCACCAATTCCCCCAATGCTGCGGCGAAAAATAGTGGAGCAATATCAGAAAGGAGTTTCTCAGAGAAAAATTGCAAAGAGTTTGAAGTTATCATCATCTACAGTGCATAATATCATCCAAAGATTCAGAGAATCTGGAACAATCTCTGTGCGTAAGGGTCAAGGCCGGAAAACCATACTGGATTCCCGTGATCTTCGGGCCCTTAGACGGCACTGCATCACATACAGGAATGCTACTGTAATGGAAATCACAACATGGGCTCAGGAATACTTCCAGAAAACATTGTCGGTGAACACAATCCACCGTGCCATTCGCCGTTGCCGGCTAAAACTCTATAGGTCAAAAAAGAAGCCATATCTAAACATGATCTAGAAGTGCAGGCGTTTTCTCTGGGCCAAGGCTCATTTAAAATGGACTGTGGCAAAGTGGAAAACTGTTCTGTGGTCAGACGAATCAAAATTTGAAGTTCTTTTTGGAAAACTGGAATGCCATGTCATCCGGACTAAAGAGGACAAGGACAACCCAAGTTGTTATCAGCGCTCAGTTCAGAAGCCTGCATCTCTGATGGTATGGGGTTGCATGAGTGCGTGTGGCATGGGCAGCTTACACATCTGGAAAGGCACCATCAATGCTGAAAGGTATATCCAAGTTCTAGAACAACATATGCTCCCATCCAGACGTCGTCTCTTTCAGGGAAGACCTTGCATTTTCCAACATGACAATGCCAGACCACATACTGCATCAATTACAACATCATGGCTGCGTAGAAGAAGGATCCGGGTACTGAAATGGCCAGCCTGCAGTCCAGATCTTTCACCCATAGAAAACATTTGGCGCATCATAAAGAGGAAGATGCGACAAAGAAGACATAAGACAGTTGAGCAACTAGAAGCCTGTATTAGACAAGAATGGGACAACATTCCTATTCCTAAACTTGAGCAACTTGTCTCCTCAGTCCCCAGACGTTTGCAGACTGTTATAAAAAGAAGAGGGGATGCCACACAGTGGTAAACATGGCCTTGTCCCAACTTTTTTGAGATGTGTTGATGCCATGAAATTTAAAATCAACTTATTTTTCCCTTAAAATGATACATTTTCTCAGTTTAAACATTTGATATGTCATCTATGTTGTATTCTGAATAAAATATTGAAATTTGAAACTTCCACATCATTGCATTCCTTTTTTATTCACAATTTGTACAGTGTCCCAACTTTTCTGGAATCGGGTTTGTAATGGGAATTAAGAAATTATATACTGATAATATACAACAATGCCAAGGTCTCTGGAAAGAGGTTTGGTTAAGTGATATTTACGTTCCCCGTTGTTAAGTCCAATGACGGTGACGTCTTCCACTGGTTGTGCTGGGTGACAATGCAGTGGGGAGAGGAGCCAGAATCTGTTTCAACAGTCTTGAACACAAAGCTCTGTGGGATGCTGATCTCCTGGAGCACCAAAGGGTCCTTAAATCTGGAACACGCAGATGAGGCCCTGGCGTAGGTGCAGAAGGTCCTTAACAATCTGGAACACGCAGACGAAGGTACCTTGGAAGCAAGGTTTGCAAATGTCGTTACTGTCTCACTGGACGGAAACTCTGAACATAGTGTTTGTTAATGTCTCTTTCCTCACAGGCTGGAGGCTCAGAACGTGGTCGTCTCTGTTGCTGCCTCACAGGCTGTAGACTCAGATCGTGGGACCTGTTGTTGTCTCTCTCTGGATGGACCAGAGGCTCAGAACGGTGTTGTATCTGTTAGTGTCTCAGCTTCACAAGCCGGGACTCAGAACGGCATATCGGTTAGTGTCTATCCCCATACAGGACAGACTCGTAACGGTATATCTGTTGTGTCTCACCCGATGGGAGACTCAGAACAATATATCTGTTAATGTCTCACTCCTTACAGAGTTGAGACCCAGAACAAGGAGTGTCTGTTGAAAGGGTACCTTTATCCCTTTCCGATGAGGAGGAGATTGCAATTTGGCGCTTCTCCATTCGAGTGCTGTGATTGGCTACTGGCATCAGAGGGGACACACACACAGTGTGGCCCACCCTTCTTTCCCCTGTGGAACTCATTTGCATAAAGCACAAAGTTGGAAGTCTTTACAGTGTCTTTAAAGTTTACCAATGCATTTCTCACTTTCCAAACCACCACCAGAATACCTTTGGCAATATTCTAAACAAATAGAGACTAAACATGATGGAAAAAGATTGAACTGTCATGCAATCATTCAATTGTACATTAACAGCTGAATTTGTGTCTGATGTTACATTACAAATAGCTGTCACTGAGAATACTTATTTCTGTGAATAAGTATGAAATGGATGTGTAGTTTGCATCAGTTCTAAGATTTTCAAACATAGTTTTGAATGGATTTGGATGGATCTTTGTGATCTCTCTTTGTTTCACCCACTGGTCCTGAGGAATTTTTATGGCAGTCTCTGGCCAACCTTAGGAAGTAGTCTCTAGATGGGTGAAGGGCAGAAACTGCATGTGGACCAATGAGAAGTCCTGTCCTTCCCAGGCTTGGTACAAGAGGTCTTCTTCTTGCCCTCTCAGAGGTGTCTGGATGTTGTCCTTACATCTTTATCTGATGGCGTTGGAGAGTTTGTTTGTGTTAGTCCACCAAGATACAATCAAAATGTAGCAAACCTTTGTCCGCTGTTACGGACAGAGAGGGGCCCGGCCATAAACTGGGCCCTGGAATGTACTGTTCCCTACAAGACATTCTCAGGGAGGCTTGCAGGCGCCCATTGAGAAACCACACATGAAGATCCCACAGCTCAGGTCTGGGGTGCCATATCGTTCCTCTCGCTTGAGAGAGGAGGTCTCGTCTCAGAGGAATCGGCCATGGCTCCATGGGCGATAACTGAGACAGGTCCGAGAACCATGGTTGGGTCCTCCACAGAGGAGCCACCAGGAGGACCTTGTGAGCACCCTCCCTGATTCGTCTGATAACCTGGGGAATCAGAGCGATCGGGGGAAAAGCATAAAGGAAGAGGCTGGGCCAGTCGTGGGCCAGCGCATCCCTGGTTTTTGAAAAAATATATTGGGCAGTGATAATTGTCTTCCGAGGCGAAGAGGTCGAACTCTGCCTTCCCGAAGACATCCCAAATTTTCTGAACTGTGCGGGGGTGGAGCGACTATTCCTCCGAGGGAAGGTTGTTCCAGGACAACATGTCCGCCCCTGTGTTCAGAACGCCCTGTACATGCGCTGCTCTCAGTGAGAGCAGGTTGCGTTGGGCCCACTCTAGGATGGTTTTTGCTAGAGTGAAGAGGGGCTTTGAAGAGAGCCCGCCCTGGTGATTTATTAAGGACACCACCGTCATGTTGTCTGATCTGACCAAGACGTGGTGTCCCACCAGGAGAGGAAGGAAGGTTTGGAGAGCTTGATATACCGCCATCATTTCCAGACGGTTGATATGAAGCTCGCTTTCTGGGCCGTTCCAAGTGTCCGAAGGCCGGATGGTTGTCGCACAGAGCTCCCCAACCCATTTTGGAGGCATCTGTGAAGACGACCTTCCTCTTGTTCATCGTCCCGATTGCCACACCCTGCTCGAATCAGCAGGGGTTCTTCCAAGGGGCCAGGGTTGCGACGCACGCCTGGTTCACCTTGAGCGAGCAGCGACCATGTCGCCAGGCTTGGGACGGGACCCGTGGTTTCAGCCAGAACTGCAGCGGGCACATGTGAAGCAGGCCCAGCTGCAGGGCTGGAGATGCCGAGCTCATTAGACCTAGCATCTTCTGAAACGCTCTGAGCGGCAGAAAAGCCCCGGTCGTAAAAGTTTCCACGAGCTGCTGAATGGCCAGAGATCGCTCGGGAGTGACCGCGGCCCTCATGCGGGTCGAGTCTAAAAATTATCCCCAGGAACGAGACACGTTGGCTGGGAGATAACAAGCTCTTGGGAAAATTGACCCTGAGCCCCAAGTACTCTAAGTGGTTGAGGATGATGGATCTGTGAGATATTAGCTCCTCCTCCGACTTGTCCAGAACGAGCCAGTCGTCGAGGTAGTTTAGTATGCGCACACCCATCTGTCTCAGAGGGGAGAGAGCCGCATCCATGCACTTCATAAAAGTGCGGGGAGCTAGAGATAGCCCGAACGGAAGGACCATGTATTGATATGCCACCCCTTCGAAGGCATATCTCAAGAATTGCCTGTGATAAGTGGCTATCTGGATGTGAAAATAAGCATCTTTCAGATCCAGGGTAAAGAACCAGTCTCCCAGGCAGATTTGTGGGAAGATCTGCTTCAAAGTGATCATTCTGAATGAGCGCTTTATCAGGGCCCTGTTCAGATGTCTGAGATCAAGGATGGGTCTGAGGCTGCCATCCTTTTTTGGGAATGAGGAAGTACCTGCTGTAGAAGCCTGACTCGCTCATTGCTGGGGGAACCACCTCTATGGCTCCTTTTGCCAGCATGGTGTTCACCTCGGAACACAGGACGTGCACGTCCTTGTTTTCCACAGAGGTTTGGACCACACCGTTGAATAACGGGGCCCGTTGAGCGAATTGGAGTACATAACCTCGTTTTACTGTATTCAGCACCCAAGTTGACACTCCGGGGATGGCCTGCCAGGCCTCGGCCTGCATGGCAAGGGACTGGATTGGTTCTAGCACTGAGTCACTGTGAGGGACTGTGGTGCACACATGGGGTGGAAAAGGAATTTTGCTCTCTTTTTTGAGTATGTTTATGTTTTCTTTGTCCGTTACCACAGCGGTTATACACTTGGGCGCTAGAACGGGCCCTTTGCGTGCAATAAACACATTTTCCCAGCACCCGGAATTGAACGGGGCAACTGGGAACACATATGAGGCTGTTTGGGTCAGTGAATGCGGCTTGTGGGGCGGGGCCGGCAAGCGAAGCGCTCAGTGATTTGGCATTTAACAACAACACCAAAAGAAATCTGCTTTCTCAGAATTAATATAATATAATATAATATCAGCTGAGCGCTGTCAGCATTGAGCTCGTTCTAGCGCTCTCATCGTGAGAACACGCCCTCAATGAATGCGGCTTGCGGGGGCGGGGCCGGCAAGCAAAGCGCTCAGAGGTTTGGCATTTAATAACAAACACCAGAGAGATATGCTCTTTTAGTGTTAATATATACCATGAGTCTCACCTGAGTCAGGGGACAGCGTCATGTCATATTCAGCTGAGCACTGTCAGCATTGAGCTCGTTCTAGCACTCTTGTAGTGAGAGCATGCGCCCTCATTGAACGCGGCTCGTGGGGGTGTGGTCGGCATACGACACGCTCAGAGATTGGGCATTTTACAACAAAAAAAATACGCTCTTTCAGAGTGAATATATTCCATGAGTCTCAATAAATGAAGCGGCGTGGGAACACAGCTGCTTGAGAGTGGTGAACTGATCCGGCTGCTGAGAAGCGGCACGTTGATCAGAGCTGCACAAGAGTGGCGGTATGAGCGGTGAGCTGTACAGAGCTGCAGGCTGCTCGTGGGCGGCGGCTGCTAGAGAGCGGCGAGCTGCTTGAGAGGGGCGAGCAGAATAGAGAGCGGTGAGCAGGGAGAGCGAGCTGATCAAACTGCTGCAGAGCGGCGAGCTGATCAGCGGCGAATTCCAGCTGCTTGCAGGTGAAGGCGGCTTAAAGTCTCGTAGATCAAGCGAAGAAATGATATCTGCATCGCTGAAGGAGAATGAATCGATTTGCCATGGTGAGACGGCCGCTTATATAGCCCGATACCACCCCTTTTGGCGGGCTCGAGCGGGCTCGTTCGCGCGGCTCTGCCACGCCGTCATTGGTTCGTTTACTTTAACTCCACAAACCAATGGCCATGCAGTTTTCACTGCGTGAATGAAAAAGGCTTCAGAAATCGGAGAAAAAGGAGTTTTCCCCATATGTGTCTTGTCTTATGTATAATAAGACGTTCGACGCAGTACGAGTGTAGTATCGAAAGGGAACCATGCATACCGTCTTTGGAAGGCTTTTGTCTTTCAAACACAATTAACATCATTTCTTTTTTACATCCAATGCAAGGAATCCCCAACTTTTTTTTGTCAGCTGAACCTCTTTGACCTAATATATTTACTTGAAGTAGCCTCTGAGAATTTAAGTTCATAAGTTAAAGACAGGTTTTCATTAAACTCAAGAACCCCCTGGAGTTTCATCAGAACCCCAGTCTAGGAAACCCTGACGTAATGTAAAATTTAATACACTTTATGTTGTTGGTGATGAAGAATGGAATATATTTTCTTTCTCTTTGTATTTTTATATCAATATGGTATATTCTATGCAAATCAATGTGATAAACGAGTTAGGTCAAAAGTAGTGTTGTAGTCAAGACCACCTAAACCGAGACCAAGACCAGTGTGTGTCGAGACCAAGACAAGACCAAGACTTTGGGGGGTTCAGACCAAGACAAGACCAAGACCAAGGCAAGTCGAGACCGAGTCAAGACCAAGACCAGAATAGCACTCCTCAAATTCATCTGAAAGATCCACATTTACTGCCTGAGAAATGTCTTATTTTTAATCAATAATTACAATTAGAATAATAAGACACTATACAGCGCTGTTACCAATCAATTGAAATCACTAACAATAAAATTTTGTTTATAGAACATTTGTAAAAAATCAATATCACATTTGCAATTGTGCTCATATTTGTGAAAACAGCTCTCTTTCTTGTGATATTGCTAATTATATCATTTGTTATAATATAAATATCAAGATGCAAGTACTTTTTTGCAATCATATTTTGAATTTTGTAGGCATTTGTATTAATTTTGGTGACATTTTTTACATAATTTGACTTTTTTAGTCAAAAGTAATCTAAAAGTAACCAAAAAGTAGTCAGATTATATTACTTTAAATATGTAATGTAAATGGATTATGTTACTAACTACAACTTGTCATGTAATTTGGAATCAGTAACTGATTACAATTTGTAAGTAATCTACCCAGCACTGGTAGACATTACAACACGTATCATTTTATTTAAAACACGACACTGCAAATGACAATGTCTTTCGCTTTTCAATAAAGGATAAACTATGAATAGCTAATAAGAACGACAGTTAGCCTATGCAATACGCATAAATGTTTCACATTGTTGGCAAATGTTTCAACTATGTAACAAGATATTTTTCAAAACAATTGGCGGGGACGTTGAAAATGATTTTAATATGCAAAACTGTTACCCAATCATAGCAGTGGGTGTTTACTTTCAAGTCTTGCATGCGGCATGCCCATCAAAACCGAGTATTTGAAAGAGACAGTTAAAATCAGGATAGAAAACAGTGTATTACTTCTAAATTAGGATGTTTTGATGTAAAAATCTTGATAAGTAGAACTTTTTACAAAATAAAATTTAAAAAATGCAGTTTATGACCCCTTTAAAACTAACCCTACCCTTTAAAACACATAATACAAATATATACATTCAACTTTATGTCTCTCTAATGTTAGACACCATAATACATAAAATAAGGCGTTGTCAAAGGTATACAGTGCCTACACAGGAAATCTACACCAACCATAAACAACTGTCCTTAACATAGATCCTTATCCCCAGTAAGGTAAAAGTGCGAACGGTGTAATAAAATCATTAAAAATTATCCAGACTACATTGAAGCTTGCAGTCACTATTCGTGACTCCTAGCAATCACTTCAGCAAGAAATTCCCTCACATTCCATTGACATGACATCATGACATCATTGAGTTACTGATAAAAAAAAAAAAAAATACAGTGACACATGCTTTTACATCAGTGGGACAACAGACTCCCCTAGTCTATCAATGACCACTTGATACTAGAGATGCACCGATACTAAATTTCTCAGCCGATACCGATAGCTGATTATTCAGAATGATATCAGCCAATACCAATAGTTTGATTTTCTTGAGGAAAAAAAAAAAAAAAAATCTCTCCCAACTAATGCTGTAAACTATACAGGGAACCCTCTCATTCGATACTGGAACATAGCAGACTTGGGGAGAGCAAAAATCTCTATTTGCAGAGATTTTTTTTGTAACAGCTGTGTAAATCAAAGAGTTGTAAGCCAGGTAACAAAGTCCAGTGTCAAACACCAAGAAAGCAGTCCAATCAGGAAACAAAATCCAAAACGAATCCAAGAGAGCGCACGAAATAACAAGACAGATAATCCAAAATCAAGGCAAGACACAACAATGAGAAAATGCTCAGAATTGCAGACCTTGCAAACAATACTTTGCAATGAACAAAGGGAATCAGGCTCCTTAAATAGGAAGGAGTAAACATGTGACAGGAACAGAGGATAGAGTTCAGTTTAAAAGAAGAGGGCGCCCTCTGGCGGTTAGGAGGGGGAACCTCAGGTCGGGATGTTACAGGTACATTGCTATAATATTATAACAGAGTCTATATTCAACTGCTATTTATTTTCAGATATAATAATTACACTATAAAACTGAAATAAAACTGAAATGTTTGTATACAACTCAGCTGCACATAAGGTAGTTTTCATAAACACTTGTCTTCATTACAAATTGATTCAAGCATACGTATCTAATTAACAATAGGGTAGGGGAAAACGTCCCCCTTAAGGACTGTCATTTTTTTTTCTGTGAAACAAAAGTTAAATGTGTCCAGAATAGCTATCATAGTTTTAGTGACAATGACAAAAAATTATAAACCAAGTATGAAAAATATCCAGAGTTTTCATAACAAAAATTAAATTTGCCAAGGGGGCGTTTTGCCCCACAGGTGTGGTAAAATGCCCCCATGGGTGGGGTAAAATGTCTGACAAGTAGCTTTATGCATTTACAGCAAAATCAGAGTACAGGAAGTTTTAGCTTAAAATAAAAAAGAATATAATCAATAATTATGATTAAAAAATTTTTATATTGTATTTGAAAAATATTGTTAGCTGATGCTAACTGGCTAGCTAACTAGCTACCTGATGCTAATTTGAGGTATTTTTTAAATATAAAGTCCAAATATTTTTATTCATTAGATTACATTTGATTGAAAAACAAAGGATTTGATGTTCAGAACAGAGTAACTACAGTAATTATGATAGTGGGAAGGGGGCATTTTACCCCATGTGGCTGGGGGCGTTTTACCCCACAGACTATTTTTTTATTTTTTATTTTTTTGAAAAATTATATTCTGAAAATATAATTATATTTTCCTTAAATAGCATAGTCCATAGTTGCAACAAAAATGTATCTTGACTTTATCTAGTGGTTATTTTGGAAAAAAAAAATAAAACATTTACCCCATTCTACACTAAATAAGTTCCTCTCTATTGTTTTATATATATATATATATATATACACACACACACACACACACACACACACAGGTGCTGGTCATATAATTAGAATATCATCAAAAAGTTGATTTATTTCACTAATTCCATTCAAAAAGTGAAACTTGTATATTATATTCATTCATTACACACAGACTAATATATTTCAAATGTTTATTTCTTTTAATTTTGATGATTATAACTGACAACTAAGGAAAATCCCAAATTCAGTATCTCAGAAAATTAGAATATTGTGAAAAGGTTCAATATTGAAGACACCTGGTGCCACACTCTAATCAGCTAATTAACTCAAAACACCTGCAAAGGCCTTTAAATGGTCTCTCAGTCTAGTTCTGTAGGCTATACAATCATGGGGAAGACTGCTGACTTGACAGTTGTCCAAAAGACGACCATTGACACCTTGCACAAGGAGGGCAAGACACAAAAGGTCATTGCAAAAGAGGCTGGCTGTTCACAGAGCTCTGTGTCCAAGCACATTAATAGAGAGGCGAAGGGAAGGAAAAGATGTGGTAGAAAAAAGTGTACAAGCAATAGGGATAACCGCACCCTGGAGAGGATTGTGAAACAAAACCCATTCAAAAATGTGGGGGAGATTCACAAAGAGTGGACTGCAGCTGGAGTCAGTGCTTCAAGAACCACTACGCACAGACGTATGCATGACATGGGTTTCAGCTGTCGCATTCCTTGTGTCAAGCCACTCTTGAACAACAGACAGCGTCAGAAGCATCTTGCCTGGGCTAAAGACAAAAAGGACTGGACTGCTGCTGAGTGGTCCAAAGTTATGTTCTCTGATGAAAGTAAATTTTGCATTTCCTTTGGAAATCAGGGTCCCAGAGTCTGGAGGAAGAGAGGAGAGGCACACAATCCACGTTGCTTGAGGTCCAGTGTAAAGTTTCCATAGTCAGTGATGGTTTGGGGTGCCATGTCATCTGCTGGTGTTGGTCCACTGTGTTTTCTGAGGTCCAAGGTCAACGCAGCCGTATACCAGGAAGTTTTAGAGCACTTCATGCTTCCTGCTGCTGACCAACTTTATGGAGATGCAGATTTCATTTTCCAACAGGACTTGGCACCTGCACACAGTGCCAAAGCTACCAGTACCTGGTTTAAGGACCATGGTATCCCTGTTCTTAATTGGCCAGCAAACTCGCCTGACCTTAACCCCATAGAAAATCTATGGGGTATTGTGAAGAGGAAGATGCGATATGCCAGACCCAACAATGCAGAAGAGCTGAAGGCCACTATCAGAGCAACCTGGGCTCTTATAACACCTGAGCAGTGCCACAGACTGATCGACTCCATGCCACGCCGCATTGCTGCAGTAATTCAGGCAAAAGGAGCCCCAACTAAGTATTGAGTGCTGTACATGCTCATACTTTTCATGTTCATACTTTTCAGTTGGCCAAGATTTCTAAAAATCCTTTCTTTGTATTGGTCTTAAGTAATATTCTAATTTTCTGAGATACTGAATTTGGGATTTTCCTTAGTTGTCAGTTATAATCATCAAAATTAAAAGAAATAAACATTTGAAATATATCAGTCTGTGTGTAATGAATGAATATAATATAGTTCATAAAGTTTCACTTTTTGAATGGAATTAGTGAAATAAATCAACTTTTTGATGATATTCTAATTATATGACCAGCACCTGTATATATATATATATATATATATATATATATATATATATAGCTAACTAACGAACTGTGAATGTTGGATAACTTTCCTTAGGTAGATGCAATGTTAAGTGACATATTGATCACAAGCTGTTTTATTATTATTCGTTCCGCAGTTAAAACACTGATTGAGGGATTACATGAAACATTATATATTTCGGTAAGTTGTACTGCATCTTTCAACATACCTTTTGATGTCCATGCATGTTTTTTTGTGCTATAACTTGTATTAAAGTGAAAGAAAAGACTGAACTGCCGCGCTACTATGATCTGTCACGTCACATTTAAGAGCGTCAAAACACCATTTATTGTTCAAATTTTGTGACAAAAATGACAGAATTTGAAAGCTAAGACAGCTTTAATGTCATATTTTTTTTTAATTGTTAATGTTACTGTCTCGTTAACAGCTCTAAATTCAACACAAGAGATACAATATGAGTTGGCCAATGGCTGATAGTGAAAATAATTGCTTTTATTTGACGATACTGCTTATAGGCCTATACATCGGTGCATCCCTACTTGATACATATTGTCAGGGTTCCCACTCTTTTTCAGCGATCATTTTCCAGAACTTTTTCAAGACATTTTCAGTTTTACTATGGCGGGAATAAAAGACAAGGATCTTAAAGTATATATATTGCTCTCTCCACAAGTCTTTAAAAAAGATGTACAGTTTATGGTCATGACTTAACTACAACCCCTGGCAAAAATTATGGAATCACCACACTTAGAGCATTTTTGTCACATTTTTTACTTTATATATATATAAAAAAAAAAAAAATCACAGATATGACACAAAAAAGGTTTTGTTCAATAGCTTAACATTCTGGCTTCAGGAAACATACCTCAAACAAATCCACTTTTGTTATTATTATTAATGGCATGTCTTTTTCCAGAGCAAGTAGAGGAAAAAAGTATGGAATCACTCAATGTTGAGGAAAAAAAATATGGAATCATCAACAAAAAAACAATTGTTGCTCCTCCTCTGGCTTTTGACAGCCTAAATTCTTTGAGGCATGGACTTCATTAATGAAAAACAATATTCCCCATCAAGCTGGTTTCAACTTTCTCAAATAGCGTTTGACAGATCAGCTTTGCAGGGTGGAGACTTGTCATGGACCAGTGTTTATAATTTCCACCATAAATTTTCAATTGGATTGAGATCTGGACTGTTTGCTGGCCATGTCTTTGAGTTGATATGCCTTTCCTGAAGAAAAGCTTTAACACTCTTTGCTCTGTGGCAAGATGCATTATCATCCTGAAAAATTATTTCATCATCACAAAACCTATTTTCTATCGATGGAATGAGAAAAGTGTCTGCTGATTCTGTCTGTTTTTCTTTTGTTTTGTTGTGCGTTTTCTATTGTTAAGGCAGATTGCTTAGAGATTTCTATCTTGACGCTTTGGCGTCTTCCTTGGTCTGCCCGTATGTCTTGCTTTATAACCTTCCCATTTAGTTTATACTTGCGCCAAATTTTAGACACAGCTGACTGGGAGCAACCAACTTCTTTGGCCATACTCCGTATTGAAATTCCTTGTTGAAGGAGTTTTATAATCCTTTCCATTGTTTCAACTGAGAACTCTCTTCTTGGGGCCATATTTCATTTCAATTAGCCAAGTCAAACAACTCATTAAGACGCAAGCACTCCCTTTTAACTACTGACTTATTAGCATTTTTAGACTTGTCCCAGTATTTGTTTAAAATGGAAATTAACAGATGATTCCATACTTTTTTCCTCTACTTGCTCTGGAAAAAGACATGCCATTAATAATAATAATAACAAAAGTGGATTTGTTTGAGGTATGTTTCCTGAAGCCAGAATGTTAAGCTATTGAACAAAACCTTTTTTGTGTCATATCTGTGATTTGTTTATTTGCTATAAAGTAAAAAATCTGAGTGAACATCCTCTAAGTGTGGTGATTCCATAATTTTTGCCAGGGGTTGTATAAAATCAGTTTAATTATCTCTTAATTCTATTAATTATACATTATAACAAATGATTTCTCATTACTAATGTCAATACCATAGCAAAAATATTGGAACTATTTAAATGTTTTAACTATTTGAACATAAAAATATTAGACAATATAAGTCAATGAGCAACAAAGAAACACATAACATGTAATAGAACAAGTGGCAGGTCTACTAGTGTCCATTTACCCTTAATACACAGATCTATTTTGACATATCAGATTTTTTTTTGTCCCATCCAATGCTATGGTTATCACTGTCAATAAGCACAATTTTGGAATCAATCCCACATTTAAATATGGATGTCACTCCCAAAATTTTGCAGTACTTAGTAGTATGACAAATAAAACTTTTATTCAAATTATGAATGGGTTATATACAGATGGCAAACAAAGAGTGTTTTTTATAATTACTGAACCTGTCAATCTCTTCAGTTCAGAGCAAGCTCACAGAGTTCCCATTCAGTCAGTCACGTTCGACGTAATGGGGTCTCGCTTGGGAGCCCAATCACCTCCAAGGGATACAAAACAAGCCAATGGGAATTGGCCAGTGAGATTTACATGCCGGACCACGCCCCCGGCATCCGGGTATAAATAGACCCGGCATACTCACCTGCATTCATACTTTTGCTTTGGAGCCGATCGGTTCAGATCTTCTTTTCTCCTCTGAGAGTGAATTTCTTGAAGAGAGCAAAAACAGCAATTTTAATGGCTTAGGACTAGTTCCTTCAACAGCAATTTTAATTGCTTTTGTTGTTTTTGTTCCAGTGGCTGCTCGAGTCTCTCCAGCTGGTGGGAAGGCACGCTCAGCGGTGGGTGTGATGGCGCGCTGCCCACAGGACGGTGCTGCACTCATCCCTGTGTGCTTTGGCTGGTGAGTATACTAAAAGAGCAAGCACGGGCAATCAGCGTCTTTTTCAAGATGTCTTTTCGTCCGTGTGTTTCTGGATGCGGTCGTTTCCTGACCTCCTCTGACGGCCACGATCACTGTCTCACGTGTCTGGGTAAACAGCACGCTGAGTCAGCGCTCGTGGATGGCACATGCCCTCATTGCGAGGGCATGTCCATGTTGGCGTTGAGATCGCGACTCTCCTTCTTTAACACGGAGGCACGAGTCCCCTCTGCTACTACCCAGGCCCTGGTAAAGCCGCCGGTCTGGTTAGTACTTTGGGAGATCTGAGGGTTACAGTGGGAGCCTCTTCGTCAGGTCCGCCCCCACGAACCTCCCCCTCCTCTGCAACGCCATGTGCCGTCGAGTTGCCGGTTGCTGCCGCGGGGCCCTCCACGGGGGTCCCCCGCGTCACTTTCGGTGCTCCGGAGGAGGACCAGATGTCAATTGCTGCATCAGGGAGTGGGCTGGATGACTCAGAGGACGACGACGACTCCGGGCTTCCGCTCTCAGGGACGGTTGCTCAGTCGGAGGCGGACTCTGAGTTGACTGCCATGCTTACCCGGGCCGCTGCGGGCATCGGTCTCGTGTGGAACCCTCCACCGTCTCCTGAGCGCTCGCGGTTGGATGATTGGCTTCTGGGTTCGGGCCGTGGCTCCCAGCCACGTCCCGCCCCAGTGCCATTCTTCCCGGAGGTGCATGAGGAGCTCCAGAAGACGTGGATGGCACCTCACACTGCCAGAAACCGTACTTCTGCATCCTCCACTCTCACTACCCTCGACGGTGGGGCCGCCAAGGGGTACGTGGATATTCCGCAGGTGGAACGTGCGATTGCGGTGCACTTGTGCCCGCAGTCCGCGGCCACCTGGCGGAACCGTCCGCGTCTCCCGTCCAAGGCGAGTAAGACCACGGCCGCTGGACAGGCAGCCTCTGCCCTGCACGCCATGGCCATCTTGCAGGTCCATCAGGCGAAAGCTCTCAAGGAGCTGCACGAGGGTAGTTCTGAGCCAGGGCTCTTGCAAGAACTGCGTACGGCGACCGACCTCGCCCTCCGGGCGACGAAGGTCACGGCGCGGGCCCTGGGTCAGACGATGTCCACCCTGGTGGTCCAGGAACGGCATCTTTGGCTGGACCTGGCCGAGATGAAGGACGCCGACAAAGTCCGCTTTCTCGACGCCCCCATCTCCCAGGCCGGCCTCTTCGGCGACACTGTCGAGGACTTTGCGCAGCAGTTCTCGGCAGTGCAAAAGCAGACGGAGGCCATAAAACATGTACATAAAACCGGCGTGATGTTGCTACCAATCCGCCACGGGCCGTGCCTCCGCCTGCTCCTCGCCGAGGGCGTCCTCCTGCGGCTCAGGCTTCCGGGAGATCGGAGCCATCCCATCCTCCCCGAGCCTCCCGCAGGAAGGCCATGCCACCCGCCCAGGCCACCAAGTCTTCTAAAAAGAAGAGGGCTAAGAAGCGGCCCTGAGACGGGAGACCCAGAAGTGATGGAGACTGCTCTGCAGGAGACGGTGACCGAACACAGAATCCTGTGTTTTGTTTTCTTTCTGTTCCGGTACCCACAGTTTCAATAAAAGAGCGATTTCCAACACCTCTGGGTCATATAAGAAGGTCTGTGCTGAGGGTGAGCGAAGCACCACTTCCTCAGTCTCAGCCACTCCTTCCTTCGCCACGGGCAGGGTCTTGGCGCCCCGGGGACGCACAGCCTCCCCACGCCACCCTGCCCACTCGGAGCCACGTGAGTGGACCCCACTCACGGCCTCGACTTTGGGACGCACTGCCTCCCGAGTTGGGCCACAGTGCTCCATGCTGCCCCCCGTGGGTACTTCTGCTGCCCAGATGGTTCCACTCGTACGGTGCTTGGGGGCGTGGCTACGCCTTCCGAACCCGTCCCGTTGGCACATTCGGACAGTCAGACTCGGCTATGCGATTCAGTTCGCCAGGCGTCCCCCCAGGTTCAGCGGTGTTCTGTTCACTTCAGTGACAGGTCCAAACGCCCCTGTCCTGCGGGTGGAGATTGCGGTTCTTTTGGCGAAGGACGCAATAGAGCCTGTCCCTCTAGCCGAGATGAAGTCTGGGTTTTACAGCCCATACTTCATAGTACCCAAGAAAGGCGGGGGGTTACGGCCAATCTTGGATCTGCGTGTCTTGAACCGGGCCCTTCACAAGCTCCCGTTCAAGATGCTCATGCTGAAACACATCCTCACGTGCGTTCGCGCCCAGGATTGGTTTGCAGCAATCGACCTGAAGGATGCGTACTTTCATGTCTCGATCCTTCCTCGACACAGACCATTCCTGCGGTTTGCGTTTGAGGGGCGGGCATATCAGTACAAGGTCCTACCCTTCGGGCTGTCCCTGTCTCCTCGCGTCTTTACCAAAGTCGCAGAGGGGGCCCTTGCCCCGCTCAGGGAAGTGGGCGTTCGCATTCTCAACTACCTCGATGACTGGCTCATTCTGGCCCAGTCGCGAGAGCAGTTGTGCGAACACAGGGACCTGGTGCTCAGTCACCTCAGCCAGTTGGGGCTTCAGGTCAACTGGGAAAAGAGCAAGCTTTGCCCCGTGCAGAGCATCTCTTTTCTCGGTGTGGAGCTGGACTCGGTCAACATGACAGCACGTCTCACCAACGAGCGTGCACAGTCGGTGCTGAACTGCCTGAATTCGTTCTCACGGAAAACAGCGGTCCCACTGAAACAACTTCAGAGGCTCCTGGGGCATATGGCATCCGCAGCCGCGGTCACGCCGCTCGGATTGCTTCATATGAGACCGCTTCAGCACTGGCTTTACGACCGAGTCCCGAGGTGGGCATGGCTCCGTGGCTCACTCTCTGTGGTCATCACACCGAGTTGTCGCCGCACATTCAGCCCGTGGTCGGACCTTGCTTTTCTACGGGCCGGGGTGCCCCTAGTACAAGTGTCCAGGCATCTTGTTGTTACAACAGATGCCTCCACCACCGGCTGGGGTGCCATATGCAGTGGTCAGTCGGCGTCGGGCTCCTGGACAGGACCCCAACGCCACTGGCACATCAACTGCCTCGAGTTGCTAGCAGTACTCCTTGCTCTGCGCCGGTTTTGACCGCTGCTGCAGGGCAAGCATGTGCTGGTCCGGACGGACAATACATCGACGGTAGCGTACATCAACCACCGGGGTGGTCTACGCTCCCGTCGCAACTCGCCCGCCATCTCCTCCTGTGGAGTCAGCGCCGACTCAGGTCGCTGCGCGCCTCCTACATCCCGGGCGAGCTCAATCGTGCGGCCGACGCGCTCTCACGACAGCTCACGCTCCCGGGGGAATGGAGACTCCACCCCCAGGCGGTCCAGCTGATCTGGAGCCGATTCGGGGAGGCACAGGTGGACCTGTTTGCCTCTCAGGAATCCGTGTTTTATTCCCTGACCGAGGGGACCCTCGGCACGGATGCACTGGCACACAGCTGGCCCCGGAGTCTACGCAAGTATGCGTTTCCCCCAGTGAGCCTTCTCGCACAGACACTGTGCAAGGTCAGGGAGGACGAGGAGCAGGTCTTGCTAGTTGCGCTGTACTGGCCCAACCGGACCTGGTTCCCAGAACTCATGCTCCTCGCGACAGCGCATCCCCTTGAGGAAGGACCTCCTTTCTCAGGGGCAGGGCACCATATGGCACCCACGTCCCGACCTGTGGAACCTCCACGTGTGGTTCCTGGACGGGACGCAGCAGACTTAAGTGGCCTACCGTCCGCGGTAGTTGACACCATCACTTCGGCTAGAGCCCCCTCTACGAGGCGCGCTTACGCCATGAAGTGGAGTCTGTTCGTTGAGTGGTGTTCTTCCCACCGGGAAGACCCCCGGAAATGCCCGATCAGTGCCGTGCTTTCCTTCCTTCAAGAGGGTTTGGAGCGGAGGCTGTCCCCCTCCACCCTGGGGGACAGGGAAAGCACTAGGAAAGTCACTAGGAAAGCACGACCTGGTCATCAGGTTCCTCAGAGGCGCCAGGAGGTTAAATCCCCCTAGGCCTCGCCTCATTCCCTCTTGGGATCTCTCTGTCGCCCTCACGGGCCTGCGGAGAGCTCCCTTCGAGCCCCTTGAGTCAGCTGAGCTAAAACATCTGTCTTTGAAGACAGTGCTCCTGACCGCGCTCGCCTCCTTCAAGAGGGTTGGGGACCTGCAGGCATTTTCGGTCAGCGATTCGTGCCTGGAATTCGGGCCGGACTTCTCTCACGTTATCCTGAGACCCCGGCCTGGATATGTGCCCAAAGTTCCCACCACTCCCTTCCGGGACCAGGTGGTGAACTTGCAAGCGCTGACCCCGGAGGAGGCAGACCCAGCCCTTGCGTTGCTGTGTCCCGTTCGTGCCCTGCGCGTTTACGTGGACCGCACGCAGAGCTTCAGGAGCTCTGAGCAGCTCTTTGTCTGTTTTGGAGGTCAGCAGAAGGGAAAGGCTGTCTCCAAACAGAGGTTGGCCCACTGGATAGTGGATCCCATCACCTTGGCGTACCAGTCCCAAGGCGAGCCGTGCTCCCTCGGGTTGCGAGCTCACTCCACTCGGGGTGTTGCTTCTTCCTGGGCGTTGGCGCACGGCGCCTCTGTTGCAGACATCTGCAGAGCTGCAGGCTGGGCGACACCGAATACATTTGCGAGATATTACAATCTCTGAGTGGAACCGGTTTCCACCCGTGTGCTGTCTACTAGTAGGTAGCCACGGGTGTTCGCTTGCTGTGCCATTTCCCTCGGATGAGGGAATGCGAGCACTTTTCCCGCT
Source organism: Mylopharyngodon piceus (assembly GCA_039654765.1). Lineage (NCBI taxonomy): Eukaryota > Metazoa > Chordata > Actinopteri > Cypriniformes > Xenocyprididae > Mylopharyngodon > Mylopharyngodon piceus. The sequence continues at coordinate 22,361,225 of CM077453.1, read as the reverse complement.
CCTCAGTTCAGTTCCCCGCAACGGTGAACCCTGTGGAGTTCCTCCTGCATCCTGCGGCAGCCAGACGCGGCGGAGGCGTCCGGCGCTAGGTCCAGTACTCGTGTGTATGCCCGATTGGTCTGCCCTTGTACTGGGCTAGATGCCCATATGCTGTGATTCCCCGCAGGTAATCCCATATGTGTTTGTCCACGGTACGGTTTCCCTGACGGTAAACCCGTGTCTTTCCCTGGGCGGCTTCGCTCTGCCCTGTCTCTGACTGCTAGTGTGTTCCTCCCGGAAGGTAGGACCTACATCAGGGATCTTCCATATGCGTTACTGTCCTCAGGCCAGTCCATATGTGTTTTCCACACATTACCTCCCTTCGGGCAGGGTGTGGTCTCCGTAGCTTTCCCCTTCTTGGGGAACGCTTTCCTGGCGTTTTGGTCATGGCTGAGAAAACATGGGAATTGAGTTCCGAAGCACTCTTCCCCGGGGGTAAGGAACAGCAGCTTCGACCTTCTCCATTGTATCGCCCTGTCCTCTCCATCCCACTGGTATGGAAGACATTCCTGGGCTTACTCTGGGCGCTGGAGGGTTACAAGTAGGGGCCGCACTTGCATTGGGCACGCTACGGCTTGCCAGCATCTGCCCCCCTAACACTCGTAACGTGGTTCAGTCGCTATGGCGCTTTCCACTGGACCCCATTACGTCAGTATCGACGTAACGTCGAACGTGACTGACTGAATGGGAACGTCTAGGTTACTATTGTAACCCCCGTTCCCTGAAGGAGGGAACGGAGACGTTACGTCCCCCTGCCATAGCTCTGAGTCACCGCTGAGCGGCCAAATGTCTATCTCGGCTCCTCAGGAAAAATATGAATGCAGGTGAGTATGCCGGGTCTATTTATACCCGGATGCCGAGGGCGTGGTCCGGCATGTAAATCTCACTGGCCAATTCCCATTGGCTTGTTTTGTATCCCTTGGAGGTGATTGGGCTCCCAAGCGAGACCCCATTACGTCAGTATCGACGTAACGTCTCCGTTCCCTCCTTCAGGGAACAGGGGTTACAATAGTAACCTAGACGTTCTGCATTCTTGCAAAAACTCTGATTATAATTAATGAAGGTGGCTACACTGCACAAAGAATCTTTTATTTACATTGTTTAAACTTTGTTGGTTACAATGTAAGTATTCACAAATGTGCAGAACTCAGTCATTGAGCTTGCACTGAAAAAATTGTTTAGTTGTGTTTTGAGTGGTATTGAGTGGATTCTGACTAACTTAACTTCTGACTAACTAAACACCTCTGATTGGCCACTGGCACTCACACAAATACGATTGGGAGTGTTTGAAAGCAGCTGCCTATCAGGCTTTTTTTTTTTTTAAATCAAGTATAGACTTGACAACAATCAGAACTAAATAAAACAGGCTGTGTGACTGCTGTAGCTTGCCATGCCAACACCATGCTTAAACTGTATCAAAATTGTTAGTTAGCAAGTTACTGAATTAATGTTAACAAGGTTAAGTAGCTGCTTACCAGCTGACATTCGCTGCAAACATTTGGAGAGTTAGTAATATTAGCTAACTGCTGCAAGGGTCAACACAAGACTAAACATCAACACAAGAATAAACATCATCATTTAAAATACTTCTCTCACACGTTAAAACTCAGCGGCCATAAACTCTTTGTTCTTGGCTCAAAAATTATTTTCCATGACAACAAGATTTCCAAGGTCATTTTACATTTTTTTCTAATTTTCTGTGTGTTTTCCAGGACGTATGGTGCAAGATATTTTTTGGCTCTCTGTCACCCTGCTTGTGAAATCATGTTATGCTTCAGTGTGAGACCCTATTTCCAGTAATTGATAAGACTAGACTTGCTCCTGTCAACGTGATTTTCAACACTTAGCTTGGCTAACTAACAATAGTCAAAGGATGATATTCTGTTCATGTATCAGTGTAAATATCCTCTGTTTTTCTGTATTAAAGGTCCAGTGTGTAATATTTAGGAAGATCTATTGAGAGAAATGCAATATAATATACATAACTATGTTTTCAGTGGTATATAAAGACCTTATATAATGAACCATTATGTTTTTATTACCTTAGAATGAGCCATTTCTATCTACATACACCGCGGGTTCCCTTTGCATCAAATTCGCCATTTTGCATCACCATGTTTCTACAGTAACCCTACATGGACAAACTGCTCTACAGTGCATATTTTCTTGACTGGCTACTCTCTGCTGTCTCAGACAATGACATCTTTGTCCTATGTCAGCTACCGAATCTTCTCTATGTGCTTTGAAAGGGAGGGGTGAGCTGTGGACTGAGCTGTTGGTTGCAATTTGCAACCTCACCACTAGATGCCGCTAAAATTTACACACTGCACCTTTAACTGAGAATCAACTGAGCAGCAATCTGGTTTTTGTGTCTCTTATTTGGTTCTCCCAGTGCACTGTAGGGCTGCAACAAACGATTATTTTGATAATCGATTAATCTACCGATTATTGGAACGATTAATAGACTAATCATCGATTATTACACTGATTAATCAGTATGCTTTGTTCAATTATTCCACTTTAGCAATTAGTTAAAATATTGAGTTATACTTTAACTAATAAATAAAAATCACTTCAGCTTTTGAAAGAGTATTTTTAATTAATTTCGAGCCAACTGAATAGACCAATCTACTTCAGGTTTTCTTTTCTCCTCAGAAGTCATCAATAGTCCAACTGTTACAATGACTGGTACTGTGTTTTTATTTAGTCTGGGAATTGTAATAATAACTTTTTAATAAGAGTAAAAATATGAATATGTAATATTGTGCATATTTTTTTTTTTAAAAATACCCCTCTCTAGATTTCTTTTTTTCTAACTATCAAGTTTATGGTCACTGAATGGCTTTCCTGAGGTAAATGTAACATTTTGTGACATATTAGTTTGCAAGCTGTTTTATTGACATCTTTCTGCGGTTAAAACTCTGATTAAGTGATTACATTAGAGATGGATTCATTTCAGTAAGTTGTACTGTATCTTTCAACATACTTTTTGAAGTTCATTCATGTTTATTTCGTGCTGTAATAGCAGAAAAGAGAAAGAGATAATAGGTTAACGTGCCGCTTCCCACATTAAAGAGCGCCAAAACCACATGTATTGTTTGAATCCCGTAGTAAAATTGACAGAATTTAAACTAAAACTACATTTTAATTTTTAGTTTAGTCCTAGAGTTCCCCCTGGCCGATTTTGACAAAAATCGGATCTGTTGGAGATGTCCAACAGATTATTCAGGGGCCTGAAGAAATCCACAGAGAAGAAAACAACCAATATGGGGAACTCCCAGAGCAAGATGCATATGTTCTTTATTTTATGATTATTTTAATTCCTTTTCTATGTAAAGCACTTTGAATTACCATTGTGTATGAAATGTGCTATATAATTAAACTTGCCTTGCCTTGTCTTGGCTATTCCACTGAAACGCACCCACCGGTTGTGTGATGATGTAATTATTTGTAATGATGATTTGCATTTTATTACTTTTTGTTTAATTTTGGTGATAACTCTCACTCTCCTTCTGATGTTTGCTTGTGGCATTTCTTGCCAAAGGTAACATGCAGTATTATAGAAGAGGACACAGTAAGCTAGGCTGATATCAGGCTGTTTACTTTTTTCCTGACGAGAGAAAAAAGAGGGTGAGATTGCCAAGGTTCAAAAGTCACGGGTTGCTTGACACGCAATTTCATGGAATCTAGGTGTAGGTTTTTATCGTTATCCATGTTTGCAAGCTACCACTTTTGATTAAGAATGAATCACTGGATTTGCAAACATTTGCGAGGTTCAGAAACCCCATCACTATTGTCTGGGCATGTTTGTAACTGTGTTCTCACATTGGTTAAACACTTGTCGTACCTCTCAGGGAGCAGTTGTGATAGAGGGCGTCCCCCGTGTATCCACGTGCGCAGATCTCACAGTGTGTTCCTGTTGTGTGGTTGATGCAGCGGTGGCAGTGGCCGGTCTCAGGGTGGCATATTTGTGGCATGGAGCGAGGGTCCGCGTTCCCGTTACAGTCGCAGGGCACGCACACACCTGCCGATTTAAATAAACCGTCTGTGCACACGTTGCATGTAGGGCCAGAGAAGCCAGGCTTACATTCGTCACATACAGGTAGTCCACTGGAATCTGTAAATGAGATTGAACAGATCTGATCAACAACTAAAGGATTAAATAAGGCATTCATAGCTTATCTTATAGAGCATTAAAGCAAAGTTTTAGTGGTCCCTTCCTAATGCTGGACTCATTTTGACGTAGTAAGTTAAAAAGGTATGAATGTCTTCTGGCCACTTCTTTCTGTCACTGCCATATCAAACCATATTTTGTAAGACACCTGTGTGAAGTTGAAGGGAAGGGATCTGACTTTATACATCCAGAGTGTTTTGTGTTTTTTTTTTTCTTCTTTTGTCTTTTTATTTTATCATATTTTGTTTTGTCATATTATATCACATTAATGTATTTCACTCTGACTAAAATTTTAGTAAACGAAAATAAAACTTAGCTGTACAAGGTGTCAGCTGTAACTGTAACTATTAGTGCATTGTTAATCTTGCTGCATATTTGACATATTTTTTGTCAACAATACTAATTTATTAATTTCATTTAATTTAATTATTGTCACAGTGGATATTTTATTGTTGATGAAATTATTTGAAAAAATGCCAATTAAACCTATGGCTTGAAAGAGTGAAGATAGTTCCGGGAAAAGCTGTAGCACCTTGATTAGATTTCTTTTTATTCAAGCACTGAAATTCAGAAAATGTTTGCAGCCACTTGTAATTCCAACTCCAACAACAAGGTGGCGTCACAGCACTAAATTTCAAGCCTGACATCATTTTCTACAGAAGTGCAGAATAACATAAAAATGAAGTAGTAATTGAGAATATATTTTAATTTACTTTAATAATTATATATATATATATATATATATATATATATATATATATATATATATATATATAGGATGATATCCTGTTTTTGTATCAGTGTAATATATCCTCTGTTTTTCTGTATTAAACTGAGAATCAACTGAGCAGCAATCTGGTTTCATACTAAAGTGATGGTATCAGATGGTAACACTATGATACTTTGATGTTTACTATGGTACTTAATGATTACCATATTCATGGTCTTTATTACTCCAAGGTACCATATTATTACCATAGTACCATGTCCAAAAATTGCCATGATGTGTTTTTTAAGTGGATTATGAAGAAACCAAAATTAAAACTTGCTTGGAGTGTTCAACACAGAGACACACGCACACAAACACACACACACACACACACACACACACACACACACACACACACACACACGTTGGTTTTACATGTTTTATACCGTACAAACTGTATATTCTATCCCCTAACCCTAAACCTACCTTAAATACAACCCTCATAGAAAACTCTCTGCATTTTTACATTAAAAAAAACAAACATAATTCTGTTTTCCTCAAGGGCACAAAAAAATGTTTGGTAATACCAAGATTTACTGGTATTACTATCTTTTTGGTCCCCACAATAGGGTTTACCAGGACCACACACACACGCATACACACAACTTAGCTGGTGTCAGCTCTAAAATATTTATGATAGGAAAGAAAAACACACTTAGCAGGATGTGTGAATGACTGCACTGAATTAACATCCTGACCTGCCTGACACTCACACTCACTATCTGACCAACAACCACCTGCTACCAGGTTTCATATCTATAAAATGATGTTCAGAATAAATGTAAAATCTTCCACACACACATGCAGTAATGCAATCTTCTCTGCAGTTTCAATAGTCATGACACCACTGATCTGTTTTCTCAATGGCCGCTGTTGCCAGGGCAACCCCTCCCTGAACCAGATCTCTCCCCACACCACCAGCCTGACTGGCCTTACTGCCACAGTCTGTGACATGCACAAATCTGTCACGGGCAAATTAGAGATGCAGACACACTGCCGGGCAGTGACAGACGGAAGTGGCCAGAAGGTGGAGGAATTCGTTTCGGCACTCCTCCCATTCGGCTGTGCCTGTGCCAGCTTCATGCTCCAGCTACAGACAGTGTGATGCCAACATATGAGGGTTTACCACCTTTAACATCACCAGAGAAACTACTAAATAGTACAGAAATGTGCACACATGCATTTGGCCTCAAATTTGTGCTCTTTTTGAGTGTTTTTGGATCATGAAAGACCCCATGAAATGGCTTGACATCACAGTTTTCTTTCCTGAGTAAAGTATTGTCTGTCTGTCGTTTTTCATAATTTGTATATCTAACCTAAATGTATCTTATTTTCTGACCACCACGGAGTACTTTTAGATGTGTAAACCTAAAGAGAGACATAAAATTGTAATTAATCTCATGATCTCCAACCTGTCTTTAGAAAGCAAAATTAAACCATAGTAATGTCAAATTCTGCATTTTATCTTATTTTATTATTTTGTAGGGCTGGGTAAAAAAATACAGATTTCTCGACTTTAATCGATTCTCATTTTTATGATTGGTAAGATTTTTTTTTTTTCCATTTTTAAACAACTTTAAAAATTCAGCAAATCCACAAAATAAACATTCCGTCTAAGCAGGTAATTTAGCAGTTCCAGGGAAATTTCCAGTACGCTTAGCCTACTTATTATAGGAGCACTTCCCTTGGAGCAACCTGGAGTTAAGTGTTTTGCTCAAGAGCACAATTGCAGGATTTGAACCTACAAATTTTCAGTCATCAGCACAGATCTTTAACCATTACACCACTCCACAAAGTTTGAACTTAAGGTGAAACGCCTTTAGTGGTGGAAGGCGAGAGGCGCAGCTGTGGGCCTGTTGACACATTAATAATCACTGCTGATCTGCTTCATCTCCATCATTTTACACTCCCTTTCATTTTCACTCTCTCTTCTATACAAGATAATAAAATAATTTCAACTCAATTAATATTTCATGTCCACGGATTTATTTGTTTGTTAATAGCCATGAAATAAGTGGCTTAATGTACAGTCCAACGATCATAATCAGTATAAATATAAATGACTGGCTGACTGTACATTATGCCCTACATACTTGACCTGTAAATATATAAATAATACTGAGTACACTTATATAAGAGTTCTGAACTTTCAGTGCCCTCTCTCTATCTCTCTCTCTCTCTCTCTCTTCCTCACACTCGCTTGTTGACTTTCCTCCTCAGGCTCCACTGACCGTAAATGTAAAGTGACAACCCAAAGCCACATCACCATGGCTGTTGCTGTGCAATTGCATCCAATGGAAGAGAACCTGGGATGGAAAGAAGGTCTTTGATTGGCTCTTTGGTACCATAAAAATTTTCAGTTGTAACCAAGATTGAAACCAAGGTCGTGTATCAATCCATCAAGGAATGAACAACTCCCACCTGCTCACTGACAACTCAATCATCCTAATGCAATAAACCTACAGGTACAAGCCAATGGTTACTTGCAACAACTGTCAGGTAACTTATGGCTCGTTTCCACCGAGCGGTACAGTACAGAATAGTATGATTCGGGACGGTAAACCCTGATCCGGTGTGCGTTTCCACCTCCAACAGTACCCTTACTTGATAGGCGTGGTGTATGTTGGAAAGTAGTGATCGATGTCACTTGATAGGTGTGGTTAATGTCATAAAGTAGCGATCGATGTCAGTTTATAGGCATGGTGTAGGCCGGAAAGTAGCGATCAATGTCACTTGATAGGCGTGGAGTATGCCGGAAAGTAGCGATCGATGTCAGTTTATAGGCGTGGTGTAGGCCGGAAAGTAGCGATCGATGTCACTTGATAGGCGTGGTGTATGTCGGAAAGTAGTGATCGATGTCACTTGATAGGTGTGGTGTATGCCGGAAAGTAGCGATCGATGTCAGTTGATAGGCGTGGTGTAGGCCGGAAAGTAGCGATCGATGTCACTTGATAGGCGTGGTGTATGCCGGAAAGTAGTGATCGATGTCACTTGATAGGTGTGGTGTATGCCGGAAAGTAGCGATCGATGTCAGTTGATAGGCGTGGAGTATGCCGGAAAGTAGCGATCGATGTCAGTTTATAGGCATGGTGTAGGCCGGAAAGTAGCGATCGATGTCACTTGATATGTGTGGAGTATGCCGGAAAGTAGCGATCGATGTCAGTTTATAGGCGTGGTGTAGGCCGGAAAGTAGCGATCGATGTCACTTGATAGGCGTGGTGTAGGCCGGAAAGTAGCGATCGGTGTCACTCGATAGGCGTGGAGTATGCCGTAAAGTAGCGATCAATGTCAGTTGATAGGCATGGTGTAGGCTGGAAAGTAGCGATCGATGTCACTTGATAGGCGTGGTGTAGGCCGGAAAGTAGCGATCGGTGTCACTCGATAGGCATGGAGTATGCCGGAAAGTAGCGATCAATGTCAGTTGATAGGCATGGTGTAGGCCGGAAAGTAGCGATCAATGTCACTTGATAGGCGTGGAGTATGCCGGAAAGTAGCGATCGATGTCACTTGATAGGTGTGGTGTATGCCGGAAAGTAGCGATCGATGTCACTTGATAGGCGTGGTGTAGGCCGGAAAGTAGCGATCGGTGTCACTCGATAGGCATGGAGTATGCCGGAAAGTAGCGATCGATGTCAGTTGATAGGCATGGTGTAGGCCGGAAAGTAGCGATCAATGTCACTTGATAGGCGTGGAGTATACCGGAAAGTAGCGATCGATGTCACTTGATAGGTGTGGTGTATGCCGGAAAGTAGCGATCGATGTCACTTGATAGGCGTGGTGTAGGCCGGAAAGTAGCGATCGATGTCACTTGATATGTGTGGAGTATGCTGGAAAGTAGCGATCGATGTCAGTTTATAGGCGTGGTGTAGGCCGGAAAGTAGCGATCGATGTCACTTGATAGGTGTGGTGTATGCCGGAAAGTAGCGATCGATGTCACTTGATAGGCGTGGTGTAGGCCGGAAAGTAGCGATCGGTGTCACTCGATAGGCATGGAGTATGCCGGAAAGTAGCGATCGATGTCAGTTGATAGGCATGGTGTAGGCCGGAAAGTAGCGATCAATGTCACTTGATAGGCGTGGAGTATGCCGGAAAGTAGCGATCGATGTCACTTGATAGGTGTGGTGTATGCCGGAAAGTAGCGATCGATGTCACTTGATAGGCGTGGTGTAGGCCGGAAAGTAGCGATCGGTGTCACTCGATAGGCATGGAGTATGCCGGAAAGTAGCGATCGATGTCAGTTGATAGGCATGGTGTAGGCCGGAAAGTAGCGATCAATGTCACTTGATAGGCGTGGAGTATGCCGGAAAGTAGCGATCGATGTCACTTGATATGTGTGGAGTATGCCGGAAAGTAGCGATCGATGTCAGTTTATAGGCGTGGTGTAGGCCGGAAAGTAGCGATCGATGTCACTTGATAGGTGTGGAGTATGCCGGAAAGTAGCGATCGGTGTCACTCGATAGGCGTGGAGTATGCCGGAAAGTAGCGATCGATGTCAGTTGATAGGCGTGGTGTATGTCGGAAAGTGGCGATAGATGTCACTTGATAGGCGTGGAGTATACCGGAAAGTGGCGATCGATGTCACTTGATAGGTGTGGAGTATGCTGGAAAGTGGCGATCGATGTCACCTGATAGGCGTGGAGTATGCCGTAAAGTGGCGATCGATGTCAGTTGATAGGCGTGGTGTAGGCCGGAAAGTAGCGATAATAGTATAATAATATTTCTGTGGAAAAACACTATACAATGATACACTACTAAGTTTTCTTTTGAAATTTCTGTTCAACAAGGAATCCTGAAAAAAAGTATCATGGTTTCCACAGAAATATTAAGCAGCAAAAACTGTTTTCAACATTGAAAATTATAGGAACTGTTATTAATAATTGAGCATCAATAACAATTAATAATAATTGAGAACAAAATTAGCAAAATTCAGCTTTGCCATCACAGGACTAAATTACACTTCAATATATATTAAAGCAGTTGAAATTGGAATAATATTTCACAGTATTACTGTTTTACTGTATTTTGATCAAATAAATGCAGATTTGGGGAGCTAAAAGACTTGTTTCAAAAACATTAAAAACTTTTGACTGGCAGTGTAAATGTCAAGATCCATCAGTGCACGATATTCAAGAGAAGAGACTTTCTATGCCTTCAATTTTCTGCCCTCCTGAATAATTCCCATCCACTTTCAGGACATGATGTGCTGAAGCCAGAAGCTGCCCTGAACCCTGTCAACATGTCACAGAGATGCAGACCCACCGAGATGGCAGCTGCCGCTGGAGGTCTCAGAGGAGCAGGGACAAGGCAGACAGGCGTCCGCGGACCCCTCACCGTGACGGCGGTAAAAGTTGGGCAGACACTCCTCACAGTTGTGGCCCTGAGTGTTGTTCAAACAGTCCAAACAAACACCTGAAACACAAGGAGAATATACAGAACAACTGATCATTAGCAATAGTATAGACAGAATATGACACTTCCTGCCTTCCTGAGAGTCTTATGTAAATCATTATATAAGGTGAGGACTAGTTTAGCACAGTGAGACTTCAAAAGCTGTTTCTAAAATAAAGAATTCTGCATTTTAAGAGAAGAGCCCATCACCGAAGTTTAAAGTGCTCTCATTCCTAAATGTGCACTGGGTCATTTTTTGATGATTAGGCCCCAGTCTGAGAAACGCTGTACTAGTTCTCCAATTAGCACTATTCAAGACCAGGGATTTTAAGTGGAGGTCTGTGGAGGTACTGCATGGGTTCCATGAAGAGATATATAGAAAACAAAGTTTCTGTCAGTGTTTTTATTAACCAAAACTAAAACTTTAAAAAAAAAATGTGTGAATAATTTTTGCATATAAAAATTGTTTTTGCATAATTGTTGAAAGCTGAAATGAAATAAAATATAAATATTAGATGAAAAAAATGAAACTAACTTGGCAACTAACTAAAATAAAAAAAGCTGATGAACTAAAACTAAAAATCTAAAAATAAAATAAATTAAAGCTAATTATAAATTTAAAAAAAACAAATAAAAAAGACAAAAATCACATAAAATTACTTTTGAAAATTGAAAATATAAAGATAAAACTAATTCAAAATATTAATAAATACTAGAATAGTATGTAATAATACTAAACAGAGTTTTTAATTCATGACACTAAACATAAAACAACCAACATTACACAGAAGTTTAAAATATAGGTCAGTCTGTTTAATTGTTTAAAGCTATATTCAATAATAAAATAAAATATTATTATTAATATTTTAAAAAATTAATACATAAAAATAAATAATTTAAAATATTGTTATATTCAAAATATATTTCTAAGTGTAGTCTGTTTTATAACTTTGATTATATTAACAGACAAGTAGTTTTTTTATATTAAGTATTATATTATATTAGTTTTGGGTCCATGCTTCTGTCGGTCCATGAGGTTTGAAGCCGTTGTAAATTACCCTACAAACATACACCAAATAACTATTAAAATAGATATTTTTATGGACTAACCATTTTATAAAAGCAATAAGCCCCATGAAGCCTGGTTTACAGTTAAGTTAGAACAGCTTTCATATTATATTATATACACCAAAGTTGCATACAATTTAATGCTTAAGTATCTGAATGCAAATCAACAGATAATATTATGCATTATGTGATTTCATAATGTTTATAATATTAATGAAAACTTCAGATTGTTATATAGAGGGGTCCCTGGAACAACACATAGGTGAGTAAAGGTTAAAACCCCTTGGTTCAGCACAATGTTAATATGTTGCCAGGTAAGTGTTCTGTATGAAGAAAGACCAAAAGGCTTTGTGTAGTATGTGCAGTATTCTTCTGGCTCTGAGAGTTACTACTCATCTCGTGTGTGTGCGTTATTATGCTGTGGGGCGGGTGTGAGTCTATGAACTGTAAGCAGTCTCCGGAGATGCTGATTGGGTTTATGACTGAGGAGGGCTGTAAATCTGACTGTGGCTCTCCGCATCGGGGGAAAGGTTACCAGCTACCATCTGCATACACACCGCAGAGAGAGAGAGACAGGGACAGATGGGTTCCTAGACACATGCACTTGAACAAGCAGTTGACAAACACGTCTACGGCATCAGTAGACTGAGGCCTGGGTGAAATGATTTAAGGCAAACACGCCTACACTTCTCAGATGTCAGCAGGTTTGCTTAACAAATTAACACACACACACACACACACCAGCATGAGCATTATGTTGATAGGGTTTTTTGGTTCTGATTCAAATTGAGGTTAATTAAGCCTGGGTTGCCTAGGATACAAGGATGAAGAGAGAAAAGAGAGGGAAGTGTGGAGGATGTTGTGATGAATCGCTCTAGGTGAGTCAATCTCAAATCTGAAGATATCAGTTTAAAGGAACAGTTCACCCAATAAAAGAAAATCATTGTTATGTATTCATCTTCATGTCATAGTCACATCATGTCAGTTCACAGTGCATAAACGTTAAAAGATACAACTTTTGATCTTAAAAACATGTTAGTAAATGTTGAGATTATCATTAATATTATTAAATGCTGTAAGTATTGTTTATTGTTAGTTCGTGTTAACTAATGTAGTTAACTAATGAGACCTTATTTGTAGTATTTTTAACAGATCAGTAATTTAGTTTTGCATTAAAAATTATATTATATTATAACCAAAGCTGTTATGCTTTATGATAACAAATATTATGCTCATAAGTCTAATATTTGTATATCTTTATTTTGATAAAATTTTGCCTATAGTGTAATTATATTAGTGTATTAATGTGTTGTTTTTATGAATACCTTTTTTTTTTTTTTTTTGATGAATTGCAAGATTAGTCTATCTAAAAAATATGTACACTTCAAAAATAACTGTAAAAAAAAAAAGAAACAAATTTACACAGTAAAATACCGTTTTCCATTGAAACAGTAATATACCGTAAAAAACAATGCATTTTGGGTAATATTATTTATCATTTTCAAGAAAGTAGCCTATAGACTTCTTTTCTTAAAATGACAAATAGTACCCAGAATAGATTGTTTTTATGATCAATCTCAGAATTGTTCTCATTTTCACCCAAGATATAGTTCACCAAAAAAATGTATTCATCCATCTTCACATTATTCTAATTTGTTTTAAATAATATTCCATGTTTTCTGAAGAACAACAATAGTTCTGTGATAAACAGAATTAAATTTAAGTTATTCATCTTCATCTGCAGTGAGTTGAACACGAGAACCAGGTCAGTTCAACTCACGAATGAATTGATTTTAACTGGTTTTGTTAAGGAGGTGGATAAACTTCTGGATATAATTCCTTTTCCCCAAGTTGTATTTAACTCAAAATTCAATGTTGAGACTTTAAATGATAAAAGTGTGTTGGACTGACCTGACTGAGGGTGGCAGTAGGTGGAGTGGTTGTTGCATTGGCACAGCTGGCATCCTGTGCTGCTGAAGTAGAAGAATCCAGGGTGGCAGTCGTCACACTTGGGCCCGTATACTCCTTTCTTACATGTACACATACCTGAACTGCAAGAGAGAAAACACAGAAAACACACATGAACAAATCGAAATCTCTGCTTGACACTGGCAGTCTGGAAATTTTGCCTGTTATACAGACAACTATATCGCTCCAACTCCCAACATCCTCTTTGTGCATCCAGTTTCTGTGGTATCTTATCACACACACATGGTTTTGCCCCAGACAGCTAACAATCCTGGTCTAAAATGCAGTCACGCACACTGTAAAGCAGTCTAGACCTTTCATTTTTAATTCCACCATTTCTACATGTGGGTACACATTAGGGACCTGTGGCCCAGACCACATTTGAAACCATCTGCTGCTTCAGACCTGATTCCAGGAATCCCTCTGTCTCTCTCTCTCTCACACACTAATTGTGTTTAATTTCAATATGCCTGTTAAGTTGTCAACCCAAAACAACAGTAGTCTGGTTACTGAAACTACAGTAAGTGTTACATATGTAGGAAATCACAGAACCAGAGTAAATCAGATACCCAGAACAAAAACAAAATCTCACAGAGAACGATCCACTTACAGTTCATCTATTTATGTAGAACCAAAATCACACAACCACTAATATCACTGCTTTCATAATAACTCTAGTTTTACATTTTCTGAAGAAATTGTGAATGGTGCTTGAAAAGCTAAGGCAATTAGTGTGATGTTATGCAGTTGTGTTGCATTGCTAATCAATTGCCAAGTGGCTGCTAAGTTGCTTTTAGCATGTTTTTATGTAGTTGCTAGGGTGTTCTGTGTGGTTGCTAGGGCGTTGCTAGGGTGTGATGGGTGGTTACTAGGTAGTTGCTAGGGCATTTCTAGGTGATTGTCAAGTAGCTGCTAAGGTGTTCTGATTGGCTTTCACCATGTTTGCTATGTAGTTTCTAAGGTGCTCTGTGTGGCTGTTAGGGCGTTGCTAGGATGTTCTGGGTGGTTACTAGGTAGTTGATATGATGGTCTGGGTGGTTGCTAGGGCATTGCTAGGTGATTGTCAAGTAGCTCCTAAAGTGTTCTGATTGGCTTTTAACATGTTTGCTTTGTAGTTGCTAAGGTGTTCTGTGTGGTTGCTAGGGCATTGCTAGGGTGTTCTGGGTGGTTACTAGGTAGTTGCTATGATGGTCTGGGTGGTTGCTAGGGCATTGCTAGGTGATTTTCAAGTAGCTGCTAAGGTGTTCTGATTGGCTTTCACCATGTTTGCTATGTAGTTTCTAAGGTGCTCTGTGTGGTTGTTAGGGTGTTGCTAGGGTGTTCTGTGTGGTTACTAGGTAGTTGATATGATGGTCTGGGTGGTTGCTAGGGCGTTGCTAGGTGATTGTCAAGTAGCTGCTAAGGTGTTCTGATTGGCTTTTAACATGTTTGCTATGTAGTTGCTAAGGTGTTCTGTGTCATTGCTAGGGCATTGCTAGGGTGTTCTGGGTTCTAAGTAGGTAGTTGCTATGATAGTCTGGGTGGTTGCTAGGGCATTGCTAGGTGATTGTAACTAATCATGTCAACATGTGGGCGGGCTTTAACATATCATTAAATATGCTCTGAAGCAGGGGGGTCTCAAGAGAAGCCAGGTTATCACGGTTTATTTTTCTGTTGATATGAAAAATCAGGTACATTTAGCAATATAGCACGTGAATTATGTATATGATGCATATTACAATGTTATGATGAACTATATGCCTTTCTTCAGTTATGTTCTAAGTTGTTCAAAGCGTTTCTAAGGATACTGATTTTTAGAAGGCAGACTGAGATGGTTTGTGTAACATTAGCAACACATTATTAGCTGTTTGATAACGTAGTCAAGCAAAAGGCTAATCATATTACTGTAATTGTGTCCAACGTTGTAGCGAGCGATACATAAAACGCATTACCATTCTGATACGTCGACTTGTAGACGAGCCTGTATAATTCACTCTTCCACTTCTTCTTTGGCATCGTTCAAACATATGGCTTAATTAAACCAGTATTTCCACTTGCCATTGTGCAGCGTTTACTACAGTAAAGTTGACCGAGTGGATCTCTGAGCTGGTGTGAGCGTGTGGAGGCGGGGCTGATATGCATATTCATGAATCTACTTATACTAAATGAAGCAAGGGTGTAGAGTTACATTCAAGCTATTTTAAGGCATGAATTATTATTTTTTCACAGGGAAAAAAAACGAAGATGAGTTTAAAAGGATAAAATTATTGACTACAGGGGGACTTTAAAATTGTATTTCCCAGGGGTACTGTGCCCACAAAGAAACTGCCATTGAGATGAATGGGAATGCTAACATATAGCTATATCCAAGTTTTATAGACCTCCTTGGTTCAAATCCCAAACCCAACATATAAGCAATAGCAATAGTGATGCTTGTCTTAGCAAGCCCACTAATGACCCCTTGTGCTTATCACTCTTTTATTTAGTAATTTTGCTGATTATCATGTCATTTAATGGATGCTTTAGCCCTTACTCTTTCAAAACAGTCATTAGTCGACTCCCCATACACATAAACACTCCTCCATATCCCTACAATAACACTCATACTCGCACCCCAGGGCTGTTGCGTCAGATCTAGGGTGAACGTTGAGGCGAGGTGGGGCTTCCAAGGGTTTTGTGATTGGTTCCTGTGTATGAGTGGAGCGAGTGATAGATGAGAGAGGGGCAACAATGACACCCGTGGGACAAGCTTAAAGCGCTCAGCCATGCTGACAGGATCTCAACACTGGAGACCCCAGAAAAACAACAACAGTCGCGATAAAAAGAGCTGACGCTTAGACCCAAAAATAAAAAAGGAGATCTGAGAGAAAGTAAGGAGATTTTGAAAGAGACAGAAAGAGGGTGTAATTGAGGGTGTATGTAATTATACACTTTTTTGTAATACAGTTTTAAAGGGAAATGTGAGTAACTGTCATTAAAATAACAAAAAGCTATAGATGAATGGTCCTAAAAATAGGGGCAGGAACAACATCATCAGTGTCATCATCACCATCCACCCACATTTACAGACCTACTGTCGATATAAAATATGGAAATTGTGACACTATATATATATATATATATATAATATATATACACACACACACACAGTCAAACCAAAATTTATTCAGACACCTTGAACATTTCATTCATTAATACAGTTTATTTACTATAGTTAAAAAAAATGGTAATAAAATATGACAAGATCTCAGAGTTAAACTGTGTCAGAAAAAAATTATCTTAATTATGTCAGAAAACACTTAAGCAAAACATGGTCAGGTCAAAGTGTCTGAATAATTTTTGGTTCCAAATTTTTATAAATTTTACTGGTAGTCCACTGTATGAAGAATTTTTTGGGTATAATATGTCACAGTTTACTTTATTTTGCTATCCTCACTTACATAAATGAACTATAGTGTCGGTATAGTAAAAATATATAAAAAATATAAAAAATGTCTGAATAATTTTTGGTTTGACTGTATATTAGTCAAATTGATTAATCGCATCTAAGATAAAAGTTTGTTTACAAAATGTGTGTGTGTGTATATATATATATATATACATATATATGTGTGTGTGTGTGTGTGTGTGTGTGTATACATATACATATTCATGTATATTTTTGTAATACAGTAATTAGAATTTAATGTGTAAAAATTGCCTGATTGTCTTCAAAAAATAATGTAACAGACTTCATTTTCTTTATATTTCATATCTTATATTTTCTCTTAAATTTGTGGTGAAATATAACCCAGGCATTTCCTCATGAGATTCTCCTTTCCCTTGTTTTCATTTGAGGTGAATATGGTCTATATCAAGTTGGTTGCTGCAGTTCCCATTCACTGGAAATGGTGTAACACTTCCTAACATCTTCCTAAAATGTGTTGCCACCACAATAGATATATGTTAAAAAAAGCACCTCTGCATTGTTACCTAACACACATCCTTTTAACATTTCTAGGGTGTTAGTAGATACATTTGCACTTGCTGTGGGAGAGCGTGTGGGTGGGTGCGTGTGCACGGGCCAGTAGACAGGTTGCCATGGTGATCGCTCAGCTCCCAGAGCATCCTGGGGAATGAGAGTGAGGTGTGACATATATGACCTATCAATCACAATCTCCAAAGAAAGAGCGAGGGAGATCAAGACAGAGAGAAAGACCGCCTGTTAACACTTTAATACAACCGGAGAAAAGGGCTTTTGTGGCGGATGCAATACACAAACATCTGTCCTTCCTAAAAACACTACGGATTCAAAAATGAGTCAGTGAGAGCATATAAAGATGTCTGTTTCCTAAACACACACATGTACTGTATCACACACAAACAGTGATTATCAAGGTCAGATAATGATCAATCACACCCTGTCTCACGCCCTTCCCCTGCATTCACATTCATTAGCAGACAGACCCCTCGTCTGTGTGTCTGTGGGCTCTCTAAAGCCAGCTGTTGAACAGAACCATTCATTAGGGTGACACATTTAGCATTTGTGTAAACACCAAACAGGGTGGCGTTTTGTAGCTGTTAGCATCATGATGCTTATCTAAATGCATCCACCCCAGTTCTACAGTAACAAATTTAGCCTTAAAAAAGCCATGTGTATGGAAGGATAGAAACACACCATTATGTATTAGGAAAAGCTGATAAATTCAACTTAGAAAAGGCTGTATTCTACAAAGCAGGCTGCTAAAACCCAGGCTGGCAAAAGATGTTGGTTATTTGTTGTCATAATATCAGTAAAAATACTCGTAATACTGGAAATAAACCTGCCCAGCCATTGGCACCATCTCAGCTGTGTGAACATGGCATTATGGTATCGACAGGTCATTTGTAATATGATACACCGTCACATGATATTTCACAATAAACATTTCAGTCAAGTGTTACACTGTCAACAAGCTAACTATCTGCAAGTAGACTTAACTCAGATCTGTGATTATGATATCATTTTCACTTAATTATTTAAATTGTAAGTCTACCAAGTGTATGATAAAATGAAAGTGCTGTGCAAGGACTCCACACAGCCTCAAGTTAGGATTTTGAGTTATTAATTTAATTGAATATTTTTTAATTATACTACCATTCAAAAGTTTGGAGTCAGGGACAGGGAGCTCAACTTTGACAATAATAAGAAATGTTTATTTAGCACCAAATGAGCATATTAGATAATACTGTGAATTAATGAAAAATTAAAGGTGCAATATGTAATATTTTCTGTCCGCTAGAGGCCTATTCAAAACAAAGGCGTAGCTTGATGACGCCAAGTTTGAGTGAATCTTGGGACATGTGGTCTTCACCTCAACGGCTGGTGGAAAAGAATTGGGATAGGACTCAGGAAGAAATAATGTTCATGGATGTGATTATTAGCGTTACTGTAGTATGAAGCAGAGCAGGACCGAGTGTTGTGGGAGCTGAACGAGGCCACTGGAGCGATTGCGCAACACACGCCGCGAGCTGCTGAACTTTTATTATGCCACAGTCGCCGGCGCCGCTTCCGCTTTTCCGGTCATGAGTATGAGGTAACACAGCTCTGTTTATCATATTAGATACATTTGAGTGTGTTGAAAATGACGTTATAACGTTACTCTGTGCGTTCGCTCGGCGGCTGCTGTGAGACACTTGTTTGAGACACACTGCAGTAAACTAGATCGATTTTGAATATCATATTAAATGCTGGATGGCTTGTGTTGATAAATGGCATGCAATTAATTTTAAAACGTATTGTATGATGGAGAAAATGCTGTATTACTGTTACTAAAAATAAAGCTGTATCTGATTATGCTATGTTAGCTACTTGACAAAATAGTGTTTTTCTCTGAGGCATGGTAAAGCATGGTACTCGCAAAAAATCAAGAAAATTTGATTTAAACAATAAGACTAAACGTGTTGAGCTGTATAACAATAATTAGTTTTCTGTCTATCAAAACAGTTGTTCCTTTGTCTATTAAAACATGTAAATATTAAAGCGTCTTTGGTGTTTCCATGGTTTCTACAAAAATAAAACCGGAAACCGAGGGTAACGCGGGTATGACGCAATTGACAGGCGACTCCTCACACGTCCCGGAGCCTTGGTTAAAAATGCAATTTTCTCACGATTTACAAATAGTTGCAAACATTTGGGATATTGTAAGTGCTCAAGTGAACAAAATATATAACACTGGCCTAGTGGTTTTTGGATATTTTACTGCAAAATTCTTACATATTGCACCTTTAAACTGAATTAAATAATTAGGTATTATAATTTTTTTTAATTAAAATTATGTAATCACTTGTCAGTGACTGTGCTTGTTTGAATAGAAACCCTTATAATTCACACACTAAAATGGCATTTGATCAAATAAAAACACTTTAAAATCAAAAATCGACCAGCACACAGTAATGCAGCCGGCTTGACACATAATATATCATAATAACATAACCAGGGGCTTCCTTAATCATTTGGATTGGTTGTTTATGTGTGTGTACGGGTGTGTTTTCAGAGAGAGAAACTGCGTTGAGTAGGCAGCAGTAGCAGAAACCTCATTAATGTTTCAGAGACCCTGGGGCAGATCAGCTGCATATTAACTAGGTCAGTGTTACACAACGACTGGACCCCCTCTTCCCTCTCTCTCTCGCTCTGCTGCCATGGAGATGCCAGCATCATTCTTTTGCCTGCATCCTTCACAACCATGACAACCGTGCAACTGGGGTGCTCTAAACCTCGCCTGATGCTTTTAAAGTGAAAGGCTTAGATGTTTTCCTGAAGGGGGTAGAATTCAGTCTGGTTTCTAAGCAACTGAAGTTGTGCAGATACTTAAACCTTTACTTGCATCATACTTTACTGACTTATTTAAACCGCACAGCACTAGTTCCAGTCCTTTAAAGTTGGCATAAAACAGAAGTTGTGATAGTCTTTTCTTCCCTATTACGAGAGAAACGGCTTCTCAAACAAGAAAAAACAGAGTGGGACTTGATTTTGTCAATCTGGAATTGATTAGATGGTTGATCATTGTGGTTTGATATTGCTGTGATGTCATGTGAGTGACAGGTTGTCCCGCCCTCACCAGTAAACACGTCATCAGAGAAGAGAAGAGATGCCATTGCAAGAGAGATGGGTTTTGGAGTTATTTTAATTACAAGGGCATATGAATTAAAATTAAAAGCATAATAACTAGCTACCTCTGACCCGACGTATGACACAATGATGAACACGGAAGCGCAGAAGAAAGAGCAAAACAAAACACCAGTCATGGATTAGAAGTCTAAAACGATAATTTTTAAACAGAAATGTCGGAGGATTTCGATATAAGAGAAGAGGAGCTTGAGTTTGTTGCACAGCCCCATTTGTTTGAACCGCGAGAGGCGTCTAAGCTTACACTATTCCTACATCCTGCATCATACATCGCATCATTTGGCGCAAGTCGACTTGCGCAGTATGTGTACGGTCGTCCGCCGGAAGCTAGTTATTTGAATTTATAAAGTTTTAAATATGGATATTTTTCTTACAAAAATGCATCGCTTAACTTCAGAAGGCCTTTATTAACCCCCTGGAGTCGTATGGATTACTTTTATGATGGATGGATGCATTTTTGGGGGGCTTCAAAACCCCCCGTTCACTACCATTATAAAACTTTGTAGAGCCAAGATATTTTTAAATATATCTCCGATTGTGTTCGTCTGAAAGAAGATAGTCATATACACCTAGGATGGCTTGAGGGTGAGTAAATCATGGGATAATTTTCATATTTGGGTGAACTATCCCTTTAATTTTATTGGCTGAACAGCCCTAGTGTTGATATAACCCAACCCTTATAATGTCAAATTATAAGTTTTACTTTAAAGTATATATGAAATTATACTGTTTTAATCATTTTTGTTGTGCCTTAAAGAAGTACACTTATTTTGATGTGTTGACTAACATACTAAAGTGCATGTAAATCACATGATTATAATATTAGTGTGTTTTGTTATTATATTTCAACATAATATTAATGTACTAAATTGCAACTTCATCATTACAAATGTGTATATTTTAGTTTTCCATAAATACTTGGCAGTACATTCAGCGGTACACAAGACAATAGAAGTAATAATTAAAATTAGATATAAAGATGTACTTAAGTCCTACTTAAAGGGTTAGTTCACCCCAAAATGAAAATTCTGTCAATAATCACTCACCCTCATATTGCTCCAAACCCGTAAACTTTTCGCTCATCTTCAGAACACAAATGAAGATCTTTTTGATGACAGAATGCTGTCAGATTTACTTCCATTGACTGCTTTCGCAACTACCATTTTGACGCTTCAAAAACTTCATAAAGAGATCGGAAAACTAATCTATATGAATCGAGTGGTTTAGTCCAAATTTTCTGAAGAGAATTGATCGCTAGTTATGACGAACAGTTTTAATTTAGGCTTTTACTCGCATGTAAACATTGATCAGCGAACATAAACAGAAGCTCAACCGAACCTGAATGACGCACAAGAACAAACCTCTTCCGGAAGCTCAAACGTGCTGCGTAACCAATGAGGTTCATTCTCGTGTGTTACGCAGCGCGTGTTAGCTTCCGGAAGAGGTTTGTTTCAGCTAATTGCATTTCAAATAAATTTAAAAATATCACAGATTTTTATTTAATTGCAATTAAAATGTAAATAAGTATCCGAAAACATTACATTCGGTTCACACTTGAGTATATTCTTTTTAAAAGTATGCTTAAGTGTATTTCTTTTACAAAAGGGATGGTAAAGGGATGTCATTATTAATTTAGAAATGTTAAAATTTAGAAAAAAGAAAGAAATATAATCCCAAGAGCCAATGTGGTGAAATGAAGTGCCCAGAATGGGAATGCAGAACTGACATTTTACCTCCCACACAACTTAAATCTTGCATCAACAAAGTCAGTTGCACAAAAAAACACAAAGTTGGCAGGAATATAAAGCATGCAGTATACACATTGCAAATCAAGTCATGAAATACATCTCTTCTGATGCAGAACTGCAATCACCTCTGTAAGATTACAATAATCATATACATTCTCTCCTCTGGAAAATTTGCATACAATCACACATGCCGTTTTAGATGCATCTTAACTTAGACACTATGCCTTTCAACGGGAAGCTAAACTCTTTTAAGAACAAAAAAGCCTTGGAAGGTCGGTTTTGATTCGGCCATTAGGATATGCTAATATAAGAATTCATAATACGCAATGGATTCATATTGGCTTCTATAATTTCCCTGAGGAGCTCTTGAGGTATGAACACGGCAGGAGACCGACCTTAGCAGACCAATGGTTTCACAGAAAAAACTGTAGCCTTCCAAGTACAGTATAATTAGAATTATTATTAGAAGCTTCATTACAAAGATCACACAACATCAAAGCTTTATTGCTGAATTAAAATATGGTGGTCTACCTGAATAATGACTGACTAACAGCTAGATATAAACTCTTTCTCCTGCGAATCAACGCTTGGGTGGGTTTTGAGAAGGTATATAACAGATCATAAATTTTGACCTTCATATAATGTGAGGCTGAACTAGCATCTGAAATGCTGCAGTTAAAAACTGACACTACTTAAGCAGCCTGCTGAAAATACTCTCAAATAGCCAAGAAAACTATATTTATCCTTAAAGAAATGTCCAAATTTAGCCTTAATCCTGATTATGGAATTATGGTTACGGGCTCTAAAAGCCAATTACTTTACGGCCTCATCCCAAAACAAAGCCGGGATCACAACAATCTGCTCCCTGCAGGGAATGTCATTTAATTAGGCTCAAACTGGCAATACTCAGCATGTCTCACTGTAAACCACCTAAACAATTAAATGGACAATGGACATACACTACCAGTCAAAAGTTTGGAAACGGTAAGATTTTTAATGTTTTTAAAAGAAGTTTCGTCTGCTCACCAAGGCTGCATTTATTTAATTAAAAATACAGTAAAACAGTGATATTGTGAAATATTATTACAATTTAAAATAACTGTTTTCTATTTGAAAATATTTTAAAATGTAATTTATTCTTGTGTTGGCAAAGCTGAATTTTCAGCATCATTACTCCAGTCTTCAGTGTCACACGATCCTTCAGAAATCATTCTAATATGCTGATTTGCTGCTCAAGAAACATTTATTATTATTATCAATGTTGAAAACATCCTTCTATCCTTGATGGATAGAAAGTTCAAAAGAACAGCATTTATCTGAAATACAAAGCTTTTGTAACATTATACACTACCGTTCAAAAGTTTGGGGTCAGTAAGAATTTTTATTTTGAAAATAAATTAAAGAAATTAATACTTTTACTCAGCAAGGTTGCATTAAATTGATCAAAAGTGACAGTAAAGACATTTATAATGTTACAAAAGATTATATTTCAAATAAATGCCGTTCTTTTGAACTTTCTATTCATCAAAGAATCCTGAAAAAAAAAAATATTGTACACAAATATTTTGTACAATTGTACACAATAAATGTTTCTTGAGCAGCAAATCAGCATATTAGAATGATTTCTGAAGGATCATGTGACACTGAAGACTGGAGTAATGATGCTGAAAATTCAGCTTTGAGAATAAATTACATTTTAAAATATTTTCAAATAGAAAACAGTTATTTTAAATTGTAATAATATTTCACAATATCACTGTTTTTACTGTATTTTTAATTAAATAAATGCAGCCTTGGTGAGCAGAAGAAACTTCTTTTGAAAACATTAAAAATCTTACCGTTTCCAAACTTTTGACTGGTAATGTAAACCGTTAAAGAAATCTACTGTAGGGCAAACTGATTCATAAGCTAAGGCTTAAAAATGAATTATTTCAGAGCATCTGGGAGAAATGGAAGCTGTATAAAAATTGTTAAGACAATACCAGCCAAACACTTTAAGAATATAATTTCATACATATTTATTATTAGTTGAGCAGATACCCTGTATCTTTTAACTATATTTAAATTATATACACTACCATTCAAAAGTTTAAAAAATAATACTTTTATTCAGTAAGGATGCATTAAATTGATCAAAAGTGACAGTAAAGTGGGGGTGTAACAATATATTCAACAATATATATGTCACAATTTGGTACGATACACGATACTGATCTCACGATACGATACTCTCATGATACTTGTCTTTGAACAAAGCCAAAATGGAGTTAAAATAGCATGGTGAAGCGTAAACAAAAAGTATTGTTCATTAAAATGCTAAATTTGTCATTACATCAGGGGTGGACCTGAATAGGTTTGAACTTTGACCTTGTCTTCCATGCACAAGGCAATGGTGACACCAGAAAAGAAATATTCATGATTCTGCTTAGCTAAAGAAAAAAAAAAAAAATTATGTTTTACACATATACTTGCACTCTGTCCCTGACTAAATACATTTTAAAACTTAAATATAATTTTAAATGTAATTTTTATTAAATCATGTATTTTATTTTTAATTTATTAATAATAATAAATAAACTTGGAAGCTCATATGTGTGACCTTCTGTGTTTGTTTCCATATTTGATGTGCCATTACCATATCTGATGTTAAATTAAATCAGTCTAAACTTTTATTTTGCATAAACTATATACGGCACATATTGTTGCTATCCATGATAAATATTTTTGCATTTTCGCATTGTGATATATTTTGACACAGTATATTGTTACACCCCTAGAGTAAAGACATTAATAATGTTATAAATGATTTCTATTTCAAATAAATGCTGTTCTTATGAACTTTCTATTCATTAAAGAATACTGAAACAAATGTATCACGGTCTACACAAAAATATTAAGCAGCTGTTTTCAACACTGATAATAAGAGGAAATGTTTCTTGACACATTGTTTCTGTAGGACACTGAAGACTTGAGTAATGCTAAAAATTCAGCCATCAAAGATATAAATTACATTTTAAAAAAATAGAAAACCATTATTTTGAATTGTTTCACAGTATTACTGTTTTACAGTATTTTTGATCAAATAAATGCCGCCTTGGTAAAACATTAAAAATGATAAAAAAATCTTATAGGCCCCAAATTTTGAATGGTAGTATATGTTTTTGTACATCTGAAAACGGAATTTAATGTTCCACAATGCCCCTCACCTGTCACAGCTTGAGCCGTCCGCACCGAAGGTGTCACATGCGCAGGGCAGGCAGCCAATGGTGCCGTTGGTGAAGTGATCTTCCTCACACTCTTCACACTGCAGCCCAGTGTAACCCGGCATACAGTCACACTGACCCGTCTCACGGTCGCACTCATCAGGGTCCGACACTCCTTCACCGCTGCAGTTACACACCAGCTCTTCAGAGGAGACAGACAAAGGATTCCTTATGAATATTTGACAACCAAAGAGGGGCAATGTTAAGATCATCAAATATTGATATAAAAATACAGACAAATTCACCCCACACACTCTAAAAAATAAAGGTTTCTTTAGATTATTAAAATATTCTTCACAAAGAACACAAAATGGTTCTTCTATGGCATCACTGCGAACAAAAAAAAAAACCTTTTGGAACAATTATTAATAAGAGTGTATATCTGCTCTCCCTAATATCTTATTGGTTTAAGAAAGCGTTTCCCAGCATTTCTCATCTTACAAACCCCCAAAGACCCTTGATTAAGGTTTAAGAATCACTTAATTAACATCAAACCAGAAATGTGCTCAAACTATGACATAACTTAAAAATACTAATATTATTAAAGACATGTAAA
The DNA here is from genome assembly GCA_039654765.1 of Mylopharyngodon piceus. NCBI lineage: Eukaryota > Metazoa > Chordata > Actinopteri > Cypriniformes > Xenocyprididae > Mylopharyngodon > Mylopharyngodon piceus. Next base: position 22,335,126 of record CM077453.1, on the reverse strand, counting down.
TATATATACTGCAATAGATGTCATAAATTCTTTTACAAATTTATCATTGCAATTTTTTTTCCCCCTTAAAAATGAACAGATAAAAATATTACATAAGTCATGATTAGTTATATTTTTTTCTTTTTTGTACACTTCGAAATATTTTACATTTTGGTGAATTGGTGGTGAATTCGAAAAGTGTCTTTTTTCATGAGACACAAATAATAAAAAATTAATACGAATTTCTCCTATATTCACTAAAATGTAAAATAGTTAATTTTTCTCATTAAATCGGGTTGGTTTTATACACTGAAATAAATGTTAACCTAAAAATGTGCTTCATGTGATAACATCTAACTTACTTAATTTTATTCAAGTCAAAAATATTATTTAATATCACTGAATCAACTTATATATAAGGTTACAACAACAACAACAACAACAAATGTAGGGCTATATCAGGTTGAAGTAGCTCCATACGACAACACTCGAAAGTGTTGCAAAAGCAAATTTTTTCCAAGTACCCCCTTAGGGTTAACACAACCCTGGTTTAAAAACTGCAACTAATGGAGAAACCATGATAAACTGTCACCCGTAGAGCGTTCAAACATAAAGCCCTGTTAATGCAGCAATCCTGCTCTGTAGTAAATTTCTCCTTCAAGTTCAAGTCTGCTACGCATCACTCTACTCCATCTTGCTGATCTCTGCCAGCTGTAATGAATGACTCCCTCCAGCCTGATTCTTTGATAGCTCATTAAGTTGATATTAGACTGAGAGAGTGCAGATCTTTAGTATGCAGGAGAGGTTGTACAACACAACCTCTAAAGGCAAATCAAATCAGTGACATTATATCCCAACATGGCAGCTCAAGGGAACAAGTGAAGCTTGTGTAATTGCAAATCTATACCAACTGTGACGAAATCGAAGATGATTTTCCAGCAATGTTGCTGTAATATTTAAATATTGATCTGAATTTAGTCTGGAAACTATTTGTCTCAGCATTATTGAGTTGACCAGCAACATCTGTATGTCGAGTCCAGCTGTGATTAGGCTTAAAATTGAATATAGTTGGTTGTAAATGTTCTTTTCTTATCACTACTAGGGAGTCTGATTTGAATGAACCTGCTTTTCCCTCATGAACACCACAACTCTGTCTCGAGTATGTGCTAACTTACTAGGACACCGATTCTGTTTGCTAATGATCATGTGTTTGATCTAAAAAGCAAAGAGGGCTGTATTTATTAAAATGTAAATCTGAAAGAGCACATTTGAATCCATCTTTCATGTAATACATGTTTTTATTCATCAGCCTTTGTACATCCGCGTATACCCGAAGCAACCCTTTTATCCCTTAGGGGGAACGGCTTATTCCCTTTGGTGGTCATTTATTTCAGGGGACAGAAATCAAAGCCAGGCGAGGTGTTAAAGGACCAGTTAATCCAAAATTTAAAATTCTGTCATCATTTATTCCCCGTCATGTTGTTCCAAATGCTGATTTCTTCCATGAAACACAAAAGGAGAATTTTGCTTGTCCACCAATTACATGCAATTAGTTTCCATGCAGGTACAAAGGCTTCAAGCTTCAAAAATGAAGCAAAAACACAATAAAAACAACACAAAAGGTGTCCGTGCAACTCATGCGCTATATTTCAAGTCTTCTGAAGAGATTCGAGAGCTTTGTGTGAGGGACAGACTGAAATGTAAGGTTTTACTTAATGAAAATCCAGTGAACTGTAACCGGATCATTGAGTGAACTCAAGAATCAGATGAGCTAATTGAAAAGATCCAACTCAAAAGAGCAATTTGTTCACTCATGAACTCATGTACATGGCGTTCCACAAAAGAATACTAAGGGTACATTTACACGACAATGATATGCTTAAAACGGATAAGTTTTTCCTTCAAGTTTTCCGCTGTATTCTGCTGGCAGGCCGTTAGATGGCGATGAAACACTATAGACTGAAAATGTAATTCACATGTGCATGACGTCATCATTTTCACAGATTTGCGTTTTTTGTGGTTTACACGGAGAACGTTTTCAAAACCTTGCACTTTGAAACCCGTTTTCAAAAGTTTGCGTTTTCAGGCACCCAAAACTGTAACGAACAGTTATAGTTCCGTTGTCATGTAAATGAACGGCCAAAACACATAAAAAGCTTTACGTTTTTAGTTGAAAACGGTGTCGTGTAAACAGCCCCTAAGTCATATGGGTTGAGAATGACATAACACCCTAATGTTGATCCAAACCTGTATGACTTTTCTTTCTTTTGTAAATTTTTTTTTACAGGTGATAACTACGTTTTTTTGTTTATTTGTTTGTTTGTTTTTTAAAAGAAATTAAACCTTTTAGGGTATTTACACGACAACAATGTACTAAAAATGGAAAAGTTTTACTTTGCTTTTTTAGGGTACAGATGACATTGTTGTGAAAACGATCCCCGTTCACACGGATCCACAAAAATGACTAAAAGCGCTGTATTCTGCTGCCAGGCCAGTAGTTGGCGATGTCACTTTGTAAAGAAACATTATGCACCTATAGACACTAAGGGCCCTATTTTAACAATCTAAGAGCATGGTCTAAAGCGCATGGCGCAAGTGCACTTAGGGCATGTCCGAATCCACTTTTGCTAGTTTAACGACAGGAAAAATGGTCGGCGCGCCCGGCGCATGGTCTAAAAGGGTTGTCCCTATTCTCTTAATGAGTAATGGGTGTGTTTTGGGCGTAACATGCAATAAACCAATCAGAGTCTCATCTCCCATTCCCTTTAAAAGCCAATTGCGCTTGCGCCATGGCGGATTCGCTATTTACATAGCAGGATTTGCAAGTGGAAAAAATGAACGCTTCTCTAGCGGGTGTATGATAGGGCCCTAAACATGTAATATGCATGCGCATGACATCACCGTTTTCACAAATTTGCATTTTTGTTGTTTACATGGAGACGATAATGATATTGTTTTCAAAAACTTGTACTTTTCAGGCCGCCAAAATACCATTTTTTTTATGCCAATTTTCTGTTTTTAGTTAAAAATGGTGTTGTGTAAACAGCCCCTAAATCAGCAAGGATGCATAAAATTGAAAACAAGTGAGACAGTAAAGACATTTAAAATGTTACAAAAAATTCTATTTGAAATAAATAATAAAGTTAAAAAGAACATTTATCAGTGAATCATGAAAAAAACGCTTTCCACAAAAATATTAAGCAGCACAACTGTTTTCAACACTGATAATAATAATAAATGTTTCTTGAATACCAAATCAGCATATTAGAATGATTTCTGAAGGATCAAGTGACTGAAGACTGGAGTAATGATGCTGAATATTCAGTTTGCCATCACAAGAATTAATAATATCTTAAACATTATTAACGTCCCCCTGTAGTCAATAATTTTATCCCTTAAAACTCATCTTTGATCATCAAAATTACATATTTAAATGTTTTTTTCCTGTAAAAAAAACTTCTTCATGGCTTAAAATAGCTTGAATATAACTCTACACCCTTGCCTCATTTAATATAGGTGGATCAATGAATATGCAAATTAGCTCCGCCTCCACTCGCTCACGCCAGCTCAGAGATCCACTCGGTCAACTTACTGAGGTAAGTTGACGCTGCACAATGGTATCGCTCTTTACAACATCGGACACATAACTGTAATTAATATGATTAGCCTTTTGCTTGACTATGTTATCAAACAGCTAATAATGTGTTGCTACTGTTACACTAACCATGTTCCCGTGCGTGAGTCAGACAGCTGCCTTCATACAATCAGTATCCTTACAAACGCTTTGAATAACTCAGAATGTCAGTGGAGAAAGGCATTTAGTTAACATCGTAATATACATCATACACCTGCCATATTGCTAAATCTACATGATTTTTCATATCAACAGAAAAATATACCAGGATAACCTGGCTTCTCTCGAGACTCCCCTGCTAGTTCACTGCTAATGATATGCTAAAGACCGCTGGCACATTGACGTGATTAGTTACAAGGTAGTTTGTGACGTCACGGACACCAGAGATTTCAAACCGCGGGTCTTTTTTTCACTGCAGTTTTAAGGAGAAAATACTCAGCAATGGTGTTGACTTATGAATTTGCAAATGGTTTGTCTTAAAGCATATTAAAAAATACCACATAGACATATAAACAACATTAAAACCTTGATTTTTTACCACAGGAGGTCTTTAAAATATAAAACAGTTTTTTTTTTTAAATAGTAATAATATTTCACAATATTACTATTTTTACTGTATTTTTGATCAACTAAATGCAGCATTGGTGAGCATAAGAGACTTCTTTCAAAAGCATTAAAAAAATCTTAGTGTCCACAGACTTTTGAATGGTAGTATACATATAACAACACAATAATCAATGCACTCAGACACATCTATTAAAGAACATCGTCAATGTAATGTTACCAATAACATCAACAATGGCATGTTCATCGTGCAGATTAATGCATATGACTGAAGATTCAGATCAATGAACTCCATTAAGATCCAGACATCTTTCTGTGAATCTCTCATGCCTTCATCCCCAAGACCCCATTTTACCAGATTTACTGCAGTAGGTCACCCAGAGGGGCACCTGCCGAAAGCGAAAAACATCATTTGTATGCACCGACAGACACACCTTCTAACACACAGAGCTGTGGAGTGTGTACGAAAACACCTTCTGCTCCTGAGGGGGGCTGTGGAGAGTGCGGATAAGAAGCTTACACATCCCAGTCTGACAGATTATACATACATCCATGTAAATGAGGCTGCCGACCAGACTCATCGCTTTATGAGAATATTATGAAAATATTAAATATTACAGTGCGATTACAACTGAACCATCTTGAGAGGATGAACCTTTGATGTGAGGTAAATGTGTTGTGGCTTCATTCACCTCAGGCGTATGATAATGAATCATCAGTAAATAAAAACATGAACTAAACATGAACTTGTTTACTGTGAAGAAGGGTGCTGTTGTATATTAGGGGTCGTTCGATGTTAGATATGAAGCTAAAAGACAAGACAGACACTGAGTGTCAGACAACAAAAGAAAGAACACATGACAAGGGTGTCTCAGTGTGAAAGAGTCACATCTTTCAGAACAAACATATTCTTCTGTCCATTAGCTCCAGTGGAAACGACACTCATCCCACTCGGGCACACAGACTCGAGTCAGGGGGTAAAGAGAGTTCACTGGGCCATCTAATGCACAGCTGCTAGCATGTAGGTCAAACTCGCTCACCTCTAAAATCATACTCATCATAAAGGATTTATCTGTTTCCATTAGAATATTTCAGATGCCCCTCTAGCTAAAGTCCTATACATAAGAGGAAAGCTCTGACTACTGCAAATGCATCTAAACAGATGTCTTTTATAGGGTTGTGCAACATTCAGAAGTGGATCACCTTTGTTTTAAGAAGAATGCCTTTTAAATTGAAGTGGAATAAAATGAAAAGAATTACATTTTATTGTCGTTTTCAATAATAATTTCATATTTCTGTATGAACTCATACACAAAACGGAGTATAGAGTATTTCTGGAAACAAATGAATTTAATTTAAACACTTAATTTACATACAGTAACATTTTTTTTCATTGATTGCAATACAGCTGAAATAAAATGAAATGTAAATACTAGATCAAAAACATAAACTTAAAAAAAACTTGAAAATTAGAAATGTTGCCCTGGCAACTAAATGAAATAAAGTTTAAAGTTTAAGTTGAAGTACTAAAATTACTAAAACAGAAATAAAAAAAATAAACAAAAGCTAAATAGAAATATTTTAAAAAATAAATAAAAAAGACAAAAGCAAATAACAAAAACTAAAAATTCAAAATATTAATACTAGGCCTATAATAGTAAAAATAAATAATACTAAAATATTAGCAGTATGTTAATATACGCAATATATGGATAATATATACAAAATAAATGGAGTATTTCATAACATATGGAGTATTATATACACAGAACATATAGTATATAGGCTATATATATGTATATGTATATATGATCTGTTTCTGGAAATACTCCATATGTTTTGTGTATGATAACATGGGTAGTTCATAAAAGAAATGATTATGTTGTATGCGATTTAAATTTCTTATAGAAAGTTAAAATTTAAAAATGTATTTAAATGCATTACTTTAAAAAAAAATAATAATAATAATACACCATGGTGAAATTATTTTATGTATTTTACAAAGAGAAGCAGGACCGTTTTGTTGTTGTTTTGGACTAATAAAATCTTTGAATGTCAATTCAGTAAATTTATCTTCCTCTCAATGTAATTCCAGTTCAAAATTCAATTTACGTGGCCAATACAGTTCAAAATTCTAACTCATGAATGGAAAGAGAGTCAATTCTTAAACTCTGAATTTGCCCAACCCTAGTCTTTTCACAATAAAAATGCCTTCTGGACATTTTTGGACTCCTTTCTTCAAGATGCCTGTTGTATTGATGTGAAATATATCAATCTAAATCGAAGTAGTTCCATTTAGTGTCCACTCTTGATTTCCAGCCCACTTTCTCTGGCCCAGCAGAGTTTCTGTTATCTGAAGGGCTCCCCTAGCACTTCCTGTGTCCTAATAACAGCAGGATTAGACAGTCCATGCTTTTGTGGACATTGTCTCCCAATTATAACCTCACCATCAGGAACAATAGCAGTGGTATGTCTAATCACAATGGCAGGGCAGAGAAGGGTTAAACATCTGTGGTACATGTTGCCTGTTTTTACTCATCTGGAAATATGTTAGTATTTTTTCATTTGGTTTGGTATCATTTCTTTGCATTTTGGTTGGAAATGTGGTTGAAGATTAGTGCAAGAAAGCAAATTTAGCCAAAATGTTCTTATGCAGAAACACCCCTATGTGATCCATCTGCTTTTCTTTGTCCCCCTGTTGTTCTTTTGAAAGTGGGTATAAGTTTCTAAATATCTACAAACATCTAAGCCTATGTAGTGTAAACTCAGTGGGGTCCATGATTCTTTTGTCAGTGCACTGGTGGTAACTGTCGGTTTTGTTGTCTTGGGGATTTAGCATTATTATGGAAAAGTAGGCCAAGTCTATTGATATTTCCATATGAACAATTGGTGCACCCAAACGACCATGTAAATGCAAGATTTATGTAGACCTCAGTCTCATTAACAGTGTGACCTGGTTCTTCTACACATACACATAATGGATAATCTGCAGTCCTTCTTTCCTACAGCTAATGAAACCATTCCACTAAGAATGTTAACAATCCCAGCTGGAAATACTGGCTGATATTCTGGAAATACTGGTTGATGATGTCCTTTAACTGATATAGCTCACAGCTCCTGAATCCCTTCATACTGAAGGGTTAAAGTCAGGACAGACAGAAAACTGGCTAGTTAGGACAAAAACCCCACAGTTCAATCAATAAAGAGCCTGGGCACATTATAATATGATTTGCCATATTATATCAATGAATAGGCCCATTAGACATCATAAGAGCCTGTTACATAATAATGATATGTAAATAAAATAAAGGTCAAGTTGTATTTTAAATCAATGCATTCATATGGATGTAATGATAGATTTAGACTTGGTAGATCTTGATGGATGGATGGATGGATGGAATGATAGATAGAACGATAGATAGATAGAACGATAGAACAATAGATAGAACGATAGAACGACAGATAGAACGACAGATAGAATGATAGAACGATAGAACAATAGATAGATAGATGTACACATGATAGATAGATAGATAGATAGATAGATAGATAGAACGATAGCTAGAACGATAGATAAATGGATGGATGACTGGATGGATGGATGATGGATGGAATGATAGAGAGAATGATAGATAGACAGAACAATAGAACGATAGATAGAACGATAAAACGAAAGATAGATAGAATGATAGAACGACAGATAGAACGATAGAACGACAGATAGAACGACAGATAGAACGATAGAACAATAGATAGATAGATGTACACATGATAGATAGATAGATAGATATATAGATAGATAGATAGAACGATAGATAAATGGATGGATGACTGGATGGATTGATGGATGGATGGATGTGCACACGATAGATAGAACGATAGAACGATAGATAGAACGATAGATAGATAGATAGATAGATAGATAGATAGATAGATAGAACGATAGATAAATGGATGGATGACTGATGGATGGATGATGGATGGAATGATAGAGAGAACGATAGATAGATAGAACAATAGAACGATAGATAGAACGATAAAACGAAAGATAGATAGAATGATAGAACGACAGATAGAACGATAAAACGATAGATAGAACGATAGATAGAACGACAGATAGAACGATAGATAGAACGACAGATTGAACGATAGAACAATAGATAGATAGATAGATAGATAGATAGAACGACAAAACGATAGATAAATGGATGGATGACTGGATGGATTGATGGATGGATGGATGTGCACATGATAGATAGAATGATAGAACGACAGAATGATAGAACGATAGATAGATAGATAGATAGATAGATAGATAGATAGATAGATAGATAGAACGATAGATAAATGGATGGATGACTGGATGGATGGATGGATGGAATGATAGAGAGAACGATAGATAGAATGATAAAACGATATAACAATAGATAGAACGATAGATAGAACGACAGATAGAACGACAGAACAATAGATAGATAGATAGATAGATAGATAGATAGATAGATAGATGAATGGATGGTGGAGTGAGGTGAACGTGCTGTTGATCTTTCCCTCATCAGTATATCATGTCGCATGGCTGTGACTGCTAATGAAGTGATTTCTGAGAGGCAGACGGCGGACTGCAGGAATGATGTTTGTACAGTACAGGATTATGAAGCAGAAGGCAGGGAAAGGCCTGATGTTCGCACTGATTAGATATAGCTACTAAATGACATGCTTAATAAGAGTATTCTCATCATTTTTGTTGTCATAAATGTGATTTCTAAATTTTACTATTCAGTCATTTCGTTATCTATTTGAACTCACCTTGAGAATTGTCAGAGGTTGTGCTAAAATCGGGCACGATGCCTGATCTGTCTGCTTTATTATCAGAGATCTGCGTGTCTTTCATCTGCGTTTCAACAGAGCTGAGCTTCCTCCGATCAAACGCGGCCATGTAGCTGGGATTAGACAGGGATGGGGTGGTGGGGTCCGTTGTTGGTGGTTTAATGGTGGCTGCTGGTGCGGCGACATTTATCGGTTTTCTGGCGGACGCGATCGTGGGCGCTGGTGTTAATGCGACAATACCGAGCCGGTACCCTGGATACTCGTTCGCGCTCGTATCTGGATGCTCTTCGGCGATTGTACGAGATTTCCTTAGTACTAACGGCAGCGCATCGTAGGAATGAACTGCCTCGGATAACCCCATGCACACAAACACGATGAATGGGAAAGCCGGAGATGTAAACATCATTAAGGCAAGCCACCACATAATAATAATCTCAACGCTCCATGAAAACCTCCTCAAAACGGACTTCGCAATGCCCCTGTCTTCCAATTTCCATCGGGTTATTCCAAACCAGGTGGTTTCCAAGCCGCCCCGATGTAGCCTACTCCACCATATCCGAGAGAGACCCCCTTTTTTCTCAATGGCTCTGAACCGACTGCAAGGTGTTTGATGCGCACCGACCTGTAGTAGCAGCGAAGCGCTTTAGAGTGGCACACGTACTGGCCAATCAGAATGCAGGATGAGATAACCGCTGAAGTGAGATGTGTGGTTTTTCTCTCCGCTTGACAGACGGTGAGGCGTCTGATTGGTCAAAACCAGGCGCATCGAAACCTCGCTGGCTGGTTCATGCAGTCAGGCGATCATTAAAATAATTTCGTTTTATAGCCTATTGTTGAATCAGCCGTGGAGAAAAAATTAAGAAAACGCGTTTCGAAATATTTAAGGACTTTCAAAATAACATTATCACGCAATTCTACTTCATTCTGCGTCCGCGTGAGCAATTATATTCATGGATTATTGCCATTATAACTAAGGTTGTCTAAAGGGATTCCATAGGCTATACACCACACTGAACAACGACTAGTTTAATAATTTCATTATTTTCTATTTTATTATAGTTTTATATAATTGATTGTATTATATATTGTGACATTTATTTATTATATCCTATCTTTTATTTATTTATTTATTTTTGTGGTGGTATTTGGAGCTCTGGGTTGATTTCCTGCAGTATCAGTTTCCAAGCACTGTCAGGTTATTATCATCAGCAGCACCATCTTCTGGTTGTGCAAAAGAATGAGGAACATCTGTGGTGCATGTGACACTATCCTGAGCCAGCCATACCAGCAAGATGGAGAAATGCAATTGTTTAACCGGACTGTAATGCCAGCATTCTAAACAGAGTTTTAAAACAGAGCCTCCTTTACACCTCACCCACATTCCTGCTGTGTTGAGACCTCATCAAGGTGAAGGCCAACATCCATATGGACATCTCATGTGTGGATGAACACATGGGGCTCAGGCAGTGAGCTGTGACAATGCACAGGTGGAGACGCACAGTAATAACCAGAGATTGCTTTTGAAACAAATCTTAAATGTACTAAATAAGGTAAAAAAAAAAAAAAAAAGGTATACTACAAAACAAAAAAGTGTGGGTAGGGGGTGATCGTGGGAGGCTATTTCTATAGATATGTAAATATTGTCACTTAATGTGTCGTTAGGTTACCTATTTACATTTTTAAATATAGATTTGCATTGATTTTTTTCCTTTAAATTTTAGATCAGTAATAAAACACGGATAGCCTACTATTGAAATTCAGTATACATGTATTATTGGGAATTGACTAAGGGACACATAATCAAAATAGTGATTCTCCAAACATCTTCAAGGATTGTATAAGCATTTCGGTCCTCGAATGAAACAACTTTGTTTTTAAAATATTTAGAACTGAAAGGTGATTATTACAATAAAACAATTAAAAGAGTCCCAAATGGCATTGTATTATGCACAATGTTAACAGAAACACCCGCTGAAGGACAGTGCTGTTTCTCAGAATACTCATGTGTAACAGGCATGGGCCAACAAGTGATATATGATGGCCAAAACAGTCCACATGGTTACACAACCCATATGAGAATATGAGATCTTAAAGGACTGCATGTGGCCAACGCTAAGCTGAAAAAAAAAACCTTCAGCCCTCATATAGAGATCTTGAATGTCTTCTTTAAATAATAATAATAATAATAATATTTTATTTATTTTATTATCTCCCCATCTTGTGTTTATTACTGTCATTTGAGGTTTGTTTGAAATGCTGTTATCAGTGTTTAGATGAAGAGTCATCTGTAAATTCATATTCAGTTCTCATTATCCATTTTAAGTGAGTTTTTGATAATTCCCCTATACATTCCACATGTTTTATGTAGGAATGTAATGACGTACTATTTAGTAAGAAACATAACAAAACAATTTACAGCAGGGGTCTTAATTGGGTTTTTTGTGAAAAAATAAAACTTTGCATTTAACAAAAAATAAAATATCAAAAAACATTGTTCCTTCCAACATCAGAGTGTATTAAGTAAAATTTAATCAATACAATAATTATTAATTATTTTTATCAATAATTATTGTTTTAATATCTTACATAACCATCTAAACATTCATACATTAATGTCTCATTATAAGTTTTAATAATTGTATGCGTCTAATTTAGCAATGCTACTATACTGTGAGCCTTGTGAGTATATGACAGCTTTCATGTTTGACACATAGGTTTGACATGAAATCACGCGAACCTGTAGCCACGCCTCCCTCCTGTGGTGGTCCAATCAGCGCGGAGCACAATCGCCAAGTTGTTCCTGGAACGTCATCAGGATTCTGGTGACTGAAGATTACGTGGTGAAGTTAGTTAGCCAGTTGCTAGCCCCGACAAAAACAGCACACACGCCTGGAAAAATATTTGCGTTAAACGTGCATTTCCATTACAATAATCATCAGTTCTTTCAGAGTTTATGGAGTTTTCACGGTAGGTTCACGATTGTCTGTTCAGTTGATTTAGTAATGAAGATGCACGAGAGCTAACATTAGCTAGCTTTGTTTACAATTATCTCTTATTGCTCCGCTTTGCGTTTTTTATTTGACAGTTGTTTTTAGATGTTGGCATGCAGTGGCAGCATGTGATGGATAAATGGGTTTGGCATCAAGCTTACGTGTCATAATCAAACCTGACACTGGTTAGCTTACTACAATGTAGCATATCAAGCAGTGTAAACATTGAGTCTTTTTGGTCATGTAGTTTATTCTAAAACATTGAAACGCATCAGAATTTGGTTTTATGAGTTGATATTTGTGTTTAACTCTACAGTATTGCTTGAAAACAACGCATCTGCTTTAAATAATTCATTAGTTGAGTGTCAGTATAAGTATAGTACTATTTTTGTACATTTATGTCACTTCCACTAACTATATAAACAGGAGTATATATACTGTGTAGTATACAGGCACATATGTATGCTAGACAGTGATGTATACTAAACAATTCACTAATATGAAGCACAGCAGGCTCATTTTATTCAGAAAAGTATCTGTTGGTTAAAAGCCTTCTTTAATTGTATTAGTGTGATCACTAGACCAAGTGAATGTCTTCTGCTAATGTAATTCTAGTGTTGTGATTGTCTCCACAGAGTTAAGGCAGCAGAGAGTAACCCCAGAATGAGATCTGCGTATGTCGTGGATATAACCAGTTCTGCTTTGCAAAGACCCTAAAGCGTCCCAGAGAGTCATTCAAATCATTGCTTCACACACACGGCTATAGGCTACATCTACACTACGGAGATGTTTGCAAAGTTGAAGAAGAAGCTCGCAGAGGAAGCCGCCACTGCCCCTCGTTCAGGCCGCATCCCTCGCTCCATGAGCAAAGAGTCCATCACTTCTGTGGGCGCAGATTCAGGGGATGACTTTGTGAGTAGATCTTTCTCTTTATACTTTTGTGTAACTCTCAGTTCTCACTTTTTGCGATCTCATATCTTCATCGTGCAGTTATAAATCTTTGTGGTGTTTAGGCCAATTAAGTTGCTTGGTCTGATGCAAAATTAAAAAAAAAAAAAAAAAAAAATCTTAATGATAATATCTGGGTCACAGTGTGATATTACAGTCTTCTTCATGTTTGCTCTTTACTTATTCCAAACAATTATGTATTAAACTTTGATAAGACTGATAATGTTAAGATTTTTTTTTTTAAATAAGTCTCTTAAGCTCACCAAGTCTACATTTATTTGTTAAAAAATACTGTAAAAACCATCATATTGTGAAATATTATTACAATTTAAAATCGTAAGAGTTTTCCTTAAAATATTCTTTATTCCTGTGATGGTAGTCTTCAGTGTCACATGATCCTTCAGAAATCATTCTAATATGCTGATTTCTTATTGTTATCTATGTAGAAAGTTCAAAAGAACAGCATTTATTTGAAATAGAAATCTTTTGTAACATTATTAATGTATTTATTGTCATTTTTGATCAATTGAATGTGTTGAATGAAAGTATTTATTTATTTATTTATAAAAAATAAAAATAAAAACTTACTGACCCAAAACCTAATGAAGGGTTGTGTATATTCTTGGTCAAATAGAAATTATGCATTAACCTAATTCTACAGTATATTTCTCTTATGCTTGTCTGAATGGTGGTACATCTATTTTCCCCCCAAAAAAATATTATTGTGAAAAATGTTTTCAATTCTAAACTAAAACCTTCCAGGTTTAGTAAAGTACCAGCTGACACATTTTGATTAGTGGAAATAGTAAATACCTAAATATTTCCTATTGCAAAAGCAGCATGGCCCTTGTAAACAGCAGTATAGTTATTCCTGTTTTAAATGACTTGCTTATCTACAGTATCCATTCTAGTGAAAGTTATATGGCTGTGTACTGACTGTGTTTGTACAGTGCTTCACCTGAGTTACCTGGTAGTATGTCTAAGTTTATTACTAGAGGGCTGTGCTATGCTGCTTTATAGAAAGTGCTAAATAATATCACATGCTTTGACAAACCAGTGTAACCTGACACTCTTGTCCTCTAGCAATTAATGGCAACACACTCAGGGTTAGGTTCAGGTTGTCTATCGGCCTAAATAATTAAAGCTGCAGCCTTCAGGCTTGATGGAGAATGAGAGTATCAGTAACAGGTCTAAATCAAAGCCACACTTATAGGTGTTTAATCAAGAGAAACCGATGGGTTTGGACCCCAAGGACAATGCAAATTATTTAATGTTAAATGTTTTATTAAATTAAAAATTTAATAAAATAAAAAATTTAATTAAAAATTTAATCTGCATGTGCAATTTAACTTTTGGGTATTTTTTTGTAATATAAATATTTTCTCCCTTTTGCATTATATAGTTCTTTTGAGGGATGTGCGATTATATTGGTAATTTCTCAGATATTAGTGTTTTGTGTTTTTCTAATTAATTGCCTAATTTGTATATTTAATTGTTCGTGCTCATTTCCACAGTTTTTACATTTAGATGATCTTTACTCTCATCTCACGATCAAAGTTAACATTTAAAACCCTGTTAAAGGGTTAGTTCACCCAAAAATGAAATTTCTGTCATTAATTACTCACCCTCATGTTGTTTCACACCTGTAAGACCTTCGTTCAACTTCGGAACACAAATTAAGATATATTTTTTTTATCCCCCATAGAAAGCAATGTAATTACCACATTTAAGGTCCAGAAAAGTAGTAAAGACATGGTTAAAATAGTCAACACGACCAAAGTGGTTAAACCTTGATGTTATGAAACAACGAGAATACTTTTTGTGCGCAAAAACAAAACAAACATAACGATTTTATTCAAAAATCTCGAATGAATGGCAGTAATTACGTTGCTTTCTATGGGGGATAAAAAACCTCTAGGATTTCATCAAAAATATCTTAATTTGTGTTCAAAAGATGAAAGAAGGTCTTACTGGTTTGGAACGATGCGAGGGTGAGTAATTAATGGCAGAAATTTAATTTTTGGGTGAACTAATCCTTTAAATGCAAATCTCAAAATATATATACATTTTCTTACTGTACATTATATTTTTTTGCTGCCTAAATTCACTTGCATTTTAAAACAGTTGACTTTATTAGTGTTTTTTATTTAATTTTTACACACAATACTATAGAATTTTAATCTGCCATAACATTTGAAATAATAATTAAAAATTACTACAAATAATATATAATCTGTGATCAGTATTAAATGGTAAATCAGTAAATAATAAATAATACTAATCCGTATTGGCCAGAATTTTAATATTGATGCATACCTAGTTTTTTTTTTTTTTTTTTTTTCTATAGTGCTGTGAAGATGATAAATGTGTCTTCATATATATCTTTCGCTTTCAGGCGTCTGATGGCAGCAGCTCCAGAGATGACGCCTCTTCTCAGATTCAGCGCAGAAATGATCAAATACGAAAGCTGGAGGCCAAACTCTCAGGTATCGCCAACACAATACATTGAAACTCATGTAAACACAACAAGAGAAAGAGACTGAAAGAAGGGAAAAAACACGAAAGGCCAACGTGACAAAATCGGTGAGAAAAGGAAAAACTAGAGGCAGGCTGTTATGTGTACACCCTTCTCATCTGCCACTCTTATGTGGTGAATCTATTTCAGTCTGTATTCGGATACCTTTAAACCTTTTATACCTTTTGCCACAACGAAGCTGTATAAAGCACATAGAATTTGACAAATTTGCCACATTCAAGTCAGGCATGAATGCAAATGACTCCACTGTAACGGCCTGGAAAAATCAGCATAAATAATAGATACCTGGCTCTCACTATCAGCCTGTCATGGTATGCAGTTACACATAGCCTGATCTAGAAACTCCTTTAACCCTAAATGAGCAGTGCTAGATAAGATGATTGCATAATTGACCTGATCAGGGATGATGTATTAGTTTAAAGGTCAAAGGTCAGCAGGAAAAGGTAGCTGTCTCTGTACAGCCTCATAGTCAGTCTGGTTTTCTCATCTCAGAAAATCATTCTGTTTTTCCCTCCATTTGTTTATCTTCTCAATCATGTTTATCCCTTTGTTTTCTCGTCCCTGTTTTTGTCCCTCCTCCCGCCCTGCCCGTGATCCTCCCCCTCATCCTCCTCTGCCTCCCTCCGGTCGTGTGTTTGTGTGTCGGTATCCCATTCCCCAACCCTAGACTACGCTGAGCAGCTTCGGCTAATGCAGAAGACCAAGGAGAAGCTTGAGATTGCATTAGAGAAGCATCAGGATTGTACGTACCGTTCTTTTCCTCCCATTTTCACCTCTTCCTCCTTTTGGCTTTCTCTCCTTTGCTCTGTTTTCCATTCGTTTGTCCGATGCTTTTACACAAACATGCATTCTGGCTACACATGATCAACTTATAGACAAGTAAGGTTGGTTCTTGATCAGAAACCAAAAAAAAGAAAAAGAAAGAAGACTGTTAAATGTTTTATCACAAACCTCCTGCTTTGGGTTCTATGTAAGTTAAGCTCTATCAACAGCATTTGCAGTCATGAGCATTACCACAGAAAATTATTTCTACCCTCAGTTGTTTAAATAAGCTGACATGTGATACTAAGGGCCGGTTCACACAGAACACGTTTTTGCTGTAAAAAAACGCAAAGTCAAATACATGTTTTTTTTTAAAAGTTAAAGGGCACCTATTATGCAAAATCCACTTTTACATGGTGTTTGGACATAAATGTGTGTTGGCAGTGTGTGAACACAACCACCCTACATTGAAAAAAATCCACCCACCATTAAACCAAAGCAGTCTCATTAGACATGCCATTTTGATTCTCTGAGCAGTGTGACGTCACACTGCTCAGGCCCCGCCCACAGTTGTTTACTGATAGTCCTGCATTGCCATAGTTTCCGCCCTTAGCGAGTTATACTCTGTCCGCCATTTTCTCTGCACTTGAGCAGCTTTACTGACAACAATGTCTCGTAAGCAATCCCGGTGTTCTGTTGTTGGATGTAAGAGTGAACATAGGAGTCTTTATTTTCTCCCAACATCTGAGCCTCTGAGGACGCAGTGGATTAATTCTTGAAGGTAATGCGCCCCAAAATATATCTAAATTCATTTATGTTTTGCCAAATCGTTTCACTCCAGACTGCTTTGTGAATGAGGGTCAATGCAGAGGGACAATACAAAACGGGTTTTACTATAAAGTTGTTACTCAAGGATGGATCATTACCAACTGTTTGTGATCCAGCTTATAGTCTCCGGAGCGATACTGGTTACGGCAGTAATGAAAGGGAGAGCACTCGTTTTTTTAATACAGTTCATCGGAGATGCTTTACGGATATAAAGTTTACCAGTTTATTAAGCACCCCCATCGAATAAAAAGAATACGGTCTGTAAATATTTGTTTACTGTTAGTTGTAATGAGTGTTTTTGTGTAATTCGATCGCTGTGTATGTTAATGCAAGGGAGAAAGAGAGAGTTTATGGATATGACTTTAATGCGCACTTCTTGTACTGTTTTATTCAGCTCTCACAGTGATTTTCTGGAGTAAAAACGGATGCTTCATCATTTTCTCTGGCTCTATAGGCATCATTGTCCTACTCTGGTTCGAACTGAACACCATTACTGACAGTTTCTGACATTTTCAGTGCATGAGATTGTCCTGTTTGTTTGTTGCATGAGCTCTTGAAGCCCCACCCTCTTCTTGAAAGTGGGCTGGGAGCAGCAGCTCATTTGCATTTAAAGGGACACACACAAAAACGTCGTATTTTTGCTCACCCCCCAAAACTGGCTATTTTAACATGCTATAAAAATTCTCTGTGGAGTATTTTGAGCTAAAACTTCACATACACACTCTGGAGACATCAGAGACTTATTTTACATTTTGTAAAAAGGGGCATAATAGGTCCCCTTTAAACTTCTTTTAACTTGAGCTCCACGTTTTTAGAATGCTGTGTCATATGCAAGACACTGCAGAAGATGTGAGGTGTGAGCGCTATGGTCAAACATTTCCATTTAGTGCATGTTTATATAGAAAAACAATGGAAAAGCAGTGCATTGGAATGGAAATACACATTCTGTTTGAATGGCCCCCAAGTATTCTCACTTAAAAAAAAACAAAACAAAAAAAAACATTGCTCAATTTTTTTTTTTTTTTTTTTATATATATATATATTTTAAGTGAAAATAGTTATTTGGGTAGATGAACATCTGATGTAACTTTACAAAGGTCAGTAAGTGATTCTATCACACTAGTCATTAGTAATAACAATAATAATAATAAAAGTAATTTAATAAACAAAATATAAAAACAAAATATTAATACAAAATATTAATACAACAAAGTATTAATATAATACCATTTGTTACTGCATATCCCTCAGTGTTTTTTTTTTTTTTTTTTTTTTTGGTAAATTAATCAATAATATGCCACAAATGCTGTTGGTGGAGCTTGACTTGAACCTGAAACATTCTTTTAACCTCTTGCTTTGGGAGTTTTCTGTGCCTGGGAAATATGTCTTTGGGGTCATGGCATCTGAGTTTTAAAGGTGAGATCTATTGAGAAGTCCTCTAAAGTCCTTTGCCATTTTTTATGACATTATTTTTTTTCAGCAATTGTAGATTGTGCTTATAGCAAGGTAATGTAAGATGCTGTTTCGCTCAGAAGTGTCATGATCTGAAAGCACAGACCCCATTTCTAGACCCAAATTAAGAGGATAAATGCACTTATTACAATTGAATAATAATAAATGCATGTACTAACAATGTGTTTTACAGCTTTACTACCAAGGACATCTGGAAATTATATAATATTGTTGTTCAATTCATTTAATGATAATGTGTGTTTTTTTTGTCTCTAATAACATTTAATGCAACACTAACAAAGATAAAATTAATATGTTATGTATTGATGTGTCTAGCACTTTACGTATATTAAGTCTAACATTACCATCTGTGATAACACCTAACCACTGAGTTACAATGTTATGTCTGTTTTAAAGCGGTTTTAAAAGTTACAGGAATATTCCGGGTTACTTTCAAAACATTTGACTTACTGAATAATTAATTTATGTGCTTTAACAAAAATGCGAGCTGCAAATTTCTGCTTTTAAACCCTACAGATCTCTTTTCTGCTAAGCTTCCATTGTAAGTGTATTAACTGTAAACATGTTTGCTGCCCAGATGCGGCCCATTGACATTGTTGGAAATGATCTGGTGATTATTTCTCTAAGAACGGTTTCAGAAAGATTGAAGATTTTGACTTATTTTTGTTTTCAATCAGCATCCATGCGCAAACTTCAGGACCAGAACGAAGCTTTCCAAGCCAACAGAGCCAAGATGGCAGAAGGAATGGCCTTAGCATTAGAGAAGAAGGACCAGGAGTGGATGGAAAAGCTGGCTTCACTGGAGCAGGTAAAGATGCTTTGTGACGTATTGGATAAAGTTGCTCTAATTAGTGATTTATAAGTCTGCTTTGGGTTAAAAGCTTCTAATATCCCAATAATTTTTGATCGTTATGTCCTCTTTCTCTCAAACAGGAGAAGTTGTCACTGACCGCTCGGTTAGACGAGATGACAGAGCAGAGTTTAAGTCTGTTCCAGAAGAGAGATGACCTGGATGAGCTGGAGGGATTTCAACAGCAGGAACTGGCTAAAGTCAAACACATGGTCAGCACAGTGAACCTTGAGAATTCTTTTATTAGTTGTATATAGCAAAACACATACTTCGAAAAATTACACACATCACCTTCATAACATTTCCTGCATTAAACAGTATTTTTTATTTCTTTATTTTAAAGGAATATTTAATCTAAAACCAAGCCATGTCAGAAAACTCATATTCATTGCAATATAGACAACAAAAACAAATTGCTCCCAAAGCATTAAAGCAGCCTGATCATAAGTGGGCATTTCTTCTGCAGCTGCTGAGGCGAGAGGAACAGCTGAGTCAGCGGGAGAAAGAGCTCAAATTAAGAGGAGAGGAGCTGAACACAGCGAGACTGACGCTGAGTCAAACCCAAGACAAGCTGTATGAGCTGGGAGAGGAACATGAGGAGATGTGCAGGATCAACTCACAGCTACAGGCTCAAAGGTGTGTGAGGAAATACAGAAGAACTTGACTTCCTTAATACAAATGTTTGGAATGTAAAATAAGGTTTGACTTCATTTTATCAAAGACCAATGTTCTTTAGACTTAAAAATAGCGGTGTGCAAAATCTTCCTTCTGAAAAAGAGATTGCAGTCAGATTATTCTGTACATCTGTGTAGTTTGCTTATTTCAATTTTTAGAAAGCGTAGTTTTGTCTCGCTGTCTCTCTCAGGGATGAGTTGTTGAGTGAGAGAGCAGAGGCTGAGAAGAGGGTTGTGGATCTGGAGAGGAGAGAGCAGGAATTACAGGAGCTCATCCAGCAGGTCTCACAGGATTTCCAGAAGGTGAACACATGACAACTTTCAGCTCATCAATACAGATGACACTCAGAAGCCAAGAAGGTTACTTTTGGGAGCATAGTTACATACCATACCATATGAGTGTTTTCATTTCTTTCACTTTTATTTATACATTATATTTATACATTTATAACAGTGGCGTAACATTGCTCATGATGTATTTAATGAAGAAATCTTTCTGTATTATTATTAAAACCACTTGTATTCTGTCTTTATCTTATTGGTGACTGTTGTATAAATATTGCAATCTGACTGCAATCTGTGGTATAAATATTTAAACCCTTGCTTTCACTTACATAAATTGTCCCTGAAGTAACCATACACTCCTGAGGAAACAGTCAATGAGTGCGTTTACATTCACGCTCTTAACCCGATTACACTTAATAAGTCGACAATTAATTTGGTCATGTAAACACGTTAACCTGTTTTCCTTTATCTGAGTAAGGTCATAAATGGCTTAAGCATAAACCGATTGCCACAGCTAGATTTTTGCCTCTTATTCCGATTTTGTCCAGCATGTAAACGCATTAACCTGATTTCTGTCGGCTTATTGAAGTGCGCATGTGTGATATGTGACAGGAACGCGCCCTTACTGAGGATTTAAGCGCATCCAGACAGAGCAAATGTTTTGACGTCACTACCGGGAAATAACCTGATTTATTAATAAAGTAATTTAAACGCAGTTTCTTGTGTTGTCGGGTTATTGGTTTGCATGTAAACTCGGACAACAGTTTATTTCAATAAGCTGATTTTTGTGGGTTGTCAGCATACTGGTGTGGATGTAAACATGCTCAATGTCTGTTTAAAGAAACTGGAATATGTTTGCCAATATGTTTTCAGTTTTCCTTGAATGGTATGATAAAAATCATTCCCACATTCTGTTGTTTCTTTTGTTTGCTTTCCAGGCACAAAGCAATGCAAAAGCATTAGAGAAATCAATGGAGCATCTCCAGTCTGAACACAATAAGCTAAAGCTACAGCATGAGCAGCACAAGAACAAGGTCTGATTGACTCAACAAAGAATTCATTGATACTAATAATGTAAAGCATTCACTCGCATTTGCAAGTGAAAATTGCTGTCTGAGAATGTGTTAAATTATTCGCCGCACATGAGAGTAGCACCCAGTCAAAACCTGTAGGCTATAAAATTACATCAGAATAAACACTTCTTAATTACCCTAATATGCAAATTACATTTGTCTGCTTTCTATACAATTCTATTTTATATCCAAGTTGTTTTTTAGACAGAGTGTCAAGGTTAAGATAGCCTTAACAATGCATATTGAGACCCTTGTGCTTCATTCCCTTTCATTGCACTCCATATACACATTTTTGGACCCAAAAATGTGTCCTGTACCTACGCCCTGATGCTAAATTATATATAGTGTGTGTGAATGGATTATTTCATTGTCACTTCGGTATAACTCTTCATACCATACTGTGATTGGTCAGGCTGCAGTGACAGAGGAGGAGCGAGAGCGTCTATTGGCTGATCTGCAGGAGAAGGCCGCCTCCTTAGAGAGGAGACTAGAAGCAAACTACTCTCAGGATGAACACCTACAGGAACTGCTCAAAGAGGTCAGAGGACACATATGTATACATGCCTTTCATCTTACTGCAGTTTCAGTCATCTAATATCTGCATGTTGTGTTTGTGTGTGTGTGTAGAAGTCTTCATTAGAGCAGAGGTTAGAGGAGGCCAGAGGACAGTTACTGGAGGCAAGAACAAATCACACCACAGCAGTCAGTTCACTGGAGGCCCAGGTAAACGCCCAGCATCTAACCTCATGCGTTGCTCTACACTATTACATAATGTTTTTTTGTTTTGTTTTTTTAAGATTTATTTTTGGCGATTTTTGCCTTTATTGTGATAGGATAGTGTAGAGTGGACAGGAAACGAGTTGGGAAAGAGAGGGCGGACGGGATTGCGCAACGGCGCTGTATGTCGACATGCTGCCCACAAGGCTATCGGCGCCGACTACATAATGTTTTTAAAATTATGATTTTCAGGCCAGGAAAAGTCACGTGAATAAGTAAAATCTTAAAAAAAAAAAA
Organism: Mylopharyngodon piceus; assembly: GCA_039654765.1. Lineage (NCBI taxonomy): Eukaryota > Metazoa > Chordata > Actinopteri > Cypriniformes > Xenocyprididae > Mylopharyngodon > Mylopharyngodon piceus. The sequence continues at coordinate 22,312,689 of CM077453.1, read as the reverse complement.
AAAAAAAAAAAAAGGAAAGGAAAAAGAAATAGCCTGCATGTATATGTTTCTTTTCATGTTACTTTTCAGTAAACTTCTTTACTTTGCCTGAACTTCTTTACTTTGCGTTTTTTTTTTTTTTTTTTTTTTTTTTTAATGCAAAGCACATAATACGCTATTATTTAAAATGTTTTTGATAGAAGTCTCTTATGCTCAGTAAAGCTGCATTAATTTGATCAAAAGGTTACAAAAACAAAAACAGTAATATCGTGAAATATTATTGCAATTTATTGCAACTGTTTTCTTTTTGAATATATTTTAAAATGTAATTTATTCCTGTGATTTCAAAGCTGAATTTTCAGTGTCACATGATCCTTCAGAAATCATTCTAATTTGCTGCTCAAGAAACATTTCAGCTCTGCTGCTTAATATTTTTGTGGAAGCCGTGAAACTTTTTTTTTAGGATTCGGAAGTTCAAAAGAACAGCATTTATTTGAAATCTTTATAACATTATAAATGTCTTTACTGTCACTTTTGATCAGTTTAATGTGTCCTTCCTTTTATAAAGTATTAATGTCAATAAAAGTAGTCTTACTGACTCCAAAACTGTTAAACAGTAATGTAGAATGTATTTAAAGTATCCAATAAATGCATTTAAAAAAAATACAGAATTTAATCATTATTCAAATCATATTTCATTGTTAATTGAATCAAATTTAATTAAATTTTTCAAAACCCTTTAAAAAAATCTATGGATTGTGAATCAAACTGATTCACTGTACTGTACTGTACTGTACTGTGCTATACTGTATTGTTTTATAAAGCTATTGTACTATAATAACATTAATTCAGTGAGAGAATTCCTGTTTCTCATTGGTTTCCAGATCTCTCGGCAGAACGCCAGCATCACAGATCTCCAGACTCTGATCAAGCACAAAGACGACTCGTCCAAGGCTTACAGAGAGAGGACAGATGCACAGGTGAGAGCACTGCGATTCTTTAGTTAACGCACACATCACATGACTGTGGCTGAGTGATCTGTATGATGTGTGTGTGTGTGTGTGTATTCTGTCAGATCTCAGATCTGGAGCAGAGGTTGGCTGACTGCGCTGAGAAGATGAAGAGTCTGCAACAGCAACTTGAAGACAGTGAAACGCACACAGAAAAACTGGTACATTATGTCAGTCAACTTCTCGCCAAACATCCCAGTAGCTGATTCAATTTTGTTCTGGGTTTGTCACACCTTCAGGCTGTTTTTACTGAAATGTCGCCCTCTTGTGTCAGAGATCTGTCATACTTACTGGGACGCCAGCATTAGATGAGGAAAAGATATTATGGTGTTTATGGTTATTAAAAAATTTCAAAAATTGTGAAACAGCTCAGTGTCTGTCTTACAAGTCAGCTTTATTGTTAATCCTTAAAGTCCCTTAAGCTTTGCCTTAGAGTTTTGACCTTTGGTCCCATAGCATGTGGAGTGGACAGAGGAGAGAGAGCGACTACAACAGCAGGTCTCGACACAGAGACAGAGAGGCTTGGAGAAAACAGCCAGACTGGAGGAGGAACTTCTTGCACTACAGAAGGAGAGAGAAACTGAGGTCAACAAGCATCAGGACAACCTGGTGTGTGAAACATCACTAGTCTTTTTTTGACTATCATAAACTGAACATGGGAACATTATTAAAAGTTTGTCTGATGTTTGTGTCTTTCTCCCAAGCGGTTACTGGAGGAGGAAAAGGCCTCACTGTTGAAGAGCAAAGCTGAGACTGACAGCACCGTAGAGAGACTGACAGCAGAACTAGAGCAGTCTAGAGTGAGAATCATCTACCACATCTGCACAAACACATTCACTTCTCTTCAATATTCACTAACAGATTCACTTTTCTTCAATATTCTCTATGTAACACTACACTACACTACTTTGAAAGAAGTCTCTTATGCTCTCCAGGGCTACATTTATTTGATCAAATATATAGTAAAGACTATATAGTATAGCAAATAACTGTTTTCTACTTTAATATATTTTAAATGTAATTTTTTCCTGTGATGCAAAGCTGAATTTTCAGCATCATTACTCCAGTCTTCAGTGTCACATGATCCTTCAGAAATCATTCTAAGATGCTGATTTGGTGTTTAAGAAACATTTCTTTTTATTATCAGCGTTGATAAAGTTTTTATTGACAGTCTTTACTGTCAGTAAATTGAATGCATCTTTGCTGAATGAAAGTATTAATTTCTTTCTAAAAAAAAAAAAACCATACTGACCCCAAACTTTTTTGTTGTTCACTATTATTTTGTATTTTGTAAGTTTGAGTTATGTTGCTGACCAATATAGCATATTTGTTGTTGTCACAGGCGGAGTTGAGCAGCAGACAGACGGTCAGCGTTGAAATTGCCAAAGCTCTGGAGGAAACCAGAAAACAGAGGGAAGAACTCCAACAGCAGGTTAATTCACTGGCATATTCAAACATGCATACATTTTGTTCACTCATAAAGTCATGTACTTGTTTTAGATACTTAATTTATTGCTTGTCTTTTATAGGTCAGCAAAATGACAGAGTCTCTTGAGAAGGCGGAACAGGAAGTGAGTCGTCTTTCTCAAGATTTAGGGGCAAAGGAGGAGGAACTAAACACGTTGAAGGAAGGTAAGGAGGCAGCAGGACAGGAACTGGTTCAACCCCTCCAAAAAAATACTGTTTTGGTTACACATTTTAGGGCCAGGTTTACTAACAGCTTGTGTCAGCGCAAACCCTCTTTTGGCGTTAAAAAACTACTGTCAGGATTTACTAAAGACACGCAGTCCAAAATTAGCACTGAAAAGGCGTGGACTGAGTTGTCTTTGCAGCTGACCTTATTGCACATGCATTTGTAGGAATTTCCCTTTTAGACGCAAAATTTATGGGAGGAGAGTATTTAAATGAATCACGCAACGCAATTTACTAATGTTTGTGCTAGTCAATTTACTGGTATTTCTGCCATTCTTTAACATCCAAAAAAAGTATGTCTTAACCCATTTTGCGACATGGCTGCAATTGTTGCTGCTAGGAGGAGACACCGCAGAGAACAGAGAGCACGTGGTAGAAGGGAGAAAATATTTTCCACTCGTATTAATTTCTTTGGAATGCCAGAAGAAGACGTTATCCGTATATTACACGTAACAAGTTGCGCCTGTGTCGACTCGCACCTGATGAGCATCAGCTCTGCTTATTTGCGACCCAACGCTAATTTGCGCTGCTCTTGGTAGATTGCGTTGGTCATTATGTAAATGATTTGACTGCGTCTGTGTTCTTTAATTTGCACGTCAGCAGTAGATCACGCGCAAAACTTGCATTTGTGGAATTGCGCTCTCACGCTCATTTGCCCTGTTTAGTAAATCTGGCCCTTAAAATGTGTATATATATATGTAAAATATATATATTGTATAATTGCCATTTATATTATTAACCTGTCAGTAATCATACTGATTTTGATACTAAACTGATGAGTTCATTTAAGCTTCATTTAATTTCTTGCTTCATTTTGAATTGGACATGACCAAAAGTAAGGTTGTTCAGTGAGTGAGTTAGATGTTAATTCAGTAACTGCTTTGACTGATTCAGTGGGTAGGTTCAGTGAAAGATTTGTTACAAAGATTTAAACTGAAAATTAGTGTGAGAAATTTATTAAAAGAACCATCTTCAGAACTTTACTTGTTTGTGATCTGGACTACAGTTGTGATGTTTTTGAGTTCTGCACTACAGATTAGATCCATTGATGCCAGAAACATTCATGTGCTTTATAATGGTTTGCATTAAAAAGCTTCTTTTTCTTATTGTGTGTGTGTTTGTGTGTGTGTCAGAGCTGAAGGCAGCCCGTAGCAGTCTGTCTTCTCTGCAGGCTGAGTGTGAGTCTCGTCGTTTGGAGGCTGAGGAGAGAGAGCGGGAACACAGCTCTCAGCTGACATCGCTGCAGCAGGAAGTCCTCACAAAAACACAGCAACTCTCTTCTTACCAGTCACAGGTTGGTGTGTGCTTTTACCCACCTGAGCTGCCTGTTGCTGTTAGATACATCGTCTTGCCAGTTGGATGTTTTTGTATTTACACATCTCTTTGTGTGTGGCAGGTGTCTGATCTCGAGGGTGAGGTGTTGAGATTAACAGCGCAGTCACATGCAGACGAGTGTGATGGTGAGCAGAATGGGACGGTTACTGTAAGTGATCTTGACCAGTTACAAAAGGTCAATAAAGACCTGGAGCAACAACTGGCTGAAAAGAACAAGGTGAGAGCAAACAAAACCACTGAAATAAAAGAATATAATTTCTAAGAAGAGCAGCGATTTTAAAGTGTCCCTATTATGCTTTTTTTTTTTTTTTTTGGATATTAGCTTTCATGTTTTGTGTAATATATCTGTTTGTTAAGGTAAAAGGTCTGCAGAGTTTCAAAGGTCAAAGTGCTTAACAAATGGAGTTATTGTTTCCCAAAGGAATGAACCAATTCTCAACTACCTGAAACGAGTCGGTAGTAATTCCAGTCTTACTTTCTGCTCGAACCTACGTAGGTTTGTAACAAATTTGCATAATGCCAGCCTATGGTCTTATTTAGCTGCCCGTGAACAGCGTCTACTTTGACCCTCAAACATTGTAGTTGTAACTGAGGCAAGGAAAGGTTTAGTTTGTGCTGTCGACATGTTCGACAGCGATGTGAAAGCAAATAAACTTTGCATGCATTTCCAAAGGATGAGGACTTAGACTCAAATTTATATGGTAAAGTAAATCTGACACCATTGTTACCATTCGTATCACTGTTTACAAGTGCTGAGGAAGCTCTGGAGCTGAAATTCAGATATGGTAATGGACATTTCATTTTCCGATACACTGTAAGTGGTAGACCAATCACAACACACTGTGCCATCTGACCAATAACAGCAGAGTAGGCTCTCAGAAAGGAGGAGTTTAGAGAGACTGAATCCTTTGAGAAAAGAGGTGATGCTGCAATGTATTTTTAAGTGTTTTTTGACCTTCCATGTAAATCTATTGTAGGAGACCTGTAAAACAAAATTAGGAGCCTTTAAAATGGCATAATAGGGGCACTTTAACATTTTTATCAAAAAATTATGAACTTGTAATTATATGTAAGAACTTAATTATATGGAGAACATATTTTACAGCAATAAATTATTTAAATTAATTACATCAGTTACTGGAGAATGTTTTTATGGGGTTTAAAATGTAAGTACTTGTCTTTAATATGTCTAGTTTCATTGTGCACCATTCATTCATACATATTATTGTACATGTAAAAACAGTTGTAATTAAATTTTCATTACATTATTCTCCACCTTTGAAACAACTTTGCTGACATAACCAAGCCTGCACTGAAGGCGAAAAATTATATTCACCAATAATATTACCCTATTTTATTCACCAATAATATTACCCTATTTTATTTATAATTTGAAAACAGTATATTCTGTTGCACCTGACATTATAAAGTAAGTAAAGATGTTTATAAACAAGGACATTTTGTATGATTTTGTTTCAATTTAATATTCAAAACAATTGGTCACACTTAAAGGGTTAGTTCACCAAAAAATGAAAATTCATCAAGTACTCACCCTCATATCGTTCCAAACCCGTAAGACCTTCATTCATCTTCAGAACACAAATTACGATATTTTTGAGTGTCATTTTCTGGGTGAACTAACCCTTTAATATTAGGTGTCTTTAACTACTATGTGTGCACAAAAAAATGGGTACAATGTACTTATTGTGTTTATGTATTGCAAAACAAGCTACATTGAGGTAGGATATGGGTATGGTTAGGAACAGGTTTGGTGGTAGGGTGGGATAAGGGAAGGGTCAAGAGTGTAATTAAAGATGCAGTTACAGAAATTAATTACATGCAGGTAATTTTTAAATAAGTACAATATACAAACATGTATGTACACATTGTATCAAATGATTAATTTGAATGTTACTACATAGTAGTTAAAGACACTTAATATAAAGTGGGAACAAACAATCTATTTATTTATTTATTTTTTTATTTTTGTCAGACAATAAAGCAGCTACAGCAGAGGCTTGCAGAACTGAAGAGGACGCTACAGAAAGAGCTGGTGCGTGTGTTTATTCAGATGCATTTGTCTATGTATTGTATGCAACACAGCCCATGTCAGCTGTCAGTAAACATTTCCTCACGTGTTTATGCAACAGAAATTGAAACCAGATCCTGACTCTGAGATGAAGGAGAGACTCCAGGAAGGAAGGCAAGAGAGATTGGCCGATAAGATGGTCTCAGAGACACCGATGACCTCCACAGCTCCAACTCCAGCTCCAGGACTCCCTCAAACCCCCGGCCCGCCTCCCATCACCTCCAACACCACAGTCACCAACAGTTCAGACCTCACCGACACAAGAGAGATCAACTTTGAGTACCTCAAACACGTGGTGCTGAAGTTCATGTCATCCAGAGAGGCAGAGGTGAGGGCTTGAACGGTATCTGAGCTGTTCAGATGATATTAAAAAAAACAATGTACACTACCATTCTGAAGTTTGGGGTCAGTAGAGTTTTTTTATAGAAATTAATACTTTTATTCAGCCAGAATGCATTAATTTGATCAAAAGTGACAGTAAAGACATTTATAATGGTACAAAATTCTATTTCAAATAAATACTCAAATTATAATAGTAATAAGAAATGTTTCTTAAAAGAAACTTTTCTGAAGGGTCATGTGATACTGAAGACTGAAGTAATGGCTGCTGAAAATACAGCTTTGCCATCAAAGAAATAAATTACATTTTAAAATATATTCAAATAGAAAAAAGTTGTTTTAATTTGTAAAAAAATATTTCACAATATTACTGTTTAACTGTATTTTTGATCAAATGAATGCAGCTTTTGTGAGCGTAAGAGACTTCTTTCAAAAACATTAAAAAATCTTACTGACCCCAAACTTTTTTTAGTGTTCGTCCAATCATCTTGGATGGCATTTGATTTGTAATGCAGATTATTGTAGCCACAGTGTCCTATAAAATGTTTTTTGGTACATTATTTACCCTAATAATCCTCTTATTACTATCCAGTTGGTATGTGCGATTGTGCATCACTGATTTTTAAACACTAGAGAGTCATCTACTCAACTCCTGGTTAGCGTACCTGTAAGTGATGCTTGAATGAATGCTTCAATGAGATGTTTCCTCTCTCTGAGTCTCTCTATCTATTTGTTCAGGCTTTCCAGCTCATCAGAGCCGTTTCTGTACTTCTGCATTTCACAAAAGATGAAGAGGACATGCTCAAACAGACTCTGGAGTACAAGGTGTGTAAGAGAAACAAATCTTTTGATGGTATGATGGTAAGGTTCTTCTGTACCCTCATCACACCCGGCAGCGTTCTCCTCCGCACCCGTGAGCTAACTAGGCCACTCTGCTAAGGCAGCTAACAATGTGGGTCAGGATATCTGGCTCACCGCACTGAATCAAACCATTAGCACTCAGTGACACGGTCAGGAATAGCAGCTGGCAGGTATTTATAGCTCGACCCAACAGCAGTGCTGGAGAGCAGGGAAATCACTGCACATCACTGTGCTACATTACACTCGCTGCCCCTTTTCAATGGTACACTGGTTTGTGTAGAGGACTTGGGGAAAAGGGTTTTTTTTTTTTTTTTTTTATACAGAAGTTTAACTTTTATTTGAAACAGATTTAGGGATGTACATATCAACAGTTTTTTTTTTTGTTTTTTTGTTTTTTAATGATTAGAAAAACAATATTATCAGGCATTTATTATTGTTCACTTTAAAACTGAAACTGTAGATTGGAGCTGTTGTGTTAATACTGTTTCTAAAAGCAGACATCATAGTATCAAAAAATCTGTTTATATCATATTAGTTATTGGCCAAAACATAATAACAAAATAATTAATTAAATAATCAGCTATTGGCATTAAAAAGGTGATAATTATTGATTTCTTTGTTAGTAATTATAAAATCACCCAACTATTGTTAAGATTTTAATTAAATTGTCATCTCTTGAATTGCAGCATTTTAATATTATTTTCTGCTGGGTACCTGGCCACTCAGGAATCTCTGGTAATGAGCAAGCAGACAATGCTGCCAAAGCATTATCTAAAAAACCAGTAAAATGTTCTATACCCTTTACAGACCTGAAACCAGCTTTTAATACATACACCAAAAACAAATGGCAATTGGAATGGGATCAGTGCTTAAACAACAAACTACATGAATTAAATCCGGATGTTGGAACAAAAAATACATTCCCGTTTAATAATCGCTGGGATCAAGTTGTTTATACAAGATGCCGGATAGGACACTCAAGACTAACGCATACATTTTTACTTTCAGGAGAAAATTATCCAAAGTGTCCATCTTGCCTGAATCCACTGTCCATTAAACATATTTTACTGGACTGTAACACTTCTACCCTTTTAAGAAAATTGTTTTATTCTGTTGATTCTTTTGAAGAGGTTTTTAACCAAGTAAATCCAAATTTAGTTTTAAAATTTAAAAAAAAATTAATCTTAAATATCTTTAGTTTTTTTTTTTTTTTTTTTTAACTAAACCTCTCTCACCATGAATATAGCCATAGAAGCTGGCATGGTGTTAAGAAAAGAAAGAAAGAAAGAAAGAAAGAAAGAAAGAGAAGGAAAGAAAGTAATTATAAAATTAATAATAATATTACTCATGTTAATAATAATTGATTGAATGTATTGACTTTTAATCACTCTGAAGATTGTGTTCAATAATTAAATTGGTTAAGTTAAATGTACAAAAATATTTATTATTATTAATAATAATAATTAATCTTTTGTAAAATTATAAATGTCTTCACTGTCCCTTTTGATCAATTTAATGCTTCCTTGATGAATTAAAAAAAAAAAAAAAAATTACCGACCCCAAACTTTTGAATGGTAGTATAAACGTTATTGTAAATGGTTAAAAAAAATAACAGTGTTTCTGTGAAAGACATTTTCAAGCTTTTTTTAAATTTATTTAAAATTGAATTCATTTCATATTGTTTATTTATAAAATACTGTGAAATATTTTAGTATTTATTTTTGAAATGTCAATACTCATTTATGGATGGATGGATGGGTGGGTGGATAGTTGGATGGATGGATGGATGGATGGATGGATGGATGGATGGATGGATGGGTGGGTGGATAGTTGGATGGATGGATGGATGGATGGATGGATGGATGGATGGATGGATGGATCTATAGATGGATGGATGGATGGATCTATAGATGGATGGATGGATGGATCTGTAGGTGGATGGATGGATGGATGGATCTGTAGGTGGATGGATGGATGGATGGATGGATCTATCTGTAGGTGGATGGAATGATGGATCTATAGGTGGATGGATGGATCTGTAGATGGATGGATGGATCTATCTGTAGGTGGATGGAATGATGGATCTATAGGTGGATGGATGGATCTATCTGTAGGTGGATGGAATGATGGATCTATAGGTGGATGGATGGATCTATAGATGGATGGATGGATGGATCTATAGGTGGATGGATGAATGGGTGGGTGGATAGGTGGATGGATCTATAGTTGGATGGATGGATTTATCTATAGGTGGATGGATGGATCTATAAATGGATGGATGGATGGATGGATGGATGGATAGATCGATAGAGATATATAAATTAATGGATAGATAGATATTAAAAACTAAAAGAAAAAATGTTTATCTAATACAATTCCTGAAATTTTTTTATAACAGTGCATTCCTAGTCACAACATTGTGCAATATATCCCTTTCACTGATAAAATGAGGTGGCCAGATTTTTAAACGGTGTGTTTGAATGATAGAAGCACTGTTTGAGTCTAATGTTTTGTGTGTGTTTCAGATGTCATGGTTTGGTTCCAAGCCCACACCCAAAGGAATCATACGACCTTCCATCTCAGGAACCTCAAGTTGGAGCTGAGAGACAAAAAACATCTCTGAGACAAAGTGAAAGAGGGAACAGTGAATGATCACAGTAGGAAACTACTGATGTTTGAAGAGAACAATTGCCGACTCTGCAGTTTCAATCTCTGCCTCAACAGTTCCTATGTAGCTCATGCCCTTTAAAGAATGGGACATAAAAACAACTCTGTCCATTTTTCACTAAAATATTGCAGGGACTAAAAACAAATGCTTTATGAACATCATTTTTCTGTGAACTGGGGAGTTTCATCTTTTAAGTAATGGTTAAATAACATCATCCGTCTCACTCATGTGCTCTGTATTTTCATCCGCTTTCAAAAAACTACCACTGCTGTTTCCAACATCCTTCAACTGAAGATCTTTCAATGCAAAAATGAATATTTTTTTCATTTACTTTTTTGTAACACCAGTCTGAGCTTGAGCTGGTGTTCAATCATATCTTTCTCCATTTCATGAAGACTATGATCATCTGCCCCTTTTCCTCCAATACTGGACGTCAGTGAAAATCAGGAATGGGATGTCATAAGATATACGGTTGTGATTTTGAATATGTGGACACATCTTACTTTAATCTGCCTTGTTTATGTGTAAATTACAATTGCATACATTCCATACAAGTATTTATATATGAATACCTGTATATAAGTGATAAGATGATTTATAAATCAGTGGATACTTAAGTTATGTTTTTGGTCATCATACACATGCATTAGTCTCAATGCTGTTCATGAGTGTGTATGTATATGTGTGAGATTTTTCACTGTGGGCTTGAAACTGTAACATAGAGGCATATATGCACAGACTGAGGAAACGAGCATGCATGCCTTATACTGAATGCTTTGATTGTACTTTGGTTCTGAGTGTATATTGAAGCATTTGAGTACACTTGAAGCCTTAACATTCAAGGCTAAAATACTAGCAACTGCATTTATATTTCTCTGAGAACAAGTCAATAGAAACATCTCTCCATTTTACCTGTGAAAACCAAGTTGTTTTCAGTCAGAGCCAGTGTTTTGCTGTCAGAACGATGTAATTTTGTGTGTTTTAACACTTTTAAGGCCACATCAGCACTAAGGTTATCCATTCTAAATGACAGACTCTTCTGGTAAAAACAGCTGAATAGAGCCTTGAATATCTGTGCGGGATGCTTAACATGTGTTTCCTGTTTTTAGAAAAAGAAACCCAAAGAATTTCTGTTTTATGTAAAGACTGAAGAAATTCCTTCTGAAGCTTGAAACAGCTGACTCAGAGAATTTGTTGTGCCGTAATTGAAGGTTCTCTGAAATCCCATTGGAAAATGCTGATAAAATGCCCTGTGTGTGAACAGCTTAGGAATGAGATGGAAGATCCATAATGCACTTTTCTACAACTGTATTCATGTTTGTTTTGACGTTATGATACTGTAGCCATCACGACAGTATCCATTGCCTCTGCTTTCAGCAAAATACCACTACATCCTTACTTTGGTTTCACTTCATGGTATGTCAGGAATATCAAAACTTGATAAAAATTAAAATCTTTCTCAGTGAGTTTTAGTCTGAAGACTCGTTTGTGCTTTTGTGTGGTTACCAATGCTGACTTGTGTTTTTGTTGTAACAGTGGATCTGAAAGTAATGAGACAATGCCTTTCTGAATCATTTTTGAGCAGAACTAACAGATCAACGATTAACGATGAACATTAACATTCAGTTTCACTTGAGAGATTATAGATTAGTTACTAGGTGACTACTGCATACAGGCCACATACACACTTCAGCTAAATTTGTTTGTCAATTCACCTTTTAGTGCTTAATCCCGTTCTATACACACAGAAAACAACAAAATGGTGTTGTGTAAACCCCCCAAAATAAACCTAAAAGAATCCAAGTGTTATTATATTGAAAATAAGACCAAAATAACGTAGCCCGCACTTTCCTATTTTGTTAACTCCATAAACTTGATGGCTTTATGAGCCAAGCCCAAACAAGCCCTTATAATATAAGCCCTTATAACGCTTATAATAATATGGACATGGCAACACTGCAAGAGAGTGCTCTGCAAAGCAGCCTTCCAATCATATACAAAACACAAAGCTTTTGTTGATGATGGTTTAGTTAAAATAGCATAACAGAATGAGGGGTGGGGGTGGGGGTGGGGGGTAACCAGGAACATTGTCCCAGGCTGTGTGATGGGCAAAAATTTTGTCCTGCCCCCTCTGAATTTTAGCAGCAGCCTTAAGTATCACTATTAGTATTCTTCTTATTAGGATTCAGGATTAAAACAACTTCAAGCCTATGTTTTTAGACTTTATGTGTAATAATCCACATTCTGTGACATGAATGATGCCTCAAATCACATTTTTTGAGGAGAGATACAGTATACTATTACTCTTCTAACTGGACATCCCAAAATAGGCTAACCAGGAACAATGTCCTAGGCTCTGTGATGGGCAAAATTTTTGTCCTGATCCCTCTGAATTTTAGCAGCAGCCTCGAGTATCACTATTAGTATTCTTCATATTAGGATTCAGGATTAAAACAACCTCCAATCCTATGTTTTTAGACTTGATGTGTAATAATCCACATTCTGTGACATGAATGATGCTTCAAATCACATTTTTTGAGGAGAGATACAGTATACTATTACTCTTCTAACTGGACATACCAAAATAGGCTAAAAAGCCATACCTGTGTAAGTAATCCTGGAAAACCATACATTTTCAACATAAATGGTTCATACAGCACTATATTCAGCATTAAATTTGGTATACAGTATAGTCATCAGTATTTTTTTTTCTCCATTGGTTTTATCAAAGTGATAACATGCACTTACGTGATAAGAAACCTAAAAACACTTTATAACCAGCATATATTCACCTCTGTCACATGAATTTGATACTGTAACTGTGGTTTGATGTTGCAAAATCACCAAACAGCAAAGTACAGTCTGATTTAGATTATTGTTTGCTCCTTTATAGCACACAGACAAACAGTTTTGCGTAATAAAAATGCGCGCTTTGAATTTATTCAGTCATGTTTGGCATTCAGTCACTAAACGATCACTAAGCTTTTACCATCTCGCAATTCGAGTTTACATCTCGCAATTCTGATATTTTTTCACAGAACTGCATTATATAAAGTTGCAGTTGTGAGTTATATAGTCAGAATTGTGGGACGTATAAACTCGCAATTCTAACTTTTTTCTGGCAATTGCGAGTTTATATCTCGCAATTCTGACTTTTCTCAGAATTGTGAGATATAAACTCGTAATTGCGGGTTATAAAGTCCAGTTCTGAGGGGAAAAAAAGACTGACTTTTTCTCAGAATTGCGAGTTTATATCTCACAATTCTAAGAAAAAAAAGTCAGAATTGTGAGATACAGTATAAACTTGATAAACGCAATTGCGACTTATCAGATAATTCTTTATAACTCGCAATTGTAAGTTTATATCATGCAATTCTGAGATGTAAACTTGCAATTTCGAGAAAAAGTCAGAATTGTGAAATAAAAAGTCACAATTACCTTTTTTATGTTATTCAGTGGCGAAAACAAGCTTCCATAGAACCCATCTAATGACCAAATAGATATGAAAAAAAAAGAAATACACTCTTAAATGTTCTTTATTGCACCAGGCACTTCACAATAACCCTCCCGACCCGACCCCACACTACGAATTGAACCATAAATCCACCACCTAAATACAATATATTTAACATCATCCTCTTTCTGTACAATAAGAAAAACTGAGAATTTGAACTAAAGAAATGAGAACTACACATCTGAGAGTGCCAACTAAGTAAAACAAGCAAATACAACTTTCATTTTCATCACAGTATTTACTGCCCTGAAACTGCTGCTCAGGGCTAATACAGCAAAGTCTCTTCATTAGACTCATCGTCCTTCTGTCGCAGTTCACAGACTGTCACACAACCGCTCACCTTCATTAGTCGAGAATCGGGTCTTCCGTAATAACATATTGAAGAATCAATAATTTACATTAAATATCATACAATATCTCTGTTTTTGAGTGAAACAATCGCTTGGACTAGAGTGGTTTTCCCCCAGATAAGGTTGAGTTTTGAGAGAGGAAGTTGTCCACGTGTAAGAAAGAGAAGCAAATCCCGTGGCTGGTTCTCTCTTTATTTCTTTCGGCTTCTCAGACAGATTTTCTTGCAGTCAGCACCCGTACGATCGACCCCAGACCCCCCACAGCAAAAGCCTGAGTGAGAATATGAAGACAAAAATAGACACAGACGTGTGAGATGAAAAGAAAAAGGCTTAAAAGAGATCAAACCTCTTTATTCCAAGACCGACCTTTTCATGCCACTGGAGCAGGATGGCACTGCTGTTGTCTGAGGGCTTCTCGAAGCCTCTGTAGATGTACTTCATCAGCAGGTCCACTCCGTTCTTGTCCAGAGACTTCACTGCCGGCTCAATATCGCTGCTCTTGAATGCAGTCAGCACTCGTAACACCACAGCCTGGGCCCGCTCCTGAGAGAGGAGGTGGAGGGAGCAAAAGAAACAAGTGTAGGTGGTGTAAAAGAGAAAACGCTTGGACCGTTTAAATGCATAACTAGAAGGGTTGCAAAATTCGAATATATGGGAATTAACAGGAATAAACTGGAAATTTGCAAAACTGCAAGTTAACCTATAACAGGGAACTTAAATGTAGTTGAGGAAAAAACATTTTGCAGCATTATCTTAGTTAAAACAACTAAGATTTAATGCAAATTCAGGTGAATTTGTACCCTGCACATTCCTCAATCACATGCAAACAGCGCAATACTTACCGCAGGGCTATTGCATTTATTACATTTTACAGGGGGCGTTTTTTTTTTTTTTTTGGGGGGGGGTTCATAGGGAAAATGTATATTTTACTCAACATTCATGCTTTTTGTTGTTCAATGAAAGAATCGATTAAAGTTCTACTCGCATTAAATCAAAGTCAGAATTGTTTTTTTTTTTAAATTTATTTTAAATTTGTATTAGTTGCCATGCATGTCTGCTTAAGACCAAACAAAATGTTTATATTTATGTTTGTATATGATACAGTTTGTATAAATTATCCCAAATTTCAAATTTCTAATTGATTCCCTTTAATTTCTGTAAACTCCCATTAAGTTTCCAACTTGGAATATTTCCAAAATTCCCCAGCTTCCCATGGAAAGTTTCTGGAAAGTTTCTGCCCCTTTGCAACCCTAATAGCTATGGATGCACCATTTACACAAAAACTGAAAATAACATTTTGAAAATTAAATTTGGGTAACTGGATAATTGAACTCGGTATGCTGTCGTGTTCTCAGAAGATAAATTAAACCAGTCGTAGTAAATTTCTTCAACATTAAGCTGGCTCTTGAAATTTTACATATTGCTGCTCCAGCATCATTTTTGGTTTTCTCGGCATCACTTTCTTGTTTACTTGTAGCTTATACACGTTGGGGGCACAAAATAGACACGGTCACCATCAAAAAGCACCATCAGAGGAGAGGAAATCACTGTTTCGGTCAATCATTTAGACCATTTTTTTTGGACAAATTTTCTTGATTGCCGAGATTTTGGTGCATCACGCTTAACATTATTAAAGGAATATTTAATGTACAAGACAAGTTAGGCTCAATTGACAGCATTTGTGGCATAATTTTTGTACACTCGTACGATAATTTTTATGACTCGTCCCTTGTTTTATTTTTTTATTTAAAAAAAAAAAAAAAGCTAAAATCAAAGTTACGCTGTGGCGCTTAGTATGGTAATTTTTGGAGGATTTAAAAGCAGGAATGTGAAGCTTATAATTTTGTAAAAGCACATACAGTAATTCTTCTGTACTGAGCTGTAAAATTCAGTTTTTATAGTCATTTAGGCATTCAGGGCAACAAAGTTGTAACTGTGTGTGAACAGCTTTATACAGAAAAGGTTAGCAAGCAATTTTTTTTCACACCAAAAACATTGTAAATGCCTCAGTGTAGCCTAAATTTTGCTATTTTTGAAGAAAAAGAAAGACAAGTGGAAATTAATTTTTGTGGTAACCAACATTTTGCAAATGCTATCAAATGAGCTGAACTTGTAATGAACCCGGAATATTCCTTAAACCATCCAGAGGGCTGAATTTCACACCCCTCGAGGTAAAAGAACATCACATCGTCATCACAATTCACAACCTGTTGTGCACAAATAAGGCCCCTAATAGCACAGTGTGTCCAAAATTGCATACTGTCTGAGTAGGTACTACTACATTTGAATTTACTTCACGACCATTAAAATGTACATTATATATAGTATGAATATAGGTAGTATGAATGAAATTCAGATGCATTACATCCACCATGTTGTTACTGTCAAGTCATAATTCG
This sequence comes from Mylopharyngodon piceus, assembly GCA_039654765.1. Classification (NCBI taxonomy): domain Eukaryota; kingdom Metazoa; phylum Chordata; class Actinopteri; order Cypriniformes; family Xenocyprididae; genus Mylopharyngodon; species Mylopharyngodon piceus. The sequence continues at coordinate 22,296,453 of CM077453.1, read as the reverse complement.
TCATACTGCTATTCATAAGTCCTTTCCCATGGCCTCATGGGATAGTAAAGTGTCCATCGAATGTGCACTTCAAAATCTCGGTGGAAGTAGTAGGTCATGTAGGTACTTTTTGCCGATTTTTATTTTTTTAAGTGCTCTGTATTCAGACATGCTACTCTTTTGGCATACTATTTTTCGCATTCTATATAGTAGGGAAGTATTCGATTTCGGACGCTGACAGTCTTCTTGAACATCTAAAAGTGATAGATCAAACTGTCTGAGTAAAAGAATTGGCTCTTACTTTCACTGCTGGATTCTTGGAGTTGATTGGAGGATTCCTCAAGGCAATGTGAAATGCTGTCATCATGTCCCCTGTGCATCACAGTTAGTTAAGGAAAGCTGACCAACCAGTCAGTCACTCTCAAAGAACCCTGAAGAGCATTCCTTAGATAGAGTAAATCTTATTTTAGCATGGTTGAAATTTTTTTGATGAGCATTAGAAATGCTTACAGAGAAGCTGGTGTTCAGAAGTTTGGTTTGAACATATCTGGTGTTGATCTCACTGGCTAGTCATAACTTGTGTCTAAATCTGAAGATAAAATATGTTGATTTTAAAATACTTTCTTATACCCCAGCCTAAAAACAGAGACAACTATAAATAAATCATCTGTGGGTTGATTTCTCAGAAAAATGTAAACATTCTCCGTTTCTCTGTGGTCTATAAAAACATCATTCTGTTTATAAAAACATCATTCTGACCATCTCGACACTGACTCAAATGATAGTCTCACCCCAAACTATCTAAAATAAATCAAATTAAAACATATAACCTGCTGCCAAGGCAAACCTTTAAACACTAGAATAGTCCATATGCTGATGACATGGACATGCAATTCATGTCTTCATTTCATTAGTGAGGGTAAAGGAGGCGTCAGGCTCTTTAAAGCTCCTACAGTCTAAAAATGTGCCTCTGAGCACAAAAAATGGATCATTCCAGTCACAAACGCTGATGACCTGATTAAATAAATGACATCACGCACAGTTGGAGGGAAAAGAGGGGGGAGATTTTTTTTTTTTCCCTCAGAAACAACTAAATAACTGTTTAGCTTTCTGATTTGGCAACTCTGGTGTGTCATTAAAAAACACACCCAAAGAGTAATGCTTATTTCCATCACACTTCAAAACTACATGACCTTATCATATTCAAGGTTATTCAAAGCTTTTAAAAAAATGAATGTAATTAGAAAAATTGAAACAAAACAAAAAAAAAAAAATCATGGCACTAATGGCAATTTAAAATTAATGGCACCGTGTTAAAAATATGTGCATTAAAATATTTAAATATTCTCAGTCAATGTGTTAACATAGCAGTCCTTAAGGATTATTATACTATACATTAAACCTATATATAATCTGATAAAATAATTTATACTTGATGTATAACAGCTAAAAACTAACTAAACTAATATGAAGCTAGAAAAAAAAAAATCAGTGACAACTTACTTAAACTATTGGAAAGACAAATAAATTAGAAATAAAACCAGATTTAAAAAGCTATAATAAATTAATAGAACAGAAAGTAATCAGCATTCAGCACCAGCAATAACCTGTTACTTCAAATACAAAAACAAAATCCATAATTTTGAATAAACCTAAATTTGCCCCACATCACATTCATTGTTAAACTATTTGACAGGTTCATTATTATTAAATCGCAGTGAGCTGCCTACCTAGACACTGGACAGCATTTCTGGACACCACTGGTGCTGTGATGCCTAGGCAAACAGCTGACTGGTGTTTAAAACACAACATGTGTGTAAATAATGTATGAGGTACATCTAAACTAGGACAATATTGTTATTTGGATGCCCTTAAGAAAGATTAACTTTTTCCTGGCATGTTTTCTAGAGATAATAAATATTAAGATCCGTCAGCATAAAGTAGGCTATATATATAAAATCGATAATGACAGTGAAGAGAGCATCGCCAGCAGCGCTCATCTTAAGGATATTGTCTGATAAGATCGTCCACCTCACAGGCGTCCGGTCCCTGCTGCTCGGCCGCCTCGTCCTGGTCGTCCACGAATTTATTCTCGTCGTATTCGTCGATGTCGACTCCCCGGAATCGTGAGGACAGGGTGTTTTTCGCCATGAGGAGGAGCAGCTTCAATCAATCATGCGAGCCCGGGAATGTGCGATAATGGACAGATCTGCAGCTGCACGGATGCGAGTGTGTCTCCGCTTCCCTCAGTGGCAGTGCAGAGAGCCAAAGGCACGGACCGCCGTTAATGGGTTCATCTGTCAACAGGAAGGTGCGGCTGTTACCTCTCCCCCAGCGCGAGCATCTCCACACATTCCTGCAGAGCGGACAAAAATCCCGACTGGAGCGGAAACGGAATTGTACACCATGGTTACGCTGTGACACGGTGTTTCCGTTTCCTGTGAGGCAACGATGGAACCTGCGGATTGACCACTATATAGAGAATATTATTGAGTCGTTATACAGATCAGTGGGCTTGACTAAGTGAAGTTGTCTATTAAGCCCTCGTTTGATTTTTTTTATTTTATTTAAAAGTATTCTATGACTCATTGAATGCAATTACAAAAAATAAGAAATGTACAAAAGCATCCCGTATTCTGAAAAATAGTTATTTGCAGAATGTGCTTTACCTTGAATGAAACAAGAAAAATATGTAAATGGCCAAAAAATTGTCTTCTGAAAACATGTGTGAAAGATCTGTTACACGTATCCCCCATGTCTATTGTTAAATGTTTATTTTTCTTGAAATGTAATTTATTTATTTATTTTTTTATTAAAAAAAAGTTGCCTAATGTATGCATATTATAGACTATCTGTAACATAAACAACACCAAGAGAAAAGTTCATTCGTAAAATACAAAGAACACTCTCACTCATTTATTTATTTAGGCCTATTTATTTAAAATAATGACATCATCATACATGTTCTAATATCTTTTTGTTATTGTTGTTTTTATTTTATGCATATAGGCTATATACAACCCCTCCAATAATATTAATAACTGTAGCCTGTGTATTTTCTATCCAGTGGTTAATTTAATATATAATTATGACTTTTCCCAGTTGTAAGCTGTGTATTTTCCTCTTTATTATATTTTCTCGCAATCTAAAACATATTTGCATATTATAGAATGAAGTTGATGGGACTTTCAAAACAATAAGCAAATGAAAATTTAAACACTGGAATAGTCCATATGCAATTGATCATTCAAAAAAATTGATCATTCAGTCGCAAACACTGATGACCTGATTAAATAAATGACACACAGTTGGAGGGAAAAGAGTTTTGTTTGTTTGTTTGTTTGTTTTTCTCGGAAACTAAATAATTGTTAGCTTTCTGATTTGGCAACAGTGTTATTTAGAAACACATCCAAAGATTAATGCTTTTATATCACATGTCAAAACTACATGACCTTATCAAGGTTTCTTTCTTTCTTTCTTTCTTTCTTTGATTGATTAATTGATTTGTTTGTTTGTTTATAATAATCATTAATCATTTGTTTGTTTGTTTATAATAATCATTAATCACAATCATGCATGTTCTAATATCCTTTTTTGTTTTTATTTTGTGTATACAAACACTGATTATCTCTTCATCACGGCACCTGTTAGTGGGTGGGATATATTAGGCAGCAATTGAACATTTTGTCCTCAAAGTTGATGTGTTAGAAGCAGGAAAAATGGGCAAGCATAAGGATTTGAGCGAGTTTGACAAGGGCCAAATTGTGATGGCTAGACGTTGTGGGGTGTTCCTGGTCTGCAGTGGTCAGGATCTATCAAAAGTGGTCCAAGGAAGGAACAGTGGTGAACCGGCGACAGGGTCATGGGCGGCCAAGGCTCACTGATGCACGTGGGGAGTGAAGGCTGGCCCGTGTGGTCCGATCCAACAGATGAGCTACTGTAGCTCAGATTGCTCAAGAAGTTAATGCTGGTTCTGATAGAAAGGTGTCAGAATACACAGTGCATCACAGTTTGTTGTGTATGGGGCTGCATAGCCGCAGACCAGTCAGGGTGCCCATGCTGACCCTTGTCCACCACCGAAACACCAACAGTGGGCACGTGAGCATCAGAACTGAACCACGGAGCAATAGAAGAAGGTGGCCTGGTCTGATGAATCACGTTTTCTTTTACATCACGTGGATGGCCGGGTGCGTGTGCATCGCTTACCTGGGGAACACATGGCACCAGGATGCACTATGGGAAGAAGGCAAGCCGGCGGAGGCAGTGTGATGCTTTGGGCGATGTTCTGCTGGGAAACCTTGGGTCCTGCCATCCATGTGGATGTTACTTTGACACGTACCACCTACCTAAGCATTGTTACAGACCATGTAGACCATGTCAACCAAAGGGCCATTGAAATAATTATATGACTTCTCCTAGTTGTAAACTGTTAATATTTCTCTTTATGAAATTATCAACCCAAAATTGAATATGCTGAGCAGCAAATCAGCATATTAGAATGATTTTTTAAGGATCATGTGACACTGAAGACTTGAGTAATGATGCTGAAAATTCATCTTTACCATTGCAGAAATAAATTAATAGTTATTATTAATTGACATATCCTATCTGATGAATCTATATTGTTTCCCAAGGTGTTTGTAAATCTGAAATGTCATAAAGTCTGGAGAATTTGTGACAAATACTGTTGAAATAATAAAAGACATTTAAGATTTTACATTATATATCTAAAAGTGTGGTAGACAGATTTGGGGGGAAAGGTAAGAAAGCTAGAAATTAGAATAAATATATTCTATATAGTTATTGTATCTAGCTTTCAATTACACTTTTCCACAAGTCAGTGAATTTAAGGAAGCTTTTTAAAACTTCAGAAAGTGACCACTAGAGGACAGCAAATGTTTTCAAGTAAATTTAATGTCTATTCAATTTTACAGATGGATCAAACCAGTACACCATCTTGAACAAATTAGTGTTGTTTGTTTTGTTTTTTACTGTTTGACAATGTAAGACATGCAGCTTGATGATGCTATTACATTGTCTTATAATAAAGAATTTGATTTATTAAACTTTAAACAAGTAAATTAATTTGTCAAGTTCATGTAAATATATTAAAAAAAGATTAACTCAAATTTTACTTTAATGAAATAGCATGTAGATCACTGGGAGTATCTGACCCAGTCTGTTCCCATCATGATTTTCATGGCTGTATGTAATTACTTTTAGTGTTGTTCTGCATCTACATGTATGTTTTGGTTCTATTTTCATTTCTGATGAAAAATAACAGTTGTTCTTGCCTTGCAGCTAAGTAATGTGTATGTTCAGGCTTTATCAATACCCGGCTTACATCCTCTCTCTCTCATTTTCTGAGGGCAATACAAATATTTACTCTGTGTCTGAACTGGAAGGGAACGCTGGGAGACAGAGACCTCTGGGTATTCCACACAACCCTGCTGCTGTTTTATGAATGTAGTGTTCATTTAATCAGAAAATCTATAGCATTAATGAGAGTCTCGAGTTACTCTCTTTGAACATGTTCAGAGTCTGAATAATTCATTTAACATATAACAGTACAGCATATGGATGCAAAATGAAAGAGTATAAAGAATGACTGTAAACCCAAATAAGTTGGGCTAACTCAAAAAAACATTGAGGTAATCAGTTACATCAAATTTTTGAGTTATGATGTCCCCAATTTTAAGTAAAACTATCAAGTTTTGAGTTTGTAGTACTCATGCATGTTAATTGCTCCTAACTTGAAGTACTGAGTTAGCTAACTCATACATTTTTATTGTTCTTAACTTGAAATATTTGAGTACACTAATTTATACATTTAACTTAAAAACCAGGTTATCTCAGTGTAAATATTTTGCTATAACAAACTAATCCAGAAAATGCTAATTAGCTAACATGTTAAAAAATAGCATGGTATAGCACTTTTTGAATGAGTACAGCAGGTTAAAACATGTAACTTACCTGCTCTCAAACTAAGCAGCATGCGCCACTTGTCACCATGATGGTTACTCTCCAAAAACCCATTAACAGAAACTCTTCTAAATTAGCATAACTAAACATTAATTACTACTAAATCTCCCTTACCATTAATCTTGCACAAAAAAACATTATATAACACTTAATTTTAGCATTTACTCTCGCTTTCAAGTGCCATGGGCAAAGCATGCAGGGAAATAGAAATCCCAGCCCAGTTTCGGTTAAACTTAAGTCTAAATTGAAAGAAATGAAACTCAAAAACAATGAAACGATTCAGTTTACTTGAAATATGTCAGTGCGGTGAACTCAAAAGAAAAAGAAAGTTCTAAATACTCATAAAAGTTAATTTAACTGAACTAATTTGTGTTTAATTTAAGTTTGTCCTACTCAAACCAATTACGTTTTTTTGAGCGTTAGGGTTTAGAGAACTGTGAGCATGTCATTGTGTTCTTTAGTGTCTTAAAAATGAACTGATTCTCAAGACACTCGAGAAATAGACAAGTATTTATGATGTTATTTTATTTTTTTCATGATTTACGTGGACATTAGATAATATATACTACCTTTTTTTTTTTTTTTTTGGAAAGAAGTTAATACATTTATTCAGCAAGGATGCATTAAATTGATCAAAAGTGACAATAAAGACTATTACAGTGCTACAATTCTATTTCACATTAAAAATAACCCTGACATATTTTTTTTCCACAAAAATATTAAAGGATAGTTCACACAAAAATTAAAATTCTGTCATCATTTACTCACCCTCAAGTTGTTACAAACCTGTATACATTTCTTTGTTCTGCTGAACACAAAGGGAGATATTTTGAAGAATGTTTGTAACCATTGACTTCTATAGTATTTTTTTCCCCATGGAAGTCAATGGTGCCCCACAACTGTTTGGTTATAAACATTTTTCAAAATATCTTAATTTTTGGGTGAACTATCCCTTTAAGCAGCACAACTATTTTCAACATTGATAATGATAAGAAATGTTTCTTGAGCACCAAATCATCATATTAGAATGATTTCTGAAGGGTCATGTGACACTGAAGCCTGGAGTAATGATGCTGAAAATTCAGCTTTGCATCACAGGAATAAATTACATTTTAAAATATACTAAAAAAAGAAACAGTTATTTTAAATTGAAATAATATTTCACAATATTACTGTTTTTACTGTATTTTCGATCAAATAAATGCAGCCTTGGTGAACATAAGAGACCCTTTCAAAAACATTACAAAATCGTATTGACCCCAAACTTTTGAACAGTAACGTATATGGATATACATGTATTGTGAAAAAAAAAAAAAAAACTCATGGAACTGATTTCAAAGTATCTGTAATTTACCTTTTAGTGTGCACCATCTTTCGTTGAAATGTGCATTTTATAGTTTCAAAATCAACAGATGTTTTTTTGCCTTGGTTCTTTTCTCTTTGACCTTCAAAGGTCTTATGTAATGCCATTCCCAAGTGCCAAAAGACAGTCACCAGACATGATTTTTGGATGAAAAAGTTACATTTTTTTATTTTTATATCAAGTCAGAGAGAAATAAAAAGCACCAAAACCTGCAGGGATTCAAATTTCAATGAATCATAATAATCGGTGTCAATACAGCTGAAGCACCATTCACTGAGAAAGACCAGATGGGTGTCAGAAAACCAAAAAAGTCTACCACTCCTCTTGGCTGGACTAAATTAAAGGAGAGAACATTGCAGCCGGTACCAAAGCCCTTCATCTCAAAGCCATAAGACATTTGAGTTTAGTAAACCCAAAGTGTTCTAACATGCCAGTCTGAACTGCTTTGATTCAATCAAACAGCTTTTTGCAAAGCAGATTTTCTGTATTGGAAAGGCATGAAAGGCCACACACAACTGCGCCGTCACATCGCTCTCAGACTTAATCCGGGCTTCTCCACCTGTTCACATTGTCTTAGTCTCTTGGGGCCCCTCTGGTCCCCACAAAAACTTCTTAGTGGTTTTCATTTTATGAAGCTGGGACCCCCTGTCAGTGCTCATTATTTTGGGGTGGGGGCTGACTGGCGCTCCAGCCCTTGTTTTTAATGAGCAGGGATTTCCCTTTATTTCTATGGTATGCCGCATATCATTCATCGGCCGCGTAAATCTGTTGTCATCACAGGCTTTCCTGGACCTTGTTTTGGATCGGCAGGGCTCAGATGTCGTTCTGATGCGATAGCCAAATGAAGTTCCATAAAACGATGGCAGGATGCTAACAGGGGGAGAGGGATTTCTGTTCGTCAGGGTGGACGGGAACGTTAGAGCTGTAGCTGTGGCCGGATAACGTGTTTTGGCATCATACGCTTTGTAAGAACTTCGATTCGATTTGGTCCTCCTGTATATGCCTTCAGTCTTCTCTGTGATGTCATATTCTTGCTTGTCTTCTATGGTATTAAAAGATTTGTCAGTGTTACATTGATTTTCTTGTCTGTTGTCATCTTGTTGACGTCTTTCCTCAATCTCAAAGGTTTCCTCTGGAGTGTCGTTCTGTATGTCATTCAGCCAGGTATCTGTAATATCATTTCGTGTGACATCTGTGAAATCATTTTTTCTTTCATCTTCAGTTTTGTTGATAGTGATGTCTTGTTTTTTGCTCTCGTCATGCTCTCTGAGTTCCTCTGTGATGTCTTGGTTCTCGTGCACCTCTGAGCTGCTTTTAAGGAAAACAAATTGTCAACACTTGAAGGAAAAAAGGTAGAAAACAGACTGTTTATATCACATCTTGTTTAGCCTAAAAAGAAAATGCTGGCCAAGTAACATGCAACGCACGTGGACTATAAAGTTTACATATTTGTTCGCAGATTAAGAGACTGTTTGTCTGGAGGGCAGAATAATTTTACAGCTTATTACTTTTAAAACTATTTGGTTTCAGATGTACAAAAGTCATAAAGAGTGATTACATCCTGAGGCAAAGTAAACCAGAAATCCCTTCTCGATTGCTGCACCCTGGAGACCTATGTTCAGAGAAAAGAGTTTTGCTAGCCTGGAACATGAGCGAAAACTGCAAATGTTTAATGTGAAATGATATTTGCAGCCTGACCTACAGCTGTATTACAGCTGCTATGATACTGAAATACTGAAAACATGCAGTGAACTGGGTAGTCAATGGAAACTGATAATATGTACAAGACAAAACGTACAAATTTCCATTGTAATTTCAGTAGATTAAATATTAGCTCTATTGGCGCTCTGAAAATGCTTTTACATTACAGACGGCATCAATACTTCATTAGGTTAATTAAGGGAATGATGTGATGCTCATTTGCTCATCTATAAATTTATTAAAAAAATACATTAAAATGCAATTCATACATAAAATGACTGGAATGCACCTCTTCCATTATGAGCATGTTTTAGTTTCTGTAACTAAAATAAATGTTTATATATTTTTGAGGTATAAAGTAAAAGATGTCAGTGATACAACTGTCCCGATATCATAAAGAAGAAAAAAAGACTTATTAAAAGAATGAAATTCATGAAAGCAAAAAAAAAAAAAAAACCTGAACATTTTTGGCATAATTTTTTATTATTATCTCTCAATATCTGTATCTATAAAATGTAATGTGGTGTGACTCCCGAAAAGGTTCAATGTTTAATATTATTAATTTGTGATATTTATAGACTGCACTGTAAAAAACAACACTGTAAAAAGATCAGTGAGATTTACAGTAAAAATGGAAGCTGTGGTTGCCAGAACTGTACTGTAAAAAAAAATAATGGTAGCAACATTTTGACTTTTACAGATTTAACTAAGTATATTTCATTCATTGAAAAAATTCCAAATTACTAAAATCTGTCTTTTACCATATGGAGCCCATAAAGGGACACAGTAATGGAAAAAAAAAATATGAGATGGGAGGAAAAATTATAAATCAATGCTTTTGAGTTCTCTCACAAATGCCTTGGTTCCCCCAAAAACTCACATTCCAGAGAGTAAAAATTGTGCACTTGGGGGTCTAAATCACATTCCGAGAGTAAAAATCGAATTCCGGGGGATAAAAATTGCGTTCCAGGGTGTAAAAATCGTGCATTGGGGGGGTAAAAACCACGTTCCGGAGAGTAAAAATCAAGTTCTGGGTGGTAAAAATTGCGTTCCAGGGAGTAAAAATTGAGTTCCGGGGGGTAAAAATCACGTTCTGGCAATAAAATTCGAGCTCCAGAGGGTTAAAATTGCGTTCCAGGGAGTAAAAATCGTGCACTGGGGGGTAAAAACCACGTTCTGGGAATAAAATTTGAGCTCCGGAGGGTTAAAATTGCGTTCCAGGGAGTAAAAATCGTGCACTGGGGGGGTAAAAATCACATTCCGGGAGTAAAAATCGAGTTCGGGAGGGTTAAAATTGCGTTCCAGGGAGTAAAAATTGAGTTCTGGGGGGTGGTTGCTTCAACCCAAGGACTAAAAAAACAACCCCTGGCAACAGTGTAAAAGTAGCCCAATTCCGCAGGAAAACCGTGGACTTAGCAACGCTGCTGGGTGGAATGCAAAAGAATGCAAAAGTTTTGTGCGAGAATGCAAAATTTTTCAGAGGAAGGCAAATGTTTTGGGAGCAAACGAGTTTCTTGAGGGAATGCAAAAGTCTGAAATATATTTTTTCCTCCTGTAACATCATTACCTTTAGGTGCTCCTTATAAACATTGGTGGTAAAGAGAAAGCCAACATGATGAATCAAAGTTCATCACAAGTAGCTTTTCCACAAGCTGAGGTACTGTAAATACGCTACTAATGTATAGAAGGTGCACAATGTCACAAAATACAATACAAAAACACAATCATGGTAACACACGACACTAAAACAATGCAATAAACATTCATTTAACAACATGTAACATAAAATGTTACATTTGGAGGGTAAAACTCTTAATTGTCATTGCCCCAATTACTGACTGTAAATCAACTGAAATGTAGGTTATGCTGGGTTGCATTATGAATGGGCCCCATCCACCAAATGAATAGGCTATATCACAGAGGACCTTAGTAGGACCCCCTCACCACAAGAGCTGAGATAATGTTCCTACCCTGACGACGGCCCTGCAGCTCAGTAATGTCTGTTGAGTGCAGCTGATGAGTTAAATTTACTTCATCTGTGAGCATCAGGTTAATGCCATTCCTAGCATGAGTTACTCTGGCCTCCTCTGTTGTGAGTTTCCATGGAAGTGAGAACATCATACTGTCACGAGCTGAATGGCAGACACTAACCACACGGCTTACAATGTCACTTAACACTGCCTCAGTGGCACAGAGGACTCATGATATCACTCGTGTATAACCGCTCAAGGGGATGGATAAATGAGTCCATTATTTTTGGTATTCGAATATGCTAGCCATCTATTTCGTTTCATGTAGTTTTTACAGTACAAGGGCTTTACATTTAACCTGTTCTCACTCCCAAGGTGTCCGATACTGCCGTATGTTGAAGAGACAAGAGGCTGGCAACCCATTGCTGACAAGGAGAAACCTTTGGCATCAATAGAGTGCTGCAGGGTTGACTTATTTTTGTAGGCCAACCTGGAAGTTAGCATCACCCTGGTTATCTAGATAATAGGATTTTGTTCATCATGATAATCTTCACAAATGAACAAAATTTTTTATGAATTTTAAAGCCTAAATACAATTGTTGGGCTTTTTTGGTTTACAAAACTAAGTTATCCCTGTAGCACTGTATGACGTATACTTATGCAAAGGGAAATTTTTATCATTGTTATTTCATAAATGTTGGGGAATGTTTTTTTCACCATGACATGATATGTTGAGGTATGATTTTCAGTTTAAACATCCACAATAATTTTAGTAGCCATTTCACTATTATATACTATTTTTGAGCACCTATCAATTTCTCATTATATAATAACATAACATAAAACACGTAACATACAGATAAAAATTAGCTACAGTCACAATAATGTCTTACATAAAATTACAAGTATTTCAAATCCAAACTATAACATTGTGTAAGGCCTAACTACGCAAATAGTTGATAATTGCGTCCATCCGCCTGATTCCGCCGTAACGCTCAAATTGCCGCCTGAAATAGCGTTACTACAATGCGAAATGCCATCGGCTCTCGCGTGTTTCATGATTGATAGCGAAATGCTAAAGTTCGTGTTTATCTTGATGAAATGTGACTGCGTTCACGGAGCGAGAAGTTTTTCCTCTAACAGACGATATTGCACTTTTCTCTTGGACATTCTGCAGTATCGGACGGGCTGTTTACCCAGGTTGAAGTGATATTATGATAAAGTGAAGTGTTCTGTAAGTGATTTCAGCTGTCTATTTAATTGTGTGCTTGATCAAACCCTTTTTTATATTTATAAATTTGGCAGACGACTTAAAGCCTACAGTTGCTTTCCTTGGAATCGAACCCATGACCTTGGCATTGCTAACAAAGTATCTTTTTGAAATTGTAGCTCTGTTTTAACAATTTTTATACTGGTTTTCTCAGGATGGTCATCTGTCAGTTAGTTTTAGTTAGTTTTACCTATTATCCTGTCCGGCAGCTGTGTCTTCTCTCTGCTCCTGCGGCTGGTATAAAGAAGGCAGGTAGAGATGAAGTGATGGGGTTAGATTGTCTTCAGTAAAATGTCCATCTTGAAGGACATTTTGGTCCTCTTTTCTTCTCCAGAAAATCTTACACATGGGAGTTTCTCCATAAAGAATGAAATGATTGAGAATTAGTTTGAGAAATGATGAGAATTATTTAGAAATGATGAGAGTGATCTTTAAATCTGCTGCTCATGATAACTTTGTCTTGTAAGCATTTGACACTATTTACTTTGAGAAGGAAAACTTAGCAACAACGTTCTTCCGCTAGTTTATAACTTTGGTCATGAGACCTTTGAGATGACATAAACAATTTATTCAGTCTCATGTTAACAGGTCAATGATTACACTTGTCTCAGATGCCATACAAAACTCTCAGTGTGCCTTTGCTAACTGAATAACTGTTGAATATCAGTAGACATACTTTTCTGTAGGAGTTTTTGGAAAATTATCTTTCATTTGGTTATTAAATATTTTTTGCTTTTATTATATGAAATAGGATTCCAATTTTTTGAAAAGTAAAAAGTGCATGTTCTGAATCAAGAGGTCAAAACGATGTAGACATTTTGTTCATCATGATAATCTTCACAAATGAACTTTTATAAATTTTTAAGCCTAAATACAATTTTTGGCCATTTTATTTGGTTTTGACTTACAAAAATATTGCCATCCCTGCAGCACTATATAGACTTAAGCTATGCAAAGAGGAATTTTATCATCATGAAATTATATGTTGGGGGAATAATTTTGTCACCATGACATGGTATGTCAGTTTGGTGCTGCTTGTGGTTTTAAAAATGGTACTGTATATATGTCTTATACAGAGAGACTCCGTGAAGTAATATGTTCCATAGCAGTACCTGGTGTGCTTAGTGCTCGGCGTCCCATCTGATTCTCCAGTGGGACAGTGGAAGGCCGGTGGGTTGAATCCAGCGGGACTCTATGTCTGTGTATACTGCTCCTTGCTCTCTCTCTGTCCTCTGTTCTTTTTATTGCAGTGTATGATTCCCATACCTTGAGTTCACCCTCTGTTTCAAAAGAGTCTCTACTGCATTTCTGCCCCCTTGCAGAAGTGGAATGAGGTCTGTCTTTCTCATCTTTATGGGGTGATGATGTGGAGCAGTTGGAGGGTCGTGGTGACAGGACACATCGCACTCCACATGCTGCGAGAACATAAACAGAGATCTTGATTAATAGGGTTTAAACACCTTTAACTGTGGCTGCTGCCAACATCAGCTGAATCTTGGTAAAGCATTAGGCATATTTATTTAACTGTTAAGTAGCAGAATACTAAGCAGGATAACGTATATCAGTATTACAGGCTGACTGTACATTTCCCCTTGCATAATATACAGTAAGTAAGGAATAATTGATGATGGGCAGTTGAATTATTGAACAATAATGCACACCCAAGGTGGCAATGCAGTCACAATGCAAAGTGGAGTCCAATAGATAATAAAAGGTCATTTAAAGGTAGGGTAGGTAATTTTTTATAAACACTTTTTGTTATACTAGTTGAAAGTCTCTTCACCTCCAGACAATCAATAATAGAAGTGGTCTAAATATTAAAAAATGTACATATATCTTCTGTGGAAGTCTCATGACCAAAAAGTGTTCAGTCTGAATGCAATGATGCGATGTCCTAAGTGCCTGCACTGTAAAAAAGAATTGTTGGTTTAACTTAAAAAAGTAAGTTACCTGGTTGCCTTAAAATGTTGTTCATTGAAATTAAAAATTTGAGTTAATACAGTGGGGATCGAAAGTTTGGGAACCCCTTTCAGAATCTGTGAAAATGTGAAAATTTTTAACAAAACAAGAGAGATCATACAAAATGCTTGTTATTTTTTGTTTAGTACTGTCCTGAGTAAGATATTTTACATAAAAGATGTTTACATATAGTCCACAAGACAAAAAAATAGCTGAATTTATTAAAATAACCCCGTTCAAAAGTTTGGGAACCCTTGGATCTTAATACTGTGTGTGGTTACCTGGATGATCCATGACTGTTTTTTTGTTTTGTGATGGTTGTTCATGAGTCTCTCGTTTGTTCTGAGCAGTTAAACTGAGCTCTGTTCTTCAGAAAAATCCTCCAGATCCTGCAAATTCTTCAGTTTTCCAGCATCTTTTGCATATTTGAACCCTTTCCAGCAGTGACTGTATGATTTTGAGATCCATCTTTTCACACTGAGGACAACTGAGGGACTCAAACACAACTATTAAAAAAGCTGCAAACATTCACTGATGCTCCAGAAGGAAACACGATGCATTAAGAGCCGGGGGGTAAAAACTTTTTGAATTTGAAGATCAAGGTAAATTGTACTTAATTTTTCTTCTGGGAAACATGCAAGTATCTTCTGTTGCTTCCGGTGGCCAGTACTAAATGAAAAAAAATTATATTTCAACAAAATAAGAAAAATGTGGACATCTTCATCCTGTTCAAAAGTTTTTACCCCCCCAGATCTTATTGCATCGAGTTTCCTTCTGGAGCATCAGTGAACGTTTAAACCTTTTTTAACAGTTGTGTTTGAGTCCCTCAGTTGTCCTCAGTGTGAAAAGATGGATCTCAAAATCATACATTCACTGCTGGAAAGGGTTCAAATATGCAAAAGATGCTGGAAAACTGAAGAATTTGCAGGATCTGGAGGATTTTTCTGAAGAACAGAGCTCAGTTTAACTGCTCAGAACAAACGAGAGACTCATGAACAATCATCACAAAACATAAAAACAGTCATGGATCATCCAGGTAACCACACACAGTATTAAGATCCAAGGGTTCCCAAACTTTTGAACTGGGTTATTTTAATAAATTCATCTATTTTTTTGTCTTGTGGACTATATGTAAACATCTTTTATGTAAAATATCTTACTCAGGACAGTACTAAACAAAAAATAACATGCATTTTGTATGATCTCTTTCGATCCCCACTGTACAATGAAGGCGATTGGTTTAATGAACAGAAACTGAAAATATTGTGTTATCTGAACCACATTAATTATTGAAGTTGATTTGACAAAAGAAAAAATGTTGTGAACAAATAATGAAAATAATTTTTTACAATATGTATATGTAACATGTATCTTACACCGTGTCCTATCCAGACGCGATGTGATTAGATTCCAGTGACAAGCAATTTGACTGTCCACACTAGATGCAACGTGACAATGAGAAGCGATAAAATCAATCAAAAACCACAGCCAATCAGAAGAGAGTGTGGGCGGGCTCTCTCGGCAAGAGCACAGCAGACACAATGAAATGGGCAAGTACATAGTAAAATTCATAAATATTACACCATTTAAACATTATTTAAAGTACATATGGAGTGACTGAACCAATCTTTGTCATAGAATACACTTGTTTGTTCGCATTGAGTTGACAGTTTGAACGTTCTTGTGCCCATTTATTTATTTTCAATTTCTAAAGTGAATTAGCCAGTGTTGTTTTCATTACAGCTAAAAAAACTGGGAACACAGAATATTCAAACTCACATTAGACGCTTTTAACGTTAAATAAAGCACATAAACAGTACCTGATATTATCATTGCCATATTTTATGTTGCTGTTCCAGCCGCGACGTCGCGGAGAAATAGAAACCGTTTCTAAAATAGAATTGTCACGTGTCGCCGTTGCGGCTGTTTAGGACAAAAACTCTGATTAACATGGAAAAGATACCTTTTATTGCGTGTCATCGCGTCGCGTCTGGTTAGAATAAGGTGTTATGCTTTCAAAGCTAGCTTGCTATTGCTAGCCTCTCCGAAATAGCCTACCCTACCTTTAATTGCAAAAAATGGAAATTGAAATGGAAACATTTTTGTCCTATTGTTAGTTATATTTATTTGCTTGGTCAATATCTTTGTGGGCTTTGGTTCATTTGCTGTTTTAGGCTGTAAGGTCTTTTGAAATAGCTGAAATAATTTGGCGAAGTGATATGGAACTAACTACAGTACAAAGCGTTTGTGGTTCTTTGTTTTGTTTGTGTTCTCATGCTTTTGCTTTGTGACTTTTTGTTTGACTTTTGGTTCCCTGTACTCTATTTTGTAGTCCCTTTGTAGTTTTCTTGTTGATTAGTTCCCTGATTGTGTCCAGGTGTGTCTTGTTAGTCTATTACCCTGTGTGTATATAAATCCCAGTGCTTCCTGTGTTTATAGTCAAGTCTTTATTCTTTTTCCTGAGTTCCTAGATATTCTGCTCCTTGTGTGGTTTTTTTTTTTTTTTTTTTTTGTTTTTTTTTTTTTGTTAATACATGATTACTGCACTTGGATACTAAACTCCTGCATTTTTAAAATTCACCAAACTTGTCAGTTTGACAGACCTGGAACTTTCGTCAACCAATCAGAAGCAAGCATTCAACTGCCACGTGATATAATATAATATAATATAATATAATATAATATAATATAATATAATATACACCACATCTGTTTAATTGGTGTACAAAATCCCATAAAGCATGTGTAATATAGTGTTTAAATATATTTCTTTTCTAAACATTTTGCTCACAAAGCATTGACAAATGGTTACCTATGAGCAGAGCTTTTTTGGCTGCGAATGATTTCTTGGAGGTTTTCTCTGAGAGGTTTCTTGAATCTTTAAGGGTCCTCCCCTGAAGCATGCTGTTGCTATAGGCACCAGTGTTTGGAGAAGATGATCCATGTTGATGTACTGGAAATGTTTTAAGAGGTGGGACCCCTCTCTGGTTTGTGACTTGGAGCTGTAGTCCTTGTTTCAATATAGAGTTCCATGCCATTGAGCCTGCTGTTCTGATGTATCCTGTGTGGTCTCTGAAACGTCTCACGGGACAGAAATGCATCGCATGGCTGTGCCCATTTATGTTCATGGGTCAACATGGGGCACCTCACTGAATCTGAAATGATTGCTTACAAGTTACACCTAGAGAATGTAAGAAGAAAGAACGAGGGAGAAAACAGTCAATTATGAACATAAATCTTACTGTGATATGTGCTGGGTCTGTATTACCTTTTGAACTATGTACTGCTTCTTTAACAAACTCTGCCTTTAATAACATATTTCTATGAAAGGGTATATCAGACTTCAAGAAATATGTTCTGGTCAAACTCAACTTTATTAATGATGACTTGATTATTTACACAATAGGAAGAATAAACATGATGCAACCCAACAGTATGAAAATAAAGAGCTAAATTTACCCATTGCCTAGTGAGAGATTAAGAGTGAACTTACATGGGAACATCAACTTGAAATGATTTTTGATATTTTTAACCACCTTTTGAAATTTTACCATTATCATGTCCTATAGTATGTAGTACAGGTTTCTTCAAATCCAGCCCTGGAGGGCCACTGTCCTGCAGAGTTTAGATTGAACTCACCTAAATGCAATTTTCCAGTATCTCTGAAGGCCTTGACTTTTTCAGGTGTGTTTGATTAGGGTTGGAACTGAACTCTGTAGGGCAGTGGCCCTTCAGGACCGGATTTGAGGAACCCTGGTATAGTATGAATGTGAATGTAATATGGACATATGCTGCCACTGATGTACCAGCGTCAGTTGCGTTGCCATTCACAACTCCCTCCCTTGCCTCCTGGGATAGGAAAGACTCCATTGTATGCCTACTTCTTACCAAACATTTGTGTTCTGTCACAAAACGTTTGCAAGTGATTGCAAAAGTGGTGATGGAAATAAAATGAGATAGAGGAAAAACTACATTTCAATGCTTTTGAGAGTGAGCGCAAGTTTCTTTGGGGAACGCAGAACTTTTGTGAGAGAATGCAAAGTTTCTTGGGGGAATGCAATGGATTGAAAGTGAAAAACCTTTGAAATGATTACCAAATAAAATAAAAAATAAAAAATCATTAATTTCAAACATTTTGATTAGAGAAATGGAAAATATGAAAAATTACCTGAAATATTTAATTAACTTCTTGTTTTTTTATGTTAAAAGTTAAGCGCAGCACCCAGGGACATGGCAAAATTTGATAAAACTTAATTGTGCTATTGTGATAATAGAAAACTAAGATGATTTCTATATTTTAAAAGTGTGCCTTTCATATTTAATATTTCTTCCAGTGTATCAAGACATAAAATGGGGTCATGAAAATGCACTAGAATGAGGAACGACCCTGCTAAACCTGGATTATCTGTCAGTCCGTGCTGTCAGTATGACTCATTTAAGGAATGTAAGTCCCAGCTGCATCTGCTGCCTGCATGTAACCCATGTGCTCTCTGTGTCCAACCCTCTTGCTCAGCGTTTTGATGTTTTATGATTTCGGACAGTCAGTTAATCTCTAATCCCATGATGAAAAGGCTTCTAGATGGCATATGGAATGTGAAGTCAACAGTAACACCAATAAGGGCTTCATCATTAGTCTTTAATTAGCTCAAGTTGTGCTGGTTTATTTTTCTGTCTGTGCCACATGTTTTAGCAAGATGTTCAGACAAGCTTTAGGCAATTAAGTGTTTCTATTCATTATATGTTAAACATGATAAACAACTGCTTTCCCAAAGAAACTTTTTTTTAGCTGTTTTGCATGCATCCATATGCTCATCATATACATGTCTAAAGGTTTACCTTTCATTGATTCCCTTGTGAAAAAGTACACATTAGCATATTTGTAAAAAGAGTACTTAAAATAATGTGCCTTAAAACAATATACTTAAGTGCGAACTGAATGTAATGTTTCCAGAGACTTAAATGCATGTTTTTTGTGATTAAATGAAAAGTATAGTCTAAATTTGTAGTATATGTAATTAGAGTTGTCAAAAGTACCGACTTCGGTACCAATCAGTACTGAAATTTTAAAAATGTGACGCTTTGAGCACTGTTGAGCGGATTCGTAAATGATTCTGATTGGCCATTGTGTTGACGCACTCATCCGATATGTCTGTGATTGGCTTCAATTATCAACGCTTCAAAAACGTTGTTAATAGTCATCAATGACGCTCTTCACCGAGCGCTTACACAGATACACTCCCCACTCCCACTTTCAAAACGCTTTCAAATTCAAACACTTCCATGTGCTTTCAAATGCTCCTGTGCGTTGATCATTGTAGCCAATCTCAGACATTTCTGATGAGCCGTGAACACAACGGCCAATCAGAGGTGTTTACAGAATCCGCTCAACAGCACTCAAAGCGTCACATTTTTAAAATTTCAGTACCGATTGGTACCGAAGTCGGTACTCTTGACAACTCTACATCTACAACTCTATATGTAATTAGTAATGTAATTCGATAATTACTGTTGTCATTAAAATAGGTTTAAAGTGTACTGACAAGCATTTTGGCAACTAAAATATACTTTCATGTCATTTCTATTGAAACTTGTATGTCATGTATTATTAATACGTAATTACACATTTATTAATATGTAATTACACATTTGTAATGATGAAGGTGCAATTTAAAAAATAAATTCAATTTAAATTTAAAACTACAGTTAATCAAGAACATGTCCTTTAGTCAACACATCAAAATAAGCGTTTTTTAAAGCGCGACAAAAGATTATTAAAACATAATGATTTTACTTTGAGGTAAAACTTTTAATTTAACATTATTACAAAGTGCGCTTTTTAAAAGTTTGCTTAAGTGTGTTAAAAAAACAGTCATGTACTTTTTTTAAAATACACATATGTGATGTTTTATTTCAGTAATATTATATTATCTTTAAAAATATACTTTTTAGACTTAAGTGGACAGTCAACACAATAAGTGCACTTCCTTTTCACAAGGGTTGGTTTGAAATCATCTCCTGTATTACACTGTTTACACAAGCTGCTCACAATCAGAAGCCAAGTTTGACAATGTATCTAGTCTGTGATGTGTGGAATAGGCAGAAATACATGGAGAAGGGCCTTCATTACAGCATTCTCATGCACCCACAAAATACACAACATCTGTAAACCCTTAAATGATCCACCAACCAAAGAGATATGTTCTCTTTTATGCGGCCCAACCCTGAAAAGGGATTGTTCATGAAAACCCCTCCGGTTCCTTTGAGAAACAGTGAAATGTGTAGGAAGATTTCCATACAGGCTTCAAAATCTGTTTGTTTGAGAAGGTTGCACTCTTACCTGCCAATAAAGTTTAGGTCCAAAGTGGTTCTTCTGCTTTTATACAGTGTTTTAAACTCCAGTTCAAAAGTACAGATGTCTCTTTGTTGAAGGTTTGACCATCTTTGGAGTTTCCTAGGGAACTTGCAGCTTTGGTTTGTTTTTTGTTTAGTGTCTGGTGGCAAAGGTGAATGAGCAAGGCCCATTATGTTGTCAGTGGATACAACAACAAAACCTTGTATAAGCTCTATGTAATTATGTGTTTCAGTGTTAAACCAGGGCACTGTTTCAAATCAGAATGCTCAGCATTTCCATGATTTCAGAACCTATTCCAGACAAATATTTATGCCTCTGTAATCCACATTCTGTGGATATTGTCATTCAAAAGCTTCAGAAAACTACAAAAACACCATCTAAAGATAGTGAAACACATCGCATATGCATTAACATTCTGCCCATTCATTCCCGTTCCCAGCCTCCCACCCATTGTTAAACTGTCAGGGCATGATGATGGCTGCTAGCTAAAGAAAAGCATGTTTTCGATTTATAAGCATGTGTATTCATTCCAATAGCATGTACCTTTGATTCCAATAAAAATAATGCTTTGTCCATCTATTACAATTATGAGTAAGTGGCCTGATAGACTAAAGTCTGAATTGTGATTTGAATGTTAAGCCTTTTGTCTTATTCTTGAGTCTCAAATCTTGAGTTTCATTTACTCTACAAATCTGTCTTTCAGCACACTGGCCAATGCAAGCCCCCATGATCCTTTGGGGCGGCTGACTTATGTCAATTCTACAAACGTACATTACCTTGCAGTACAAGTGATTTCATCTCCTTTGAGAGTACGCTTGCAAAACAAGTTTGAATAGTCATACTGGAATATAAGTTTTAAATGTTGGCATTTCAACTAGCAAGCATAATAAAATCTCTCCATCTGATGGGTTTTACAATGAAGGAAATGTGTTTTAATCATTTTAAGGTCTGGTTTTATTCTTTCAACATCCTAGATCAAATATAAACTGATTATTTAAAAAATATATATATTTAAAGATAAATAAAATATAAATATGTATTCAATAAAAATTAAATGAATAAACAGCCTGGTCTCATTGTTAATACGTAGGTATTAAAGGGGTGGTTCACTGGTTTTTTTCTAGGCTTGATTGTGTTTATGGGGCGCAGTTTAAAGTGTCTTAATGCTTAGTTTTTTTTAAAAAAACGCTGTATTTTTCATATATTTTACATTTATTCTACACCTTTGTTTCCATTGTCATTTGAACGGCTCGTTTGACTTCCTGGTTCTATGAAGCCACTCCCTCCGAAATACGCAATGTGCTCAGATTGGTTAGCTGGCCCAGTGTATTGTGATTCGCTGAAGCGCCCGGAAACGCCATGCCCCTTACCATTAGTTGTTATATGTGCTTCGGTGGAAATGTAAATAATGGCGTCTATATTATCAAATTGAGCCCAAATCAGACCCAGATAGAAGTAATGATGAAGAGGGTCAAGCAGAACCTCTGCAAGCACGGTTTATTTCCGTTTGTATTTGTGTCAAAGTGTTTAGATGCTGTCACTAAATGTAAATGTTACTGCTGTTTGTTAGCTTTCAATATACGGTTTTATCCTGATTAAAGCTTTACTGTAGCCGAATACATGACTGAGTAGTAGCATTTTTGTAAAGGTATCGTTTAATTTATAGCATGAACAACTGTTTGTCTATGAACATATTAGTTTGTTGGTGTTTGTTGGCGTTTGTTGGAGAAGTATGTAATAGAATTTAGCTAACTGGCTAGCGAAGCAAAAACGCATTGGTCTTTGTTTACGTCCTTGATGCAACCAAAAAATAGCAACAGAACTATACATTTAAAAAACATGTACAAACAATAAAACGTACTTACAGTTTGGGGCCCATGAACAGCAGTTTCTGCTTTAAAAAGTGGGAACTGCTTCATCTTTCAGTAATAGACTTGGTGCAAATCCAGCATTGAACTCGTGTAGATTCTGGAAGCTGTCAATATCACTGATTATTATAATGGGTTCTATTATCTTTTGACGCGTCGCGTCGCTCGCGTCTGGTGTAGACACTCTTCCGCTTCCATATGCCGCACAACATGGCCTCGCCCACTTTGTTGCGTGTTCCCGGGGGCAGTGTTTTGCAGGGTTTATGATGTCACCAACCCGGGAAGCTCGTTGTAGTCCAAACCGGTCGTTTTTGTAGGCATTAAACTGCCATAACTTTAAAAGACAATATCTCCATTTTTTCATTGAACTTTAAGCGCTGTAACTTTGCAAATACTGTTTGCAGCAACATTACACACTTACTAAAGTTAAAAAAGTGAAATCGCAATGAACCACCCCTTTAATACGTAACTTTCAAAGACACAAACGTACATTTTTGTACGTTTAGAAAGTGCTAAAACGTGCAAATTGACGTATTTAGCACTAAAACGTAAAATATTTACAAATCTTTCATGTCATAAAGATATATGTATAATTTACATTTTATCGTTTTGTAGATAAACGTAAGATCCCTAAACCTCACCCCGAACCTAAACATACCCATTTTATACAGAATGTTAAAAGAATAAAACATAATGGACAGAAATGTGTAGGAAAATAACAATTTTAGTAAAAATATAACATTAAACCGATATTTTGAGCTGCTAATCCTACACCTACCCCAACCTACCCATAACCATTTCTTAAAACTCCGTACTGTTATAAATAAAAGAATAACAGACAAACAAGCGTAATAATTTATTTATTGCGAAAATGTCAAAAGTTGTACCAAAAGTAGTTCAAATGATGATGAGTTGCAGTCGCAGTCCTCTCTGGCGGTAATAGTTTTTTATAGGGTACAGAGCAGAATTTAACTTATTAATCCATAAAAATATGATGAATCCGGCTTCTCTCCGTGAAGGCGCGCACTCATTTCAAATGTCAATCCACTGAAACACGGCATGTCGCAATCTGTGACGAAGCAGGTGAAAACCAATGAGCGTTCGATATCTGTGCCATAAACCATGTCGTAATGCTTCTCGAGGCTACTTTCAAATTTGAATCATAACGAGCGCGGGCTTTGACTGTGATGGTCGCTGCTGAGAATGAAGATGAAGATTGATGGATAAATAGGCTGGATTCAGATCTGTTCCTTACAAACATATGGATTCTAAAGATATGGAGTACAGCAAACAAATAAATGGATGTAATTTGTGAATTTATGTTGTGTTTTGGTGTATCTTATGGTTGTATTGTGAGTCGCTGCATTGGAGAAAACGCCTTCTGTGTCGCACAGCAAACAAACTAAATATTACAAAATGGTTAAACAATTACAGAAATTTTATTTATAAGGTGTCAGATTGTAGTCTTGTTTAACATGTAATCCTCCGAAACGAGTTTGCAGCACAAGTCACGAACAGAAATGTTATTTCATATTAAAGGGGCTATATGTAGGAATGACACCCAATGGTCGAAATAGGTACTGCAGTCCAAATTCAAATTTTTGTTTGCTCCGCCCCCTCCTTCAAAGCCGCGGGTGGCCAGCTTGAGGACACGCAACAAGAGGGAGCGCCATTGACAATGAAGGCTGAGAAGACTCAGCTTATCTGTGTTTTAATATGCTGTCGTTCATAGAGATTTTTAGATGGATGCAGAGGCTTTTTAGGTCGGGTAGAATCTGCGATTCTCTGACCCAGTTTGTTTGCTGGTTTCCATGGCTGCAATACGCAGTGTTTTCCGCCAACTGGCAACCTGTGATGTCAAAATACTATTGGATAAACTGGCAGCACACGGTTTCGCACAGACCAAAACAAAGACAGACATTCCGACACGGAATGCACATTTCAAAGTAGAATGTCTGGCTGTAGCATTGTTTTTCTGAGAAACAAATAGGTGAACTTAGCATGTTTCCTAAATATCTGCAAACATATTGGGGTATTTTTATGCTTTATTAAAGTGAAAATCTTACATATAGCCCCTTTAAGTAGATGAGTAAACTAAATTTAAAAAAATGCGACTAAAAACATGTATTGATATGACAAGTGAATACATACATCAGATTTAAAACATTAATGCAAATTAATTGATTTTAATATTAATACATGGGAATTCATACACATTCACACTTTACGTACATGATTTACGTTTTATTTCTCTTAATACGTAAGTATTTTAACGTTTTAGTGCTATAAATACGTCAATGTTTTTGTGTATGAAAACGTAAGTAAATGTACGTGTGGTAGAACCACACTTTACGTAAAAATACACACGTATTTTCATGAGATCACGTTGGAATAAAAGAGAAATATTGTATATATTTTTTTCCAAATATCTCTCTCTCTTTGCTCTTTGTTTAATGGCAACATTCCCAACGTTAGCCAACACTAACATAGCATTATGAAGTGAATGTCTCAACATATTATGGATGGACTTACAGTACACTTTATACAGGGGGTCAAGTTTTTGCTTTACATCCAAATGCTCTTTCTTTTCTTCACTCTTCTGTTGATTTTCACATATGGAGCCAAGCTTGCTGCTATATAAATATGCTATCACATGTATTATCAGTAGCATGTTGCATTGAAACTGCCCACTGGCAGCAAAAACAGATACTAACAGTTCTTCAGTGATCTTCTTTATTATTTTAGCAGTAAAGCATGATAACACATTCTTTTTTAATGTGATTTGCTTGGTTCTGTGTTTGTGTTGGATAACATCAACGAGAACCCTATTGCACAGTTTACGCTCGCTGTGTCAGCGGCTCACTCATTCTTCCTCTACATTTCAGATGGATCAAAGAAGACAGTTGGCGTTGGATTCACTGAGGGAAGTCTCAGGGTGAGGAATGCAAACAACACTCACTATATCGACTTCAATATCATCTCAAACAAACAGTTCGGTGCTGTAGAAATTCAAGCAGCACATATTACAGCCTGAGGCTTAAGATATAGATCTCTTATGAATGTCCATTTTGTTTTTCAACACTCAGTTTGAGGTCTGAAGCACATCAGGCTCCCTCAACTGACCTCCTTGAATAGATTCAATATCCAGTATGTTCAGGCTCAGAAAGGAGCTCATAAGCCCTATAACAGTGTTTCCTATTCCTGCCCTGGAGGTTCTCAAACTCAGAGCCTCAAAGGACATGAATGGGAATTGCTGCCCTACACAATTTAAAACATACTTCATTACGGTATTTGAATGGGTCATACTAGGCCACCATTAAAGGGGACCTATTATGCCCCATTTTACAAGATGTAAAATAAGTCTCTGATGTCCCCAGAGTGTGTATGTGAAGTTTTAGCTCAAAATACCCCACAGATAATTTTTTATAGCATGTTAAAATTGCCACTTTTTGGGGGTGAGCAAAAACGTGCCGTTTCAGTGTGTGCCCTTTAAATGCAAATGAGCTGCTGCGCTCGGCCTAAGAGGGCGGAGCTTCAAGAGCTCATTCTCAGGTGTCAGGATTCAGTCAGGACGCACTATAATGTCAGAAACTGCGAATATATGCTGCATGGAGATAGAACAGGTATAGTTTAGTTCAATTACGGTTATAACTTATATTGCCTTGTTTTTATACACTATATATAAGTTTTATGACGTTTATTGTACTTCACACAAAAGATGAAGCGTCTGTTTTCACTCTAGAAAATCACTGTAAGAGCTTAATAAAACACAGTGCAAGTGTGCATTAAAATATTATCCATAAACTCAATACACAGCGAAGTACACAGAAACACTCGTTACAACTAACAGTAAACAAATATATAAAGACCTTATGCCTTTTTGGGTGGTGCTTAATAAATTGGTAAACTTTTCATCTGAGTTGATTTACGGATATACTGTAATAAAGTGCTCTCACCTTCATTACTGCTGTATCCAGTATCACTCTGGAGACTGTAAGCTGGATCACGAAGAGTTTAGTGATCTATCCTTGAGTAACAAATTTTTAGCACAACCTCTGTTTTGTATTGTCCCTTTGTATTGACATTCGTTCACAAAGCAGTCCGGTGTGAAATGATTCGCGCAGACATAAACGAATTTCGGTAGAGTTGAGGGAGCATTTTCTTCGAAAACAAAACTAATCCACCTCGTCTTTTGAGAGAGCTGTGTGGAGTAATACATCCAGCTACAGAACACCTAAAACGCTTGGGAGACATTCTCGTCAGTGCAGCAATGGCGGACTGTGTAAACTTGCTGTGAACCCGCTCAGGGCGGTTCTATGTTAAAACGGCAGTGTCTGTCAACATTCGTGGGCGGGGCCTGTGGCTAATGTGATGTCACATTGCCAGGGATCTGGAAATGGCTTGTTCTGAGACACTGCTTATGATTTATGGGGATTAAAAAAAAGGAGTGGTTGGATTTTTATCATTATAGGGTGGTTGTGTACACACACTGCCAACACACATTTATAGCCAAACACCATGCAAAAGTGAATTTTGCATAATAGGTCCCCTTTAAAGGGTTAGTTCACCCAAAAATGAAAACCATGTCATTTATTACTCACCCTCATGTTGTTCCACACCCGTAAGATCTTCGGAACACAAATTAAGATATTTTTGATGAAATCCGATGGCTCAATGAGGCCTCCATTGCCAGCAAGACAATTGACACTTTCAGATGCCCAGAAAGCTACTAAAGACATATTTAAAACAGTTCATGTGAGTACAGTGGTTCAACCTTAATATTATAAAGCGACGAGAATACTTTTTGTGCGCCAAAAAAACAAAATAACGACTTTTCAACAATATCTAGTGATGGGCGATTTGAAAGCACTGCTTCATGAAGCTTTGAAGCTTTATGAATCTTTTGTTTCGAATCAGTGGTTCGGAACGCCAAAGTCACGTGATTTCAGTAAACGAGGCTTTGTTACGTCATAAGTGTTTTGAAATTTCAGTAGTTCACGTGACTTTGGCAGTTTGATACGCGATCCGAACCACTGATTCAAAACAAATATTGTTGTTTATTATATTTATGAATATTATGTTTGGCTCATGCCATTGACTTATCTTTAAAAAGTATATTTCCTAAAATATTTGAAAAACTGATTTAATATTTTGTATCCGTAAAATGGACGCTATACAAAATGCGTTTTCCTGGTGTTATTGTACACAAATTATCAGTGCACATTTTAAATCTTTGACGTTTTCTTAACAAAAGGTCAGAACTTTGAGAAAACATTTTCTTTTCAGTCGACGTTATGAAGTTTTCTAGCATTTTTCAATTCCTTAACAATAGTCGAGTGTTATTTTCCTTGAATATACTAATTCACTCTGCAAAAACATCACATTTTGCAAGTAAAATATGTTGAACATGTTTTTTGACATTGACTTTAATGTTAACTGGAAATTTTAGCTTTTAAACCTACAGATATATTGTTTTCAGGTCAAGGTAAATTCACATTTCTCTCACATTCAAATCATTCTATATTACAAATCCTTTGGATCACTAGATACAGGTCCTGCTTTCAAACATGTGAGGTTTATTATGACAGATACATTTTAACATGGTTTGAAGCTGGATTTTGAGTAGCGCTGAAAATGAAGTGGCTGTCTTTGGCTAAGTGGAACATATTTAATAAAGTACACGAGCAGCACATATTTCAAGTTGTCACATTGTTTTAAATTTATGCTTGTTCACATTCATCTTCTCGGCAACCTCAGGACAGTGGCTCCTTAAAAATTAAATTCATATTTGCTACAGTTGGCAGTCCATAAGTGATAAAAAACAGGTGTAATCAAAGAACAACTTCACAGCTCTTTCATGGCTTTCTCCTCATTAAGACAAACAATGAAAGACAATGAACTGAAGGCCTATGTATCCAATATAATGCATCCACTCTCGAAATAACTCTCTGGTGCTCCTGGATTCAGAGATGCTGCTATTTCCTTCATAAAAACCATACAGGCAATTCCATGGAATGAGCGTCTAGGAATTTGCCCTGGCTTTTTGTCTTCCCGCTCGACTTTTACAAGTAAAATGGAGTTTTGCCCTGCCAACATCTGCTCTGTGGAAGACACCAGTAAATCCACTTTTATATTGGCTCTTTATCTTTCTACCCAACACATGCGGATACTGCTGCCCACCTCAGCCAGGGGAGGAGGTGTGTGAGTGAAATACTAGAGTTTCAGAGCTTTATAACTTTGTGTGTTTGTAAATGAGGCGTATAAGCTGCATCTGTTCCAATGTTTTTATGTTAAGTTATAGATCACCCACATTAAAAGTCATCCTTATGACTAGTGCGCTATATTCTAAATCATCTAATGTCATCATTTGTGAAAAAGAGTACACTTTAGCTTTAAAAATGAGAATAATATACTTCAAAATAATATACTTAAAGGATTAGTTCACTTTCAAATGAAAAATGAAAAAATGAAAAAGTTTTACTCACCCTCAAGCCATCCTAGGTGTATATGACTTTCTTCTTTCTGATGAGCACAATCTGAGATATTTTAATAAATATCCTGATGCATCCAAGCTTTATAATGGCAGTAATTGTTACCAAACGAGTATGAGCTGAAGAAAGTGTCTCCATCCACATCCATCCATCATAAACGTACTCCACACAGCTCCAGGGGGTTAATAAAGGCCTTCTGAAGTGAAGCGATGCATTTGTGTAAAAAAAATATATCCATATTTAACAAGTTATGAAGTAAAATATCTAGCTTCCGCCAGACCGCCTTCTGTATTCAACGTACGAAGAAAGTGTAAAAGTCTTGCAGTTCAAAAAGTTTACTCTACGTCCTACGCCTTTCCTACTCGTTACAGAAAAACTTAACTGATGCGACGCCAGTTTACACTTTCTTTTTAAGTAGAATACAGAAGGCGGTCTGGCGGAAGCTAGATATTTTACTTCATAACTTGTTAAATATGGATATTTTTTTTTACACAAATGCATCGCTTCGTTTCAGAAAGCCTTTATTAACCCCCCAGAGCTGTGTGGAATATGTTTATGATGGATGGATGTGGATGGAAGCACTTTCTTCAGCTCATACTCGTTGGTCCCACTCACTGCCATTATAAAGCTCAGATGCATCAGGCGAATATTTATTAATATATCTCCAATTGTGTTCATCAGAAAGAAGAAAGTCATATACACCTAGGATGGCTAATTTTCATTTAAAAATGAACTAATACTTTAAGTGAACTTAATGTTTTTTTGTTTTTTTCGGACACTTAATTACATTATTTAAAATTAAATGAAAATGTGTTATAGTTTAAATTTATATTAAATGCAGTTAACTGAATTATTAACTTTATTAACTTATTAACTATTATTAACTTTAGAGCACTTTTTAAACACTTAAGTAGGACTTAAGTACATTTATATAGCCTATAAGTTCTTAATTACTTAATTAGTCTTTGAAATATGGTTACTGACGAATGTACTGATGAGCATTTGTGGTAAACAAAAATATACTTTAATATGATTTAAAATGTCCTTTACATATAAAACTTTTAATTTGACATTATATTTTGATACAAAGTGCACTTTTTTCTTTTTTTTTTACTTAAAGGCTCCAATATACTTCCAGTGAAATCGAAGAATGAACTGATGTGACATAATTTCAAACAAAATCAGGCCAAAACGAAGTTTGATTGGAGTTCGTTTCAGGAGTTCGACACAGCTCGCCAAAGTGAACTTTCCAGAAAAGTTCACTCCGGCTGGTAAACACCTTCGAACTACCATTGGTCTGTGGCGATTATGTAATAGATAGGTGTGGCTCTGGGGCTCCGCCCTTTTTGACAGTAATATTATATTATCTCAAAGTACAGTTTAGTAAAGAAAATTATACTTTTAAAAAAGTGTAGATTCAACTGGGGGAAGTGTCGCTAGTGTGGGGAAAAGTGGGAATGAGTACAGGGGGCCCAGATCACAGTGATGGGCCTGAATGATTCATTGGCAAATTGGACTGAATGAGTTCTTGAGTTTAACTCACTGATGCTTTTATGCTGTTGCAGTGCTAAACAGCTGACTGGAGGTGAAGATTATCTGTGAATAACTTATTTTGGTCTATTCCTCACACAAAGCTATTATATGACTTCTGAATATTTGAATACTTGCATGATACTTATGGTGTTTTGTGTACTTTTGAAACTTAAAATCTCAGTCCAAATGGAAAGTAATTGCATGAAAAAGAGTGACCAATACAGTCTTCAAATTTTCTTCTTTTGTGCTCGCCAGACAAAAGAAAGTCACACAGATGTGGAACATGAGGGTCAGTTAATGGCACTGATTTTTGAGTGAACTATCCTTTTAACCTGGGTTTTGGCATGATAGATAGCTATTCTTTCCTTATCCACTCTCCCCAAACACCAGCGCTCACAAACATCAATGGTCTCCAATTCAGTTCCGGGTGATAGTACAGTTTGCTTTTTGAAACCTTCCTTTTTACCCCTTGTTTGCATTGGCACAGCATCTGAATATCATTGGCTTCAAAGTCAGTTGCAGAACGAGGCATAACAATCAGTTACAATATGACCCACAACCATCAGAGATGCAGGGTGATCTGATTTCACAACATATGGCATCACCTGTTCTCTGGAGGCGAGTATAACGCTCATCCCACTCAAACATCTGTGGCTTATTTATCATTCTCACATTAAACAGAGGATTTTTCAGATGCCTGACTGAATCTGCTCTCAAACCCATAAGGCACTAAATCCTGCTATATCACTCACAGCAAATTTTAGCATGTCATAGAGAGAAATGAAATATTACACAATGTGTTTGGCCCAGTTTATGGAGGGTTGGTTGGTTAATGTATTAATTAAAAGTGTATTTGATTTTACCAGAGCTTTGGTCCTGCAGATCAGATTTTATATGAGTAAAACACGTAAGGGAAACCGGTGCAAGTTGTCACGCAGGAAAGTTGTTACAAGGACAAAATTTCAGTAACTATACTCAATAAAACCACACTAGCATATATTCAAACAAGGGTCAACTATATAATGAAGGTAGAAGTGAGTTGTAAGATGTTTTAAATGTTATACATTTATAAAATTTTAATTTATAAAATTAATAAATAATTTTATATTTTTGTAAATTAGAATATCGTTCAAATGTTTGGGGACGATACAATAAAAAAAAACGTTTATTCAGCAAGGACGCATTAAATTGATCAAAAGTGACCGAAAATATATTTATAATGTTACAAATGATTTCTATTTCAAATAAATGCTGTTCTTTTGAACTTTCTATTTGTCAAAGTATCCTGAAAAAAATGTATCATGGTTTCCAAAAAAATATTAAGGCGCACAACTGTTTTTAACGCTGATGATATTTTTTTGTTTGTTTGTTTGTTTGGGCACCAGATTAGCATATTAGAATAATTTCTGAAGGATCATGTGACACTAAATACTGGAGTAATGGCAGAAAATTCAGACCTCAAAACATTTTTTACCATAGAGTAGACATGTGCCGAAATTCGGTAATACGATATATCACGATAATCATTATGCACTATATTGTTATCGTGGGTTCTTCAAAATACCGTGAATAATTATTTATTACGAATTATTCAAAATTGTTTAATACATTTTAAGAATACTTTCCCCAGCAACCGAATAAAATGCACAACACCGCTGTATGCTGCGTCAAAGGGACACGTGCACTCAGATGTAAACAAGCCCAACGTGCACAAGAAGCACATGGTGGAACAAGTAAAGGTGACGCGCTGAATAAAATTGCACATTCACTCTCTGACAACAGAGGGCGCTGATGAAACAGCAGAAATGCAGCAGTTACCCCGGAAACCTGTAAACAAAGCAGGTGCGCTACTACAATATTTAAAACAGCCATTCAGTTTTTTTGTATTCGCAATGTTGTTCATCACAGCACCAAATACTTAAAGACTTAATAGACTATTTATTTTCAAACTTAAATTTTTTAAATAAATGTTAAGCTTTGAAAATAAATATCAATATACAGTGAGACCTTATTGTAGTGTTACCTGTTGTTCTTTATAATTCTTTTGCACTTTAATCTGTTTGAAACATTTTACTTTATCATTTTGTGTATTGCGATATAGTATTTAAATGTTCAGAGTTCGTTTTGTTATAAGAAAGAGTTCTTAAAACTGTTATACTATGAAAACACTTTTTTTTGCAAACTTTGCAAATTTCAATATCGCCATAATACCGTATACAGTGACAAAAGCTTTAGCAATTATCGCAACATGAAAATTTGATACCGTCACATGTCTACCATAGAGCTTGATTTGTAAACTAATACATTTTGATGTTTGCATCACATATTTAGCGCCGTATATATGGATTTTCTGATGTAGTAAACTTGCTCTGTAGCTCACCTAGTACAGCACTCGAGTACGACTATTTATTTCACAATATTTCTGTTTTTGTGAGCATAAGAAACTTCTTTCAAAAAAGTCTAAAAAGTAATAAAAAAGTGATCCCAAACTTTTGAACTATAGAGTACTTATCACATTTTTGTATGTGTGAAATCATCTTTTGAAAATAAACCTTCCTAAAGAAATATTCACTGGAGTAAAAAGTGACAATTAGTGACAGTTAGTTTCCCCTGTGTAAATATACAAATGCCCTCCCACAAAATTCAACTCTCAGCTCAACTGAGTGATGCATCACACAAATAAAAATAAACAAAAGCTGAAGTAAGAAAATAGTTGCTCATGTGTGTCATTTGAAAAACACAGTTGGCCAGGGTTTCATTTACGTAAGACCTCCGCCTTTTATGGCTTGTATCAGCATCACTCGGGGCATTGGGTGATGTCATCACGGTTTTTTCTGACTGTCTCTTAAAGGCATTAGTTAGAATAATAAATGTAAGTGCATGTTATGGATTCAGGTTACTGGGCTGTTTCCTCATGTTGGGTCTGGACAGGAACAGGGCCAGAACAGGAAACAAATGATTAGTGTTTTTATCCAATATTGTACACGCACTCTGACCTTTTACAGGAAATTAGTCTTTAGTGATAGAATGTGTGAGTTTTTATGTGCGAAAAAGCTAAAATAAGATGTAATAATAATTTAGCAGTATTGGGTGCAATAAAACTCTATTGCATAATATTTATTGCTAGAGATTCAATGTTGTTTTTCTTTTGTCCAGAAACACTTATTTACAGCATGAGTGAAATAATGCTTTTTATTAGAAATTTGTGGTGCACAAGAGAATAAAAGAATCATTCAAACAAATAATTTTTGTTTTATGGCAGAGCACATGCCCTTGGGAACAGCTGTTGTTGACAACAGCATTTTCATAAGCATTTTCCCAATCCTTAGAGCAAAGATACGTTTTGATATGATTACTCATGGCTTCCAGGAGTCTGGAATCTCCTTAATCTAGAGAGAAAGCAAGAAACAGAGTCAAAATATTTCAACATTTGACATTAAGTCCACTTCTTTCCAAACAAATGAAAGTATATTTCTGCTAAGGAATAACACAAATCTGTAAAGTGCTGCTGATAGCGAAACATTCTGCCTTTATTTTCAGTTATATTAAACAAACAGTCCAAAGCTGCATCAATATTCATTTCTACAATGTTTCAGCTCTTCCTAGTTCCCACAAGATTTTTTTTCTTTTTAATTGCTCAGGAGACTTAATACTGTTCTTAATGCAGTTATATTTAAGTATCAACTTTGCTAACTTATATCTACTTAGGCTCACTGAAAAACAAACAAAAAAAAACATGTCTGCTTACATTTTTTGCAATACAACTCCAACTTTTCATACAAATTATGACTAAAAGGGCAAATTATCAGTTACTTATTTCCAAACAGTTCCTTGCACAATACTATGCTATGACCTCAAAACACTTT
Organism: Mylopharyngodon piceus; assembly: GCA_039654765.1. Classification (NCBI taxonomy): domain Eukaryota; kingdom Metazoa; phylum Chordata; class Actinopteri; order Cypriniformes; family Xenocyprididae; genus Mylopharyngodon; species Mylopharyngodon piceus. Next base: position 22,262,119 of record CM077453.1, on the reverse strand, counting down.
TACCATAGAGCTTAATTTGTAAATTAATACATATCAAATCCTGAAGATGTTAATGAACTTTTTCATGTGTGTTTGATTAGGGCTGCAGGACACTGGCCCTCCAAGACCAAGTTTGCCAATGGTTTAGGGTATTAACTGGACATTTCATTTTTGAACTGCCGCGATAAGTACAACAACCAGCGTAATAAAACATTGCAAGATTCATGTTAATCTGTTTTAGATAAAACTGAATGGACTTTTAGTTCAGTAAGAATGTTTATAGTGAGAATGAGTTCATATCTGATGGCTGATTGCAGACTTTAGATATTTTGACAAATCTATAAGCACACATGTTGAGTCATCTTCTGAAATTCTAGAGAAGATATTATCATCATTTCTAATTACAGTCTATAAAGGTCCATTCACACCAAGAATGACAACTATAATGATAACTATATATTTGGTGTGAATGGGTCTTTAGAGAAAATGTTGAGATATTGTGTGAACATTTTTAAAATATAAAATACTAGTTTAAAATGCAGAAAAAAATACAAGTAGACCATTTGTAGGTTGATTCCCCACTAAGGGTGTAAACACTCGCTGTGTATGGCAAGCCGTGTTGACTTTTATTCATTCTCAGGATGAATTCTTCTTCAATTCTTGATATCAGGAATTACATTTCCACTAGTAACAATGTTAATTCTTGATATCAACAATTCAATTTTCACTGGTAAAAACTAGAATTCTTGATTTCTGTAATTGTATTTTCAAATAGTGAAATGTCAACATAGGCTGCCATTCAAATTCAATTGTTGATATCAAGAATTGATTTCTTACTAGTTGAAATTCCAATTTCACATATCAGAAATACAATTCTTACTAGTAAAAATCATAATTTTTGATATCATTAATTACATTGTTACTAGTAAAAATACGATTTTTTTTTTGATATCAAGAATTCAGTTGGCACTAGTTGAAACGTCAGTTCTTGATATCAACAGTTGACTAATGACTTATGACTAATCGCAGCCAGAAGGGAAACATGTTTGAAAATAGTCATTATTTTCACATTGTATTCCATTCTGTGACACTAGTGACACATAAATTACACGCTTCACCTTTAACAAATGTTTCATCTACATTGCTTATTGTATCAGCCAACTCTGAAACACTGATTGAAAAATATTACCTCTTTACCTTGTTTATTGTGCTTGTCTGACCCCGTCACTCCGTGCATGTTGAAAGAGGTACTTTCACAGCTGAGTGACTTGAATCACAAGGTTTATTTACAGCATTACGTTGTCTTCAATGATGCTGAACTCAGTCTGGACAGCATGCGAGAGTTGATTATTCTGGCATTTGACAGCACGCTTCGTGTGTGTATGTGTTTGTGTGGATGGATGGGTGATTGAGCGTGTGTTTGCGTGTGCTGAGTGTGTATTTTTCTGGGCTGTTTGCCACACCATTGTGTTAAACAGAGCAGCTGGGTAACCCCGTCACCGTGTTTTGTTACATAGTTTTGGTCTTTCAAGCACCATTGCCCACACTGCTGAATCAATAAAAACTGTTTTTGCATCATTAAGTTTTATGTGTTTTGTCTTATGTGTTTCTCCTAGTGTGTCATCTCTGTATGTGTCTGGAAGTAATCTGTTCTGTGCTTGTTTGTAGATTTGTTACTCTTTACAGTACATGGCACATGTGGAATTTTTCATTGGAAAGTACCAATTAGTTTTATTTGTGACAACTTCCCTTGTGAAAAAGAAGTGTGCTTAATTGTAATCAATGTGCATGTATTGTACTTTAAATCTTAAAGGGGACATATCATGAAAATCTGACTTTTTCCATGTTTAAGTGCTATAATCGGGTCCCCGGTGCATCTACCAGCCTAGAAAATGTGAAAAAGTCTCAGTAACTTTTTTTGATAAGTCTTTCTATGCAAGCATGTGAAAAAACGACCCGCTCAGATTTTGCTCCCCTAGTGACGTAGGAAGGGGATCTTATTATAATATTACCACCCCTTAATCTGTGTGTTTCCACCCACGGCGCCGCCATTTTGTTTTCTCAAGCGACAACCGTGTACCAGTTCTAACGCCATGGCAAAAGTTCGAGCAAAGCATGCTAACTGTTCTGTTGTTGGCTGCACAGACGAGCACAGAACACTATTTAGAGTCTCGTTAGCTTGGATAGCCTGCAAGTTGACCCTGGCAAGCTCGATTGCTAAAAAAGGAGCGTTTCTGTCCGAGTGATATTTTAGAAAAAATATTAGACCATTCACAGCATTTGATATCAATCATAAACGTTAGCCTTGGCAAACATGTACGCTATGTATAGTGGGCATCCATGTAGGTTTTGCATAAAAGATTAACATGACGGCACATGCTAGTCAATGAGTTGAATCAACTCCACAACAACTACATAAATTTATCCACTAACCATTCAGAAACATCCAAATGCATTCTAAAAGTTGTAACTTCTTCCTGAGTCTCTCCATTAGTATCTGACTCCGGTTTGAACAATGTAAGGCTGAACACTGTTACTGACAATCGTCATTTTGGCTGCGTGAGATTCTCCAGCTTTGTTGTTGTTGAGCAACCGAAGTGTGAGCTGTTAAAGCTCCGCCCTCCTCTGGAAAGGGGGCCGGGAGCAGCAGCTCATTTGCATTTAAAGGGACACACAAAAACGGCATGTTTTTGCTCACACCCAAATAGGGGCAAATTTGACAAGCTATAATAAATGATCCGTGGGGTATTTTGAGCTGAAACTTCACAGACACATTCTGGGGACACCAGAGACTTATATTACATCATGTGAAAAGAGGGATAAAAGGTCCCCTTTAATGAAATAAAAAGGCCACCTAAAAAGAGTACACTTTCATGTTTCTTAGCACACTAAAGTACACTTTTTAAAAATGCACTTTGTAATAAATTAAATAAAACGTTTTACTTTAAAGTACATTTTAAATAATTGTTTTAATAATATTTTGTTGTACTTTTACAAGTACTTACTAAAGCACATGTAAAGAACTTCATAATTTTAGAGTGTTATTCAATATTACATTTAAAGTTAATACATTTTAAATATGCAATAGAAATTACATAAAAGTGTATTTTAGTTACCATAAATGCTTGTCAGTACATTTTAACTATATTTTAAAGACAGAAGAAGTAACTATGAAATTACATTTAAATTTACTTTTAAGTTTTACTTAAGTGCGTCAAAACTGAATTTAATATAAATTTAAACTATAATACATTCTCATCATATTGGAATAAATGTAATTACATATCTAAAAATACATTTAGTTCGCACTTAAGTATACTCTTTTAAAGTATATTGTTTCTGTAATAAGTACTCTTTCTAAAGTATGTTAAAGTGTACGTCTTTTTCACATTAGTTACAAATGTCTTTTACCTAAAATAAATAAATAAAAATGTGTGATATGTCTGACCTCTGTATAAATACATATCGCCACATACTTGCCCTGGGAAGTATTTCCTATTGCTTTCCAACACTGATTTATTAAGTGCTTTAATGTTGCTTTGTGATGAATGTGCCTCTTGTGGTTCAACGTATTAAGAAATGTACTTAGCTTCCTGTATACAAACCTTTCTTGTCATTTCTGTTTCCTCTCAGTTTGAAACTTTGAACTCAGTATGTTAGCCTTTGTGACTGTACTTTACATCACAGTCTGAATATGTTGAACTTTTTCTGTCACAACACGGGTCATTATTCTCTCTCTAGACTGTCTTCCCATGGCTGACATGCTCTAAATGAAGACAAACTGCATTAATTCAGCTTCCTGTTGCAGCTGAAACTCTCAGCACTGTGGTTGATAAGTGTTACACAAAGGCCCACTTAAATACAGTGCACTTTTTTATGTGAACAATCAAACTATGATTCCCTGACATTTTCTGAGTCTATAGACATCTCTTCACAAACAGCATGGCTTGGGGCGGTCATATTTCTTGTCAGGGTCAGAGTAAGAGACATATTTCTGCTATCTGCCGTGCATGCTTTTTTATTTCAGGCAGTGATGAAACTGAATTACAGAAGAATTTGAAGCTTTACAGAAGATGTGTGTCATACAGACTGTGCAGTTATCAAGATGAAGCATCAGAACATCAACCTCTCATTTGCCATCATGAGTGGGAACTCTGCATTCTTCTTCACATTTCTTCACATTTGACCCCATCAGTCCTAAAGACTGCATTGTGTTTTTTACAATGGCTTCCTACAGTGCCCTTTCACCGTGTGTGTGTGTGCTTGTGTGTGTGTGTGTGTGTGTGTGTGTGTAACCGAAGTCACGAGGGCAACTCCTTTTCTGATTAGGGTTGGTTATACCTCTCACATCTTGTTAGCAAAGCTTGCACTACATGACAGGACACACCAAATCTATTACTGATAGAGTCCATTGACTATTTTTTTTCAGCATATGACTTTAATCAGTATTGGGGAATCTATTTTGCAACTGTAGCTTGTGACTTATAAAGTACTTAAACTAAGTCAAGTTATTCAATGTATTTTATAGCAGTATATATAAAAATAGTTAAAGGATTAGTTCACCCAAAAATGTTAATTACTCACCCTCATGTCGTTCCACACCCGTAAGACTTTCGTTCATCTTCAGAACACAAATTAAGATATTTTTGATGAAATCCGATGGCTCAGTGAGGCCTCCATTGCCAGCAAGACAATTGACACTTTCAATGCCCAGAAAGCTACTAAAGACGTATTTAAAACAGTTCATGTGACTACAGTGGTTCAACCTTAATGTTATGAAGCAACGAGAATACTTTTTGTGCACCAAAAAAAACAAATAACAACTTTATTTAACAATATCTAGTGATGGGTGATTTCAAAACACTGCTGCATGAGGCTTCGAAGCTTTACGAATCCTTTGTTTCAAATCAGTGGTTCGGAGCGCCAAAGTCACGTGATTTCAGTAAAGGAGGCTTCGTTATGTCATAAGTGTTTCAAAATTTCAATGGTTCACCACTAGGGGGCGTGACTTTGGCAGTTTGATACATGCTCCAAACCACTTTTTTTTTTCTTTTTTTTTTACAAAGTTACATTTTTTTCACCATTTTGTTAACAATTACAGTGACAGCATAAAAAATAAATACATTTACACTGAATATAACAAAAAAGGAAGAACTAAAATACCAGTGCTCTGAGAGAGAGATTGTTTAGGACGAACTGACTCACTAAATTAATTCGGATTTTCCAATGGTACATTTGAGAGAAAGAATCATTTAGGATGAATTCACTAAAGTGATTTAGTAGAATGATTCAGTCTTTCCAACACTACTTATGAGACAGAATCGCTTAGAATGAACCAATTCACTAGATTGGTTCTGACTTTACAACACTTCAGCTGCGTCCGAAATCGCATACTCTCTACTAGGTACTTATTTTGAGTAAGTAATTACTTCATGACTGCTAAAAAAGTATGTTCTATATAGTATGAGTGTGTGTAGTATGAATGTAATTTGATCGTAGGGGAGAGCGGGGCAACAACACTTTTTGACTTTCTCAGTTTGTGTAAATTCACTTGGGGTTCAGAGTATTTATTTTTTCCCCACATTAATTTCACATCTCTAGTACAATTATGTGTTTTTTTGTATTAATACAGTGTGTACATTTTTCTTCATTTACCCCGAAAGAATGGAAGTGAAAATATGTTCATTGATATCTTTTTTATATATATGTATTTTTGAATTTTGGCACAATTTTTTCTCTATGATGGGCCCTATTTTAACGATCTAAGCGCATGGTCTAAAGCGCACGCCGCAAGTGCACTTAGGGCGTGTCCGAATCCACTTTTGCTAGTTTAAGGACGGGAAAAATGGTCGGCACATGGTCTAAAAGGGTTGTCCCTATTCTCTTAATGAGTAATGGGTATGTTTTGGGCGTAACGTGCAATAAACCAATCAGAGTCTCATGTCCCATTCCCAGTGGGAAAGCCAGTTGCACTCGCGCCATGGCAGATTCGCTATTTACATGACGCAATTTGCAAGCGGAAAAACTAAACACTTCTCTAGCGAGGAAACGGATCTAGTCATGCGCGAGGATAAAGCGCGCGAGCAGACCAATTTGTCAATTTTCTACAGGAAAAGCCGGATTCTACCAAAGCATTTTTATCTTTATGCACATAATAATAATCTTTTACATTGTAATCCTTTTATTTTTAATATTTGGCATGTTTGTGTGCTGCTGCGCATCCCTGTGTGCACAGTAGGCGCATATTACTAACACGCTCTTTAAATAACAAAACCAATATTGCACCATTGACTTTAGACCATGTTTCAATTGGTCAATGGCGCAGTCTATTTCAGTTGCCTCAAAATAGCAACACGCCAACAATGCACCTGAACACACCTCGTTTTCAGACCAGCACGCCCATGGGCGCACAAATGGGTGCAAATGCAATTTGCTATGTAAACAAAGTGGCGCAGGATGTGAAAATGATAACTGCCTCGGGCTGAAACTAGCAAAAAACACTTGCGTCACGCCTGGCATCGCATTGCGCCAGGTGTATGATAGAGCCCATAGTGTTTATATGGAAACTAGTAAATGCACTAAGTTTTGTCATGCTGGCATGTGTGAAAACTTTTAAACCATGTGTGTTACAACTAGCCCCATGTTAAGTTGTGCCCCACACACCCCAACTACATTCGTCATGTTGTCACTGTCATGTGACCTACCAGCGTCAGTTGCGTCACTTTCATTCACAAATCCTTTCCTGTGGCCTCATGGGACAGTAAAATGTTCATCGTATGCACAGAATCTTGCCCGGAGGTAGTAAGTCATCTGGGTAATTTTTGCCTACTCTTTTATGAGTACTGTGAATTCGTACTTGTACTGTTTTTCGCCTACTATATAGTAGGGAAGTATGTAATTTTGTATGCAGCCTATACTGTACGTATGAGAGAGAGGATTGTTTAGGACGAACTGATTCACAAGAATGATTATGAGAGAAAGAATAGATTAGGATGAATCGATTCACTAGCAGGATGTCAAGCGCGACATATCAGAGAAAGAATCATTTAGGACAAACCGATTCATGAGAATGATTATGACAATGATTGATTTTCCAATTTCCTGAGAGAGAGAATAGTTTAGGATGAGTAGACTCACTAGAACGATTCACATTTTTCAATGCTACATATGAGAGAAACACACAATTTAGGAAGAATCAGTTCACTAAAATGATTTGGATTTTTTCAAAATGTCACATAGAGGAATAGCCACAATAGCCAAGTTTGCTGATTGCTGATAGGTTACTCTCAGGCTAAGTTCTCAGTTAAGTTTCAGCTAGTTGCTCCCCAACACGGCTTTTAATTAACTATATAGCTTGTTGCAAACTTCATACATTTTCTTGTTTTGATGGGTTTCCATAGAAGAATCAAGTCGCTGCTTTAAACAAGTTCTCAGTATTGTAATGCATAAAATATGATTTGAGTCAAAGCCAGACATTTGCAAATGCAATTGCTTAATCAATGCTTATTTGCTCAGTGTCTTGCGTAAGTGAAGGGGACTTCTGGGGGCTTCTTGCAGTGTTATTGTCATAATGAGTTTCAATCCTCTTGCGGTCAGCCTTCAGGATTTTGTTTTGTATGCCTTAACTGCATTCAGAGAGCACTGAATTAAGGAAAACAACCTCAATAAACTCAACAAAATCCAGTTATGCCTGTAGTAAAGGTCAAAGCCTCTGCAGGGCAGGAATGGAAATCCCCTTTTTGAATGAACAGACATGTACAAAATTCAAGAATTTATCAATCATCTTGACATGTAGTTCTTGTACCTCTGGGACTAAGTGTTCAGTGGCTTCAAAATCTGTTTATTTAATGTTTTTATAGGAATAGATGACTCGAGGTCCCAGCACGGTGATTTGGATTAGGGTGTGTATTGGAAAGGGTGAGTAGACTCTCGATACACAAAGTGACTTGTAGGCAAGCCAAGAGGACCTTTAGGGGGTCTGGGACACTGGAGCTGCACAACACTAACCCGCCACGGCTCATTTGTCTTCTCAGTTTAATCATATTAATGACATCCTGCACCAAATATGACAACCTGCAGCTTTTATTAGGGTTGCTAGTGAGGTCTCATGTATTGATGCCCGTATTAACAAAGAAATGCAAGTATCCAAGTGTGGCTTTCACATAAAACAAATTCCTATCCTGCTGAGCATTTGAGCTACAGTCTGACAGATAAATGTGGTTTATTTGTGCATCACTGATGGAGTACTGATGTTGGCTTGGAATTCTGCTGTGCAAGGCTTTGGCTCATGAGTAAGTGTCTTGTGGGTTAATTCAGATGCGAACCCCCCGCACATTAAAGCTGAACCTCCGCCCTGTTCTTCCGACAATACTATACCTCTCCTGAGTTCATCTAAGCATACACACCCTGTCATGTCAGTCAATCATCACCACACCCAGACCTCCCAAATGTAACAATGACCTCATGAAAACACTTCTGGGTTTTATATCTGGGTTTCCTTTTTCCTGCTCAGACCGAATGAATGTGACCTCAGAACTGGAAGACAAGAAATCTGCATGCCATTTACGCATAAACACCCACTGATTTTCTGACTGGAAAAAAAAGTGTTATAAATGGGTTTGAGCGTGTAACTAGGGTGTTCTGTGTGGTTTTTGCTGTTTTTGTCAATAGACTGAAAGTCAATGGGGTCTAAAACGAAACTGGACCCCATCGATTTTCATTGTGGACAAAAGATATTTCTCAAATTAACATCTTTTATGTTTATGAGCTAGAAAGATTTGGAACAATACGAAGGTGAGTAAATGATGACAGAATTATCCTTGTGGGGCGAACTAACCTTTTAACTCTTGGTATTCACCGTAGTAAAAAAGTGCACTTAAATTTGAATTTGCATTTGTATAGTGTACTTCAAATCTTAAAAGAATATTCTTAAAAATCTGTACTAGCAAATAATATAATCTGAAATTAAAGTGTGCTTAAAGAGAGTACACTTTCATGACTGCTTCTTATTCCTAGAATGCATAAAGGGGGTCAAACTGACCCGGAATGCTGCGATTTTTGAAATATTTTACCAATGGAAACATTTATTTATTTGATATTCCATGAATTCTTCAAAAAAAAAAAAAAAAAATTGTTTCTGACCCATATCAATGTAATTTTCATATATCTTGGTCATAGGATAAAAAAATATTTTTTGTATCACTACCCCAAGAATGCATAAAGGGGGGTCAAACTGACCCGTAATAATTTCTTATGGAATTCTGACTCAACGCAGTATTTTTGGATACATTTTTGTCAATAATAATACGTATTTTCTTAAAACTTTATGGATTACTTGAAAAGCTGTTGTGACTTTTATTTTGCTTTTTATTATACATTTTTATTTATTTGCTGTTGACATGCAATTAAGTGTCAGAAACATTACATTCAGTTCGCACTTATGTATATTATAAGTATATTATTTTCATAATAAGTATTGCTAAAGTATACTGCTTTTTCATAGGGCTAAAAGGATTAAAAATGAAAATAAATCTAAATCTTACTGTACACTCTGACCTAAAGTTATTTATTATATGTAAAACGTGTCTTCAATCATATATTGCAACATTTTAAACATGTCAGACATCTGGAGATGGGGAGTTGTATGTCAAGTGACAATGATTTATTGTATCTGAATCATGTATGGTTGCATACTGTATTAAATACCACATAGTGAAGTACAGTATACAAAACAATACATTGTGTGTTAGCAAATTCAAACACAGCAACTGATTTTAGAAAGTTTATTTGAACTATTTTACACAAAATGTGAAATTTTACACATACTGTAAATGCAACATACAAAACACTGTAACTCATCCAGGAGTAATCATACATAACCACTTATGTTGAGTGACTACAAACTTAAATATCTGGGGATGATAAATCTGAGGTTTATAATAGGAATATTGTACCACAACTTATTCTTGAAAATATTTACAATAAGAATTTAATATTTTACAAAATGATAAAATAGCTAAAATAATGAAATTTACATAACATTTAACATCCCACCCCCCAAAAATTGATATTATGTTGCTGTTAAATGATATTACTATACATTTTGTGAATCTTGAATGTAAGAATAAACATGGCATAAAGCTGTGTAAAACCATTCAGGTTACACTTTATATTTGTTCAGTATCCTTAACTGTACCCCTATTTACAGTGGTAAAGGTTTGGGGACTGATAATGAACTACATAAAAATGAGACATGCAAGTCCTTAAACTCTTTAGTTGAGGGTAAAAATATATTCCCAAACAATGCTGAGTCAGTTTAGCACCTTATCTCAATCATTATACCAATAAAGAAAACAATGTGCTCATATAAATGGTCTACTTCCCTATTTACCAGGCCCAATTAAGAAGACGCCCACCGCGTCCAGAATTTCATTGGCCAACAAAGTGAATAGTGTAGGTCAGCTGATGGCCATTGTCCCATGCATACAGCACCTTATCTTTGGGATTGTAGTCCACTTGGGTCACAAAGGCGTACTTATTCGTGAACGGCAAACGCGGAGTGGCCTCCGTGTTGGTGTGCGTATCGTAGGCGTACGAAACCTCACCCTCTTTCTGGTTGTAGACGTCAATGGCGTAAAGCACGCCACACACAATGAAACAGTTTCCGTATGAGTTGCGCTTCAGCCCAGTCCTCCATGTTGTCTCCTTCTTCATAGAGAGGTCGCTTGGGTCCAGCTTGCTGATGACGATGACTTCGTGTTGCGAGTAGTCGTAATCCAGCGCTGGGTAGATCACCCAGAGGCCGCTCTCGTCTACGGCGAAATCGATGTCTGAATGGCCTCGCCATTTCCAGGGCGTGGTGTCCTCGTAGACCGCATCATGAAGCTGAGTCCAAGCTGCCACGTAGCGCATACGCAAGTCATATTTGATGATGTTTTTGGTGAAGGCTCTGTTATAATAGAAGGCACCATTGTAGACCACATGACCAGTTCCTATCCAGTTGTAGGGAAGCTTGTAGAGGTTACTCCAGCGACCTATGATTATAAAGGTATTCAAAAAATCTTGATTATGACACAATTTGTTACACAATTTATTATTACAGGGGTTGGACAATGAAACTGAAACACCTGGTTTTAGACCACAATAATTTATTAGTATGGTGTAGGGCCTCCTTTTGCAGCCAATACAGCATCAGTTCATCTTAGGAATGACAGATATAAGTCCTGCAGAGAGGCCAGAGGGATTTTGAGCCATTCCTCTTCCAGAACAATGGCCAGGTCACTACGTGATGCTGGTGGAGGAAAACATTTTCTGACTTGTTCCTTCAAAATACCTTAAAGAGGCTCAAAAATATTTAGATCTGATGACTGTGCAGGCCATGGGAGATGTTCAACTTCACTTTCATGTTCATCAAACCATTCTGTCACAAGTCTTGCTGTGTGTATTGGTGCAATATCATGCTGATACACTGCACCCCCTTCAGGGTACAATGTTTGAACCATTAGGTGCACATGGTTCCCCAGAATGGTTTGGTAGTCCTTGGCAGTGACCTGCCCATCAAGCACAGTAAGAAATGCCATGGCAGAACTCTCTGGGCAGAAACAGTCCAGGTGTTAAAACTCTTTGGGGCTTCGCCACGTCGTAACTCCCACAGATGTGGGAAAGACAGTGAAGGTGGACTTATCAGAGAACAATACATGTATCACATTGTTCACAGCCCAAGATTTGCACTGTCGGCACCACTGAAACCAGTATTTGGCAATGGCATGGGTGACCAAAGGTTTGGCTATAGCAGCCCGACCATGAATATTGACTTTGTGGAGCTCCCAAAAACAGTTTTGGTGTTAAGGACACCAACAGGAGTCGAGGTGCACATTTAATTCTGCAGCGAGTTGGGCAGCTGTGGTTTTATGGTTTTTGGATGCAATCCAGGTTAATAGCTGGACATCTCTTTCAGACAGCTTCCTCTTGCATTGACAGTTAATCCTGTTGGATGTGGTTTGTCCTTACATGGTGGGATTCTGACATTACCCTGGATACCATAGCTCTCGATACACCACAAAGACTTGCTGTCCTGGTCACAGATGAGCCAGCAAGATGCACACCATCAATCTGTCCTCTTTTGAACTCTGATATGTCTCCCATTATGTTGTGTGGATTGCAATATTTTATGTACAGTTGTGCTATCTGCTAATTCAACCTTCACACTTTGGTCTTACTGATGGAATGTAAATTCAGTGAAGACTGGCCACCAGGCTGTGCATTTATAGGCATGAAACCTCCAACACTATATTGGCCAGTGCTTCAGTGTCATTGTCCAACCCCTGTAGTTACACAAAACAGGCCATCATGGATATTCTCATACTTATTCTCAACTGCATTCAACTGAAACCATTATGGGGGAATTTACTCTCTGCATTGTTTTAATGCCCGATTTACTAAAGAAATTATACAAATCAGTAATAAAATTTGCAATAATAAAATTTGTTTATGGATCAACATCTTCCTGGAACGACATTCCAATCAAATAATCAGATTTGAGGGACAAATTTACAGTTTATGTTTAGGCTTAACAACCAAGGTTAGATGCTTCTACTTCAGTGTTATTCACCTATCATTTCCCTCTGATTTTAGGGATAACTTATGGGTAGGGTTAGGTTTAAGGGTAGGGATATGGTTAGGACTACATTTTCAGACAGGAATGTTGTTCCAAGATCAACAAAATATGTTGACCCAGGAACGCGTCTAACTCTGCAAAATCAGGATGTGCAGTAAACAAGCCCTGAACTACCACTCAAAAGTGGCACAGTTGTTTAGTGAATTCACCCCTTTTTGTTTAGCTCTTTTTACCTTGTTTGAAATTCTCCAGGTTGCGGAACTCCACCAGGTTATTGCCGTAGTAGTAGTTTGTAACATAGATCTTGTTGTCTTTGGCCACTGGGTCTTTCATCCAGGCTCCTTCATTCCGTCCATAACTGTGATGCTTCTCTGGGATCTCAACTGAAGCAAGGGTGCCCTCACAGTCTAGAGATTTACCTATTCAAATAATAATTTTTAAAAATCCATTTTAATCATTCTAATATGCTGATTTGATGCTCAAGATGTCTTCTTATTATTAGTGCTGTCAAATCGAGTAATTGCGATTAATCGCATCTAACACGAAAGTATATACATACATATCTATACATATATAGCGATTTCAAAATACTGCTTTGAAGCTTTACAAATCTTTTGTTTCGAATCAGTGGTTTGGAGCGCCAAAGTCACGTGATTTCAGTAAACGAGGCTTCGTTGCGATCCGAACCACTGATTCGTAAAGCTTTGAAGCAGTGTTTTGAAATCGTCTGTCACTAGATAGTGTTTAAAAGTCGTTATTTTGGTTTTCTGGCGCACAAAAAGTATTCTCGTTGCTTTATAATATTAAGGTAGAACCACTGTAGTCACATGAACTGTTTTAAATATGTCTTTAGATGCTTTCTGGATCTTGAGAGTTTCAGTGACATTGCTGGCAATAGAGGCCTCACTGAGCCATCAGATTTCATCAAAAATATCTTAATTTGTGTTCTGAAGATGAACGAAGGTCTTACGGGTGTAGAACGACATGAGGGTGAGTAATAAATGACATCATTTTCATTTTTGGGTGAACTAACCCTTTAATATTTTGTGGAAACCACGATACACTTTTTCAGGATTATTTTATAAATGGAAAGCTCTAAAGAACAGAATTTTAACTTATTTATATATAAATAAACTGTACCTGCTTTATGCAAGTGTGTCTTTCCTCCACTGCCTATTGGTTTCTCTGGTGCTTGTGTTGACAGGGTTGAATTCATGATGGCCACATCACTAGTGGTTGCTAGTGTGGTGCTTGTTGTTGTCACAGAAACAAGTGTAGTGGTGGTTGTTATTGGTGGTACAGTCGACGTTACTTCAGAGGCTTCCAAGACCTTTTTGCCCTCGGTTTGGTGGCCAGTGTGGGTTTTGGCTGGGTTTTCTGAAAACAGCAGAAAGAGAAAGACAGGGAGGGTTTGAAATGAGGATTACAACTCTCGGCCTAAAGTTTTACCCCAAGCATTTCAGATTCCTCACATCAAAAGAATTATTAATGAGATGTTGCACTCAAAGAAACTTCCTGCATTGTAACCCAGTCTCTGCCTGCAATGCTTGGATTCGACATTCCTACACTGAGCCCATTTCATCTCATGCCATGTATAACAGATCTCCGTAAGACAATGTCAGTGGAGAGACCCTAATCTGAGCTTTCTCTTCCTGCACTGTGGGAGCGTCTGGAACATTAAACATGTGGACATGAGCGCAGGAGAGAGGGCCAGACATAAGTACATCAGATATTAATACACACTCCATCACTGTGATCTGTCATTCAAGGACACAGGGCCATTACTGTAATAGTTTTGGACACCTCAACAAACTTTTGATTATTTTCACTTCCCTGCATGTCACTGTTTTATATTTGATTCTGGACAGCATTGTAAATGATTTCATGCCAGTGGAAAGTTCTTTTTGATATTGCTGATGAAATAAAGAAATACAGACCAGCATTTCACTAAAATAGCTAAAGTTTCTTACCACCTCTCAAGAGATGCATTTAAAACAAGAGCAAAACTTATAAAACGACTATACCGTAGATTTCAGCTCCAGATTCACGAGAAGGAAACCCCTTTTCCTAACCAAGGGCTATTCTGGTGTTCACCATTACTAAAGTGTTTTAACAAGAAATAAAATATAAGAGGAAAGGGATTATGGAGGAATTTTATAGAGGATATGTCAGAGATCCAGTCTCACAAGAGGCTTGTGGAATATAAATAATAAAATGTTTCTCTCAACTTTCTGCTTGTAATGTTTTATGTGCAGGTTCGCTGTTGCGTTCTCATAGCCTTGGGTCACAAAAAGGTACAGGTGCAAACAACATGTCCTAAATCTCCAAAACTCAGCAAAGCAGTACATAAATATCAGGCCAATCAAAACTACCATCCTCAAGTCTCTACGATGTTCAGGTATATTGAAGTGTTTTACCCATTTTATCGCCCACATTAAAAACAGTTGCTTTTGGCTCTGGTAGAACTGTACTGAGGTGGCTTTCAGAAGACATTAATTGAACACAGATGTGATGTGCACGTCTCCATACCTCTCTCTCCTCTCCCTGCTGAATGTGATTCAGAGTCCTCTGTCTTAGACGCTTTGTAGAATGTGGTCCCTCTGATGACTCCCTTCTGGTGGACTAAAGTCTTGGATTTGGTGGTGGGGTCTGGCTTTCCAGGTTTTGATGCTTTAGCAGGAGCCTCATTCTTGGGCTTGACAGGTTTCTCTTTAGGCTGTTTGGGTGGAGGTTTGACAGCTGGGGGTTTCTTGTTGGGTGGTTTTATGACCTCCTTGGACTTTTTACTCTCTGTGCCCTGGAATCATACAGTTTTGAATTACAAGGCTGATCTTGTGCAATTGTGTGTGTTGGAGAAACCGTTTGTTACCTGTGCTTTACTGTCTGAGGCTGCGTCTTTCTGCAACAGCTGTAGTCCCAGGCTGGAGATCTCTTTCTTGATGCTCACCATGATGTCGGAGTAGTTCTCGTAGCGCTTTAGCTGATTAGACAGATTCACTACACTGTCTCTCACAAACTCATTTTCCCTGGTAAGGTTTGTCTTTATGGTCTATGAAGAGATTATCAAAATAGTGTCATAGTTCTGGCAATTCTCTTGAAGGTTTCACATACAAGTTTGATCAATCAGATGGTTACCTCTTCTAATGTGTTCATCTGAGACACAACCTTGTTCATGTAGGCATGGACCTTCATTAGATCCATACTGTACAATGTTCCTTCCAGAAGATCCACCATGGAATGGAGCTAAACACAAACAGAATAATAAAGAGTGGTTGTTTGAGTCAATATGATATTCGATATGAAACTACACTGAGTATTTATACCTAGAGAAATATATATTGGCATGACAATGCTCTGTTAAGCACTGTGGGCAGCATCTGCATCATGCTTCTGATTACCACAGAAAATAATTTTGTCAATATGTTTTTTGTTAGTTTTTACCAGTTGAGTGGTTAAAATGATTTTCTGCTGTAACCAACAGCATCTGTGGCATGCTTTCCATTAACAGAAAATCATTTTGACTCCCAGAAGAGCTTATCTTTTGTCTGCACCTCTTACAAATTCAGCTCTAAATATCTAAAAATGTCATAGTAAGGCCTGAACATCTTTAGAAAATGCCAAATTCTAGGTGTATATGACTTTCTTCTTTCTGATGAACACAATCTGAGATATTTTAATAAATATCCTGACGCATCCGAGCTTTATAATGGCAGTGAGTGGGACCAACGAGTATGAGCTGAAGAAAGTACATCCATCCACATCCATCCATCATAAACGTGTACTCCACACGGCTCCGGGGGGTTAATAAAGGCCTTCTGAAGCGAAGTGATGCATTTGTGTAAAAAATATATCCATTTTTAACAAGTTATGAAGTAAAATATCTAGCTTCCGCCAGACCGCCTTCCATATTCAACTTACGAAGAAAGTGTAAACTGGCATCGCGTCAGTTAAGCTTTTTCCGTAAGTTGAATAGGGAAGGCGTAGGATGTAGCGTTTTTGAACTGCAACAGTTTTACACTTTCTTCGTAACTTGAATACGGAAGGCGGTCTGGCGGAAGCTAGATATTTTAATTCATAACTTGTTAAATATGGATATTTTTTTACACAAACGCATTGCTTCACTTCAGAAGGCCTTTATTAACCCCCTGGAGCTGTGTGGAATATGTTTATGATGGATGGATGTGGATAAAAGCACTTTCTTCAGCTCATACTCGTTGGTATCGCTCACTGCCATTATAAAGCTCGGATGCATCAGGATATTTATTAATATATCTCCGATTGTGTTCATCAGAAAGAAGAAAGTCATATACACCTAGGATGGCTTGAGGGTGAGTAAATCTTGGGGTAATTTTCATTTGAAAGTGAACTAATCCTTTAAGGTCTGGACATCTTAAAAAATGCCAAATTAAAGCCTTAACATCTTAAAAAATGCAATAAAAACGGTAAATGAAAAGAAGTTAACCTTCATAAAATGTCGATGACCAACCTCAAGTCAAACTAAATATATGAGCTTTTTTTATTTAAACTTATTTTATATTCATTTTGCATTTTTTTTGCTATACTGTTACTAAAATGTGTCTAAGTACTGTTTAAAACATTACTTTTTGGACTGATTGAATATAAATTTAACAGATTTGTTGAGGTGGTGGTACGATCCAAATCCTCATTTCAGTTCTTTTAAAAAAGCACTTCAGTTTATATCCTACTGGTGACTTAGTGCCAAAAATGTCATGTATCTGGAACATTCTTTTAAAGGAAAGCTCTAAAAGAAAAATGCTATTTACATTCAAATACAGAATCTAGTCAAATACCAAAATCAAAAAAATTACACTTTTTTTTATTTTTTTTTTTTTACCTTGAGTAGTTCAGGAGCTTGTTTCCTGAGTTTTTCTGTTCTCCATTCATTCTCACAAGGGTTGAGTGAAGAGGGAGGAGCCGTGCAAGAACATTTACAGTCAGAGCCTGAGCTCACCGTCTCCACAGTGTAAAAATCATCCACTCGCAAGCTTCCGTCACGGAGCCTCGTGCATGCCTCAATACTCAACGGTCGCATCACGCACTTACAGCGGCAGTCTGAACCCTCAGATATCATCTTGACAGGCTCCGGCTCACCAAAAATCTGACAGAGATAGACAATGTGAGAAAGTCAGACGTCAAAGAAAAAATATAAAACACATTTTCAAAAGTTTAGGGTCGGTAAGATTTTTTAATGTTTTTGAAGGAAGTCACTCTTGCTTACCAAGGCTGCAGTAAAACAGTAATATTAAAATATTAAAATTATAGAAATATTATTACAATTTAAAATAACTGTTTTCTATTTTAATATATTTTCAAATGTAATTTATTCCTGTGATGCAAAGCTGAATTTTCAGCATTATTACTCAGTGTTTTCATAGTTTTCAGTGTCACATGACTCTTCAGAAATCATTCTAATATGATGATTTGCTGCTCAAGAAACATTTCTTATTATTATCAATTCAGTTGTGCTGCTACATTTTTCAGGATTCTTGGATAAATAGAAAGTTCAAAAGAACAGTATTTATTTGAAATAGAAATCTTTTGTTTTAAAGGTCACATTATCAATTAAATGCGTTGTTGCTGAATAAAAGTATTAATTTCTTTAAAAAAAACATTTGAATGGTGGTGTATCTTGTTTTTATAAAACGGTTAGTTCCTGTCCTTGATTCTGATTGGTCAATAGCTGTATTTTATTCACGATAAAACACGGCTATGACCGCTTCACCCAACGGTTCTGTGTATCACTACACAACACCCTTAGCAACCACTCTTAGCAACGCAAACTGTATGTTCTCAATTGATATTTTTCATTGAAGCTTACTGTATTATGTAGAAGAGTATTGTGAGAAAGAGATCGAGTGAGCGAGTTTATTACCTGCATTCAGATTTAGCATTTTCCTTCAGGTCAGTCCTATGTTCATAATGAAAAATCTGTTTAAATGTCCGATGTATTATCTTGTCCTTTTAACAGTTAAGGGGTTTTCCCATGACTGACAGCGCTAGTCAAAGCATTTGTCAGTTGCGTCTTGTTCCGTGTTCACAACAATTCAGTCTTTTCAATGTAAAAGTCTTCGCTACTGACTGACTCACTCATAAAGACAGTCTTTGCCGCCATCTAATGGCGTAATAATGTCACTTCTGTTACTGTTCACGGTCAGGGACTATTTTTTTCTGGCGGAAGGAAGGCTTTTAGTAAGAGTTTACTTCATGAAAGTTGCATTGTTACATATTTTTGGCTTTAATATTTGTATTGTGTGGTAACCGTTTTATAAAAGCAATAAGGTAGCTTCGCATCATGCCTAACAACGCCCTTCAGCCGCGACTTTTTCACGATACAGCACAGCCTCTCTTACCTTATTGCTTACTTAAATGTCATATTCATATAATATGGTGTAAACATTTATATGTTGTTTTATGGAATTATGTGAAGTACAATAAATGAAATACTTCTTATAATATCCAGCCTGAACATGAAGATCAATATAAATCCTTCAAGAGTCAGCGGAATGACACGTGATGCAATTGCAAACAAAACAAGAAGTTTAACCCTTTCACGTCCCTCCTCAATCATCAGATTAAAGTCTTTCTGCACTTTAATTTACCTTGAACACCGTAACAAACTTTGCCTGTCGGCTTGAACCCTGATGCTCTGGAACTGATCAGCCGTTACACTCTGGCCTGTGAGGAACCCACTAGTGAAACTTTACCAGGCCCTATAACACTTGCCCACAATTTGAACTCCCTACCAAACCTTCATAAACACATACTTTTACTTGATGGATCTGTGCCATTTTACATACATTTAAAGTCTTATCTGAAGTTCCAAGTTACACAAAACACAAAAATCTATCTACATTTTATGAATCAAGACTACTCACTTTGGAGATGATACAGAAAACTACTCTTTTCTCTCTCACGCACACATCTGTTGTCAGTTAGCGCTAGCTTTTACCATGGCACTGGCTTCGAAGACAGCCTGGGGCTTGAGATTCCCATAAATTCAGCACAGTGATGGGACCTGAGTGGATTTGCACCTTCTCCCATAAACAACTTGTTTTTAAACCACATCCTGCAGCACCTCACAGTTTGACAGAACATCTCTCATTTCTCAATAACAGCCTTGCATGACATCCAGTGAGATACATGTGAATATCATTTACAGAGTATGTACTTGCGCCATAGAGCAATAATTGGATTGATATGAAGCATCATGAAAGCCAGGTGTTGCTGAATATGGAGGTTGTCCATATATGGTGCAGTGCTCTCTGAGACGTCGGCCACATGTACTTCAAAAAGCCGAGGAGTTCTTTGCCTTTGTAATACCTGCCTGAAGCTAACAGCACCAATAAATCGAGCTTCATGAACAGTAGCAGTAAAAGCAAAAGGAATATGTGAAGCCACAGGGGCAGAACCCACAGAATGGACAAATGCACAATGACGGCATACGATTAAGGAAGAAGTAAATGATGCACAGATGTGCTGCTTTTTTCTCAGACTGCCAAAACAACTTGCTGTTGTTGAGTATGTACTGAAGACATGGTTGTAGGAATGATCTAAAAAGTTACAAAACCATATTTCCTTGGCTCATGAATATGAATTAGGTTGCATTCTACTGATTGACAGAAGCTCTGCTTTGTCTTAAAGGGGACCTATAATGCCCCTTTTACAAGATGTAATATAAGTCTCTGGTGTCCCCAGAATGTGTCTGTGAAGTTTCAGCTCAAAATACCCCACAGATCATTTATTATAGCTTGTCAAATATGCCTCGATTTGAGTGTGAGCAAAAACACACTTTTTGTGTGTGTCCCTTTAAATGCAAATGAGCTGCTGCTCCCAGCATGCTTTCCAAAAGAGGGCGAAGTTTTAACAGCTCGCGTTTCAATATACTCTACAACAACAAAGCTGGAGAATCTCACGCAGCCAAAATGGCGACTGTCAGTAACGGTGTTCAGCCTTACATTGTTCAAACCAGAGTCTGACACTGATGGAGAGACTCAGGAAGAAGATACAACTTATGGAATGCATCTGGACATTTCTGAATGGTTAGAGGATAAATTTATGTAGTTGCTGTGGAGTTGATTCAACTCATCGACTAGCATGTGCCGTCATGTTAACCTTTTGTTCAAATCCAGTGTTGAATTGATCCTCGTTTGCGAAGCAGTCCGGCGTAAAATGACGGCATGGTAACAACACTCCACTACAACAACTCTTCCTCTTCTCTAAAGCAGCCCAACATGGCCTCGCCCCTTTTGTTGCGTGTTCTCGGGGACAGAGTTTATGTAAATTTTAGGGTTAGTGATGTCACGAACACGGGAAGAAACTCGTTGTAGTCCCTACCAGCCGTTTGTTGTAGTCCTTAAACAGAGATTTCTTTAAAAGATAATATCTCCCTTTGCATTGAACTTTGAGCGTCGTAACTTTGCAGATGTTGTTTATGCTCTAACAGCAACATTACACACTAACTAAAGTTAAAAAAGTGAAATCATAATCAACCACCCCTTTAAAGGGACAGTCCACCCAAACATGCATTATTTACTCACCCTCATGTTGTTCCAAACCTGTATCGCTTTCTTTGACTGTTTATGTCTATACAGTGAAAGTCAATGGGGTCCAAAATTGGTTTGGAACAACATAAGGGTGAGTAAATGATGACAGAATTATCATTTTTGAGTGAACTCTCTCTTTAAGATCACTACAGTCTCAAGGACTGTTTTAGTGCATCCTTTCTGGTTGGCATTAATACATAAAGACACTATGACCCTGCATAAAAGTCAAAACACTATGACCTACTGTATTTGATTGACATCGGCTCCGCCTCCATCTAACAGTGGCCTTTTTGCTCTCTGACTGTTTGCCCAAAGAGCTTAGGCCTGTCGTCTATCTATACTGAGATTTAGAGGTCTCTATAAATGCCCAGCCATAGCACATGTGGAACTGCTTACAGGCAGTGAAAGATTTCAGCCTTTCAGAAATTCTTCATTATAAGATATGCTCCATCTTTGGGACATCCATTTGTCTGATCTCGCACTGCCACGTAGTCAGGTATAATGGGTCTAAAGGCTTCGTGGGGTAAAAGGAGTTCTTGGGATTTTTTCTCTCTCAAAACAATAAATAGCAACAAAAGACACCACAGAGATTCCCTAAACACCTGTTTGTTGTTATGTGCTGTAACATTGTCCTGATCCATGAGGTCATCATGTGCGATGTCTAAAGGTTGTTTATGAGGGAATTTGAACATTTCATCTATAACATACATTTTGAGACAAAAGCTTGAAGAAAAAATGCCATAAAAACACTGAAAGGAAGAATAATAACTACTTAAGAGGTACTGGTACATGTTGCTGATATGTTTTTGTTGTTGTTGTTGTTGTATGTACATAAATACTACTTAAGAATTAGAACTTTTAAGAACTTTTTTTGTCCATTGTTCTTTGAATTTTCGGTCTACATCATTGTCTTCTGTGTATCAGAATAATTACTCTTGTCATCGCATTCATGATCATGATGTCCTTATTTGCACATATATTTCATTTGAAGAAGACGTGATTAAATATATTTCATACATGGTGCTTAGAGCACTAGAGTATGTGAAATATGTCCATAAAAACTTTAAACAGGCTTACTCCAGTCCGTATATGATCTTTGATCTGCGTTGCGAGTGTTGTTAAACTCATTGCGGCATTCCACGCTGAAACCACTCTCGTGAAAAACGCGCTCCGCATGTTGTTACATGTTGTTTGAATTCTCCACTGTAATGGGATCTCATGCGTAATACAGCACAGTGATTGGGTTAAGAGTTAATTCTCATGAATAAATGCAGAGAAGCGCTCAAGAACCGTATGACTCCCAAAGGAATGTAGTTATTATTTAGAGGAAATTATTCATATTATAGGCAGGGAATCCCAATAATAGACTTAAAAGGTGTTTGCAGTTAAAAATGCAAAGGCAAAGCCAGTTAATTATCTGGAATGATGGATCAAAACTCTTATTAACAGGGCTTAAAGTTCAAGTCCTTGTGAAGACTTTCATCATGTAGTTCCATGACAACCACACAATAACGTATACAGGGTGCCACGCAGAAACTGGGCTACTGTCAGCTTGAAGTGGAAGGATTTAATAAAGCTTTGCTGTTCTTTTGTTTAAGCTCAGACTGATAGGGGCTGTTAAAAAGATTTAGTCTGACAGTAATTTGCCAAACTTCTCAAAAACACATTTTATCCTCTGTTGAAATTACCTCAGAATGGCTAAACGAGGTAATTAGGTGAAAAGTCCTGCAAACACTTGCAAACATACTCTCTCTCACACACTCAGTGTCTATAAGGCCTAGTGGGCTTTGACAATAAGAGCCCTTGTTAACTGGAATGAAAGAGTGTGTTATGGTCATTTTGGTGTGTGCATCAGGCATCAAGGCATACTCAGTTCTTTGTAGGCTCTATATAGCTTCCCAAATACTCTCTAATACATGCACATATGCATTATATCTAGCCGCACCATTCAATGAGGGAGTGTTTTTAGTAAAGTTCATATCTTAATGATGAAAAATGACATGGAAGTAAATTAATGACAAATGTCTTTAAAACTAAATAGCATGTTGAATTGCACTAATTGAAAAAATTGTGTTAACATTGTGTTAACTGCTTGCATTTGAATGCATTGTATTTTCAGGGTTTGCATTTTTGGGGGCAGAATTTTTTTTATTTATTTCAAAGATATTAGTCATTATTTTCTTCCATAAAAATGAACTACTGCGGAGCCCTGCACATGACATGCAGGAAAAAATAGTAGGCTTAATTGTGCGCACAATTTACTAATTAGTTCCCTCGATTTGCTAAATCGTGCACACAATTTACTATTTCGTTCCCTCAATTTATAAATCATGTGCATGATTTATAAATTGAGGGAACAAAATAGTAAATCATGCACACAATTTAGCAAAACGAGGAAACGAATAAGTAAATTGTGCGCACGATTTAGCAAAACGAGGGAATTAATTAGTAAATCGTGCGCACGATTTAGCAAATCGAAGGAATAATTCAGTAAATCGTGCGCACGATTTAGAAAAATGAGGGAACGAAACAGTAAATTGTGCGTACAATTTAGCAAATCGAGGGAACGAATAAGTAAATCGTGTGCACGATTTAGCAAAATGAGGGAACAAAACAGTAAATTGTGCGCACGATTTAGCAAAACGAGGGAATCAGTTAGTAAATCATGCACACGATTTAGCAAATTGAGGGAACAAATAAGTAAATTGTGTGCACGATTTAGCAAAATGAGGGAACAAAACAGTAAATTGTGTGCATGATTTACGAATATGTAAATCGTGTGCACAATTTAGCAAAACTAAAGAATTAATTAGTAAATCGTGCGCAAGATTCAGCAATTCAAAGGAATGAATCAGTAAATTGTGCACACGATTTAGCAAAACGAGGGCACGAAACAGTAAATTATACGCACGATTTAGCAAAATGAGGGAATTAATTAGTAAATCGTGCGCACGATTTAGCAAATCGAGGGAACGAATAAGTAAATCGTGTGCATGATTTAGCAAAATGAGGGAACGAAACAGTAAATTGTGCGCACAATTTAGCAAATCGAGGGAACGAGTAAGTAAATCGTGTGCATGATTTAGCAAAATGAGGGAACGAAACAGTAAATTGTGCGCACAATTTAGCAAATCGAGGGAACGAATAAGTAAATTGTGTGCACGATTTAGCAAAATGAGGAAACAAAACAGTAAATTGTGCGCATGATTTACGAATTTGTAAATCGTGTGCACAATTTAGCAAAACTAAAGAATTAATTAGTAAATCGTGCGCAAGATTTAGCAAATCAGAGGAATGAATCAGTAAATTGTGCACACGATTTAGCAAAACAAGGGCATGAAACAGTAAATTGTGCGCACGATTTAGCAAAATGAGGGAACAAAACAGTAAATTGTACACACGATTTAGCAAAACGAGGGAACGAAACAGTAAATTGTGCGCATGATTTATAAATCAAGGTAACAAAATAGCAAATCATGCGCGCGATTTAGCAAAATAAGGGGACAAAACAGTAAATTGTGCGCATGATTTACGAATTAGTAAATCGTGTGCACGATTTAGCAAAACGAGGGAACGAATAAGTAAATCGTGTGCACGATTTAGCAAAATGAGGGAACAAAACAGTAAATTGTGCACACAATTTAGTAAATCGAAGGAATGAATCTGTAAATCGTGCGCACGATTTTGCAAAACGAAGGAACAAAACAGTAAATTGTGCGCATGATTTACGAATTAGTAAATCGTGTGCATGATTTAACAAAACGAGAGAACGAATTAGTAAATTTAGCACATAATTTATGAATCGAGGGAACAAAATAGTAAATTGTGCGCACGATTTAGCAAATTGAGGGAACAGATCAGTAAGTTGTGCGCATGATTTATAAATCAAGGGAACAAAATAGTAAATCGTGCGCAGGATTTAGCAAATCGAGAGAACAAAATATTAAATTGTGCACACGATTTAGCAAATTGAGGAAACGAATCAGTAAATCGTGCGCACGATTTAGCAAAACGAGGGAACGAAACAGCAAATTGTGCACACAATTTAGTTTTTTTTTCTTACATATCATGTGCGGGGCTCAGTAAATACTAAATTAACTGTCCAATAAGTATGCATTAAAATGGGGTCTTTATCTCACAGATTTAGGTCTAATCAACTAAACGAAGAGCATTCCAACAGTTACAGGTCATGCAAACAAACACAATTGTTATCTAAACCTGCTACACTGACATTTGGTCTAACTGTACCAGTGTTCCTCAATCTGACCAAACATGGAATGGGCTGCTATCCTGAGATAAGATAGTTGTTTTTCCAAAAACACTTGGCAGGAGCAGTTGTCAACATTGGCCGCTTTCCCGAAAAAGCCTCTTAACCTAATAACCTCATGCCTGAAGTAGTTCACTCAGGTTATGAGTCTGATCTCTGTTACAATGAGGTGTTGTCAATGGCCAGCTCATCTTCTACCTTTAATCTAGTGCTTTGAAACAACAATAAAGCAAGTTTATGGCTAGAATTCAAGATGATCCCACACTTAAAAAAACACGTGAAACTGTCTAGAACATTCTGAAATTTCAAAGCTACATTTCTTTGATGTGCACCAGGGTCACGGTTCATATTAAGTTTGCCTTCATTATTCTGCTAAGAAAATAATAAGATACAAAAAAAAAAAAAAAAAAAAAAATAGCATTGCTCCAGTCTTCAGTGTCACATGGTCCTTCAGAAATCATTCTAATATGCTGATTTGCTGCTCAAGAAAACTTAATATTTTTTATGGAAACCATGATTTTTCTCATGATTCCTTAATAGAATTGAATTGAAAGTTTAAAAAAACATTTATTTGAAACAGAAATCTTTTGTAACATTATAAATGTCTTTACTGTCACATTTGATAAATTCTTGCTGAATAAAAGTATTAATTTCCTTCAAAAAAAGAAAAACATTTGAACAGTTGTGTATATATTTTGTATGTATATGATGTATATATATATATATATATATATATATGACATGATGAATCAAGGACAAAAGAGTCAACACTAGCATACAAAGACAATCTAATCCTGGGGTTAGTTGAGAGTCTGGATGGCATTCCCGGGGTCAGAAAAGACTGTCAACCCCTATTATAAATGAAAACAAATAATAAATCAATGTAGTAACATATCCTAGCAAAACATATCAGTGTAGAAGTATTGTATTAATTGAATCAACTACAGTTATCACAGCCTTGAAGACACTTTCTCATTTAGACTGAGACAGAATCTAGATCTGAAGACACAGACCTCCATCACTCCATTCCAACAGGACACACACAGACACACACATGCCATTAGGACAGACGTGTCAATTAGCCCCAAACTAGCTTAGTGAGCACTTGTTGATTTTGGGGACACACAGCTACATTCCAGATGAGCTTGTTTATGTGTCACAGCTCTCTCTGAACCTCAAACTCTTCATGCTCTCAGCACAGCCAAGAGATGTGAGACGTTCTGGCTGAGGAAGTCAAACAGATGGTTCACGCTTAACAGAGTCAGACTCTGTATCTCAAATACTGTGATTTCATTCAATGCTATCTGATTATAACACAAGCTTTCTTTTTGCACATTATTATTTTCACTATTTTCACATTTTTTTCATTCTTTTAAGGTTTTAGTACATGTAATCATTGCATGTTTGTGTCCTCTTGTAAGAAGAAGTACACTTTATCATACTTTTAAAAAAATAGTACTTTTTATGGAAATCAAAGAATATACTTGCGAAAGAAATGTAATATTTAATGACACTTAATTGCATGTTAATTGCAATTAAATGAAAATGTATTATAGTTTACATTTACATTAAATAAAATTAGTTAAACTTAAGAGTGTTTTTGACCCACTTAAGTACATCTTTAATTTTTTCATAATTTCTTCTATTGTCTGGTTAAAGTGTAAGCATTTATGTTAAACTAATATAGACTTTAATGTCATTTCTGTTGATAAGTCATGTTTTAAATATACAGGTGCATCTCAATAAATTAGAATATCATGAAAAAGTTTTTTTTTTTTCTTTCTGTTATTTAATTCAAAAAGTAAAACTTAAATATATTCTAGATTTATTAGACATAAAGTAAAATATTTCCAGACTTTTTTTGTTTTCATTTTGATGATTACAGCTTGCTGCTCATCAAAATCAAAAAATCAGTATCTCAAATTATTAGAATATTTAATTTCAAGTTCTATTAAATTACCATTCTCAGGGTATAAATACTGGGTTTAGGTCAGTAATCCCAACAGCAGTCATGGGGAAGTCTGCTGACTTGACAGTTGTCCAGAAGACGATCATCAAGACCCTCTACAATGAGGGTAAGCCACAGAGGGTCACTGCTGAAAGAGCTGGCTGTTCGCAGCCAAAGCATATTCATGGAAAGTTGACTGGAAGGAAAAAGTGTGGTAGGAAAAGGTGTACAAGTGAAAGGAATGACCGCAGGCTTGAGAATATTGTCAGGCGAAGCCGATTTAAGAACTTAGGAGAGCTTCAAAAGGAGTGGACTGAAGCTGGAGCTGGAGCCACCGCACACAGACGTCTTCAGGAAATGGGCTACAACTGTCACATTCCACGTACCAAGCCACTTCTGAACCAAAGACAACGTCAGAAGCGTCTTACCTGGGCTAAGGAGAAAAAGAACTGGACTGTTGCTCAGTGGTCCAAAGTCCTCTTTTCAGATGAAAGTAAATTTTGCATTTCATTTGGAAATCAAGGTCCCAGAGTCTGGAGGAAGAGTGGAGAGGCACAGAAACCATGTTGCTTGAAGTCCAGTGTGAAGTTTCCACAGTCAGTGATGATTTGGGCTGCCATGTCATCTGCTGGTGTTGGTCCACTGTGTTTTCTGAAGTCCACAGTCAACGCAGCCATATACCAGGAAATTTTAGAGCACTTCATGCTTCCTTCTGCTGACAAGCTTTATGGAGATGCTGATTTCATTTTCCAGCAGGATTTGGCACCTGCCCACACTGCCAAAGGTACCAAAAGCTGGTTCAATGACCATGGTGTTACTGTGCTTGACTGGCCATCAAACTCACCAGACCTGAACCCCATAGAGAATCTATGGGGTATTGTCAAGAGGAAGATGAGAGACACCAGACCCAACAATGCAGATGACCTGAAGGCCGCTATCAAAGCAACCTGGGCTTCCATTACACCTGAGCAGTGCCACAGGCTGATCGCCTCCATGCCACGCCACATTGATGCAGTAATTCAGGCAAAAGGAGGCCCAACCAAGTATTGAGTGCATAGAAATGAACATACTTTTCAGAAGCCTGACATTTCTGTTTAAAATATCCTTTTTTTTTATTGATCTTATGAAGTATTCTAATTTATTGAGATAGTGAATTGGTGGGTTTTTGTTAAATGTGAACCAAAATCATCACAATTAAAAGAACCAAAGACTTAAAGTACTTCAGTCTGTGTGCATTGAATTTATTTAATACACGAGTTCCACAATTTGAGGTTAAATTACTGAAATAAATGAACTTTTCCACGACATTCTAATTTATTGAGATGCACCTGTATTTGTAATTGCACGTAATGATGATGTTGCAATTTAGCACATTTAAAATATATTTAGTTTAAATGTAATATTGAATAACACACTTCAGTTAAATTTATAATCAAGTAGTTTACGTGCTTTAGTATTCAACACATCAAAATAAGTGTACTTCTTTAAAGCACAACAAATGATTAATTATTTAAAATATACTTTAAAGCATATAATTTGACATAATTGCAAAGTGCACTTTTTAAAAGTCTTGCATTAGAAAACAATGAAAGTGTACACTAATGCTGCCTTTTATTTCATTAATATTATATTATCTACAAAAAAATAAGATTTGAAGTATGCTACAATGTAAAAAATAGTTTCAACTTGAAAAATTAAGTGTTTGTGGTGCCTTAAAATTTTGAAATACTTGAAATACTAAGTGACTAAGTTTTACTAATTGACAACTTGGATATTTGAGTTGACTAAACTTAAAATTTTAAAGCAGCACAAACACTTACTTTTTTTAATTGAAAACAAGGGTTTATCTGCCTCTCTCCTAATTTCAAGATATCAAAACTTAATTTGAAGGTGATAGCATGCATTAAATCCATAAAGCCAATGAGCTACAGTGATTTTACCACAGACAGGTGTTCTTAGACATGATGCCAAGTTTTTTTGCTCTTTTTTTTGAGACGACAGCAACAGCAATGGCCCTGTCCCAAACGGAACCCTAAGCCCTTACAATGTTCCTCCGAGTCCACATTTTTGTGACGTTATTCCGCTTTGACTGTTGGGTAGAAGTCTGCTGCAGAGCTCGCAGGATCTGCAAAAGTGCACATCGAGGGCGAATATCGGCTCGCGAGCACCGTTCTGAAACCTAAAATGACAAACAGGACACTCTGCGGTCTTGTGAATGTAATGGACATGCGCAAGCGGCAGCCATTGTAAGTCCACAAGACCGCAAGTGCGAATTGTGCCATTTGGGACAGGGACAATATAATAAAAATGTTTTAATAAAGTGTTACATTTATTACTAAACAGTTCTCAGCATAACCAGCTATTTTGCCAAGTGATATATGACGTTTCTCTGCCTAGTTCAGTTCAGTATGAACATGAATTCAGGCACCAGAAACATTTTAACCACTAATCATTAGGACACTGGTGACTCAGTTTTCAAAACGATTACATAATTTGTTCATTAAAACATCACAGTTTTGTATCAACAATGCTATATAACACATGTTTTTGTTTATCATGCATCTGAGTATGATCACTAGTTTTTAAAGTGCATTGAGGAAATTTTAATGGAGCAAAGTTTCAGCGAACTGGAATGAAATTAGGACTGTCCTAGAAATGTCAGACTGCCTGGACAATTCACTGACTGAACTAAGGGCCAAATGAGACACACCCATAGTTCATTAATCCAATGCTGCTTATGTAATCTGTATGCTGTTTATGGTTTCCAGGCAACTTGACACATTAAAATAGAATGTTCAGTGGATAGAACATGGCTTATCCAATCAGAATTTAGAGTCTATCTGTTCTATAGAGTGCAACAGTGCCTGCCCACTTTTTTAGCGGCGGTGGTTCCGAAAGTATTTTTTCCATTCATTACTCACATAGGGATTTTTAAAAAGTCTTTGTTAAAGCGTTAAAAGCCATGAACCAAGACAATCAGCTACGAGGTGAATCATATCACTAAAAAATAATGAAATAATACAATGTCCTACCTGCCTGTCAACGTATGTTTTTTACATACCCTCACACACCCTGTTCGCGCAGACATCATAAGCATTGCGAAACAGCATAATCAAATTAAAAATGATGGAGAAATATTAAAGTATTTATATAAAAATGTTGATTATACATATAAAAACATTATATTTTAAGTTTACTGCAAAATATGCATATATATCCAAATATTTATGTAATTTGAGAGCGTAAGGAGGCCGACTCAATAGGTATGACGCCAGAAACCGGAAGACTAATTCGCCGTTTGTTCCTTCAAGATTTTCCTATGGCATTTTATAATGGGTTTTTCAATTTATAAGTAAAATAAAGCCTGTGGTAAACATAACTTGACGATACTTTGACTTTTTGTTCTACAACGTACACTGCACACGCACAAACCCCAAACTGTCTTATCTAGTTACTTAGTAAAAACTTGCCTTTTCAAAAATTAACTGGTTCTAAAATCGTATTTTCTCTGTAGGTGTGTGTAATTTACATTGTAGAACAAAACAACAAAGTCTAGTCAAGTTATGTTTACCACAATCTTTATTTTACACATAAATTAAAAAAAAAAAAAAAACATTATAAAACCCCATAGGAAAATCTTCAAGGAACTAGTGGCGAATTAGCCTTCCGGGAAGCCTTCCCAGTGCTTCATGGGAGTGGGCGGAGAACTCTTTTGGCACTTTTTGCTTGTGACGGCTCTCTGATTGGTGGAATTTTCTGTACAGCATCATGGGTTTTTCAACAAGAATTCTGCTGTTAAACAAAATTATTTTAAAAATAAGTTGAAATTAAAGCTGAATATTGGCATATAGATGTCTTTAGGCCAGGACTCTTATCACACATGTGAATTTGGGGCAGATCGGACACTGTATGCCTGACTTACAACAGCTTCCTTTTTCATGGCGAAACATCAGACTTTGTCAGGCCGCCACGGACACGCCCTTCAACAAAAACTCAAGATCGTCGCAATGAAACATCGCTAAGGCCTTAAGATTAAACTGACCAAATATGATGTTGATCTGGTTAAATCACTATGAGGAGTTAATCACAGTGTAAAACATGTCATTTCCTGTTGCCCACAGGTGCCGCTATGACTGTAACTGAATATTGCCATGTAGATGTCTTCAGGCCAGGACTCTAATAAAACGTGAAGTTTGGGGCAGATCCGACATTGTATGGCCGAGAAACAACAACTTCTAGTGTCATGGCGAAACATCGAATTTTGTCAGGCGTTTTCGAGTTTTCGCCCTTCAGTTTTCGAGTTTTCACTTAGAGTTTTTGCCCTTCAGCGAAAACTCTAGATCTTCACAATTTAACGTCGCAAAGGCCTTTAGATTAGACTTACCAAATATGACGTTGATCTGATTAAAGCTCTAGGAGGAGTTTGTTAAATTACAAAGTCTGGAAATGGCAAAAACTGCAAAAATTTCGCAGAGAAAATTTAAAATATCTCACTTCCTGTTAGGTTTTCAGATTTTGCACCCAAGGACTTTTTTGTAAGTATTGGGCTGTTACATGTGTGTACCGAATTCCATACTTGTACGTAAAACGTAGAGCGAAGGGCACTTAACTGAAATTTTGTAGGTGTTGCTATCGAGCCATCTTGCGACACCTAATTCTGAAACCCATATCAGATGTAAATTTTCACCACTTCTGACATGTGTGCAAAGTTTCATGAGTTTTCGAGCATGTTTAGGCCCTCAAAATGAGATTCATTTCGGAGAAGAAGAATAATTGACCGAGCAATTACAATAGGGTCCTCACACCATCGGTGCTCGGGCCCTAATAATCCGGACTGACAGCTTCAACAGAAGCAAATACCATAGATTAACAACCTTGTAGCTCACAGTATGTCTGTCTTTAAAGGTTTACAAGTTATCATTATAAATTATCCTTATGGAGAAAATGATTTTTGAGTTTTTAGTTCCAAACCCCATCTATTTAAAATGAACATCAAAAAACTACAATCATTTGTTGATTTAACAAAGAGTGCAGAAAACACTTGAAAATGAATGCTGCAAAACCCAAATGTTTTAAGCAAATGTGCTGCAAATAGCCCAGGTTCATGCTGACAAATAAACATTAACCAAACATCATCTGCTGTGGCAGACCATGAGTTATAACAGTGCTGGATGGTCAGTTGCTGCCAACAGAAGGGCCACTAAAGGTCCAGATTTTGCTCGCCACACCAATGTATTTCCTGTTCATTCACTAAAAACACCAAGGTCATAAGATCAACTCTTATGTAAAGGTCTATATAAAAGAATATTGGCATTGTTGCAGCATTTTGAGGCTCAGTGTCTGGTCTGAATAAAAATATGACAGCCCTTCAGCTATGATGGCCATCATTACCGTGACGGCTCGGTAAAAGATGTGACGGATTAAATGGGACACAGATGTTCCCAGTTACTCCTAGTTTAAATCTTGTGGTAGAAGTGTTACGACAGTTTCATAAACAGGAACTGCTTCAGTCTTTGATTGGCACTGTGTGAGGTAATGTTCCAAGAAACTACAACCGATAGAGTTTGATATTAACAAAACACAGCAGCTGACCTTTCTCTGCCTCTGTTCTGTTTTAGCATCAACCCCATAATTCTTCATCCCTCCATCCTTGTCTCTCTGTGATATGGTAACTCTGACATTGTTTATTCATCCCATCTTTCTCACCTGCCCTGCCTGGCATCATTTCCAAAACATATCCTCATTTTTGGTATGTTGTGCTAATGACAGTATATTTTATATTTAATGTTAAATAGCATGTTTTTAAATAGGATTTTAATTTTAAATCACTGCCATGACAAATCTAATCATGTGACTACAAAGTATCTTTTTTTTAGGGTCAATGACATAATGCTTTTTTTTTTTGTTTATATATTTAAAAATACTATATATATATATATATATATTTTTTTTTTTTTAAAAAATACTAATATATATATATATATATATAAAATTAATAATTGATTTAAAAAAAAAAAATTATATATATATATATATATACACACACAGTATCTCACAGAAGTGAGTACACCCCTCACATTTTTGTAAATATTTTATTATATCTTTTCATGTGACAACACTGAAGAAATGACACTTTGCTACAATGTAAAGTAATGAGTGTACAGCTTGTATAACAGTGTAAATTTGCTGTCCCCTCAAAATAACTCAACACACAGCCATTAATGTCTAAACCGCTGGCCACAAAAGTGAGTACACCCCTAAGTGAAAATGTCCAATTTGGGCCCAATTAGCCATTTTCTCTCCCCGGTGTCATGTGACTTGTTAGTGTTACAAGGTCTCAGGTGTGAATGGGGAGCAGGTGTGTTAAATTTGGTGTTATCGCTCTCAATCTCTCATACTGGTCACTGGAAGTTCAACATGGCACCTCATGGCAAAGAACTCTCTGAGGATCTGAAAAAAAGAATTGTTGCTCTACATAAAGATGGCGTAGGCTATAAGAAGATTGCCAAGACCCTGAAACTGAGCTGCAGCACGGTGGCCAAGACCATACAGCGGTTTAACAGGACAGGTTCCACTCAGAACAGGCCTCGCCATGGTCGACCAAAGAAGTTGAGTGCACGTGCTCAGCGTCATATCCAGAGGTTGTGTTTGGGAAATAGACATATGAGTGCTGCCAGCATTGCTGCAGAGGTTGAAGGGGTGGGGGGTCAGCCTGTCAGTGCTCAGACCATACGCCGCACACTGCATCAAATTGGTCTTAATGGCTGTCGTCCCAGAAGGAAGCCTCTTCTAAAGATAATGCACAAGAAAGCCAGCAAACAGTTTGCTGAAGACAAGCAGACTAAGGACATGGATTACTGGAACTATGTCCTGTGGTCTGATGAGACCAAGATAAACTTATTTGGTTCAGATGGTGTCAAGCGTGTGTGGCGGCAACCAGGTGAGGAGTACAAAGACAAGTGTGTCTTGCCTACAGTCAAGCATGGTGGTGGGAGTGTCATGGTCTGGGGCTGCATGAGTGCTGCCGGCACTGGGGAGCTACAGTTCATTGAGGGAACCATGAATGCCAACATGTACTGTGACATACTGAAGCAGAGCATGATCCCCTCCCTTCGGAGACTGGGCCGCAGGGCAGTATTCCAACATGATAACGACCCCAAACACACCTCCAAGACGACCACTGCCTTGCTAAAGAAGCTGAGGGTACCTAAACCCTATTGAGCATCTGTGGGGCATCCTCAAACGGAAGGAGGAGGAGCGCAAGGTCTCTAACATCCACCAGCTCCGTGATGTCGTCATGGAGGAGTGGAAGAGGACTCCAGTGGCAACCTGTGAAGCTCTGGTGAACTCCATGGCCAAGAGGGTTAAGGCAGTGCTGGAAAATAATGGTGGCCACACAAAATATTGACACTTTGGGCCCAATTTGGACATTTTCACTTAAGGGTGTACTCACTTTTGTGGCCAGCGGTTTAGACATTAATGGCTGTGTGTTGAGTTATTTTGAGGGGACAGCAAATTTACACTGTTATACAAGCTGTACACTCACTACTTTACATTGTAGCAAAGTGTCATTTCTTCAGTGTTGTCACATGAAAAGATATAATAAAATATTTACAAAAATGTGAGGGGTGTACTCATTTCTGTGAGATACTGTATATATATATATATATATATATATATATATATATATACACGTACATGTTACTTTATATATATATATATATTTTTTTTTTTTTTTTTTTAAATACTATATATATTTTAAAAAAAAAACTATATATATATATATATATATATATGTGTGTGTGTGTGTGTTTAACATGATTGAGATGTATATTCTCCAGTATTATTTTAGTATTATTTACTATTATTGTATTTATTAATATTTTAAATATTTTGCTTTTCTCATTTTAATTAGTTTTTTACATTTTTAATTTACAGCTTTATTTTATTTCAGTTTTATTAATATTAGTACTTCAACTTATTTATTTCTTTTTACTTGATTTTTTACACCGCATGAGTTATTACATCAAAAATGTTTTTGAAAATGAAAACGTTCATCATCACTTATATACTAGGTGACAGATAAATGCCTAAAGAACAAATACATTTGGCTCTTTAGTTTGAGGGCATTTTTAACATGCCGATTTTTAGTTTTCACAAAATTTTCAGCTAATTATCCAACATTAGTGACACATTTTTGTTATCACAGCCCTGCCTATGCTGTTTTAACCTCTCCACCTTTTCACACATTTAACCAACAACAAAGACGTTTTTAAAAATTTCACAACATAACACAATTAGTTAGGGTTACTGAGTTGGTGACTATCATTTACAATGAGTCAAGACCTCTCTCTCTTTCACACACACACACCCACACACACACCCACACACGCACACACATACTCTCACACCCAGTCATAAGAGGGTGGGGCATGTTTCTGTGGGACCGACAGGGCTGCTCTTAAGTGCTACAGCTGTGTAAGCAGACATATATTGTTTTTAACCCCAGCAGAACTCGACTCCAATTACCATACTAGGCACCGAGCCCAAAACACACTCACACACCCTATCAGGGGCAGTTTTGAAACAAATGTCATGGTTTTCTGAGGAAATGACAGCTGTGCTGTCTGTCCAAAACGTTTATTGAGGGACGTCTGTCTCTGGTTGTATCAGCAGCCTCAGTTGCACTGTTAACACAGTTGAGGTTTGATATACTGACTCATCCGAGTCTAAAACAGGGACAAACAGAGCAAAAATACATTATGAGTGTTTTACAGGTGCACTGTCAAGGCACGCTGCATTGTGGTCGGTTCTCACAGTTTTAGCCTTAAAGGCCTGGACTGGATTTAGAGTAAGGTCAGGGGTCTAAAATGCCAATTAAATTATATTGCCATGCCATCCCAAGGATTAAAGACTGGAATGTTCTGGCAGTGCCAGGAGTAATTTAGGCCAAGGCATATATGCCAAAATATGTTGTCTGCCGCTCAAGAGGGGAGATTGTGTGAGAAAGCTGATTTGTTAAGTGTTGTTTGAGTTATTCTGAATGATCTGTCTGTGAAACTGACTGTGAAAACTTTCCTTCTCCCACATGGGCTTTTCTGTTTAGTCGCACCACTTACATAGTCTGATGTGGAACGCCGTGAACGCGGACATGTCGAGTGATGCAAATCCCAGTGCTGTTGGACTAAATATCAGCACTCCTGGAAAGCAGCTTGGCCAATCAAATTCAAGGACTGGAACTAACTGTTGTATAGTGTATCTTTGTCACTAGAATGATTATTTTACATATAATATAATATAATATAATTAGAGATGCACCAATTCTAAATTTCTCCACTGATAGCGATAGCCGATTAGTCAGAGTGATATCTGCCGATACCGATAACGATACCGATAGTTTGGGGGTTCTGCCTTTTATACCTTCTATTAAATTAATTATAATTTCATTATAATTAATAATCATTATATTTTGAATTATTATATTTTGAAAGAAATGCAAATAAAAACTTTATCCTCTCTATTTCATCAACTTGTTTCGGAGTAACTGGTATCAGTTAGGAACAAACACATTACTCAAATTAATATTAACACACATTAACTAAATTCTGAAGATTAAATTAATATTTCTTCACTTTCTGAATGGTACTAATTCATATAATTACTATTTATATTGAACATCAAACTGGTTTCTTAGCATCTTCTTTACACAAAGCCCAAATGCAGTGTATTTTTCTGCCCTCTTTTGATTGACAGGATACATCGGCCCTGACTATCGGCTGTTTTTAAACTATATTATATTATATTATTTAGAGATGCACCGATATCCGAAAGCAAATTTTCACACTATCAGCTATCAGCCGACACCGATTATTGGCCGATATATCTCTAAATAATATAATATAATTATATATATATATATATATATATATATATATATATATATATATATATATATATATAAACAACTTACTGACCTCAAACTTTTGAACGGTAGTGTATAATGACTTCATACATATTTCATGCTCCCGGACCCTTTATTAAGACAGATTAACATTATACATTTGACCTCGTGGAATTTCACTTTTCATTAACGCTAATAACAGGACACGTCATTTCACAATCCCCAGATGAACTTTCCATTTCAAAATCTCACGAATGCCACAAATACAGACACTCCCATCCAGTACTATTACAAAATCAAGAAAATGTTGTCTTGCTCTTTATAATTTGGATGGAGGTTTGATGTCCAGTCTTCAACTCTGCCAAAAAACACCATGCGCAACAACGAATGGCATATCAATAATAAAGACAAATGAATCTAATCAGATGATAAATGCACTTGTCAAGTAGGCTAATCGAAACGAGATCATATACTAATAATCATGTTTATTGCAAAACCGTATTAAGCATTCCCAGCTGTGAGAAATATGTGCGTAAAATGTAGCCTAAGTGTGTTCTTCAAAAGAAAAGGATATGAAACTTGTCTTACCTTGTTCATTGCTCTTGCATCTCTGGCCAAAAGAAGCATATATGTTAAAATACTTGCGTAGATCCACATTTTTCATTAACTAGGCTAACCCAAGTCCCTTTTTTTGCACCTTCCACCTAATGATATGATTTGGCGTCTCTGAAAGCACCTGTATCCTCAGCCTGGAATTATGAGCCTAGATTCACTCGAACACAGGTTTACGGCTCCATGATTACAGGTCGGTGCCATGCAGAGTTGTGTATGTTGTGACGCGCAACTTCAGTGTAAGCAGCAGCTCGAGCTTTGCTCCGCGCAGATCTGTGATGAACGCGCGCGCGCGCGCACACCCACCATCACCATCTCGGACACTCTGTGCCAATGCAAGGCGGGGAACCACTGGCACCACTTCTGTGCCAAAAGGACATTTATGTTTTGTGCGTCTGTGTAAATATCCAAGGACATTTAAAAGTGACCGCTGACCACTATAATTATATTTCTATAATAAAAGTTATGTGTAAGTCATACCTCGTGGTTAGCTAGATACATAATTTAAGACAGATTTTTATATGTTTCATATTGTTCTTATTAATAATAATCGTATCGATATTATTTATTTTAGTATTAGATATTTCAGTGACAAATAATGGGCAACATAAAGCAACCTTCAGGGTAAGTTTTCGCTGTTGTCTAGCGCCCTCTTTCGGTTAATAATGATTATGACGGGAAAATCTCGTGTTCCTAAAATGTTGTGTGAATAAAGTGTTTTTAAATGTGCCAGATATGCTAGAAGTGCTTAGTGCTTTAAAGGGATAGTTCACCCAAAAATAAAAATTCTGCCATTGTTTACTCCGCCTCAAGTAGTTCCAAACCTGTATAAATTTCTTTGTTCTGCTGTACACAAAGGAAGATATTTGGAAGAATGTTTGTAACCAAGCAGATCTCGCCCCCCATTGACTACCATAGTATAGCCATAGTATGGGGGGCGAGATCTGCTTGGTTACAAACATTCTTCCAAATAACTTATTTTGTGTTCAGCAGAACAAAGAAATTTTTTACAGGTTTGGAACAACTTGAGGGTCAGTAAATGAAGACAGAATTTTCATTTTTGGGTGAACTATCCCTTTAACTAATGCA
The DNA here is from genome assembly GCA_039654765.1 of Mylopharyngodon piceus. NCBI lineage: Eukaryota > Metazoa > Chordata > Actinopteri > Cypriniformes > Xenocyprididae > Mylopharyngodon > Mylopharyngodon piceus. The sequence continues at coordinate 22,223,143 of CM077453.1, read as the reverse complement.
TTAACTAACATTAACTAATGAACCATACATTTGTTTAAATATTTATTCATCTTCGTTAAGTTAACAAAAATAGTTGGCAAATAAAAATGCAATGTTTAGGTCCATTAAATAATAGGCTATTAAAAGATACAACTTTTGATTTTAATAATCTATTGGTAAATGTTGAAAATAACAAAGATTAATAGGCCTAAATGCTGTAGAAGTAGGTCTATTTTTAGTTATGTATTATAGCTCACGTTACATAGTTAGCTCACGTTAACTAATGTAGTTAACTAATGTTAACAAATGAAACCTTATGTAAAGTGTTACAATTAATATTAATAAGAAAAGCATATGCCTATATATTCACTTTCAGAAAAACAAACGTTAATAAACATTATTAAACGTTTGAATAGGCTAAATAAAATATCAATAAATAGAATAATTAGAAAATAATACATGAACAATATGTCAGCTTATGTGCATTAATGAATATTAAGTACTGCTTTCAAATCTCAGCCTGTTTTTTGTATAAACCTTCTCTCCTAAAATGTTATTTAGCAGGACGACGAACTGAAGAAAATCTCTATTATTTTTCAGTATTAATTGTAGTGGTGTTCAGAAGAATGTTCTTGCTACTATGATTATTGTGATACTGTAAAAAATGGCTTATTAAAGGGATAGTTCACCCAAAAATGAAAATTATCCCATGATTTACTCACCCTCAAGCCATCCTAGGTGTATATGACTATCTTCTTTCAGGCGAACACAATCAGAGTTATATTTAAACATATCCTTATTCCTCCTAGGTTTATAATGCATCCATCCATAAAAAAAGTAATCCATACGACTCCAGTGGGTTAATAAATGCCTTCTGAAGTGAAGCGATGTGTTTTTGTAAGAAAAATATCCATATTTAAAACTTTATAAATTCAAATAACTAGCTTCCGGTGGACGACCGCACGGAGAAGTACAACGTAATGACGAACACGGAGGCGCAGAGGATAGAGCAAAACAAATCACCGGTCACGAATTATTTAAGTCTAAAACGATAATTTTTAAAGAGAAATGTTGAAGGATTTTGATATAAGAGAAGAGGAGCTTAAATTTGTTGCACAGCCCTATTTGTTTGAACCGTAAGAGGCGTCTAAGCTTACACCACTCCTACATCCTGCATCATACATCGCGTCAGAGGATTACTCATTTGGCGCAAGTCGACTTGTGCATTCTGCGTACGGTCGTCCGCCGGAAGCTAGTTATTTGAAGTCATAAAGTTTTTAAATATGGATATTTTTCGTATGGATTACTTTTTATATGGATGAAGACTTAATTTTTTACTTCAAAACGTGGCCCCCCATTCACAACCATTATAAACCTTGGAGGGCTAAGGATATTTTTTAAACATATCTCCGATTGTGTTCGTCTGAAAGAAGATAGTCATATACACCTAGGATGGCTTAAGGGTGAGTAAATCATGGGATAATTTTCATTTTTGGGTGAACTATCCCTTTAAGCAATACTGTCACCCCGCCCCCTTTGACCAACGAGGAATATTATTGGCCAAAAGAAACCCGGAAGTAAAGTGCAGTGTTTTCAAAGCAAGTTATGCACGTGTTGGAAATATGGTCCGATTCAAGTCGAGGTAATGAAGAAAGAAAGAAAGAAAAAAAAGATATTTTGAGTTTTTTTTTTTTTTTTTGAACTTTTAAACAATTCTGACCTTTCGTTACTTTTGGACTGTGTACAGGTATTTGCTACTCGAGCTTTGCGTCTCTGAACGGAGCAGTCTGCAGCTGTTCAATGAGAAATCCGTTATCCAAACGTTGAAAGCAGCGGTGAACCGAGCACACGGAGACTACGGATCAGCGCACTTAAACATAGGGGTGTTGGGTAAACGCTGCTCTTGTTTTCATTTTGTGCTCATCGTGAAGATCTCAACGATATGAGAAATAATACGACTGATAATTGTTTTATGTTACAGTTACATTAACTCATTAGCGTCGTATTGCATTTATTTAGCTCAGTGTAACGTCTCCTTACAGAATGGTAAAATCTTTTCAAATATTCTGTAGTGAAATACCTGAATGCCCTCACCGGAGTGGTCTTCATACGCTGCAGGAAATGGAACTATCGACTCATCTGGTCTGCCCTTCCTTTCATCACCTGTCTTGAGAACAGAGGCCAGAATGTACCGTGTTTCCTCAACTGTATACATGTTGGAGGTACTGGTCCAAGTTTTGATGGCTAGATGACAGCCAACTCTCCACAATGTCTTTACATGTATGTTCTTACAGCTGCCCATGTCTTTGCCTGATCTCCTCCACAGGGACGATTAGAACTTGTCAGAAGTTTCTTGTTAAGTACAATAAACAACAGCTCAACAGAATGCTGCTGGACTGCAAAACGGATGGTATGTTCTTTCTAAGTTGCATTATAAGTTACATGGTCAGTTATATTAGACCCCTACGAGGCAATGTGTTATATTTTTTTCATGTTTTCTCGTGATCTCGACATAACAAATGAGATATGTTCTTAACATCCAAACCATTATCCAACAGCAATTAAATACCATACTGTGTCTGTACAGTTACTTCTGATGTAATTGCATGAAATAGAACAATTCTATATAAAATAATAGTGGATTTAACATCAAAATTTAATGTCTATGCTAAAATGTATGTTTTAAAGGGTTAGTTCACCCAAAATGAAAATTCTGTCATTAATTACTCACCCTTGTGTCGTCCCAAACCCGTAAGACCTTCGTTCATCTTCAGAACACAAATTAAGATATTATTAATGAAATCAGAGAGTTGTAGGACTCGTCCATAGACAGCAATATAACCAACACTTTCAAGGTCCAGAAAGGTACTAAATACATCGTTAAAACAGTCGACGTGACTGCAGTTGTTCAACCTCAATGTTACGAAGGGACAAGAATACATTTTGTGCGCAAAAACAAAACAAAAATAACTTTATTCAACAATCTCTTCTCTTCCCTGCCATTATCCTTACACAGTTGATGCAGTAAGCACAGTGAAGGCTTCAGTGTTTACGTCCGAATGCCGGCTCAGTATTGGCCAAAGCTGATCACGTGAGCAGCACAATGCATGCGTGTGATGTTGACGCAGGAGCCGGCCAATGATGAGTCGGCGTTCTGACGTAGAACCTGGAAGCGCTGGACGTAAACAACGTATGAGAATGACACAGAAGAGAAGATATTGTTAAATAAAGTCGTTATTTTTGTTTTGTTTTTGCGCACAAAATGTATTCTCGAAGGTCGAACCACTGTAGTCACGTCAACTGTTTTAACAATGTCTTTAGTACCTTTCTGGACCTTGACAGTGTTGATTATATTGCTGTCTATGGATGAGTCACATACCTCTTGGATTTCATCAAAAATATCTTAATTTGTGTTCCGAAGATGAACGAAGTTCTTACAGGCGTGGAACGACATTAGGGTGAGTAATTAATGACAGAATTTTCATTTTGGGGTGAATTAACCCTTTAATGTAACCTCCCTTTAAATACTTTGGTCAGTTCAAGAATAATTTATACAATTTTATATTTATTTAAAACAATTAAAAGAGCAATTTCATGTCTATCCTTGTATTATTCAACTGGTTGAGGTGGGATTTAGGAAAGTAATTAGTAATAAGTAATGCAATACTTTGGCTGCTACACTTACACTGTTGAAGATGTAATTAGTAGTTAGTAATTTTAGAGTAACTTACCCAACACTGAAAATAATGATATGCACAGATAAATAATTTATAATACTGCAATATTCCATATTCGAGTGCACCTTAATACCCTCATGTCACGATTCGATACATGTCACTATACTGAACTCACAATATGATATTATTGCGATACTTCAAGACATATGGTAAAAGGTTAACAAAAAATTAACTGTTGATTAAAATGCTAAATTTGGTATTACATTGGGGGTGAAAATGAATAGGACAATGCACAGGACAATGTTGATACGTATGTTGATATTCATATGTTCATATGTTGATATGAATAAAAATATTCATGATTCTGAAGCTAAAAATAAAGAAAAATATGAATAGGCTTGCACTCTGTCATTGTCTATATATATTTCAAATAATGTAGCCCACTTTTTACTGGTAACATAAGACATTTGGCATTATCAGGACCCACAAATATTCCCCCTTTGCATTATTATACAATATATTCAACATTATATATAGTAGTTAAATGTAGTTCTAACTTCTAACACTAAAACTCTGTAAACTTGAATTTTTTCCTCACACAGTAATTTTCATTTTGCGGTGAACTATGCACAATACATATCGTCACTATCCACGATATATATTGTTGCATTTTTGTATTGCAATATATTGTGACACGATATATTGTTACACCCCTATTATGTCAAGATCACGAGAAAATTACAGTCACCATGAAATCAAAATGGACACTTTTTCACAAAACCAATAAATTTATTTCTGTTGGAAAATAACTCCCCCAGGTGGCAAACCATAAATCTCTGGAAATACAATATTATAAAGTGTTTTTTTTTGTTTTTTTTTCTTTTTTTTCTCTAGTTTGTGATATTTGAGCAGGCAAGGGATTTAATCTGAAAAGTTTTCTATCTGACAAGTTTTCTCTTCCCTTCCACAACAGATGAAAAACAAGAGGTTAGGAGAGCAATCCTGAGCTGTTCCCTAGATTCTCTTAGAGGGGAGGAAGCTTATGAAGACAGGAGTGATGATGATGAAGAAATCTAAAGCCCCTCATATAAAACTTTATGTTTGTTGTGTAGGTCTTAAAGACATAATGTAACCATGCATTGATCAGATGTTCTGATATTTTATTTTATACAGCTGTTATAGTACATGGTTCATCTGGAGCCCTAACATTTCTGATAATATAAGAAATATTTTTGAAGCTTTTTTCAATTTCACACTGTAAGCGATTTGTAAATTGAGTATATCTTTACATTACTGCTATTATTGTATAAACTCTGGCCATGTGTTGTGTAGGTCACGTGTATATCTTTTTTTTTTCTTCTGTACTAATTAAAACTACTGCTTTTTGTTGTTGTTTTTCGCTCAAACTGTCTTTAAACATTTGTTTCAAATAAACCAAATATTAATAACAACAAATGCTTTGATAATAAAATTTAAAAAAAGTATGCAAGATTACATATGCATTACACTACATCTTACAGTCAAATGCACCAATGAGAGTCGGTGAATCCGCGCTTGCGCACCTCGTAAACCCTGCGAGGCTTATAACCCTCATCCGGGTGTTTACGGTTCCCGTTTGGCGACCTGTCGCCATCTGCCTGACTTTATTTAGCTTAAGGAAAATTTGGGTTAAAACCCATTTATTCAACCGTTTTCCTCTTTTGGAGAGCGGCTAACGCCTTGTGGGGCGCAACACTTCCCACGCCGAGGAAAAACTGCGCTTTTCAAGGGGCGAGGCCCCGCTTTTTGGGCACTTATTTTTTTTGTGTTAGCACAGCTTTTTTTAACTGAGACATTTGGATTGTGTCTCTGTTTTTCTTTCGGTTTGTTTGTGGTCAAGATGTCGCCGTAATGGGGTCTCCGCGTTTGACAGAAATGAATAAGGGCCTTCGTCGCCTGACCCGCATTCACAACAACCCGTTGTTCTCCCCTTTTACCCCGTTTAATGCTAAAGAGCTCCGACGCTCTCTCCCCGGAGTTCGGCCTCAAAATGGAGAAAAACCCAAACGCAAACAACAGCAGCAGCACGAAGATCCCGCCCCGTTCCAGCTCTACAGGCTCGACTCCTACAGACTCTAAAGCCAAAACAGGTACAGAATCAGCGTCTTATACACACAAACACACGCTTGTCATGGTCAACTTTGAGGGGAAAGTGTATATATACGTGTTTGGGACTTGCGGCATGGTTTTGTTTGTGTCTGCCGAGATGACGTAGCCACGGCTAGCGATTGGCCTGTTTCTTGAATAAACAATGGAGAAACTCGTACAATATTAATAAAGATTAGTATTTAACGTGTCGGAAATGAACTCATTCATTGTTCATTAAGTATTTCCATTGTTTTTCAGGGATATTTTTTACTTTTTAATATTTTAGGCAACATAAATTAAATCCATAGTAAACTAGATTGACCCATGATATAAATATATTGAATATTTTATGTAAATATTTATATTATAAATAAATTTTAGTGGAATTAAGTTGGTTTTAGGTGAATGTTAGGTTAGTAGTTTATTGGAATTAAGTTTTGAATCAAAACTTTTGATATCTGTTTATTTATCTATATAGAGGAGTGACTACCCGTGTTATCAGAAAATGATTATGTATGAGGTGGAATGGATATATGCACTGTACACAACAATAAATTACATACATGGGCCGAAAGCTGCAAATTCCTAGAAAAGGGTGGAACTGAATTAATCAGCATTAAATCATAATGAGTATTATCAATGTTAGTAATACCAGGATCATAAAATTTAAAGGTGCAAAAATCTCATGAAAGGTGTCACATTTTATGAAGGGCTCCATATATTTAACATGTGTGGGCAAAGTGAGTTCATTTATTAATCTGTTATTTAACATTTTTTATTTATAATTTTGTTATCCGGGTATTTAATAGCATTCAAAAATATCAGTTCCACATTTTCCCAACTTGATCAGACTGGATTTACTGTGTTTATGTAATTTATTCTAGTGTCAGTGTATATATATCCATTATCCTCCTGATATAAACTAATGTTCTAATAACACAACATGGGTGGTGTGTGTGTGTGTGTGTGTGTGTGTGTGTGTGTGTGTCACTCTCTTATATAGTTAAACCAATATCAACTAACCCAACATTTCTGACCGTATTCCCCCGAGTGGAAATTCATATTTAGGTTTAATTTATCTGCTACTCCTCTTAGTAGCTGATCGGATGCATGAGGATCATGGTCAGGATCTATTCTTGTCAGCAGTCTGCCATGTGACCAGAAGAAAATCTTCAGTGCTGTGTTGCCCTCTAGCTTTTGGATGGACCCAAGAAAGCCTCCAGCATATCAGAACCAAATCACTGTAGAAGATAACAAACTTAAACAGTGTTGTCTATGTTTTAGTTATGACAGTGTTTTTATGTAGGCTTCTGAACTGTATGGGACAGGGATCTCTGCTGCCGGATGATAAGCTGTGTGTGTTTACACCCCTTGCTCTTATCATGGGGTCCTCTAAAACACCTTAAAGTGCAGCGTGTGACTGGATTGATTAGCTAAGGGCTGTGTGAATGTTGTCAAACATATTGAAAAAATATCAAATTGTCAGTATTACAATCAAGAAAATGTAATATTTTCCCGAAATTGCTGGAGGCACCTTCTTATCAAGTAAAATGTTCTGCTTGGAGTAATATATTCATGTATTTTGACACGTATCCTTCTTTTTCCTGTTCTTTTAGATGGTAAGAATAATGGGGGCTCAAAGCGCTATAGCCGCAAACGTGAGCCTACTTTTGCCAAGGCCGAAAGCTTTCCAGGCCCACGTCGCCCCCAGCCACATAAAAGCAAGAATTTTGACAAGAGACCCCCTCAGAGAGGTGGCGGAGGCGGGCGACAGTATGGACTCGCTGGTGGTGGGAGAAGAGAAGAGGTGTTACAATAAGCCTTTGGATTAAGATTCATTTGTGCTTTCATGAAGGGCTGTTTTTATGCTTCCTTATTGCATGTTAAATTGCAGTAATCATGTTGGTTAATGAACTACTAGAAAATAACACAAAGTAAACAAACAGACCTGTAGGTACATGGAGTAACCAGGATAAACTGTCGGGTTCTCTCTCACTAGGTAGCAGAGAACCGCCGGGCAGAGTTTAGCCCGGCTCAATTTGCTGGACCCAAAAAGATAAGTCTAAACCACCTGCTCAACTTTACGTTTGAGCCAAGAGGAGGCCATTTTGGCTCCGGAGGTGATGGTCATTCCTGCTGGGGTCGCCGCAACAAGTGGGGTCACAAACACAAGCCCTTCAACAAGGAGCTTTTCCTACAGGCTAAGTGAGTACAGCAGAATGTGTTGCATACTTTTATATGAATTGGTATTAAATCGCACATAACAATATTTAGTGTACCACAGGGTTATTTTTAGGATCATTAATGTAGTATTATAATATTTATTAAAGGGGTCATGACATGAGAAATCAAATTTGCCTTGATCTTTTGACACATAAGTGGTCTTTGTACCATTAAAACATCCTGCAAGTTTTATAGCTTAAAACGTCATCCTCATTATTATCAAAGCATTTATTTAATCAAGCTCCAAAAACAGCTCGTTTTGATTTTGCAGGGTCTGTGACATCACACGGGTGAACACATTTGCATATGACTGCCTCCAGAGCAAGACATCGACAAATAGTTATGCATTATCGCACCATAGGCCACACCCACTTACATTCAGTCGCTTAACGGCTGACATTTGCCTACAATGGACGTGAGTGTCGTGTTACATCAAAAGCAAATATAATCCATTATAATTGCTGGATTTTGTTTACACTGGATACAGTATACAGATGCGCATTCAGTTTCACATACTCCACACATCTGAGTCTGTCGACAACAGGACAAATGGAGGAGTGAAAGAATGTTGCTTTGATGCATCCAGTTTTAAAAGCTCTTTTGCTCTCTAATGGAATTCCGGATTGCGTCGGAGGATTATATGTTTGTTCTGAGCTTTTTGTTTTGTAAATGAGGCACAGTGTAATGGGGAATTCTCAAAGAAACTTTTGTTAAAAGATGAAGCAGCCAACTGTATTGGATCTGTTTGCAGCTACATCACAAACCATAAGTAAATAATTTCATGAAGCTTTGTCTGTAAATTAAGTTTTTATATGTATAATGCTTTCAAAACACTTACTCGCGTGCAATAGTGAGTGGGCGTTGATGCTGTTTCCGATGCAATGACGTTATGCAATAATATGCAATAACCAGTCATAACAGTGGCCGTTTACTGACAAGCCTTAACCCTTTGACGCATATGATCATACTGGTGTGATTAAGGTTCAGTGCATCACATGATCAACTGCTAAATTCAAATGTGCTTTCGTGCTTTGGCTGGCGCTGAGTGAGTGTTTCTGGCTCAGCGCCTTGTCATACATCACAATTATTCAGTGTTTTCAACCACATAATGTTTATTTTTAATGTTTCAGACAATTAAATACATGTGAGTACAGTGGTTCAATATTAATATTATAAAGCGACGAGAATATTTTTGGTGCGCCAAAAAAAAAAAAAAAATAACGACCTATATAGTGATGGCCGATTTCAAAACACTGCTTCATGAAGCTCCGGAGCGTTATGAATCAGTGTGTCGAATCATGATTCGGATCACGTGTCAAACCGCCAGGCTGCTGAAATCATGTGACTTTGGCGCTTCGAACCGCTGATTCGACACGCTGATTCATAACGCTCTGAAGCTTCATGAAGCAGTGTTTTGAAATCGGCCATCACTATATAGGTCGTTATTTTGTTTTTTTTTTGGCGCACCAAAAATATTCTCGTCGCTTTATAATATTAATATTGAACCACTGTACTCACATGAACTGATTTAAATATGTTTTTAGTACATTAATGGATCTTGAGAGAGGAAATGTCATTGCTGGCTATGCAGGCCTCACTGAGCCATCGGATTTCAACAAAAATATCTTAATTTGCATTCCGAAGATTAACGAAGGTCTTGCGCCCGTTTACACTGCAAGCTCAAGCGGCGCGTGAGCGTAACTACATCGTCACTGCAGCTGCAGAGACGCGTGAGTATTCACACTGGAAGCGTTTGTACAACGTCACAGTAGCGGCTCGAAGCTACATATAAAGTGAGCATTTCTTTACAAAGACAGCTATAAACTTGTTTTTATTAGTTGGTCATTTATAAACTTGATAGTCTTGAAAGTTTGTTAACATGGGGAGGTGTACAACATTCGCATATAAAAGTAAATAAATAAATTAGTAAATAAATATAAATAAATAGATAAAAGCCTCATGTCATCCATTGCTGCACATGAATGAGGTAAGCTTTGTGTTTTACATCATCTGCCGTGTGCACGTTTACAAGACTGCAAACTCGGTGGAAAAAAGTCAGCAAACTCGGGTTTGATTTGGGTATGCTGCAGCCTATATATCTCTCTGTGTAATAACTAAAAGAATGTTTATATATCATATTTTCTGGCTAGTTTACTTTAGTTTTTTATAATACACCATACTTTAACCCAAACTGAATAATTAAAAACAAGTTTAAATGGGTAAATCTTCTATAAATATTTTTGATTCTTATTAATTAATTAATTCTTGTTAAAACACATTAGACATGCTTATTCTGTGCATTTTGAACACTTTTTGTGTGAAATTATATTTATTTTGTCCATCAAAAGTGTACTTTCACTTTAATTGAGCGTCAGCAGCGCAGCAAAAATAGACTTGGCACCGAAACCCCCATTTCACTGCTGCTCACGCGACGCTCCTGCTTGACGCTTACACGCTGCTCCTGCTGCCGGTGTGAATGCACTCATTGATTAACATGCATGCCGAAATAAATACACGCTGCTTACGCTTGGAGTGTGAAACCGGCATTACGGGTGTGGAACGGCATGAGTAATAAATAAATAAATGAAATTATTTTCATTTTTGGGTGAACTAACCCTTTAACCGGCCACTTTCATGTATTTCGGGAGAAGTGGGTGAATAACTCACATTGGGGTGTCAGCTAGAATATTTTAAACTTGCGTGTGAAAGGAGCCACCCTTAAAAACGAATCATTTCAGAAAGAGGGTCAGAATGAAAGTTGAAAATAATCATTTTTACACACACACACACACACAATATATATATATATATAATAATATTTCTTGTTTTTTTTTGTGCAAAGAACTTTAACATTATAAGTGAACCTCAAGGAAAATGCATGTCATGACCCCTTTAATGTAGTAGTATTATTTATATTTTTAATTTTTTATTTTATATTTTTTGTATTTTTTTTTTTTGCAGTTTTAGTTTGGTTTATTTTTAAGTTTAGTTTTTAGTTTTGATAATGAAAATTAGAAATGATGCCTTGGCAACTAACTGAAATATTTACTGAAAGTATTATCTAAATTGCTAAATTTGATTTCAGTTAACATTTATTTCAATTAACATAAATGTTTTTTAATAGTTTTAATTGTAATAACTGTAATAACACTGGTGTACTGTTAAAGGTGATTAAACAGTCTAGGTCTGCTCCACCTTTTTTCACTTGGCCATACTGGATTTACAGCTTGCAGTCAATGTGATTATTTTTTTCTGGTGTTCTTTTGTGTCAGTTCATGTAACCAAAAGAGAAAAATGATTTGCTGATGAGTACATCTTTTTGTCCACAAGTTGCCAGTTTGTGGTGATTGACGATCAGGACTATCAAGCTCACTTCACTGATCCGGACACTTTGGTGGACTGGGACTGTGTGCAGCAAGTGGTTAGTTCAGACTTCATACTTCCTTGTACATGCTGTCAGTGCCTTTTCTTAAAATGTTGCTTATGACGTTTTTTTCATTCCACACAGCGCATCTACAGCCATGAGGTGCCGTCTTGTCCGATCTGCCTGTATCCCCCTGTGGCGGCCCACATCACGCGCTGTGGCCACATCTACTGTTGGCCATGCATGTTGCACTACCTCTCTCTGAGTGAGAAGAGTTGGTCCAAGTGCCCCATTTGCTATGAGGCCGTGCACAGCGCTGATCTCAAGAGGTTCATACCCAAATTGCCTGTTTAGAATGCTTGTTTGCTTTTGGTTAAAGGTACAGTAAGAGATTTCTGAGAAACACTGTTGTTATTTGATATTGACACCCAAACAAACACACCCCTTCCTTCATTGTTTCGTCCCCAATATAATAAATACACTCTATGCACTACAGGCAACCACTAACAGCTGACGCATCAGACAGCTCACACAAGTGTGGATGAATCAGCTGCGATTCTTTAACAACAACAACAGCATACAACAGCTTATCTTGGTTCTGTGAAACAATGAAAAAACCATTGTTAGTCATGTATCAAGCAGAAATAAAGCAATCTCGGCATCCGTTTTCAGGCCTTCCTGCTCTCTAACATCTCTCCAGCACTGGAAAGCTTTTCCGAGATTAATGCAGGTCCTAGCTCTGGCCTGATCGTAACCCTTCTTCCAGTTATATTCCTCTGACCACTCCCTCTTTGGTAATATCTCAGCCATCTCTCTTTCTACATATGTCCCGTCCGTTCGCTCGCTCTCTCTCCTCCTCATGAACGGATTGCTGATTGGCTACAAGAGTGTTATGGTGCTCGGTCTGATAGGTCCGATCCACTTTTTTTTCTCCTGTTTACCTAGTCAGGACTAGGTACAAACACTTTTTTGTTGTCACACACAGAACAGAAATCTAGCAAAAATTCACAAAATTGTTTGTTTAGATGTTGATTTAAATTTACAACAGCACTTCTCAGAAATGTCTTACTGCACCTTTAATGTGAACATCATGATGTAAACTTCATGTAAAAGGGTAAAAAAACAAAAAACACCTGGTACATAAGTGTCATATACACTACCTAGTACCTACTGATCAAAAGTTAAATAAGAGTTTTTAAATTGTTTTTGAAAGAAATCTCTAATGCTCAACAGGGCTGCAATTATTTGATGAAAAATACAGTAAGAACAGTAATATTGTGAAATATTATCACAATTTAAAATGTCTCTTGTAAAGCTGAATTTTCAGCAGCCATTATTCCAGTCTTCAGTGTCACATGATCCTTCCTTTAATATGCACAATGTTGATTTTTACTGTCTTTTTGATCAAATATATACAGCCTTGGTGAGCATAAGATTAATTTAAAGGAACAGTTCACCCAAAAATGAAAATTACCACATGATTTAGTCACCCTCAAGCCATCCTAGGTGTATATGATCTTCTTACAGATGAACACAATCAGAGTTATTAAAATATATCCTGGCTCTTCCAAGCTTCATAATGGTAGTGAAGGGGGCGTGAGATTTTGAAGCCCAAAAAAAAAAAAAACAACCATCCATCATAAAAATATATTTTTTTTTTTTGTAAGGAAAAATATCCATATTTAAAACTTTATAAACCATAACAACTAGCTTCTGGCAGATGGCCGTATGCATAGATTTATGGTGAAAGAGTAGCCCCCTGACGCAATGTAGGAGTAGTGTAAGCTTAGGTGAGAGTAGACTCTTCTCGTGGTTTAAACAGAAAGGGCTGGGCAACAAACTCAAGTTCCTCTTCTCTTATATCAGAATCCTCTGACACATCTCTTTAAAAATTCTCATTTTAGACGTCTAATTCATGACCAGTATTTTGTTTGGCTCTCTCCTCTGCGCTTCCACGTTAATGCGTCGGGTCAGGGGTTACTCTTTCACTGTAAATCGATGTGTATAGCTGTCTTTTTCTTACAAAAACCCATCACTTTGCTTCAGAAAGCCTTTATTAACACCCTGGAGCCATATGGATTACTTTTATGATGGATGGATGTGCTTTTTTTTGGGCTTCAAAATCTCACGCCCCCTTCACAACCATTGTAAAGCTGGGATGAGCGAGAATATTTTTTTTTTAATGTAACTTGAGGGTGAGTGATTTTTGGGTGAATTATCCTTTTAAGATAAAAAAAAAAAAAAAAAAAAAAAAACCTTAATTATTCCACTTTTGACCAGTAGTGTAAATATTTACTCAAAAAATTGAACAAATTGTAATGTCTCATTTATGTTGTCATTGAAACCCATCTTGTCAACTTTCAGTGTGGTTGCCATGGAGACCCGTCAGTACGTGTCCGGTAATGTCATCACTATGTGTCTGATGCGGAGAGAGAAAGGATCACTGGTGGCTCTTCCCAGCTCTCAGTGGGTTAAAGTGGAGGAGCCCATTAATTTTGATGGTGAGGCATTCTGCTGTTTGCATGAGATTTTTGTGGTGTTGACTTTAGTATGTCTTATTTGACACTCTTTCTTTCCCCCCGTTTTCTGCAGATGTGCATTTGCGTGCATACTCTAAGCTGCTGCTGGCGTCTCAGCAGCAGGTTCTGGGTTTGCTGGCTGAAGAGAGGATGGCTCTCCAATTCCAGCTCAGCCAGGAGAAAGACGACCCACAGGCCTGTTTCATACAGAGCGCCCTACTGCAGCTGCAGGTACACATGCATTCACACAGGCTTATGAATGTTGGGTTGGACAAAACTAGTTAAACAAGTCACACTGCTGTTTTGAAAAGTAGTTGGTATAAGTTACTCACATAGTTTAGATGTTGACATTGAAACTATTCAAAGGGACAAAAACATTTGAATTGTATAACTCGTATAGGTTATGCAATTTATTTTTATTTTTTAAGTTTAATAAACATTTTCAGTTTCATTAACTGTTTTATTTTAACAATGTGACAGGGAAAAGCTACAAAATTTTTGATCACTTTGGAAGTCCCTTTAGATAAAAGCATCTGCCAAATGCACAAATGTTAATAAACAAGTAGTTGCTATATGTTACTCAAAAATATCTTAAACTACATTAAAGCCATTTAAGGGGACAATAACTTGTAATGTGTAATTTGTTGTATAATCTATTATTATAAACCATTTGTGCTTCATGCTTTTATAAAAATCTGAATATATACAATGTGACATTTAAAAAGGCTAAACAATTTTATTTATTTTTATTTTTTTTACTGGAAAAGCTACATGATTTTGAAAAGCGTTGAGCTATTTTACATTATTGAAAGTGTTGTTAGATATTGTTCCTCCCAAACACTGCACTCTAACATGTAACCCTCACACTTTATCTCTGATTGAACAGGAGCGGGAAGAGGGTCTTTTGAAGTGTCGCCGTAAGGATGGCGGTTCTGTTGATGGGGTGGACATGAGGAAACTGTCTCTATCTGAGAACTCCTCTCCAGAGGTGGCTATGGTCAAGAACCTCACTAACTCCAAGGTCAGTAAAAACTGTGCTCCTTTCTTTTAGTACGACTCTACTGCTCCACAGGCTCTGTGCTTCAGAATATAATGATCATGATGGTCTCAATCAAAGGCTAACGCAACAGCTTGAGGCCGTCTACACTGAACGTGACAAAGCACTGCATCCAGTATAGACAGCATTACTGATTAGAATGGGTTCTATTTGCATTTGTTGCGTCACACTGCTCACGTCTGGTGGTAAAAAATGTTGTACTTATTGTTTTCATATTGTATTGCAAAACACTTTTGCTGCTATTGAGGTGGGATATGGGTAAGGTTAGGGACAGGTTTGGGTAGGTTTAAGGTGGAAGGGAAGGTTCAACTGTGCAATTATATATGTAACTACAGAACTTAATTACAGCTGTAATTACATGCTGATTTTTTTTTTTCCCCCCAAAAAAAAGTACAATGTAAAACATATATGTACACTTTAATTGCATTGTATCAAATGATTCATTTAAATGTTAGTACATAGTAGTTACTATGCACTTAATATAAATTGGGACCTGAATATTGACCAAATATTAGCATGCATCATTGGGCTTAATGTAGTGTGTCCCACCACAGCCCATCCTGCAGTATGCCTCAGCTTTTGATGATGAGCTTCAGGAGGCTCATGAGGAGCCGGTGGAAGAGATGGCCGCTCAGAGTGTTCCTGAGGTGGCCGAAGAGATGCCTGAGGGGGCTGTGGAGGACAAACCTGTTGAGGAGACCAGTCAGACCACTGCTCATGGCCCATATTACTACTTCTATCAAGGTTTGTGTTATTTGTAATGATGCTTAAAGCTACCAGTTAATTGCATTTTACCACTTTTAGTTATTTTGTACACCGTAACTCTGTGTAAGCAATGGAGATGGAGAGTAAATATGACTCTGTCTTTTGTGTCTGTAGCTGAGGATGGTCAGCAGATGTTTCTGCACCCAGTGAATGTGCGCTGTCTGCTGAGAGAGTACGGGAGCCTGGAGAACAGCCCTCAGTCTATCACCGCTACCGTAGTGGAGATTGATGGGCACACTGTGTCTGAGGTACCCATAGTCTCTCACAATTATGACAGTACTATCATACATTTTCACATGACCTCAGTGCCCAGTTAACATCCTGGCATTAAAAATTGTAATTTTGCAGCTTTGTGTATATAAAGAATCTTTTACTAGGGTGAATTTATGTTGCTCTCAAAGGATCAGGTTTTAAGTATTGCCTACCATGATTAACTAATTAACACAGACCTTATTTGTAGGATATCCGCCGCCGACATCGTTACCTCTCTCACCTGCCCCTCACGTGTGAGTTCAGCCTCTGTGAGCTTAATCTTCAGCCACCCATTCTCTCAAAAGAGACCTTGGACAGCTTCGCAGGTACAGGCATGCTAGTAATACAATACAGTAATACAACTCCACTATAAAATAAGTGTAAATGAAAAAAGAAGTATTAAATAAGTTTACACTTGTAGTAAAATTACAGTTAAAACAACTAGCTTTTATTTTGGTGGAAAACTGCACTTTCTGTGGGGAAAAAAACAAAACAAAAAAAACATTTACAAACCGGAAATGGGAAATGCTTTATTATACTACATATGTCATTATTCAATGTTTTGCTATACAAGTTTGGGGGAAAAAATAAATAGTGATTTGTATTTGCGATTTCTACAAAATAGTTATTAAAAGTTATTTTTAACATTTTTGTCTTTCTGCCAGATGACTTGGAGAAACGGAAGCGCCTGAGACAGAAGAAAGCAAGGGATGAAAAGAGAAGGGAGAAGAGGATTGAGATAGAGGAAAACAGGAAACAGGGGAAATGTGAGGATTTAATTCCCCATTGCTTATTGTTTCTTTATTTTTAATTTTTAAATTAGACAAAATATGCAAAATGTCGAATTGTAGATCATTATTGAACTCAATTCAGGATGTTGTATTTGGTTTGTCAAGGTGTGATTATTATCTTGGTGTGTTGTTCAGATCCAGATATGCACATCGGGCTGGAGAACCTCCAGCATTTTCCTGCGTTTGGTTCTCCTCCCCACAGCGGCTCACGGATGCAGCTCCCAGAGTTCCTGCTGGGACCCCCGTCTCCTCTGAGCAGCAGCCCTTCATCAGGTAACATTCACTCTCTCTTTCCCTGGCCTTCAGTGCTTCGTCTTTTTTGCTTATTTCCTGCATTTATTTCAGATGGAGTGATGTTCCCTAGTCTGAGTGAGCACAGTCCGTCCCTGAGTGTCGCCAGTGTGGAAGAGGACTCTCACTGCATGTCCTTCGCTCAGGTTTGCCTAAAGCACTTTCTTTCATGTTTATAACAACAAAACGGTCAATATCGTAGCCATCACATTTTCTTCATGTGGTGGGAAAATCGTAACTAAAATGAAATTAAAACTAAATTTGAATATAGTGTTTAAAAAAAAAAAAAAAAAAATGCCATTGTGAGTGTCAAATTGTACCATACTGATGATCCTCTCTGGTGTAGATGCTGAAAGATGGGAAAGCCCGTGTGGATGCCGGGCCTAAAAGCACCCAAAAGAAAGGTGAGCCTTCTGTCAACACTTGACTGACTGATACACTTGCTTCTTGCTGGCTCACTGTTAACTAACGTGACGTGTGTTTTCCTCCATACAGACATGTTCTTGGCCCCTCCTACAGCAGACAGTGATGGAGAGAGTGACGGCTCGGATCGGGTCCCAGTACCCAGTTTCCAAAACTCCTTCAGTCAGGCCTTCGAGCAGGCTTTGTCACAGCTGGACAATGGAAATCAAACCCCAGCACAGGCTTTACCCATCCCTGGTGAGAAAAACATTTCTATACACTACTGTTCAAAAAGTCTGGGGTCAGTAAGATTATTTTTTTGTTTGTTTTTGAAAGAAGTCTCTTCTGCTCACCAAGGCTGCTTGTGTTTGATCCAAAAATACAGTAAAACCAGTAATATTGTGAAATCTTATTTTAAATAACTGTTAACTAATTACAGCAGCCATTACTTCAGTCGTCAGTGCCACATGATCCTTCAGAAATCATTCTTTTGTAGCATTATACATTACTGTCACTTTTGATTAATTTAATTCATCCTTGCTGATTAAAAGTATTGGTTTCTTAAAAAAAATCTCACAGGCCCCAACTTTTTGAAGTTGTGTAATGTCATAATTATATGTAATTTATTAAAAAAAATAATAATTATAAGAATAAAAGAAGTGTTAATTTGGCACAAAAATAATGGGGGTGACTGCATCAAACTCAGACACAAGTTTCCTTTTAAACACTAATAATAAAACATTTGTTAAACCACAAAAGCACATAAAATGCCACACAGGGATCTTTCACGATTCAAATGAATCACTAAATCCTTTCTTTGAACCAGCTGATTCATTCAAATGATTCATTAAAGTGAAACTGCGCTCCCCTCATCTAGCTCACACTGAAACAAAGAAGAAAAAAAAACAAGCAGGCATTTTTTTTTAAAAAATGTTTGTTACCTTTCTTTCCATTTTAGACGAGAAAGGAGGGAAGAAGAAAAAGAAAAAGCAGAAGCTTCTGTTCAGCACCTCTATGGTTCACACCAAGTAAACACTGAAGTTCACCCTTCACTCCTGTCACTATCTTCTGCCTTATTCCTCCCATATGCTTAGATTTCATTATATCCCTCAATATCAGCTTCCCTCCTTTCATGCCCCAGTCAAACAAGACCCTCTCCAGACGTTCAGTGACCTGCAGGAAGTTCAATAGCAGCAGTGATTGTACTCACCATTGACTCAGTATTATAGATCAGTCCCACAGTTCACTTACAGAAGGGACTTTAATGTGTTGTACTGGAAGAACAGACTCCTGTAACTTCAGCATGTCTCTCTTGTCAGCATTTAAAGAGCTCTAGATCAGTTCCATTTGACATGGTGCTGTAGTTCAGTACTCCATTACTGTCCAGAATGTGGATGGAGAAAAATTATATGGTTGTTGGTTATGGGTTGCAGTGATGTATTTTGGGGGGTCATGAGGTAGCAGTCAGCCAGCTGCAGAGACGTCCTGCCCCCCCTCTTCATCATGACATCGTTGTACTTCAACCTTCATGCTTTGAATCTTGGAATAAACCTTAGCAATGCTAATAGCAGAAAAAAATGAACCTAAAGTGAGGATTATATGCATTTGAGTTAATTCTTCCTGTCAGGCACATACGCACAAAACTATGCTGATTGTAACACGTTCATGCTTGTTTGTTTACACGCCATCACACAAATTTCTTCCTGTTTAAACTCTGAGCTCTTGTTGTGAACTTCAGTTTGTATTCAACTTACCAGCTGTTATCATTATCAGCCTGAGAACTGCCTTTCACAATCAGACACATTAATAATACATAAAAATGCAAACAAGAAATTATTTTTCTGCTGGAATAGCTGAGAACTTAGTGGGTCTTTTAAGCACTTGACTATTAGAACCTCCAACTATTAGACAGGGTTCAGAGCTGCTCATGTTTTATAGAGTTCAGATGTTGAGACCAGCTGACTCCACTGCTTGCTGCGTGTTGAGTGAACTGAATATGTAAAGACAAAGAAAGGCTATATAAAATTTTTTGTAGAGGGTTCAATTCAATTCCCCCCCCTCTATATTTTCTTTTTTTCTGATGAAAAACCTGTGGTAAAGAACCTGCATATAGATTAAGTTGAATAAATAAAGGATTATTATGCACTGGCATTCTGTTTGTCTTATTTAAAACATTTAATTTCACTCTTTAAAAAGACCATTGATATTTCTGTGGACATTTGCATTAAAATAGTGTTTGGCTTTCTGATTGTAATCACAAAAATGGTGCTGCAATAAAATGTAATTTACAGGTTTAAATGAATTTTGATGTTTATATTGTTTTTGCATTAGTCTTGTTTTTAAAATGTATGTATTCACCATCACTTCCTGTATAAAATATATTTTTTTTTTTTTTTTTTTTTTTTTTTTTTTCCCCAACAAACTAATTTTATAGTTGCTCAAAGCCGCCTTTGCACATTCCTATTCACATCATGCAGTTGTCCATTATGTTTGAAAGAAAAGCATAGTAGGTTTTCTATGGCTAATCAATGTAAATAATTATGTAATAATAAAATAATTATTTCTGTCATAATTTACAACCCGTGTTAGCATTCCCATTCATCTTAGAGCACCTTTAAAGGTGAGCGACTATGTAGGTTTTTGACTGTACTAAAGCATAAAAATACCATAATATGTTTGCAGATATTTATTAAACATGCTGAGTTCACATACTCGTTTCTCTGAAAACCATTGCTACAGCCAGTTATTTTACTTTGAAATTTGCGTTCCGTGTCGGAATTTCTGTTTTTGTTTAGGTCTGTGCAAGACCGCACGTTGCCAATTTACCCAATAGTATTTCGCCACCCTGGGTTGCCAGTTGGCGGAAAACACATGCCGCGAATTGCAGCCATGGAAGCCAGCAAACAAACTGGGTCAGAGATCGCAGATTCCACCCGACCTAAAAAGACTCAGCATCCATCTAAAAATCTCTATGAACGGGAGCATATTAAAACGCGATATCAACTCATAAATCAACTAATTATCTTACAGTGTGTAAGTCTCCTCGCCTTTCAAACTGGCAACCCGCGAGAGCGTCGAGTCTGAGGAGAAAGGGGCGGGGCAAACAATATTTTGAATTTGGACTGCAGTACCCATTTCAACCACCAGCTGTCATTCTTACATAGAGCACCTTTAAAAATGATCACGCCCACATAACTAAAAAAAATATAAGTTCTCAATTTAAAAGTACAATTTAAGACAATTTGTTCATTAATTCATGTACTGAAATGTAGTTAAAACAATACATCTTTTTTAAAACATTTTGTTTGATGTCTTAATGTAGTTAAATACAGCAGTAACACTTAAGGTTTTATTAGTTCATGTTAATGCATTACTATTAACAAAAAATAATATATTCAGCATTACACACACACACACACACACATTATACAGCATTTATTAACCTTTGTTAATGTTAATAAAAAACAATCGTAAATTAAAACGTTTTAGACGCACATTTTAAATTGCATTAAAATAATTTTTTTTGTCATGTACTATGGCATAGTGATGGGAGAACCAATTGCTTCGCAAAATGATTCATTGTTTCGAAGCGTTCGAAACGCCACACGCTGGTGACCCTGCTGGTCAGAACAGTGTAAATGCAACAAAAACTCAGGCCAAACATGCATAAAAACACCTTTTACAAACCTCTTGCAAATGTTTTACTGAAAGTAAAATCTATCAAATGCATATAACTAATCATCTAATAAGATTAAATATCAAGAGTCTGTGTAATATGTGTTCTTTTATCAGGTCCTGTTTTGTTTGTTCAATGGACGGCTCAGCTAATCAGGCCAATAAGAGACTATTATTATTCCTTTTAATTATACTAATGTCTGATTAAAACATCTACAAATGTATAAAATTGATCAGAGATCAGGTAAAATGGTAAAACCTATTATTTAGTCTACGGGTAAAACCATAGAGATTTTCAGTGGTTCACCGCTGGGGTCTGATCTCAGTGAAATCGCACGTCTCATGGGTTCACAGAGATCATCGCCCCCCCAGCGGTGAACCATTGAAATTTCGAAACAGTTATGACATGACATAAAGCGTCGTTTACTGAAATCACGTGACTCTGGCAGTTTGATACACGCTCCGAACCACTGATTCAAAACAAAAGATTCATAAGGTTTCAAAGCTTCACGAAGCAGTGTTTCGATATCGCCCATCACTACTAAGCCTTCCATAAACTTTCAAATCATATTCTATTCAGTATTCACAGAGACATTTATTCTTATGGTCACAGATCAACTGCTCCAGTTGGGTACAGAAGACATCATGCTCCTTTTGTTTGCCAAAATGATTTTATTCTCATATTTTGATTACACACAAAATTGTACTACACAAACTGGGCGGTTACACAAATGCATTATTCTTCTCACAGTACTGCCAAACAAAGTCATAGATGCAATTCAATATCAAATCACTGGCTCAACTTCCTCACCCCCTCTTTATTGTCAGATCAACTGGAAAACTGTAAGGCTACAGGGTAAGAACGGAAATGAAACGCTTTGGTTTGATTCATTAACAATCTCAGTAAATGCTTATTAGATATGGAAAAGCTGCACAGTACTAAAAGATGTGATAAAATGAGAAGATTATGTGTATGAGTGAGAGGAGCGCAGAGGTTTTTAAGGACGTGAAGAGAGATGCATTCATGTATATATGTAGCAACAATGAAAGGATAAAGATGGATGGTGTTCATGATGGAAGGATAAAAGCGCCATTATAAGGACGTGAAGAGATGCATTCATGTATATATGTAGCGACAACGGAAGGATAAAGATGGATGGTGTTCATGATGGAAGGATAAAAGCGCCATTATTTGGCCACACTATGTGTCAGACGGAGCAGATATGAAAGCTATTAATCGATAAATGGCACAGGATGAATTGATGAAGGAACAGAAAATCATTGGACGCATGTTTACAGCTGCAGGTACTTTGTCGCCATGGCAAGAATTGGGGCTCCTGTTGGGACACCAGGGAAAGGGCCGCTGGATCCAGCAATGTCGATATGGGAGTAAGGCAGAGGTTTGTCTGAGTCCACTCCATGCTGATGGGCAAATGTGTAGATGGTTAATATATGCATTTTTGCAAAAATGTTACATTTTTAACTTTTTCTCCATCAGCGTCTTATTAAGTTGCCAGCACCAGAATTTTTGATCATTTTTTAAAATCATTTTTGAAAGAAAGAAAAAAAAAAAAAAAAAAATTACTAGCTTCATTCATTCTTTTTTTGTAATCAACACTTTAATGTGGTTAACATTTTGAACAAAAAGCTGAGAAAATCGCATTTTTGTCAGACTTCGTCCAGATTGGATTCAGAATCAGGATCAAACTGTAGATTGAGTCCATCAACACCCCTAAAAATACACAGTCGTTACCTCTCTTCGTAAGTTCGACATTTCATTCGGTAACATAAGGCAGTTTTCATTATATGCCGTTTAATGTTTGGTGATCACGTTAGCAAAGAGCAATAAAAAAAATTTCAGGAAGAATGTTTTCAGCTTGTTTTTTATTTTTACATAAAAATATGGCATGCAGTTGCTTCAAACAATGGTATAAAGCTATCCAAAACATTCAATGTAGTTGTGATAATAGTAATTAATAATCGCAACTACAATTTCGAGGGAATAATCGACAATGTCATAATCGTGCAGCCCTACGTTAGCTTGATAAGCCAGGATATCATGGTCCCGCCCACACTCCTGCTCCCGCAGATTTAATTGCAAGCACAGCTGTCAATCATGATGTTACACCCCTTTTATATAGCATCAAATAACTAACTATAACCAAATTTATTTGTTAAACGAACACTTGAACATACATCTGCGTGATAAGAACTACCTAAAATGACAGACACCATCTTTGGAAAATGTGAAGTGTGATTGGATTTTTGTTTGGCTTGCGTCCCTTTCCATTACATGGAGAGGGCGGGGTTTATGACCTATACTGCAGCCAACCACCAGGGGGCGATCAAAATGCTTTGGCTTTACTTTTCAGGTTGTGTGTGGCACACTTGTGCTGCGTCCCAATTCAGAGGCTGCATCCTTCGAAGGGTGCATTCGATTGGAAACAGCGCCCTCTATAATATAACAGTGCAAACACAGATTGCCGAAAAAACTCGTCAATGGTGGGGAAGTCTTGTGTCATAAATAACGGAAAAAACTGTCAATGGCGGGGAAGTGCTGTGTCATAAATAACGCAAAATCTCATCAATCTAAACTGATCTACTACATCAGGAAACTACATCAGGAATAAGGTTCTTCCCATAGTTCTCCACGCTGAGATAGAATCTATAGGTGAGTGTGTGCGTCTACCTTATCCAGTCCAGAAGCCATGATGAGGAAGGCGGCGGGCGTCTGGTGTCCCCGTGGTGTGGCAGATGAGGGCAGGTTATTGGACTGCAGGATCTCCTCATACTCAGACTTCCCTTTGTGGAACTCATAATCCTCCCGACGAATAGTGGACACCTCAAACAGATCTCCCAGCACCTCTCCCGCTGCCACACAAACAGATTTCTGACAAATGAAACTACGTTTATAGAAACAAAAACAAATGCATCTTAGCTCTTCTTACCTTTCTGCCACTGCAGAGCGTTTCCTGAGCGTTGAGCAGCACCGTTATCCATTATGATCTACAGTGACACATGGAGAGTGACACGGTCAAAATGAAAATGGTCACAGTAGCACTGATGTGTGATGAACATTGTTTTTTCTACCCTGGGAAGATATGTTGAAGTACTCACAGAGTAGTGCGGTCCCATGGCTCTGATAGCATGTCCGGTCAGAGTGGCAATAGTGAAGAGATGAGGAGACACCTCCTTCAACGCCTACAGAAACATACACGAGAGGTCCAGACCACAAAAAACGATAATGTCATACTTAATATAATAATTTATCAATTGAAATAGAATGAAATAAAATTAAATATACATATTAGATGAAAAAAATTAACTTGAACCAAAATAAGTTTGGTTGAAATGCCAATAAAATAATTAAAAAAACTAAAAACAATTATTTAAAAAAAAAAAAAAAAAAGAGCAAAAATGAAACCTGAAAAGCAGTTGGGTCCAATAAAATAAGCTTTAGAGCTGATTGATTCTGGTTAAATGGAGAATCTCATTTTTTTTTTTTTTGTTTCACACATAGATCACGATTCTCCCACAATTCCAAACAGACAACTAAACAAAATAACATGTAATTTACTAGAGGTTCTGACAAAATGTTAATTGTTGCAGTCTATTTAAAATGTTTAATTAATCTGAATGAATTTTTTTTTTTAAATGGTTTAATGAACGATTTAATGACTCGCTCATAAATACTTCACTTGTTTCATTACAGGATGAATCAGCTTCTTAAAAATACAGCTTCAAGTTTTCAACATGAATACCAAATTTAAAACACCAAATTCAATATTCTAAAATTCAAAACGCAGAAATTCAGATCGTACTGAAAGTAGGTCAGAGGTCCAACTTCCGGGTTCTACAGGGAAGAGTAGAGGATCTCGGAAAAGTCGAACGTTGCATTTTGGCCAATTACAGAGCAGCAATAATTCTCAGCATGTGAGACATTTATCTCTGGGGGTCTTTGCTACGATATTTGTTTTAGTATAAAGTATATTTAGTATGGAAGTGATTAGCATGCGTAACAGTAACTCTATAATTACTATATTTCTGCTGCATTCTGTTATCGAAGATGGATTTTAGGCTATTTCACTCGCTGATGTTTTCAGCTCAAGAACGTCACAAATGATCATTCAGATATATGTAACATAGCAGGCGCGATTACACTAAATTATAGCCTGTAAAAGGAATAGGTCTAAACGAAACATAGGCTATGTTACTCCAATTAATTAACAGATTAACAAAACAAAAAACTACGTAGTATAGGCTTTGCTGAATTTTGGTTAATTTTTGTGTTCCACAAACATGTAAAGCATCTTGTTTGTTTTCTTTATTTTACAACAGCACAGTATTTTGTTTTTATTTGTAAGTGTTAACAAATAAACGTAAACGCACGCTTTAAAGTTTCCAATGATGATGTGTTATCTGTATGACCATAAATGATGGAGTATTAATACAATTATAGCCTACTGCTGTTTAAGGAAAGAATCCAAGTGCCTCACGCCTCACGCCTGTACAGTACACACAACAGGCTATCAGTTGGATTGTTAAATTGACATCGCAGCCTGTTCATCAAAATAAAATGCAGTCGACCGAATATAGCCTATAAAAAGTACACTGCTCGAGTTCAGCGTGACCACCGCCTCACTGTGGTGTTATGCCAAGCACATTTTTGCTCACGTGAAGAATGCTATTTTACGAGGACACTGAACAAGAGTGAAGTACAAAAACTTGTTTACGAAGTAAAAGTTTAGCAACCAAATGTTAGCCTACATCTCGAATAATATGGAAACATTTGGATTAGTGCTGAATGAGAGAAAGCTCAACGCCGTTTGTTTCACTTTTAAATAAATTCGTTTTGGCTTTGCATTTAGGCTAGCCTATATGTTGTTTATAATGAATGCCGCTATAGTTAGTGCTTTATTTTACAATTTTAGCCTTTATACATTTTTATAGCCTATTATATACTATAATTGTATAAGCCTATATTTTTTTTCTATATTTACTCGCGTTATATATTTATATATAATATATAGTAGGCCTATTATCTATATAGCAAATGGCAACTAAAATAGCCCAAATAACATTTTTTAACATTATACCAAAAGTTATAGGTCATAATGTGTTTACACAATGATAGAGGTTGCAATCAAGAGAGCTTTACTCAGTCCATTTTAAATTCTAATTTTTGCCACCTCTGAAATAGGTAAAATAGCTAAGTTCAAGTAAATATGCTAGAAAAACATTACTCATTCAATATGTGCATTATCCTGATGGGACCAGCTGCACTGTCTAAAGTGAGCAGAGAAAACCAGTAGAGCCTGGCTGATCTCAACTCCACAAGTGACGCATATAATTTTACCTTGTGCAGTCTTAAAATGGGTCATTGTTGGTTCAATGGCTCACTGCTTTTTAAGTTATTTTAAATTATTTATTTATTTAGCGGGGCATGGCACTGTCTGCGTGAACACGACAGTCATCCAATTGTGTTTGTTGGAGTTTGGAGTGTGAATTAGCCTTTAAATGCCTTAATAAGCCTACAATTTGCATGATATTGAGCGGAAATAAATCATGTGTAACATAGCAGGCGCGATTACATATCTGAATGATCATTTGTGACATTCTTGTGACGAATTTCTGCGTTTTCAATTTTAGAATATTGAATTTTAGAATATTGAATTTGTTATTCATGTTGAAAACTTGAAGTTATAGTGTATTTTAAATGTAACATTTTAAAGGGGGGGTATAATGCTATTTCATGCATTCTAACTTATTTACACTGTTAAAGAGTTGGATTATCATGCTAAACACGGCCAAAGTTTCAAAACACGAGTTGGACGTATGACGGAGTATTTCTGTGCCAAAAATACTCTTCCAAATCCTCACGAACTTCGGGGTTTTTTTTCGAGTATGGGCCTGAGTGACGTAAACGGGGGCGGAATTCCTTGTATGGGCACTTCTCCCGGAAGGGCGCACGCGCACACGTCGACCAGAGAGAGAGCAAGAGCACGCCCATCAACGCGCGTTCGGCTTTACGGAAATCGTTGGCAGCGCTGCACAGGTCACAGGACTTCACAGAATCAACAATTTCACCAAAGAAGTGTGTTTTTGGTTGTGAGGGAAAGATAACCTTGCTTCCCAAAGAACCCAGTGTTAAGTGGAGCTGAGAGTTTTGTTCTCACGCATTACATTGATGTACTCTCGATATTTGTCATTAAAATAACCATAGAAACTGATAGTTGCAATCGCGTTTTTATTGCTTAAAATGAATAGAGAATATCTCGTGTTTTCCGTGGCTGTTCGAGCCCTCGGGATCGGCGCTTATGGTTTCATAAACAAAGCCCAGTTCTACGCTGGATTTACAGATTGTTTGAAACTGAAAGATGGAGCGGTCACAGCGATAATGATCCTGGTCACGAGTCGGAACCGCAGGTGGTGAGTAAAACTGCTTCAAATGTCTGTTTTGTTGGCAATAGGCGCCTAAGTGCATATAATGTAAACAACACGAACATAGTTAATTCATAAATTCATTATTCATCATTCACTATACGCTATATTCATTATAGTGATTCAAAAGTTATCCATGGATAATGCGATGATGTATTGCGTGTGTTTAAATATATTTGTTAATCTATCTCCGCTCACAATGACACGCCTCCAGGCACTCGGCTGTTTTCGGAAAGACTCGGTATAGCATATGTATCTTCTATAAATATGATAAAACTAAAGACTTTTCAGCGATATGAAGGATGCTATACTACTCTATAGGTACTTAAGATTAATATGAGATTGGCAGAAACTGTGTGTGATACCCCCCCTTTAAACATCTTATTAAAAAAAGATATGCAGAGCAGTAGGTGGTACACACAAGCAAATTAGACAGAGTGAGAGTACAGTTAAAGGTATATTTTTATATAACAAGATGATTTTGATCTCATGATAGTACCCTTTTAAATCTTAAAATAGTAATGCATACTATTCTATATGCTGATATATGTGTGTACCTGCTCCTTCATCTCACACAGCAGGTCCACCATGACCATTCTTCCTTCAGCATCAGTGTTTCCAACTCGGATTCTACGACCGGCACGAGACACCACCAACTCGTCTGCCACATAACAATCTGCCAAAGGGTAAAAAAATAAAATAAAATAAAGGATGACAAATACTTCATAACAGACACCCAAACCTGTCAACACATGCAGACAAAGCTGCTTACCAGATCCGACACTGTTCCGCACCATTGCCATCGCACCCACAACCTTCAGGTGTTTGGGCTTCAGTTTGGCTAGGATCTAAAACAACAACAACAATGATATTAGACTCTAATATTCTTCTCATCTTCAGTAATATGAGCAGGTGTGTATATGGGATCAGTACCGTGAAAAAGCCAGCAACAGCCGCAGATCCACATTTATCTCTGTGCATTCCAGCCATGATTCCACCGGCCTTGATGTCCGCTCCACCGGTGTCATACGTAATGCCCTGAAACAACATTCAATGTTCATATGGACTGGAAACTGCTCTGTCCTGGGTGTCCAAATACAATTAACCTAAATATTACCTTGCCAACCACCATGAGAGTCTGTTGAATGGGTCCTTCTCCACTGTAACTCAGCTTGATCACTCTGGCCTGATGGCGTGGCACAGCTGAAGCAGAAACATCAGCCTTTTAACACAACTTAATGATACATTACATTACACAATCACTAATGAGATCCAGAGTTGGAGTCTTGAGCTCTGGAGAACACAGAAATGTGGCCTTTATCTAGGTCTTATGCTGAATTTTCAGCATCATTACTCCAGTCTTCAGTGTCACATGATCTTTCAGAAACCATTCTAATATGCTGATTTGATGATTTTTTTCTGAATTCATAATGAATTGAATGTTTAAATGAACAGCATGTATTTGAAATGGAAAACTTTTGTGACATTATAAATGTCACTTTTAATCAATTTAATGGATCCTTGCTGAATAAAAGTATGAATTTCTTAAAAGATTTTTAAAAATAAATAATATATTTATAAATTTTTTTCTGTGTTTGGAAAATTTTAAGATAAATTCAGTGTTTGAAATAAAATGTTATTATGAATTTATTTATAAAATCAATCAATCCTGCATTTTCTCTTTTTTAGTTTTCAAACTAGAAAACTAGTTTATGGATCAGTGCTTTGAGGGATCTAGTTTTGGCTCTAACTGATTTGAAACAAGCTGTGGTTAGTATAAAAGTGAAATTTCTCTGTAATTTAATATTAAATCCACATTACATTATATGGATATTATATCTATATATTCCATATTAAACTGTGCTCTTACTGTTAGCACAGCGGTTGACTGCAGCCAAACAGGGGTACTCCTTCTCCAGAGTATTCAAATCACTCACTACTGTCACCTAAGAAACACATGGAGATTAATGAAGCATATCAGTTCTTATTAGCATGAGATACAGCTTTAAACTGTATTAAATGTTCACTCAAAGACTCACCGTTACAGGACTATCCTTGAAGACTACTTGAACATACTCAGCTACACGTGGAGCAGCCATTCGCTCTGGGTCAGAGCCGCCGATATCACGATAGACAAACCTGCACCATACGCAAATGACCTTTTTTATTGCTTATTGTACACTGTAGGTCTTAGTCAAAATGATAGCTCAAAATTGGGGACACAATAAAGGACACACAATCATACCTGCCGCTCTCCAGAGCAGTAGCTAGCTCAGTAATGGCGGCTCCCTCTGTCTGGTTCTTCGCCCAGACGCCCAGCACCGCCACCTTATGAGGGGACGTCTTGGACTCCCTCACCTCTAGAGGCTGACAACACAGATATTAACTAGGTTACGCTGGTACTGACAAGCATTAAAGTCTAAAACTAGAGAACAGAGAAGGGAGAAATAATAGAGCATTACTTCTATAAGATTCAGTGTTACTTTAGTATTACATGTATAGTATTTATATTTTGGATTAGTTTTTATTTTAATTTTAGTTTAAGTTTTAGTAATTTTATTGTGCTTTTGACATTTTAATTAGTTTTATTATTATAGTTTTTATTATATTTCTATTTGGCTTTATTTTTATTTCAGTTTTAGTCATTTTAACTTAAACATTTTATTTCAGTTAGT
The DNA here is from genome assembly GCA_039654765.1 of Mylopharyngodon piceus. NCBI lineage: Eukaryota > Metazoa > Chordata > Actinopteri > Cypriniformes > Xenocyprididae > Mylopharyngodon > Mylopharyngodon piceus. The sequence continues at coordinate 22,192,905 of CM077453.1, read as the reverse complement.
TGCTGAGGCAACATTTCTAAGTTTCGTTTAAGTTTTAAAGTTAATTTCATCATCTAATATTTATACATTAATTTTTTATTTCAGCTTAAAGCACCCACATTATGCTTTTTGGATATTACCATTCATGTAAGTGTGTTAAAAAGCTATTTGTGATTCTGAACCGTAATTCCAGTTTTACTTCCTGCTTAAATCTACGTTGGTTTGTAACAAATTTGCATAATGCTGTGCTGATGAATAGAAGAAGAATAGGATAGAGGAGAAGGAAGTTCAACACTCTTATTTCTAAATCTGTCAGTCAATAAATGTGAAAAAGTAATTTGCATTACTTATTTTAAAAAGTAATTAAGATATTTTGTTGTAAATTGAAAAAGTAATGCGTTACTTTACTAGTTACTTGAAAAAGTAATCTGATTACGTAACTCAAGTTACATGTAATGTGTTACCCCCAACACTGCTCTTTGAGAAGTTGATGTGCAATGTATATTATGAGAAAATTAAAGTGTTTTTTGACCTTGGATGCATGTAAATCTATTGTAGGAGACCTCCAAAACAAAATTAGAAAACTTTAAAATAGCATAATAGGGGCACTTTAAAATCATAATTTATTTTTCGTTTACAATAACAACACTGGTTAGATCCAAAGGAGGAAGTCAATGTGCATTTTAGGGAAAACTGAATTTTTAACGTGACCATTTTAATGATTGAATGAAATAAAGTAAAAATTAAAAATGTACAATTAAAAAATAAATAATACATAAAAACAATGCTTCTCACCATATAGAGAGCATGCAGGGCTCCCAGCACGGCTGCCAGGGTGTTTTTTGCATAGCTGTTATGTGGGGGACAAACCAGCAGAGGACGCTTCATGCCAGTTTTCAGAGCCCTATGACAAAAAATAATTCAGATCAATGAAACAAAACCTTTAGATGAGTAAAAGTCTTCTTCAAAGACAGAAATATGTCCTAGAAGAACAGCAGGTCAAGGACATGGACATTAAAGACACAATATTGTTTTCACAGGATGTAAGTTGATCATTACGCATCATGTTTGCATAAGCACCTCTTAATGCCATTAGCAGCAGCGTCACTGAACCGTCGGACATCATCATAATCCCGATTCACTGGACCAGTGCAGGCAAACACCAATCTGTTTCCAGGGAGACCAGGAGCCTTGACAACCACGACCTCTTCCCCGAAGCAACAGTCCACCTGAATGAGAAGAGTGATGGAAGTGTGCAATGAAAAATAAAAATAAATTTAAAACTCAGTGCTGGTTAGATGTGTGTGGTGTTGAACTCACTGCACTGTAGTCCTGTAATGGTGCTTTCAAACACTCCAGCTCATCAGGGAGCTGCTCATAACTTTGGGTTATTAAGATAATGCCATCAAAACTGTAAAAGAGAGGAATAATCCAAATCATCCTTTATAATATAGCAAATATTCATACTTTCGCTCTAATATACATACTGCAAAATATCCGCAGTAAATCCAAACAGTGTAATAGCTCACCATTACACAGCAAAAAACAAACAAACAAACAAAAGAAATTCTTAATCTGTATTTTTTTGTCTTTTTTTATTTTTTTTATTACAAATATAAAAACATCCTTAAAACCACATAAACTTGTGAAGCAGAATTGTGTAAAAGGTTAGGGTTATATTAAGACTTGTTTACATACCCATTAAAAATCATTTTCGTTCATTGAAATAAAGCTGAAATTAAAATACAATATAAATATTAGGGGAAAAAAAAAAAAAAGAAAAAGGTCCAGAAGAAATTGTTGAATAAAGTCATTATTTTTGTTTTGTTTCTGCGCACAAAAAGTATTCTCGTCGCTTCATAAAATTATGGTTGAACCACTGTAGTCACGTCGACGGTTTTAACGATGTCTTTAGTACCTTTCTGGACCTTGAAAGTGTTGATTATATTGCGGTCTATGGATGAGTCAGATACATCTCGGATTTCATCAAAAATATCTTAATTTGTGTTCTGAAGATGAACGAAGGTCTTACGGGTGTGGAACGACATGAGGGTGAGTAATTAATGACAGAATTTTCATTTTTGGGTGAACTAACCCTTTAAATGTATTTAAAAAAAATAAAAAAAAATTGTTGACTTTATGTTTAAAACAGGAATAAATGACTTGCCAAAAAAAAAAAAACTTATTATATTATAGAATTTTGCTTTTCATGTATATGTTCAGGTATGTTGTTTTAAGGATGTTTAAGCAATTTTACTGGAAAATAAAGACAAAAATGCAGATGGAATTTTTGGGAAATGTAGTTCAGTTCACAAAGATTCACACTTGACACAATAAACTATACTCTTACACATCAGTGATAAGAAAGCAGTCTAAAGTCTAAAGTCTGTGTGTTTTTGATTGTAAAGCAGGCAGTTCAGGTCACAGCAGAGACTGTTGATTCATAAAAGTCACAGTTCTTGTGATGGTGATGTAATGCTATGAGGTAATTTATCACGCTCGTGAACACCCTTGTGAATTATAAAATGACAAATGGGACAGGCACACCATACTGCACGTCTGTGAGGCCACAAGATTTAGCACATTGAGTTTGAGACAGGGCTTTACTCACTTCTGATCCTTGCAGTCAGAGGTCCACTGGATAGGCTGGATACTGGATGGAAATAAAGACAGAAGATTAAAAACTTTACACGTGCTGAGAAATTTGCTTTATTGAAGGTTTAGAGGAACTTGATTAGTTATCGTGTTTACAGTCATAAGAGGCTCTTCAAGAATTAAAACATAAGTTGATGTTTAGCTCAACTCACTTCAACTGCTCTCATGATTTCTGATAATGTTTGATTGACATTTGAGTGTCATACAGTGGGGTCCAAAGGACTGAGACTATGACAAAGGACAGTGAATATGCTTCTGTTTTTCTATTTAAGGACATTTTTTTAATTAATGGTAATATATACAAATTTACTTATTTGATTGGCATCCTAAAAATTGTGCAGAATCTTAGAGGTCTCTTGAAACTTTTGAAAACTGCAAACGTTTAGCATTTAAATGACAATTCAATTCAAATGAATTAATGTATTGAAACATTTGCAATAGTCTTAAGATGAGGGATGAATAAACCACTTGCAGCTTCCACAAAAACATTTCCTCACTGCTGACATGGCAAATTCAAATACTTCTCATAATTTACTTTTAACGATGTCATGTCAGCATTGAGGAACTGTTTTGCTGAAACTGCTATTTAATTAGGCTATCCTTCGTACTCTGGATGGGGGCTGCAACAGGGTGATAGTGAGTCTATGGAAGACTTAAAAAAGTTTTTTTTTTAAAATGCATTAATCGTCGATAAAAATAGCTGCCATTAAATTTTACCCCCTGCTCTGGAACAAAGCGCAAAAACCGAACCAAATATCATTTGCATTATCCTGCCAAGAAACGGATGAATAAATAAATCTCCACAGAAAAATATTTTAACACGAAACCAATATCTAGCTTTTAGCAATTATTAATTAAAATAATTAAATTTGAAAAACAAAAATAATGATAATACCAAACACAATATACTCCAAGAAACAGCAGTAATGATGGAAACTTATTTTAAACATTAACAATTATAAACAATCTTCTTACCTCACAGACATTCTTACGTTTCCTTCTCTCGCCTTGCAGAAGCGAAGTCGTGATGTCAGCTGAGCTGACAGACTAATCACATGACCAATAAAGTCACGTGATGCATGGAAATGTAGTTTTCCCGAACTTTGTAATGAAATAAAATGCGCATAAATTGTGGAATTAATGCATTAATTTATTTCAAATGTGCGATTTTAATACGCATCTTAATGTTTTAACTCAAGAGTGTATTATGACGAATTCTTTAAATTACGTCCTTCTCAACAAATATTCCTTAAACTACAAAATACAAACCGGAAGTCATCAGTGATGACAAGCCCAACTCATTTCTGCGAATCGGTTCTTATGAACAGTTAATTACAAACCTGTTCAAAGAACAATTCCGTAATTCTTTTATCATTCTGGTGTGGCTGGCACCTCCTCTATCTAGTCACATGTATCATATATGATTGTTTATTACGTTTTTATATTACGTTTTATAAACAGGGAAGAGTGTTTATTGCAGTTCTATGTATCCCAGTTCAGTTTGTCACAGCCGTTAAGTCATTTAGAATTAGTACAATTTAAAACACCCACGCTACTATGTATTATACGCACATTTGTTTCGTATGCCTTTTGATGTATGCTCGTGAACATATATTAATTTTTTCTTTTTTTTTCCTGAACAATATTTCTGAACACTTAAAATCCTCAAATCAGTGAAATCCACAGTTCATGAATCGTGTGAACCGGTTCAACCGATACAATGAAAAGATCCGACTCGGAAGACGATTCTTTCACGAATCCGGACATCACTACAGGTCACATGACAGCGACGACAGAGTGAGCGTGAGCTGTACCTGTATCAAAGTACAAAGATTGTGCAGTTTTAGTGGAATCACATTGAAATTTAGTGAGTAACACATTAAACTCGACACAGATCATTTTTGTAATCGTTTTTCTACGTGCGCGATCATACTGTTTTTTTGCACGAAGATCAGGTAGGATTATCATGAAGCACTGCAAGAAACAGAAAGCAAGGAAAAGTGGTCTCTAATCTACACTGCCTTGCTATCTTATTTCTAGCGATAAATAGGTTGTCTTAAGCAATACGTAATTTGACTATTGCTGACTATTATTGTTACATAATCGGAAAACTTGCTAAAGCTTGGGTTGGGCTGCTTTGATGTCTTTATCTTAAATAATGCTGCCTTCAGGTGCACCTGGGAAACTCGTACCTCCGAGTCTGTCATTCAAGTCAGAAACATAACAAGACCCTAAAAAACAAACAAAAGAAATATATTGTAAACAATAAACAAAGTAGATTGGTTAAAAGTTTTAATTTGACTCCTTAAAGCAGTTGGGGGAAAAAGGTAATGCCTTAACTCTCTAAATAAAAAAATAAATATTACGTTTAACTTAATTTATAACTTGCTTTTATATATATTTCAATGTTTATTATTTTGTAGGTAATTAATTTGTTTTTATTTATTTTGTTTTAATATTTATTTTTCTCGTCCAGTGTATGATGCGTGGATTTTATTGCATTTTTGTTTAGCACTGATGCCTATAGTATAGGCAGACATGATGTCTGTTTGCTATTTGAAGAGGCTTAATAAAGGTTTAAAAACGTGTTGTCTTGTCAATAAGCTGATCTGTACATCACACCTTTAAAAATGATTTAAATACAGCATGTAAAATTAAAATAATATAAAAATAATAAAATATAAAAGTTTCACTTTCAGACTTGATCTCTATATATACGTAGATTAAAGATGTATGATATTATCCATAATAAATATCAGAGCCTCTGCAATGTTTTAAATCGACACGCCCCTTCGAACATTACAATTAGTGTATGATCTATTTGAATTTCCTCTCACAAATACAACTTTGCTCCTTAAATAATACAAATTTATGTGCTTGGAACTCGCAATTCCGATATTTCCGACTCCACTTGAAGGGCACATTATTTATCCTGTCATCCTGCATGTTTGTCCACTTCTCTCTTTCACTGCTGTATGTCCTTTCTTCTGTCTGTCTGTCTTTTCCTCTGTTTTAATAGATGAGATTTCTGGGTATCTCTCAGCTCAGTTTGAGGAGACTCAGTGCCGTATTCTCCGCAGGCACCATCAGAGGCACCACAAGCTCAGCCGCTATGAGACTAGTCCAGTTCTGCCACAGAGGCGGCGAGGGGAGCGTCAGAGTCGGGGTGGAGCAGGCAGAAGGTCAGGGGGTCATTGATCTGAAAGCTTTCGACCCCTCCATGCCTTCCACTATGAGAGAGTTTCTAGAAATGGGGCAAAAGGGAATGGACTGTGCTAAGAGGTATAAACCACTGAAACTCAACAGAGAGCACATACTTTACAGTCACCTGCCAAATAATAGAGCGGTCATTTTGTCTGATCTATTAATTTATTAAAAAAAATTATATATATAAAATATAAATGCAATTTATACAATTTATACTTCTATGATTTTTATTATCTGAATTACAATTCATTTTATTTATTTTTGGGGCATAAAAAGGGAAATAAAAAACGGGAAATGATATCATAGAGAGGACTCCTGCACAAGTCTGTTCATTCTCCTCTCTCTCTCTCTGGCATCAACAAGGCATTTTCTCTCACAGAAATGCCGCTCACTGGATATTTTCTCTTTTTTGGACCATTCCCTGTAAACCTTAGAGATGGTTATGAGTGAAAATCCTAGTAGCAGTTTCTGAAATACACAGATCAGACCGCCTGGCTCCAACAACCATGTCACATTTAAAGTCACTTAAATCACTTTTCTTCCCCATTCTGATGCTCAGTTTGAACTTCAGCAGATCGTCTTGACCATAGGTGTGTTCAAGTTGAACTATACTAGGCTTCCACCGATGGGTGAGATCGAACACTTTCTGCTTTCCGTAGTGACACTCGCAAGATGTTTGCATACCTTATCACAGGTGAAATTGATTAGATGCAATATTTGTCAAATACTCTGACGTTTCAGATGTTTTCATAAAGCAACAAAAACACTTTTTGTTCAATACTTTATATGTAGTGCTTAATACAGTGTCATAAAGTTCAACATACGCATATACTATTTAAATACCAATAATGTGGGTCTATATTTTTTATCAGTTTTATTTTGATAAACATAACACAATATAACATTAGGATTACATTAATTTTTACTGTTATAAAAACAAATTTTGTGTCAGAATAAACTTGAAACACACGTCTTTTGGTGAATCTGGCCAATCGTGAAACAGCTGTGTAATCAGAGCTTGTGCATCTGATTTTGGGCAACTTCAGCTCCTGACCCAGCAGCGATCAAATTAATTAAATAAAATATATTTTCTGACAAGTTCAGGACAAGTTATACAATGTCAAGTGGTGTGACTCCACAAAAACTGAATATTTATGATTAATTAATTATTTAAGATATTTGTAAAAAGAAAATGATTTTAACATTTTGAAAATATTTTCAAAAAAGATCATTTGGTATGTTGGTAAGTTGTAAATTTGGTAAGTTGGTAAAAAGGCAAGTATGGTAATATAAATGTAATTTAAATTGAAACTATGGATAGTTCTCCAGAACACAAGAAAAATGTATGGATTGTCATTTAGAACGCATGAGTAGCACTTTTCTTGTGGTCTCCTGCTCCACCATATAACTGTTTATGTAACTACATGCACACACATTATTAAGATGATTTTTTTCATTATTTTGACATTCAAAAGTTGATATCAAAGATATATTATGTGTGGAGCGTGTTATGTTATACAACCCGAATTCCGGAAATGTTGGGACGTTTTTTAAATTTGAATAAAATAAAAACTAAAAGACTTTCAAATCACATGAGCCAATATTTTATTCACAATAGAACATAGATAACATAAATGTTTAAATGGAGAAATTTACACTTTTATCCACTAAATGAGCTCATTTCAAATTTGATGCCTGCTACAGGTCTCAAAAAAGTTGGCACAGGGGCAACAAATGGCTGAAAAAGCAAGAAATTTTGAAAAGATTCAGCTGGGAGAACATCTAGCAACTAATTAAGTTAATTGATATCAGGTCTGTAACATGATTAGCTATAAAAGGGATGTCTTAGAGAGGCAGAGTCTCTCAGAAGTAAAGATGGGCAGAGGCTCTCCAATCTGTGAAAGAGTGTGTAAAAAGATTGAGGAACATTGTTTTTAAAGTATTCCACAATGTCAAATTGCAAAGGCTTTGCAAATCTCATCATCTACAGTGCATAACATCATCAAAAGATTCAGAGAAACTGGAGAAATCTCTGTGCGTAAGGGACAAGGCCGAAACCTGTATTGGATGCCTGTGGTCTTCGGGCCCTCAGACGACACTGCATCACTCATCGGCATGATTGTGCCAATGACATTACTAAATGGGCCCAGGAACAATTCCAGAAACCACTGTCAGTAAACACAATCCGCTGTCCCATCTGCAGATGCCAACTAAAGCTCTATCATGCAAAAAGGAAGCCATATGTGAACATGGTCCAGAAGCGCCGTTGTGTCCTGTGGGCCAAGGCTCATTTAAAATGGACTGTTTCAAAGTGGAAAAGTGTTCTATGGTCAGACGAGTCCAAATTTGACATTCTTGTTGGAAATCACGGATGCTGTGTTCTCCAGGCTAAAGAGGAGGGAGACCTTCATTAGTGGAATTGCATTGTCATGGTTCAAATCATACTTATCTGACCGTTATCAGTTTGTAGTAGTAAACGAAGAGATGTCATATCGATCACAAGTTCAATATGGAGTACCGCAAGGCTCAGTACTAGGACCGTTGCTTTTCACTCTGTACATGCTACCCTTGGGAGATATCATTAGGAAGCATGGCGTTAGTTTTCACTGTTACGCTGATGATACTCAGCTCTATATTTCTTCGCGCCCTGACGAAACTTACCAATTCACAAAATTAACGGAATGCATAGCTGATATAAAAAATTGGATGACCAGTAATTTCCTACTACTAAATTCAGAAAAAACAGAGATTCTAATTTTTGGGCCAAAAACTTCATGTAATAACCTAGAATACTGTCTAACACTTGATGGCTGCTCTGTTAAGTCTTCGTCGTCAGTTAGGAACCTGGGTGTGCTCTTTGATACCAATCTTTCATTTGAAGGCCATGTTACTAGCATCTGTAAAACCGCATTCTTCCATCTTAAAAATATATCTAAACTACGACATATGCTCTCAATGAAAAATGCAGAACAGTTAGTTCATGCGTTCATGACCTCAAGGCTAGATTACTGTAACGCTTTACTGGGTGGTTGTTCTGCTCGCCTGATAAATAAACTACAGCTCGTACAAAATGCAGCAGCTAGAGTTCTTACTAGAACTAGGAAGTATGATCATATTAGCCCGGTTCTGTCAACACTGCATTGGCTTCCTGTTAAACATCGTATAGATTTTAAAATCTTGCTAATTACTTACAAAGCACTAAATGGTTTAGCTCCCCAGTACCTGAGCGAGCTCTTAATTCATTATAGTCCTTCACGTCTATTGCGATCTCAGAATTCAGGCCAGCTGATAATACCTAGAATATCAAAATCAACCGCAGGCGGTAGATCCTTCTCCTATTTGGCACCTAAACTCTGGAACAATCTTCCTAGCATTGTTCGGGAAGCAGACACACTCTGTCAGTTTAAATCTAGACTAAAAACGCATTTCTTTAACCTGGCATACACATAACACATTACCAATTTATATTTTCAAATCCGTTAAAGGATTATTAGGCTGCATAAATTAGGTCAGCCGGAACCGGGAACACTTCCTATAACACATGATGTACTCGTTACATCAGAAGAAGAATGGCATCTACGCTAACATTAGTCTTTCTGGTTATCCCGAGGTTCACCGTAGTCAACCGGATCCGGGCCGTATCCAGGTGAGACCGAGGACCTGCGCCTTGACACGACCACAACGCAGCCCTGAAGTATCAGCAGAGATTGAGTCAACTAGATCATCCACTGTGAGGGCCTCATCGACACGACAGCCACGACACAGTTCCTCAACAACCGTCCATACCGGCGTGATGAATACGATCCTCAATTGGATGGAACTGGAATAAATACTTTGAATGCTGCGATCCTATTGGACTTACGATGGCAACCTGAATCGTAACAAAGCACTGTTGGCCAGAGGAGAACTGGCCCCCCGACTAAGCCTGGTTTCTCCCAAGGTTTTTTTCTCCATTTAAACACCTATTTGCCACTTGTCTGCCACCTGATGTCACCTGATGGAGTTTGGGTTCCTTGCCGCTGTCGCCTTTTGGCTTGCTTAGTTGGGGACACTTGACATTTGACTTGACATTTGATATTCAACAGTGCTTTGATCTACCTGCATTGACACTATTCTTTAAGAGCTGCTGTGCAGCCAAATAATGTACCAGTTATCAATGTAAAGCTGCTTTGACACAATCTACATTGTAAAAAGCGCTATATAAATAAAGGTGACTTGACTTGACTTGACCTTCCAGCATGTTATCAGCGTTCAGTTCAAAAGCCAGCATCTCTGATGGTATGGGGGTGCATAAGTGCATACGGTATGGGCAGCTTGCTTTGGAAGGCACTATGAATGCTGAAAGCTATATAAAGGTTTTAGAGAAACATATGCTCCCATCCAGACGATGTCTATTTCAGGGAAGGCCTTGTGTATTTCAGCAGGACAATACAAAACCACATACTGCAGCTATTACAACAGCATGGCTTCATCGTAGAAGAGTCCATGTGCTGAATTGGCCTGCCTGCAGTCCAGATCTTTCACCTGGAGAGAACATTTGGCGCATCATTAAACGAAAAATACGTCAAAGACGACCACAAACTCTTCAGCAGCTGGAAACCTATATCAGGCAAGAATGGGACCAGATTTCAACACCAAAACTCCAGAAACTCATAACCTCGATGCCCAGACGTCTTCACACTGTTTTGAAAAGAAGAGGAAATGCTACATCATGGTAAACATGCCCCTGTCCCAACTATTTTGAGACCTGTAGCAGGCATCAAATTTGAAATGAGCTCATTTTGTGCATAAAATTGTAAAATTTCTCAGTTTAAACATTTGTTATGTTATCTATGTTCTATTGTGAATAAAATATTGGCTCATGTGATCTGAAAGTATTTTAGTTTTCATTTTATTCAAATTTAAAAAACATCCCAGCATTTCTGGAATTCGGGTTGTAGAAAACATAAGTTATTAATGTTTACAGTTGTGGTCAGAATTATTAGCACCCTTGATAAATATGATCAAAGATGACTGTAAAAATAAATCTGCATTGTTTATCCTTTTGATCTTTAATTCATAAAATTAGCAAAAATCTAACCTTTCATTGAAGGAAAAGAATTGAAAGTGGGGGGAAAATCACATTATGAAATAAATGTTTTTCTCCAAAACACGTTGGCCACAATTATTGGCACCCTTTTATTCAATACTTTTTGCAACCTCCTTTTGCCAAGATAACAGCTCTGAGTCTTCACTTATAATGCCTGATGAGTTTGGAGAACACCTGACAAGAGATCAGAGACCATTTCTTCATACAGAATCTCTCCAGATCCTTCAGATTCCCAGCTCCATGTTGGTGTTTCTTCTCTCCAGTTCACTCCACTCATTTTCTTTAGGGTTCAGGTCAGGGGACTGGGATGGCCATGACAGAAACTTCATTTTGTGTTCAATGACACATTTTTGTGTTGGTTTTGAAGTTTGTTTTGGATCATTGTCCTGATGGAAGATCCAACCACGGCCCATTATTGGATTTCTAGCAGAAGCGGTCAGGTTTTGATTTTTTATCTGTTGGTATTTGATAGAATCCATGATACCATGTATCTGAACAAGATGTCCAGGACCTCCAGCAGAAAAATAGGCCCACAACATTAAAGATCCAACAGAATATTTAACCGTGGGCATGGGGTACTTTTTATCCATGTGTGCACCAAACCCATCTGGTGGGTTTGATGCCAAAAAGCTCTTTATTTAGTTTCATCTGACCATAGAAGCCGGTCCCGTTTGAAGTTCCAGTCTTGTCTGACAACTGAATGTGCTGGAGATTATTTCTGGATGAGAGCAGAGGATTTTTCTTGAAACCCTCCCGAACAACTTGTGGGAATGTAGGTGCTGTTTGATCATTTTTTTTAGGCTTTCTAAGACTCAAGACTCAACTAATCTCTGCAATTCTCCAACTGTGATCCTTGGAGAGTCTTTGGCCACTCAAACTCTCCTCCTCACCGCGCATTAGGACGATTTAGACACACGTCCTCTTCCAGGCAGATTTGTAACATCTTTTGTTGATTGGAACTTCTTAATTATTGCCCTGATAGTGGAAATGGGGATTTTCAATGCTTTAGCCATTTTCTTACAGCCACTTTCTATTTTGTGAAGCTCAACAATCTTTTGCTGCACATCAGAACTATATTCTTTGGTTTTACTCATTGTGATGAATGATTAAGGGAATTTGGCCTTTGTGTTTCCTCATGTTTATACTCCTGTGGAACAGAAAGTAATGGCTGGACAATTTCATGTTCATGATCACCCTGGTGTACTAAAAAAAAAAAAGTAAATATGAATGGGAATATACTTCAGAGATATTTTACTCATAAAAAATTCTAGGGGTGCCAATAATTGTGGCCAACGTGTTTTGGAGAAAAACATTTATTTCATAATGTGATTTTCCCCCCACTTTCAATTCTTTTCCTTCAGTGAAAGGTTAGATTTTTGCTAATTTTATGAATTAAAGAGCAAAAAGATAAACAATGCAGATTTATTTTTATAGTCATCTTTGATCATATTTACAAAGGGTGCCAATAATTCTGACCACAACTGTATATTACTGTCTCTCTGTCAGGGCTTTGTCCAGCGATCAGCATGTGGTGTCACGGTCAGATATCAGTCTGCTGTCCCCTGTGACCGGCCCAGAGAAAGTGGTGTGTGTTGGTATGAATTATAAGGACCACTGCTTGGAGCAAAACGCCCCGATTCCTAAAGAGCCCATCATATTCAGCAAGTTCCCCTCCACCATCACTGGCCCTTATGATGACATCATTCTACCAGAGGAGAGTCAGGTGAGCTCTGGATCTTAACAGACTCAAACAGACAGTTGGTGTCACTTTAACCCAACAATGACACTCGATACTACAGAATAACTACTCTATAAGAGTGACTTTCGTATTGTCAGTACATTCAGTTTTTTGTTCGCTATATACAACTTCAAAATCTTATTTTATTCAATAGTGAATATTGAAGATTTTGTACACTCCCAGACGCGTCATAGAGCAATGTGAAACTATGGATTTCATGCTCACGCACCGGAGTGAAAACACTAGTATTATTCTTTTACAGGAAGTGGACTGGGAGGTGGAACTTGCCTTTGTGATTGGACGAAAAGGGAAGCATATTAAGGTAGTAAGATTCATTTATATCTCCATCTGTTGACATATCTTAAAATGAAAATGTTTTGTTAATTGATTGATCAGATTTACTATATTAAACATAACAGGTATCATTTCAACAGCACTAGTGGGACACAATAACATTTAAGCATGTGAATGAGATGAATTTATAGGCTTTTTTGACAAACGCTAAATGTGAGCAGTCAATATGCGATATAACACATTTAACCCTTTAAAATCTACTGTATCATAATTGATACACAAATTTCAAAGGCCTCTAAATTATCAACATTATAAAAACCTTGCTGAAAAATCTGTTGTACACAGCCTTCTACATGCCTTCTGTCCTTTGATTGATAGTCAAAGGCCTTTTAGTATCATTCTAAAAGGTTGTGGTACACAAGTCTTTTAGCTGTAAAATCTTTACAGATTTTTATAAAGTAAACGTAAGAATGAATTTGATATTGTTAGTAATATTTTAAGATGAACACTTATTGGACTTAAGCAACTTAAAATGTACCAAATATGATACATATCTCTGTCATCATTGTATTGTATTATATGTTTTGCCCCCACAATAAAATCTCCAGTTTTGATAATAAAACTAAGCATTTAAATATCATCTTAATAAGACATATTGGGAGATATAGAGTGACAACTGATATGAATATGTGCATTTTATGTAAGTAGACTGCAATGCTGTTATAATTCTCATTGATTTACGTTACAAGCTATCAGAATTTCATCTTAGTTTTGGCAATATAAATAACATCTGCACCAAATTTTTGCTCATTTTAAGCCTCTGAATATTTTTTTCCTCCTATATTGTCCTATATCATACTATATGAGTCATTAAAGCCTTGGGTATCAAATATGATACTCAACAAAAAACATGTTGTTTTTTTTATTATTATTTTTTTTTAAATTTTGCCTTATTCTTTCATATGTCAAGGCTTACAGTGTTAAGTGAATAAAGACACAAGTATAATTCAGTCTCCTAGCAGCACAATCTTATACTGTTCCTACTGGCATTATCACAAATAATTGTCCCAACCTAATTCATGTCAAATAAATATGTCTCTATCTCAGGAAGAGGAGGCCCTTTCCTATGTTGCAGGTTTCACTGTAGCAAATGATGTGAGTGCTCGTGATTGGCAGATGAAGCGCAATGGAAAGCAGTGGCTGCTGGGAAAAACATTTGACACGTTTTGTCCACTCGGGCCGGCGCTAGTTACCACAGCAGCACTGAAAGGTACTTAAAGAGTGCAAAATACAAAAATGTGAAAACAGTAAGACATGCATCATATTTGGAAAATAATACCAGTGATATTATTTCTGGTCTTAAATCAAGTTAATACTACTCGTTCAAACAGATGTTCATAACCTGGGTATCCGCTGCCTGGTGAATGGGGCCGCAGTTCAGGACAGTAACACCAATCAATTGATCTTTCACATCGAGAAGCTGGTGGCTTGGGTCTCACAGTAAGCAAACTCACTCTGGTTTTAAATGTTTAAAATAATATTTATTAGTAAAGTCATACTGCTCTCCAAGGCTGCATTCATTTGATCAAAAATACAGTAAAACAGTAATATTCTGAAATATTATAATTTAAAATAACTGTTTTCTATTTGAATATATTTTATAAATGTAATTTATCCCTGTGATGTCAAAGCTGAATTTTCAACATCATTACTCCAGTCTTCAATGTCACATGATCCTTCAGAAATCATTCTGATATGATGATTTGGTGCTCAAGAAACATTTATTATCAGTGTTGAAAACAGTGTGCTGCATAATGTTTTTGTGGAAACCGTAAAAGATTTTTTTTAGGATTCTTTGATGAATCTTAAGTTCAAAATAACATCATTTATTTGAAACTTTATAAATGTCGTTAAAGGGTTAGTTCACCCAAAAATGAAAATAATGTCATTTATTACTCACCCTCGTGTCGTTCCACACCCGTAAGACCTTCGTTCATCTTCAAAACACAAATTAAGATATTGTTGATGAAATCCGATGGCTCAGTGAGGCCACTATTGAGAGTAAAGCCATTCAAACTCTCAAGGTCCATAAAGGTACTAAAAACATATTTGAATCAGTTCACGTGAGTTCAGTGGTCCTACCTTAATATTATAAAGCGACAAGAATACTTTTTGTGTGCCAAAAAAACAAAATAACGACTTTTCAACAATATCTATATGGGCCGATTTCAAAACACTGCTTCATGAAGCTTCTGAGCTTTATGAATCTTTTGTTTCGAATTAGTGATTCGGATCTCCTATCAAACGGCTAAAATCACGTGACTTTGGCGCTCCGATTCACTGATTCAATTCGTAAAGCTCTGAAGCAGTGTTTTGAAATCAGCCCATATAGATATTGTTGAAAAGTCTTTATTTTGTTTTTTTTGGTGCACAAAAAGTATTCTTGTTGCTTTATAATATTAAGATAGAACCACTGAACTCACATGAACTGTTTCAAATATGTTTTTAGTACCTTTATGGGCCTTGAGAGTTTGAATGGCTTTGCTCTTAATAGAGGCCTCACTGAGCCATCGGATTTCATCAACAATATCTTAATTTGTGTTCGGAAGATGAACAAAGGTCTTATGGCTGTAGAACGACACGAGGGTGAGTAATAAATGACATTATTTTCATTTTTGGGTGAACTAACCCTTTAATGTCACTTTTGATCAATTTAATGCATCCTCACTGAATAAAAGAACTAATTTCTTTAAAAAGAAACAAAACAAAAAACCCTTACCGACCTCAAATTTTGAACAGTAGTGAATATACAGTATAATTTATTGTGAGTAGTACACATGGTTTTATGGGCTGTTCTGGTCTATATTTTATCTTTTTGTTGCTGAGCAGTTTAAATTTATTTTATTAATTTATGTACTTCAATCAATAATGCTGCAAATATTATTTTTATTATCCAATTATTTAAAATTTATTAAATTATTATTGAATATTCAAATATTAAATATTATCTGCCATAAAAAAGACAAAATTCTATAGGTTGCAACTTTTAAGAGTCATTATAAATTTGCTTCTCAGTTTACCATTGTTTTTTCCTGCAGGTTTGTGACTCTTTGTCCTGGCGATGTGTTTTTGACCGGAACTCCTCCAGGTGTGGGGGTGTTCAGAAATCCACCTGTGTTTCTAAAGGTGAGGAAAATCAATGTATATTTCAACATTGCTGGGTTAACGTCACAACCCACAATCACTGCACCTGGCAGGCTGTTAACACCCGTTAACAGCCTTCCCTGAAACCATTGTTTTGCTACACAGATAAAGTCTGATTTCAAAACCTCTGATTCCCTTCTGTTCAAACAGTCAGAACAGTGTGACTGACGTTGACACAATGAAAACAGCTGAAATGCAGAACACAAGACCAGCTGTAATGGCCTCATTGACGTTGCCGTAATGCCAGCTTTCACACAAAACCAAAGTTTAAAAAGAAAAAGGCACTGGCTTCAGTGTTTAAGCTTGCTAATTGGCATTGATTCCAATTGAAGCTGATTTACAGAGGGAATCACAGGGCTGAACAAAACGCTGCAAAGATGCAATTACTGACTTATCTGCTTAAGCTGTTCTTCCAGGTTTTCCTATTTGTCCATAGTTGGATCACACTCTTTATCAAGAAAAAAATGTATATAAAGATGTATATAAACGTTGTTTTGGTTGTGCTTTGGCTCTGTGACTGAATATGGTTCTCTCTCATATCTAAAAAAAGTGAGGTTATCCTGCTGCTTATAAAACATTCACTACTAGGCTTATGAGATATAACCTGTTGAAAAGGATCTCAAGCTGACTAGCTGAAGACATTACTGTAGCTATACCCTTTAAAAATAAAATCCAGCACAGCGCTACAACCACCATAATGAAATGACCCTTCACATTAGATAATGATTTACAATAAATTCTGTTAGAGAACTACATATGGCAATTTATCTGTTCAATAAAATACCTTACTAACCTGTTGAGTAATAAAAACGCCATCTCCTCGTTGTTTTTACAACAAATCCCTTGTTCGTTCAAATCCCTCAGTTCTCCCCATCTCTGAAAAGCCAAGCCAATGTTGATTCTTGTTTTATTATGAGCTCTGTCGCATCTTTTTTTTGCCAGCAGACTCTCCTCTGTTTGGTATTTTTTAAAACGGGTGATTCCCCTGAGGTTGGAGTTTTAGCTGCTCCATGTCAACCTTTCTTGCTTGTTGTGACAACTAACCTATGGCACTCCCACACGCGTCAAAGTAGCCAGAGCAACTTTTCTCTATTTATGGATGAGACGAGACGCACTGACGAGTGACATAGGTACGCAATTTCCCGTGAAAACCATCCCGTAAGGTCTAAAATATAAACACTTATAATAGGCTTACCATAGTGAATCAAGGTGAGGCAAAAACACGTTTTTGGAAGGATTGTTGATGTATAGAATCATTATTTAAATTTTGTTAATTTTGAACAAAAAAAGTTACATAGTACATCTTTGTCAACATTTACTACAAAAGATTAAAAGTTATTTGTTAATATTAATGCACTGTGAGCTAACATGTACATTATTAACATTAACAAAGGTTAATAAATGCTTTGAAAAATATATTGCTCATTGTTAGTTTGTTAGTTTATGCATTAACTGTTAACAAATTAGACCTTATTGTAAAGCGTAACCAAATAAAATGAAAAAAGAAAAAAAAAGTTTCAAACTTCAAAATACAGTCTTTGCTAAGAGAAAAAAAAAACCCACATTGGCAATTTTTTAAAATTTCTATCTAATATTGAACTAATATTTTATATAGTTGTTACTGTAATGCAAGTAGTTGAACTGTAGATTGTATTATTGAAGGTACACTATGTAATTTTTGGCTTCTGGCAGTTAAAAGATAAAATTGCATGTGTGGAAGAACATTGTTTTGGTTGTGCTTCGGCTCTGCTCGAATAAGTGTGGTTCGAGGCACCAGTGCACACAGATACGATACAAGGCATCAAGTCAGCAGCAGATGGGCTTTTTTTTTTTTCTTTTTTTTTTTCAAACAAAGTGATTTGCCATTTTGAATTACCCATTGTTTCTCATTCGTTGTGACAACAAACTTTAAGCTTCATGCTACTACAGCAACCTGATGACGTGACAGGCATGCCAAATTAATATTTTAAATTTCTCGCAAATTCCATCCTGACCGCTCTAACATAAACCTATAATTTTTTATATCAGTGTATATTTGGGTACAGACATGGTTTGGAAGATGGATTTTTTCTTTGCATCCTCTCCTTTAACGTTATTATTTAATAAAAAAAAAAAAGTTACAGTAGCTTTAATAATAATAGTAATTGCAACAACACATCAAACCTTCAGAACAGCAGCTGCTGCAACTCTTTGCTTGAAAATCAACCTGAATAAAAAGTTTATCTTCATCCTTCATTCATACAAACACTTTGAGCGTGCAGCATGCCGTGCCCAAGAGAAAAGCAGCCGCCACGCCACACGTCATTTACACCAAATATGAGCTTGTTAAGAAAATAACTAACATTAATCCTGTGTGATTAGAAATGCAATTTACACAACAGAAAAGTGTTAGTTCCTTTAGAAAATTGTTGCATTTGACTAATTTGAGTGGCTTTAAATATACTATCACATTTAAATTCATCTGGTCCACTGGGGTTTACAAGAAAACACGCCCTATTGGGTAAAAGCACATTGTTAGACTGTCTGAGATGCTGTTAACAGAAACTCTACTGTTCCAAAAATTATTATATATATTAATATATAACATGTATATTAAATCTGTGTCCCAGTAGATGTAGTTGGTTTATTTTTCTGAAATAAAAAAGCTGCCAATTTCCTGCCAAAGTTCACAAGTGTTGAGTAGTAAAATGTGTTATCCTTTCCCTAAGGCAGCAGATATTATTTTAACATTTTCTATTTATATCATTATATTATTGTTGTATTTAATGAAGGTCAGTATATTGTAATTAAGTAATTTTAATGATCTGTTTCAGAGGGGAGATGTTGTGGAGTGTCAGATTGATGAGATTGGATCGATACGGAACACAGTCGTGTAACAAGAAGATCTTCTACATAGATAAAAATGCCAATACGGAATCTAATTATTTCATGTTGTCATAAAACAATGGGTTTTTTTTTAGCTGAAGTAAATAAAATAAACATTATGCCCTGGGCCACTTCTTAAATAAATTGTTGTTGTTGTTTTTAAATAATGCAGCATTTTATTCTTATCATCACTGAATCAGGCACACATGTATTTTTCATAAATAATTGAATTCCATGTAAATGTCAAACTTTTCATGCACAGGATACAGAATGCATCTAGTTTCCAGTAGAGGGCATTACTGACCTGTGTACGATAGCTTTCACCATTTCTTGTCCATCTATTCTCAGCTTGAGATAGATAGGCTTGGTTCCCAGAAACTATTTTTATGTCTTGTGTGTTGTCATTCAAACTAAGATGACTATGCAGGATTCTTATGGAAAACCTTTAAAATTGTGATTCTTAAATCTGGAAAATTCATTAAAATAAATAAAAACCATAAAAAGTCTTTAATGATTTTGTTGTTGTTGCTATTTTGCTAGTTATGATCAGCTCTAAAATATTTGATCAGCATGCACACTCCTTGTGCAGCACTGAATGAGCCATTGAACTTGTCGTGATGGGTTATTGAACCAAAGAACTGGTTTGAAATGAACAAATCAAAAAGTATGTCTTAAAAAGTACCGAAAAAGAGCTGTTTCTGTCAGTTTTCCTAGGGTTATCCTTTGAAAACTTTGACAGTTAGAACCGGCTCATTTGGTTCTTTTTGAGTTGGACATGACTGAAAAGCTGACTTTCAACTCTGCCTGCAGGTTTGATTCATTCATTTCAAATCTGTTCTTTGGTTCAATAACCCATCTGGACATACTTATAAGCTCATTAGGTGCTTTGCATGCTACAAACAACTATATTAACACCGATCAGGCATAACATTTACCCACTTTTCCACCAAGGCAGCTTGATTGCTGGTTCAGAGTTTCAAATCAGTTTTTTGTCTTTCGACACCCAAAGCACCAGCTTTGGTTAATAAGTAGCACCAAAACATTGCTGGTCTAGAAGTAAGAACCACTTGCGTCAGGGGCAGGGTTAACGTGACCAACAAGAAACTTGTGACCGTCATTTTTGAAAAAGCAGCTAATCGAGCTAATAGCAGCTTGATTGTAATCTCCGTCTATACAAATTACGGCTAGCTGCACGAACACGTTGGATTCGCCGTGTTTGGATGCCGATGTAGTTTCGCCAAAGCCATAAGCATCAATAGTAACACAATGTCTGCCATTGTTGATGGAAGGCTTGTTTGAGATGCATCAGTGCTTCGCAAACCGATCGGCGTGTGACATTGGAGTGCCGCGGGAGCATTTGTAGAGCATACGACTCCTTGTGCTTTTCGATCGCTCTCACGGTGCTTTGTCATGCGCCGATCGGTCTGCGAGAAGCCGATGCATCTCGAACAAGCTTGGTGTGTTTGTGTTTGCCGCTGCTGCGCTAGCATTGCTGTGAAAGATGAGACGTATACAGTGTTGTAAGACCTGGCTTTGTGCTGGCTCTCTAGCAAGTGGAAAGGCAAACTGGTTCTTAGAAGGCTCTTCAGTTGAACCAACTCTGAACTGGCAATAGCACCAGCTCTGAACTAGCACCTGGTTTGTGCTGGTGGTAAAGGGGTAATTATGACCACTGACAGGTGAAGTGAATAACATTGATTATCTCTTCATCACGGCACCTGTTAGTGGGTGGTCCAAGGAAGGAACAGTGGTGAACCGGCAACAGGGTCATGGGATAAAGAGGTCATGGGATAAAGAGATAATTGCCCAAGGCTCATTGATGCACGTGGGGAGAGAAGGCTGGCCCGTGTGGTCCATTCCAACAGACGAGCTACTGTAGCTCAAATTGCTCAAGAAGTTAATGCTGGTTCTGATAGAAAGGTGTCAGAATACACAGTACATCGCAGTTTGTTGCGTATGCGGCTGCATAGCCGCAGACCAGTCAGGGTGCCCATGCTGACCCCTGTCCACCGCCGACAGCGGCAACAGTGGGCACGAGAGCATCAGAACTGGACCACGGAGCAATGGAAGAAGGTGGCCTGGTCTGATGAATCATGTTTTCTTTTACATCACGTGGATGGCCGGGTGCGTGTACGTCGCTTACCTGGGGAACACATGGCACCAGGATGCACCAGGATGGAAAGAAGGCAAGCCGGCAGAGGCAATGTGATACTTTGGGCAATGTTCTGCTGGAAATCCTTGGGTCCTGCCATCCATGTGGATGTTACTTTGACACGTACCACCTACCTAAGCATTGTTTCAGACCATGTACACCCTTTCACGGAAACGGTATTCCCTGGTGGCAGGATAATGCGCCCTGCCACAAAGCAAAAATGGTTAGGAATGGTTTGAGGAGCACAACAACGAGTTTGAGGTGTTGACTTGGCCTCCAAATTCCCCAGATCTCAATTTAATCAAGCATCTGTGGGATGTGCTGAACAAACAAGTAAGATCCATGGAGGCCCCACCTCGCAATTTACAGGACTTAAAGGATCTGCTGCTAACATCTTGGTGCCAGATACCACAGCACACCTTCAGGGGTCTAGTGGAGTCCATGCCTGGACGGGTCAGGGCTGTTTTGGAAGTAAAAGGGGGACCAACACAATATTAGGAAGGTGGTCATAATGTTATGCCTGATCAGTGTATATACAAAAACCATGTCCCAAAAGACGCACTATATACTTATACACTATGTATTCAACCGTGTAATGTATGAACTTTATAAGGTTATTTTGTCTTTCAACAACTGAGTCTGATAGCCCTCCCCCCTCTGTTACGTAATTAAAGCAGGGACAGTTGAAAGCATGATGTGTCCAACGTTCCACACTTTGTTTTTTCGATTAAATAAGTGCATTATCCGGGTATGTAATGTGCACTTTTTCTTTTTGGAATCTTCCATGAACAATAGTGATTTAGTGCACAAGTACACGAATTGGGACGCATCTAAAGACTGTGCACTCCTATTACTTATGAATGGGAGAAACACGCAATATGGCGGAATACATCCCGCCTTCTAAATAAAAGAGCCAGTCGCTAATTGATAAAGTCATTGCATCACTGCAGCTGCCGTTAGAAGCTCCGGTTCCCATAGAAACCTGAAACTTAAGGACTGCACATGCGCATTTGCTGGTCTAGCCTGCAAAATAGACAGAAGAAACAACATTTATGGAACAGTTCATGTCAGATTTTGTTGCTGATTTGAAATGTTATTTAATTGCGAGTTCGACAAGCTGATTTCAGGATTCCCCTATTTAAATAGATGGGACTTGGACTTAAGATGCCCAAAATAGCTGCCTGGAGGCATTGCAAATATGGCCGCCGAGTGAACAGACTTTCCTTGAAAGGGACTTTGGTGTTACTTCGTCATCAACCCGGAACTAAAGTTTGATTCAGTTTGATTGTGTGAACCGGCTCAACCGGTTACTGGCTTAAAAGAATGATTTGTTCAAGAATCAAACATCACTACTAAATGCAGTTAAAATACCATCATCACAAACTCCTGGACAGAAGGTGTGGGAACCATAAATCTAACACAAAATTGAATCCAATGAAAGCCCATGTTTGAATTAAATTTAAGATACATTTTTCAATGTATCTTAAAGCCATGATAATGCGCAAGTAGCGACAGATCTTTTCTACCATATTGTGACACACGAGTGTGTAACGGATTATCAAATAAGTAAAAAAAGTAGGGTGGTGACTTGGATCAATTCATCAGTTATTTATTGGATTGATATTGTACTCAAAAACAAATGTGAGTTTTCAGTCGCTTGTAAGAAAGTGGTGGGGTTTAAGCAGACTAAAAGATTGGAAAAGTCCCAAAGATGCGCAAAAAAAGAAGAAAATTGTTCAAAATAAGGTTCATTTACAAAACAGATTCTCCTTCATTCTGACTTTAAATCATTTTAACAAATGTAGGAAGGAAAGTGATTTTTAGAGCATAGTGTTAATGAAGTGAATCCCTGAGTGTGGTGGCCAGCTGTCATTTCTCAACCCATCTTGTTTCTTACCCTATTCTTTTGCTTTCCCGCTCGTGCCGTCTGTGTTATTGATAGCTGAGTGTGTGTGGCGAGTCCGTGGGTCGATTGTCTGGGTGTCTAGAGAGCTTATTCAGCACTTCTGCACTTCAAGCAGCAGCTGTCCGTTAGTCTTTCTGTTTCATACGAACATGTTCAAGGCCACTTACTCATGTGTTGCTCAGTATTAAGATACACAAGAATGATGTTCCTGGGTTAACGCACATTTAGAATGGCTCTCATGTTGCATGGACGGGTGTTTATATACGAGATTGGCTCTATATATACCAAATACTTGACAAAGTCATTTCCAGTGAGTGATAGTGCAGTGACCCCTCACACTGCCTGTGCCACTGTAGCATCCATCATGGTTATTACCTATCTACAGTCCATTTGGTGATAATCTCCTGAAACTCAGCAGGACCACTGGAATCACTGATTGTTGAGAGGAATTAATTTGGATTTACCTGTTTCCGAAGTATTCATTTACATTTTGGTGCAAAAAAATGTTATAGGCTCTTTATATATATATATATATAACTACATGTGTCAATGGCATCAGATACAAAAGTATTACATTCTCTAATGTAAAATAGCTGTAAATCTAGCATATTTAACTATAGTTATGAATTTAGACTACAGGATGGTTTCAAAAGCTGATTTAAAGGGTTAGTTCACCCAAAATGAAAATAATGTCATTTATTACTCACCCTCATGTCGTTCTACACCCGTAAGACCTTAATTCATCTTCGGAACACAAATTAAGATATTTTTGATGAAATCCGATGGCTCAGTGAGGCCTCTATTGCCAGTAATGTTACTGCACCTCTCAAGATCCATAAAGGTATTAAAAACATATTTAAAACAGTTCATGTGAGTACAGTGGTTCAACCTTAATATTATAAAGCGACGAGAATACTTTTTGTGTGCCAAAAAAACCCAAAATAATGACTTTTCTGCACTGAGAAATCACTGCTTCGGAGCTTTACGAATCTTTTGTTTCGATTCAGTGATTCGGATCACGTATCAAACTGTTAAACTGCTGAAATCACGTGACTTTGGCGCTCCGAACACTGATTCGATTCATAAAGCTCTGAAGCAGTTCCTTTTATCAGTTACCATATATATTATCAGTTACCATATATATATATATATATATATATATATATATATATATATATACACACACACATACATATATATAATGTAGTAAAGGAAAGGAGGTGAATTTGGTATTGCTTTTTAAAATATTTTTAAAATAATAAAATTTTCACTTGTCAGAACATGACACATTCCTGTATTTTTTATATATTTTTAATGCAGAAGATGTAGATTTAAAGTATCCTTTTTTGTTGTTGTTGTTTTGAAAGTGACACATTTTTAGAATTTTTTGTGTACATGAATTCTTCATATATTTTTAATGTACATCAAGTATTTTTTTAAAAAATGTTTTAGTGTATTGATCTGTTTTTTTATTTTATAGATATTTTTAGAATTTTATATTAATCTGTTTTTTATAGAATTTTATCATTTTGATTTACAGTAAATAAGATGTATATTCTAATGATAATCTCAAATTCATTTTAAATTACAAATGTTGTCATTCTCAAAACTGATGACAGGTAAAGCAGGACATGTTTTGTCCCATGTTTCAAGAATCAGTGAAATTGTACTTAATAGTGTTCAGTGTTTGTGCTAAAGGAACCAGAATATGCATAGGAAGGAAATGTGATGATTCATCTTAATGTTTTAGGTAATGAAGATAATGCAAAATGTCTGTGCATATGAACATTCATATGCAGTGCTGTGTGGCAAAACTATAAATCAAACCATGACAGAAACACTACAACTGGGTCAATTATCAGAAACTCGTGTACTGAACCAAGCCCATTACATATTCATTACAGTTGAACAAAAGAATCATTAAAAAAAAAAAAATTTGTTGATGCAATTTATCTGCTCTTTATAAACAATATTTAACCATCTGAATAGTCATCATCTAACCAATAACTAAATCTGGGCGCTCAACAACAACAACGAACACAAAAAGCAACCTCAGTCAGCATCACATATACAACAGAAATCAAGTGTGCTGCTAGGCAGTCTATAAGTATAAACACACACACAAAAAAACATTCATAATTAATTATTTAAACAACACTGAAGAACTGAATAGTAAACTCAGAAGTGCCTACTGTTATCATTCCCAGCTGAGACTGACTTCTTATTGAGTTTTCACTTTTCTCTTTTAGCTATGAACTGTTTGAAAAACTGCAAGAGTTTCTCTTTGTAAGCGCACTGGGAGCAGAGAGGACTGACATCTAGATACACATCTTCTCTCTGCCTGTCCTCAATCAACACCTGAAGAGAGAACAGAGAAACGTTGTTTAGTCAGGAGAGGCCAAATTAACTGTCCTTTATTACAACACCTGCTACATTTTGTTAGACTTTACTGTCCTCAGTTTATCTGGCCTTGTGCCTTTATTTACAGCTTATGTAGAGGTGTGTGTGTGTGTGTGGGTATATATAGTAAATCAGGATGTATAGAATCACTTACCCCAAGATCAATGAACGTACGAAGCGCCATTCTCACCAAGTCAATAGATGAGCTCTCTAAAGAAGATTCACACAAACATATCAAATATACAGCGCTGGAGCATCACATGACATGAAGACTTCAGTCTTGAAGTTTTATTTAATAATGCTGGAACACAATTTGATCTGCAGAAACTCTCTTATAAAACATCAAGGCTTCAGCAAAGTTAGATTACCCAGTAACAGAGAAATGATTCATAAGTCTGTTAAAAACAGCGGGATTAATAATACATTAAAGATAACGCATCAGCAGCTGAAGTGAAGCTGTCAGCATCTATGTAGGCTGTAACGGTTAAAGCCACTTCATTTATTCTCTATCAATGATCCCGAAGAGGAGAGACGCTTAACTTATCTGCTTTGACAACAGAAATGTCAAAAAGTAGTCAGAATACATTATTCAAAATGAATGAGTAATCTAGATTATGTTACTAACTACAATTTTCATTCATGTAATTTGTAATCAGTAACAGACTACAATTTGCAAGTAATCTGCCTAGCACTGTGACATAAAACACATATAAACGTAGGCATCATGACACCGCGCGCACACACGCAAACTATTTTTGAATCCGACTGAGAGAATAGTTGGATTTAAGTGTTTTTCCTGTTGATGGGATTATTTCAGGTCTACACCACCCCTTTGAATCGGATCGAAATTTCATTCAAATTGAGCTCAGTCGAATCGATTGAGATGTTTACATGAAGGCTTTTCAGTCTGATTGAGCCATCAATCCAATTATAAACTGATGATTTGGGAGCATGTAAACGGATCTACTGAGGGTCTGTCTACACCTGGTATTAAGATTGGTCTAGGTGATCCGATCACAAGGTTTACACGAGTGGTCACATGTCTCAAATGCATCTCTGTAACCGGTTCTGATGGGATTTCTAGGTAGGGATGGCAATCTTAAAGAATTCAACAATTCCTCTTTGCCAATTTGGTTCATTAACGGTTCAATAAATGATTCTTTTAGTAGTTCATTAGATTATTTCGAAAAAATGTATGCAATTCAATTTCATTTAAATGATGTAAATTAGCAATTACATGAGTGATTTTCCAATACAACAAAATGATTCCTGTTATTACATCATTATTGCAAGTCTGTCAATTTAAGAAATAAAATATATTTTGATTTAGCGCTGTTGCATTGTGACGCAACTGCATGTTAAAAAAAGAAGCGGAGAGGTCACATGCATTTTCAACAATCTCAAAATGTGGTTGAAAAAAAACATTTTGGCCCCTATTTACACCTGAATTTAGAGCTGACCACTTGGAAACCAGATCTCAATACGGATCTAAGGCGTAAGCTCTGCAAATCCTTTAGCTTCATGGTGGTGAATGGAAAATGTGTTTGTTTTTTACCATAGTGTGCTTTGTCCAGCTGAGCTCGGTTCTTCAAGTGTGAGTGTAGTTGGCTCAAACAGTCTGTCTCTAAAATAAACAATTTTTAGGTTATAAACACTCAGCTGTTCACACTCAGTGTGAATAGTGACAGCGATGCTGCCAAAGAACACTTGCTCATCACACATGGCAACAGCATTGTTTGGCCAGAGGTCAGAGTTTGAGTGTGTGTGTGTGTGTGTACTCACCTGTGATAGGTGTGGGGAGGTAATGAAGGCTTTCTAGCGCCCAGCACAGAGCTCTCACCTGGACACTCAGTAAACTACAGAGAAAGAACAGCAGCTCTGGGCACTGAGATGGCTGACTCAACTAGAAAGCAGTGAGAGAGAGAAAAGACAGCAGAAGGGTAGAGGACAGTGAGAAAACATGCAAAGGTTATTATTAGTTAGGAAACAGATGTTGTTTGGGCAGTAAAGACTTTTACATTGTGACCAAAAAAGTCTGGGAAAAAAAAAACAAAAAAAAACTGTTTTCATCATTGATAATAATAAGAAATGTTCCTTTGAGCATCAAATCAGCATATTACAAAGATTTCTGAAGGATTGTGTGACAAATTCAGCTTTGCATCACAGGAATAAATTACATTTTAATGTATATTCAAATAGAAAGCAATTACTTAGCAATTACTGTTTTTACTGTATTTCTGATCTTGGTGAGCATCTTTCAAAAACATTAAAAAGATCTTAACAACCCCAAAGTTTTAAACGCTGATTTTGTTCATATTTATGTCTTATGAATGTATATAAATGCTCATTTTCAAATGTTGCACAAATTGTTTTTGAAATGCAATGAAATTACAGATTAATAATATTTGGTAACACTTTACAATAAGGTTCATTAGTTAACATTAGTTAACTACATTAGTTAACGTGAACTAATAATTAACTGCACTTATACAGCATTTATTAATCTTCGTTAATGTTAATTTCAACATTTACTAATACATTATTAAAATCTTGTTAACATTAGTTAATGCACAGTGAACTAACATGAACAAACAATGAACAACTGTATTTTCATTAACTAATTTTAGTTAATACATTAACTAATGTTTAACTCATGAACCTTATTGTAAAATGTTATCATATTTTTAAATAGAAATCCAAGCATGATACCATACATGTTATTATGCTTGGACTTGATTAAATTTTATGCTCTTAATATGTATAATTTTAAAGTATGTATAACATGTATTAAAAAAAACAAACAACAACAAAAAAAAACATTATATATATATATATATATATAACATTAAAAACAAATAAAATAATCATAATTAAGTGTTAATTTCTAAATAATAGTAAAAAACCTGTTCTGAGTAGTCTCTCAGTTGTAGCTAGACTGTCCCTCATGTAAGTCTGTGGGATTGTCTGTTTTATTGTCTACCAGTTGAAAATAATTATTCGGATCACAGAATCCAACCACATGAATTGAGGTATGATTCATGCCCAGTTATTGGGCGAATTCAACACTAAGGGCTAGGGAAGTATGATCAATAGTAATAGTGATGCTTGTTTGTTTTTGATGTTTGGTAACAGTGATGCTAGCAAACACCACTTGAATAATCATTCAAAAGCTTCAAAAGGTAAAACAGAAATTACCCCAAAAGTTCAATAAGGATAAGCTAAAACCTGAGGAAAGCCTAAACCTGTGCTCGAAATGTTTGGTTGAGGTTCTGATGCAACAGACGACACCAATCCACAGCAGCTCACACCATTGACATTCCCTTCTTGTTCTTTCTGCTGGATTCATCGCACAGACACAAAGAAAAGCAATTTGCAGACAGAAGCACACTTCAAGAGCAGCAGAACTGTCTGTCTTAGTTGTAGGGCTGTTTTGTCTGTGTGTGTGTGTCTGTAAATGATGAATGAGGTTTGCGTGTTAATGTTTTTCTGTGGTTTTCATCTTGCTGGAACTCTAGATCCAGATTGTCCAGAGATTATGTGAGTACTATATAAATCTCAATATATGATAATA
This sequence comes from Mylopharyngodon piceus, assembly GCA_039654765.1. Classification (NCBI taxonomy): domain Eukaryota; kingdom Metazoa; phylum Chordata; class Actinopteri; order Cypriniformes; family Xenocyprididae; genus Mylopharyngodon; species Mylopharyngodon piceus. The sequence continues at coordinate 22,163,845 of CM077453.1, read as the reverse complement.
AACAAAAATATTTAATTCACACTAAATGTCCATATTTTATTAATGATGGGTCCGTGGGTTTGTGTACCTTATATGAGTGTTTGTCTGGTTCCTCACAGTCTGAATCGCTGCTCTGGTCAGGGTTGTCTGAAGCAGCCCATGATAACACACCCTGCCTCTTCATGAAGTCACACACTGGTGTATCCTTCTGAACCTGCATACACACAAAGTTCACATCTCTCAAGAGTAAAAGACACATACAAACAAGTTGCAAAATTATCAGTTTAGGGTTGAAATGACCTTTAACCACAGAAAAACAAAAATAACTTTCATCTCTGTGGGTGTTTGTGAATCAGTCAGCTGAAAACTATGGCGGCACTTGAAAATAAATGTGCACAGACCGAACGGTCAGTGTCAGAGATTAGATCGAGTCTGAGCTTGCTAGATGTCTGGGCAGCGGAGTGAAAACTGTATTTTTGGCCATGTCTCTGTGAATTTACTGTTTGTTGTTTTGATCTTAACATTGAAAACTTCTCAGTGGAAATTATATATAAATTTTAAGTAATTACTGTGTAAAATTAATTTAATTTCAGCAACAATTTATACAGTATACAGTATATAGCTGTCAATCATAAAAAAAAAAAAAAAACTAATTAATTGCACTTTTTTTTGCTATTAACCACATCTAACATTGAATTTTTTAATATATTTTTATATTGTAATTAGGGCTGTCAAAATTAACGTTAACGCATGGAATTTTTTTCAGTTTAACGCGTTAAAAATATTTAACACAATTAACGCAGCATCCAGTTTTTTTCGTCATTCTTTAGCTAGCGTTACATTATATGATCACACTATCATTCATTCAAGTGCTATTAAACCATATAAGCACGATAAGACGGCCGCATTGAATTCTCTTTCACGCTTGAACGGACAAAAACACAAAAGTATGCTGAAATGCCTGCTTTGTCAAGTATCCTCGTAAGCACAGTCTTAAATGAGTTAAATAAAGTCTTAAAAGACCGTTAAGAGTTGTGAGGACATCGGATGTGTGTCAGATCTGCATCATGTGAGTCAGATCTTAAAGTCACAGCAGCCTAATAAGCCTGCTGCTGTGATGTCTGTCATTAATGTTAATAAAAAGACAAAGAGAAAATCGCTCACTGATCTTGACTTTTGTAGCTTTAATAAGGATTAATCTATATTTAATTTAAGCAGTGAAGACTGTGAAGTGTTTGATAACTTTATTCAATTTCTGTATATTTCCTACCTGTTAGATTAAATATTTAAAATATACTGTAATATACTTTATGTTGTTTCTACATTAATTTGGAGATTAAATGTGAAATTATTACAATATTAAAACTTTAATGTTAGGTGAAATTAATCACAATTAATTACAGAAAAATGTGCAATTAATTAGTTACATTTTTAATCGATTGACAGCACTAATTGTAATACTTTAACACTGAATTCCCTAAATAGAGTTCAGATATTTACCTGCACTGTTAAAATGCACAAAAAAAGTTTTTTTTTTTTTTTTTTTTTTTCTTTTTTTCCCCCCATGTAACCTTGTAAACAGTGTGCTTTAAGATTTTCAGGTAGATCTAACAGGTAAATACAGAAACTGAATAAACAAACACTGCACAGTCTTCACTGCATAAATTATAAATACGGATTTATCCTTATTAAAGCTACAAAAGTTATTCAGTCAAGAACAGTGAGAGATTTTCTTTTTAATGACACAGACAGCAGCAGGTTTATACGGCTGCTGTCACTTAAAGACCTGACACACATGACGAGGATCTGAAACACATCCTATTTTCTCACAACTCTTTACATTCATTTAACACTATTTACCTCATTTAAGACTGTGCTTACTCGACAAAACGGGAACTTTTACATAACTGTGTTTTTGTTTTTGTTGCTGTCAGTGTCCGATCGGGTGCTGAATTGTCACTAAAGTTTATCAGTTGCTGTGTTTAAAGCCTTGCAGAAATAACACGAAAGAGGAGTGCGCACACACAGAATGCCCCATCGCAAACAGTGCACAAATAGACCACTGAATTTAGTCTTCTTTTACTTATTTTTGTGTGTTACAATAAAGGTCTATGATTTTGCATAAAATGACTTCATCTTGCTAGAGTTTATTACTATTTCTAAATCATGTTACTTTCTACCGGGTGTCTGTTAGATCACAACACTGGAGTAGAGAATACTATGAATTGTTCTTCACGCGCTCAGTAACTGAAATTTAAAGAGAAAGGCTCAATAAACTGTTGCATAGATCTAATACACCACAAATCAATATCTTTTCCCTTTGTGTTTTGAACTTTCCAACGAGAAGCGCAGCGCGCTATGACTCCATGTTGCTTCAAGCGCATCATTCTACGCACGGGACGCGCATAAGCGGTTTGCACCGCTCTGTATTGGAGCCTTTTATAGCCTACTATAAGAATTTTGTGCAATAAAAGATTATTAATAGTCTATCTATAATTTGTTGTTGCCTCATTAAAAAGCTGCGCTATACATTTAAAAGAAATGTCTTTAAATTTTATAGTATCTATTTATATAAATAGCCTATATTTACTTGTTTTTCTGTAGATTTTTAACATTACACATTTTTAGCACAGAAGCCTAAAATACTTTGACTGTTGTCATGTCCTAAGCTGTCATCAGATTACGGATCTCCTGTGTGACTTGAATTTTTTATTTGTGGATGTCCCAATCAGGGTGCAGGATGAGAAATTTTCAATTAAATATGTTATATATTTTGGCATGAGTTAATAAAAATGTAACTGGTTGTGTAAAATAGGCACATAATATAACATCAAGATATCGATAGATATACCTCTGAATCGAATCGTATCGTAATCGCATCACAGAATTTTCAGTATCTGCAAATATCGTATCGCTGGCTATGAGAATCGATATAGTATCGTGATGAACCGTCCGATTTACACCCCTAATCATATACTATAGCGCAAAGGATGACAGAACAACGGATGCTGCATTAATCACGTTAAATATGAAATACGAAATGAAAAAAAAATATATCGTTTCATATACACTGCTCAAAAAAATTAAAGAACACTTTGAAAATACATCAGATCTGAATGGGGAAAAATATCATGCTGGATGTCTATACTGATATGGACTGGGTAATGTGTTAGGAACGAAAGGATGCCACATCGTTTGATTTTGCTGAAATTTCATTGCAGCAACTCAAAATGGTACTCAGTAGTTTGTATGGCCCCCACGTGCTTGTATGCATGTCTGACAACGTCAGGGCATGCTCCTAATGAGACGACAGATGGTGTCCTGGGGTATTTCCTTCCAGATCTGAATCAGGGCATCACTGAGCTCCTAGACAGTCTGAGGTGCAACCTGGCAGCGTTGGATGGACCGAAACATAATGTCCTAGAGGTGTTCTATTGGATTTAGGTCAGGCAAGCGTGGGGGACATTCAATGGTATCAATTCCTTCATCTTCCAGGAACTGCCTGCATACTCTCGCCACATGAGACCGGGCATTGTTGTGCACCAGGAGAAACCCAGAACCCACTGCACCAGCGTAGGGTCTGACAATGGATCCAAGAATTTCATCCCGATACCTAATGGCAGTCAGGGTGCCATTGTCTAGCCTGTAGAGGTCTGTGCGTCCCTCCATGGATATGCCTCCCCAGACCATCGCTGACCCACCACCAAACTGGTCATGCTGAACGATGTTACAGGCAGCATAACGTTCCCCACGGCTTTTCCAGACCCTTTCATGTCTGTTACATGCTCAGGTTGAACCTGCTCTCATCTGTCAAAAGCACGGGCGCCAGTGGCGGACCTGCCAATTCTGGTGATCAATGGCAAATGCCAATTGAGCTCCACGGTGCTGGGCAGTGAGCACAGGGCCCACTAGAGGACGTCGGGCCCTCAGGCCACCCTCATGAAGTGTGTTTCTGATTGTTTGGTCAGAGACATTCACACCAGTGGCCTGCTGGAGGTCATTTTGTAGGACTCTGGCAGTGCTCATCCTGTTCCTCCTTGCACAAAGGAGCAGATACTGGTCCTGCTGATGGATTAAGGACCTTCTACGGCCTTGTCCAGCTCTCCTAGAGTAACTGCCTGTCTCCTGGAATCTCCTCCATGCTCTTGAGACTGTGCTGGGAGACACAGCAAACCTTCTGGCAATGGCACATATTGATGTGCTATCCTGGAGGAGTTGGACTGCCTGTGCAACCTCTGTAGGGTCCAGGTATCGCCTCATGCTACCAGTAGTGACATTGACCCTAACCAAATGCAAAACTAGTGAAAAACAGTCAGAAAAGATGAGTAGGGAAAAAAAAAAGTCAGTGGCTTCCACCTGTAAACCATTCCTGTTTTGGGGGTCGTCTCGTTGTCCATCTAGTGCACCTGTTGTTAATTTCATTAACACCAAAGCAGCTGAAACTGATTAACAACCCCCTCTGCTACTTAACTGACCAGATCAATATCCAGGAGTTTAACTGACTTGATGCTATTCACTGATTAAAAAGTGTTCCTTTAATTTTTTTGAGCAGTGTATATATATATATATATATTCCCAAAATAATAATATATGATACAATGAAGTATATGAAACAAAGAATTTGTACTATATAAAATTTCATAATAGCAAACTTTGGCTACTCTATTCTGTAGAATATTAAGATTGACCATACAAAAACCCATTTCGACTGACCACTGATGAGGATTTTAAAAATGCTGCATGTGTGAAGACTAACTGTGATCAGAGAATAAGTGAATTTTGTTTGTTAATGCAGGTGTCTTACCTCCTCCATAACAAGAACCCCACAGCGCACCATGCTGTCCACCACATCAAGAGCAAAGCTGTGAGCGTTCTGACATGGCTGAGAGCGACAAACAGATGGACAGACAGACGGATAAGAGAGAGAGCAGATAGAAAGGAGGAGAGATAATTAGTTGTGTAGTGTTTTTGTTCTTGTTGACATTTCACAGCCTTTACAAGTGTTTATTTGCTGATGCAAGTGTAAAATGTGCCTGCAATAATTACACATGCTATTCCCGCCGCTGAAGAACCCTTGAACGGGAAACTCGATTTAAGAGACATCGAGAGAGAATAATAAAAGGAACAGATGGGAGCAACTGATCGATTGGAAGAGCGAGAGAGAAATTGGGAGACTGTATGAAAAAATAAATTAGATTTTTTTCCTGACTGACTGAAGAGCAGGGCGGCTGTATGAATCACTACTAGCATCAACGTGATTATAAACGTCATATGTGCGTGTTTGAGTGAGACTCACCGGTATGTACCCGGGTGGTAGTAAATGTGTGAGTTGGAGGCTTTTCTCCGTCAGCTCCTCCTGACCCAGGACAACATCAAACTCCTGGTCTCCACCCCCTCCACAGCCTACAACCTCACTCAGCATGGCTGAGACAGCACACGCTTCACACAAACACACATGCCTTCAGGGTTAGCACTGTCAATAATCCCTGCTGTGGTGCAAACGTGACTCAACCCAAACACATCAACACCCTTAAGCAGCAGAACCATCAGATTATTTATCAAAGTGAATTTTTTAAAAAATTTGTATCATATTACTAAAGGAATATTTGCACAAATATTGTTTGTTAAAAAAAATGTCTAAAACAGATGCACTAAATTTGGAGAATCAAATCGGTCTAAATCTTCTGCAGATTTTGAAACTAAAAAAAATTATTAAAATATTATTAAAGTTATAACATATATGGGTCAATGACGTGACGGGTCATTTTTTTGTCCAAAGGCATTAATAATAATAAAAAACAAAGATATGATATCCAAAGTATGTAAGGTAGTACAACTAGATCTCTTTTATTGAATCCAAAAGGATTTAATTATATTTTGCTACATATTAAGGTATTTTAAAGATTTTGAAGTGTCAAAAGGTAATTCGGTTTAACCGTCCAAAGGCCAATACAGCCATTTAATTTGTGATTAAAATATTTTAAAATGTAATAAATGTATATATTTTTTATTCTGGCATGATTTTATAACATCATATATCAACACTTGATATATATTTAATTGATATCATTCGGAGTAACCAATATAAACGGTCCATTCTGGATCAAGTCATGCGATCATGTGACAGGATGTGACATCATTCAGACACCTGCAAAGGACCACATGGTCGTGAAGCAAAGTAACTAACTCTCTTTTAACTAGTTGAAAATTTCATGCTTCATGAATACTTGCTCATACGCATGTCCCGAAACATCAGGTCATTCAGTACAACCGTTATAAAACATGGAAAATGTTGTAATATTTTTAAAACTTGTACTAAATATAAAATGTTTGATTGTCCTTTTGCTAGCTAGCTAACAAGCTAACTAGCTAGCTAGCTAGATATCAGCCTGTTAGCATTGTTTGAAAATATCGTCATTCGGTATAACCAAAAACTGTCATTCGGTAAAACCAAAATTTTGGTTAAACCGAATGACTTTTTTTTGGTGACAAATTTTGTCCATCTTGTAAAAAAATGACAAAAGCAGTGTTAATTGATTATAAAAAACACAATCTCATTGTTTACACTTAAAGGGGACCTATTATGCCCCATTTTACAAGATGTAAAATAAGTCTCTGATGTCCCCAGAGTGTGTATGTGAAGTTTTAGCTCAAAATACCCCACAGATAATTTTTTATAGCATGTTAAAATTGCCACTTTTTGGGGGTGAGCAAAAACGTGCCGTTTCAGTGTGTGCCCTTTAAATGCAAATGAGCTGCTGCGCTCTGCCTAAGAGGGCGGAGCTTCAAGAGCTCATTCTCCGGTGTCAGGAGTCAGTCAGGACGCACTATAATGTCAGAAACTGCGAATATATGCTGCATGGAGATAGAACAGGTATAGTTTAGTTCAATTACGGTTATAACTTATATTGTCTTCTTGTTTTTATCCACTATATTAGTACAAGCCTGTTGTACTGGACTCCGTTCGATTTTACCAATAAGTTTTATGACATTTATTGTACTTCACACAAAAGATGAAGCATCCGTTTTCACTCTAGAAAATCACTGTAAGAGCTTAAAACACAGTGCAAGTGTGCATTAAAATATTATCCATAAACTCTCTCTCTCTCCCTTGCATTATCATCAACATACATAGCGAATTACACAGAAACACTCGTTACAACTAACAGTAAACAAATATATAAAGACCTTATGCCTTTTTGGGTGGTGCTTAATAAACTGGTAAACTTTATATCCGTAAATCAACTCCGATGAACTGTAATAAAGTGCTCTCACCTTTATTACTGCCGTATCCAGTATCACTCTGGAGAATGTAAGCTGGATCACGAAGAGTTACTGATCTATCCTTGAGTAACAAATTTTTAGCACAACCTCTGTTTTGTATTGTCCTTTTGTATTGACATTCGTTCACAAAGTCCGGTGTGAAATGATTCACGCAGACATAAACGAATTTCGGTAGAGTTGAGGGAGCATTTTCTTCGAAAACAAAATTAATCCACCTCGTCTTCAGCGGCTCAGATTTCTGGAGTAAATAGAGAGAGCTATGTGGAGTAATCCATCCAGCTACAGAACACCTAAAACGCTTGGGAGACATTCTCGTCAGTGCAGCAATGGCGGACTGTACAACTCGCTGTGAACTCGCTCAGGGCGTTTCTAACTTCTATGTTAAAACGGCAGTGTCTGTCAACATTCATGGACGGGGCCTGTGGCTAATGTGACGTCACACTGCCAGGGATCTGGAAACGGCTTGTTCTGAGACACTGCTTATGATTTATGGGGATTAAAAAAAAAGGAATGGTTGGATTATTATCATTATAGGGTGGTTGTGTACACACACTGCCAACACACATTTATAGCCAAACACCATGCAAAAGTGAATTTTGCATAATAGGTCCCCTTTAATAAAACTTCAAAATTAATTATATCTCCATTGTTTTTTTACACTTTTAAAAACCTTATTCGTCAATGACCTATGTATAAAATATAGATTTTCTTATTAATTCCAATCTTTGTTTGAATGATCGATACTTATAATCTCAAGATGAAATTATTCTAAATTACTTTTAATCGAGGATGCATTAAATTGATTAAAGTGACAGTAAAGACATTTATAATGTTACAAAAGATTTCTATTTCAAATAAATGCTGTTCTTTTGAACATCCTGATAAACGTGTCATGGTTTCCACAAAAATATTGAGCAAAATTGGAACCCTGGTTGCTAATCAAAAACATACACTAACATGCCTTATACATAAAAAACGACTAAGTTTTCTTTATCTTTAGTCATATCTTATCCCGCCAAAATAAGCCAAGACCCCCACTGGTGGCCCTTCAAAAAAAGACTGTTGCATGATGCCTGCCAACACCAACTTTCCTTGCCTCCACCCAATCTTCAACACATTCTGCCTACCTCCTACAGCCTCGTGTATGAAGACATGAGTGAGCAAATCACAGTGTTGGCTCAGTGTGAGCAGAGACTCTGGATCGGGCCGCGGTGCGATGATGGGTTCTCCCGTGGGTGGAGCTGCAGCTAGGAGAAGATATGGGCGGAGCAGAGAGAGCGCATGATGCACCAGCCCGACCAGAGCGCCACCGAAACCCACGTCCGTGTTTCTGAACAACACCTCCTCCAACAGCCAACAGATGTCCCTGCATAGCACAGATACACGCACACCCTGAGAAAGAGGGAGAAGGTTGTTACAATCATACGCAAAATCATCAAAGCAAGCAGAATCATATTTGATGCTTGTATGAATCATCAACAACTAGTCGATGACTAATAAAACAATTAAAATACTACTATAAAATAGTTCTGGTCATAGATGTTAATTGGTAGAAACAGCAATCGGCAGTTATTAAAGATGTTTTATTTTATGGTATCAGTATATATCTATATATATATATATCTATATCTATCTATATCTATATCTATATATATATATATATATATATATATATATATATACATACACTATATTGCCAAAAGTTTTGGGACACCTGCCTTTACATGCACATGAACTTCCCATTCTTAATCCGTAGGGTTTAATATGGAGTTGGCCCACCCTTTGTAGCTATAACAGCCTCAACTCTTCTGGGAAGGCTTTCCGCAAGGTTTAGGAGTGTGTTTATGGGAATTTTTGACCATTCTTCTAGAAGCGCATTTGTGAGGTCAGGCAATGATGTTGGCGAGAAGGCCTGGCTCGCAGTCTCCGCTCTAATTCATCCCAAAGGTGTTCTATCAGGTTGAGGTCAGGACTCTGTGCAGGCCAGTCAAGTTCCTCCACACCAAACTCGCTCATCCATGTCTTTATGGACCTTGCTTTGTGCACTGGTGCGCAGTCATGTTAGAACAGGAAGGGGCCATCCCCAAACTTTTCCCACGAAGTTGGGAGCATGAAATTGTCCAAAATGTCTTGGTATGCTGAAGCATTAAGAGTTCCTTTCACTGGAACTAAGGGGCCAAGCCCAACCCCTGAAAAACAACCCCACACCATAATCCCCCCTCCACCAAACTTTACACTTGGCACAATGCAGTCAGGCAAGTACCGACAAACTCAGACTCATCCATCGGATTGCCAGACAGAGAAGCGTGATTCGTCACTCCAGAGAACACGTCTCCACTGCTCTAGAGTCCAGTGGCGGTGTGCTTTACACCACTGCATCCGATGCTTTGCATTGCACTCGGTGATGTAAGGCTTGGATGCAGCTGCTCAGCCATGGAAACCCATTCCATGAAGCTCTCTACGCACTGTTCTTGAGCTAATCTGAAGGCCACACGAAGTTTGGAGGTCTGTAGCTATTGACTCTGCAGAAAGTTGGCGACTTCCTCAGCATGTGCTGATCCCGCTCTGTGATTTTACGTGGTCTACCACTTCGTGGCTGAGTTGCTGTTGTTCCCAATTGCTTCCACTTTGTTATGATACCATTAACTGTTGACCGTGGAATATTTAGTAGTGAGGAAATTTCACGAATGGACTTATTGCACAGGTGGCAACCTATCACGGTACCACGCTTGAATATATATATATCAGTGGCGTGCAGTGGTGTTCTGAAATGAGGAGGCACATTTTTTTATTTATTTATGAATCAATGTAAATTCATGTGCATTACTCTTAAAGTTGACACATCTTCCTTGTTAAATGAACATTACTTTACATTACATCAAAAAAGAAAAAAAGAAACCAAATACAATTCTATTTTGTAATTTTACATTAACAGTGTATTGTAATAAATGTTCTATTTATCAAAACCAAGTCAATCTCATCAAGTTAGTGTTTTAAGCATTTCTACATTTATTCCAAAATAATAACTAAAGGCAATAATAATTTAAACAATATATTTTATTTGTGTACTGATGTTTTTCTTTTTAATTGTCAACTATTTTGGATCATCAGTCATGCTCCGTAAACACCGTCTGTCACAGACACGAATTGTATTTTTAATTTCACCAAGCTGATTGCACTAAAAAAAAAAAAAAACACAGTCATCATGCTTTCAGTCCATTTCAAGTTTGATTTTGACGTGACATAAAGCGGTGATATCTAACTGGCTGATCTGTTTACTTACTTTTCAATTAGTCTTCCCATTGACGCCATCATTTGTTCATTCAAACTGATGCGCGGAACGTGCACGTCAACAAGAGGCGGGATTTATCGCACAAACCAATCATATCCAATCATAACCAATTACATCCAATCAATAGAGACAGATGTAATAGAGACATTGCCTCCTCTCACGTGACTTTCCCCCATTCATTCTCAATTACCCCCCACAAAACCCACCGCACGCCAGGGGTCTATTGGTTTTCTATGGTTTTCTATGAGTGGAAAGGGAGGCATGACTCCTGCTGTAACTTTACCTGCGGGTGTCGCTGTTGGGCAGTGTTCCTTAAGAAAAACGAGTGACTTGCACTCTTTTTAATGTCATAATTTGTAATATTTGTGTTGTTTTATATGTAATATGGATTATTTTCTCATCCTATTTTTTTTGAGGAGGCACTGCCTCCCTTGCCCCTGATATATATATATTTTTTATACACACACACATACACAACTTTTTCAAGCTTTAAAAAGTTCAAAGAAACATCATAAAATTATTTCATATGAACTGAGCTGTTCTTTTGAAGAGACAAAATTTGCTTTATATGATGAACAGATTTAATTTAGGCTTTTATTAACATAAGTATAGAAATTGTTTAATGTAACTGTTTACATCAAGCACACAAGTTTTGTATTGTGAAGATTATTATATTTGTTATATAAACAGCAAATTAACTGCTTAGCCTGGGTCTTGGTAAATAAAAATATAATAATAATAATAATAATAATAATTATTATTATTATTATTTGTAGATTGACAAAAAATTACCACTTAATTTGTATAATAATGTACATATGTAATAGTAATAGCGTTGGGGAAAGTTACTTTTAAAAGTAATGCGTTACAATACTGCATTACTCCTTAAAAAGTAATTATTTGACTTTTTATGGAAATTAATGTTACGTTACTTCAACACATCAATACATCAACACTAAATTTTATCAGCAATAAAAACAAAAAAAATTAAATGCAAATGTGATGTTTAACTAAAGTCATTTTTGCTTATTAGTATGGTTGAATTGGATCACCGAAGGTTAGCAGCAAAGACAACGGTTAAATACATACACTGATTAATTGAATACATTGATTAAATAAAGATTAAATACATAAAGTATATTTGTGTTATTTAACATTTAATTACTGAAGGTTTGCGTAATATTCTGAGTTTGTATTTCCTTTTTTTATTCATTTTGAGAACTACTGAATCTGTTTTTGTGAGAGGTGTATATGTATGCTCACATTTACTCTAGTCTAGAACTATAAACATCACATTCACTTTCGATTTCTCTCAACATGGGTACAGGAGAGGTGTCAGTCAATAAATGGGAAAATAAAGTAACAGATATGTTGTTGTAAATTTAGAAGTAATGTTACTTTACTCGTTACTTGAAAAAGTAATCTGATTACATACTGTAACTCGCATTACTTGTAATGCTTTACCCCCAACACTGTTAATAGTGATATATGCTGTATATGTGATGTCCAAGAGTAGTTTTTAAAACAAACCCTGCGATGCTTGTGCAGCAGCAAACAGGACACCAGACTGGTAGACATGACGGCCATACTTGTAGTTGAAGCTAAAATAAAAAAAATAAAACACACAAAACTTAGCCTCATAAATAGTACTACTAAAGTGCAAGAGTTTGATCTTTGAGAGCTTGCGTGTGTTGATCAGACTCACAGTACATTAAATGAAGAGTCAGTGCGATAGTCTGCTGTCTATCAGCGGGAGGCAGTTTTGGCATGACAGCGGGTGGGAGAAGCCAGGAAACATCCTTCTGGTTGAAGATGGAGTCCATCCTTGTGAAATAAACCACATTTCATTTTATTACAACATACTTTGTTTAATAATGACGAATAACGGTGTGCATACTGTCATTCTCTGAAATCCAAGCATTACATTTACATTACAGTCCTCCACAAGCCTCACGTGACTGCATCACCTGTTCACTGTTCTCACTCCCTAACGTGTACAACAAAAGGCTTTACAACAATGCATTATTGCCAGCTGTCAAAATGCAAATGTTGAGCCCTGCAGGGCTGAATCTTCATGATAAGGCCTCCCCGCTGTGGATGTTCCGCTTTAAACATATAACAGCCCCTGAGGCTCTCGGAAGAAACTGAAGAGCAGATGAGAAGCTCTTTGTAGATTTTCCAGGATATTCCAGCTCATTATGAGCCAGAGTTGGAATAACTAACTTCTCCCGAGAACCTGAGTTGCTTAAAATGAGTGCACTGCAGAAACATTTTATGCACTTGCCTCTTGAGTTCTGATTCAGCAGATTGGAGTCTCAGTTCTTGGTAATATGGCTACTATTCAAGATAGTTGATACCAATATCTAAAATGTCTTTTAAAATTTCATGATTCTCAATACCAATTTGTATACCACAGTTTGAATTGAAAATATACTAATATGCTATTGAACACACTCCTTTAAATAGTTAAATATCAATATAATAATTAACAAACTGCATAAAACAATGAAATATAGTCTTCAAATACTTACACTATGGTTCATAAGTTTGTGGTGAGAGAGTTTCTTGTTTTTATTGACAATAATGTATTGTTTTAGTACAATTAACACAATTTTAATGCAAATTAATATAAAATATTTCTATTTCAAATAAATGCTGTTCTTTAGAAGTGTGTTCATCAAACAATCCTGAAAAAAAAAAATCATGGTTCCCACAAAAATATGAAGCAGCACAACTGTTGATGGTATTGATAAGAAATGTTTTTTGAGCAACAAATCAGCATATAAGAATGATTTCTGAAGGATCATGTGACACTGAAGACTGGAGTGATGATGCTGAAAATTCAGCTTTGAATCACAGGAATAAATTATATTTCAAATTATATTGAAATAGAAAAATTCTTTTAAATTGTAATATTTCACAATATTACTGTTTTACTATTTGATGTTTGATCAAATAAATGCAGCATTGGTGAACATAAGAGACTTCTTTCAAAAACATAAAAAAAAAAAAAAAAAAATCTAACCAACTCCAATCTTTTGAATGGTAGTGTACGTAAATATTACTTCAATTTCTCCAGTAACTGTTTAAACCAAGTGAAAAGTCAGTGATAAAATAATCACAAATAATCACAAAACAAGGACTAGAACAAATAAAAACAGTAAGACAAAGATGCAAATAATATGCAAAATAAATATTAGATAATTATATAATAGTCATTCACTTGTTTCACTATTTCTTCACTATTTCACTATTCTCTATTTCTTCCTGTTATTTTTCTTGCTTTTTTGTCTTACCAATTTGGCACGTCAGATAAATAACACAAAGGTGAAGAAGAACAGAACTGGAGGACCAGAACCCCAGGGACCTTCATGACTGACAAGAAAAAACTAGGAAAATCTATAGTGAAGGATGCAGGATGGTTTGAAGTGAAACGCGTGACCACCATATGGGCAGACAGATGCTAGGGTGGCAAATAGGGATGGATGAAGAGTGGAATGCTGCAGATGAGATACAGGAACAGAGGGATTGAAGAGACCTGTTGTGCAGTATGGCGGTCAACAGCAGTTCCTGTAGGGGGCGCCCTCCATCCACACGACACTTTCCACTCTCGCACATCTCCTGAGAGAGAGAGAGAGAGAGAGAGAGAGAGAGAGAGAGAGAGAGAGAGAGAGAGAATGAATCTAAAAACTTTTTCACAGTACCCATACATAAGCATCAAAAACTGAGATGTTACATTAAGGCTAAACTAGTTTAGATTCAAGTCCCAGATTCTGGACATCAAATGGCAGTACCAGATTTATTTACTGTACAAAAAGTACAGATTTTATTAATATTACCATAAACTGAATAGGTCCAAAAATGCAGAATAGGTCCAACACAACAAAAGGAACAGATCACCAAAGTACCGTATATATCATCTCAATTCGGTGCCTGAGTGCTGTTTGAAATGTGGCCGCTCACATGGGTATCCATGCTCTGAAGAATGCCCAAAATAGTGCATCTATGCATTAGGTCTTGCAGTGTAAATGCAGTCTTAACAGCTGTCATTCACATAGTTAATATTAATCAAACAATAGTATTAGCCAGAAAACAAGAAACGTCTCTGTTCTTGGATGGATAACTTTAGTAGTTTTAATACTAAACTCAATAAAAAAAAGACCTGATTCTCAGTCAAATCAGTATTATATCTAGGTAAATGACTATTACATTTATTTTGCATATTATTTGCATCTTTGTCCTACTTTTTTAATTTGTTCTATTGCTTGTAATTTGTTAATTTGTGATTATAGCAATCACTTGACTTGTTTCAAACAATTACTGGAGAAATTAAAGCAATGTTTAGTTAAACTACCATTCAAAAGTCTGCAGCAAGATTTTTCAATGTTTTTGAAAGAAGTCTCTTCTGCTCACCAAGGCTGTGTTTATTTGATGAAAAATACAGTAAAAACAGTAATATTGTGAAAACTTATTACCATTTAAAAATAACTGTTTTCTGTTTGAATGTATTTTTAAATGTAATTTATTCCTATGATGCAAAGCTGAATTTTCAGCATCATTACTCCAATCTTCAGTGTCACATGATCCTTCAGAAATCATTGTAATATGCTGATTTGCTGCTCAAGAAACATTTCTTCTTATCCATACTGAAATATCTGCTTAATATTGTGGAAATACTTTTTTTTTCTCAGGATTGTTTGATGAACAAAGTTCAAAAGAACAGCATTTATTTGAAATAGAAATATTTTGTTTTAATTTGTATTACAATTGTATTAAAGGTGCAATATGTAAAATTTGGGAGGATCTATTGACAAAAATGCAATATAATATACATAATATAATAATAAATATAAATATAAAAATAATAATAATATACTATGTTCAGTGGTGCATAAAGACCTTACATAATGAACCGTTATGTTTTTATTACCTTAGAATGAGCCATTTCTATCTACATACACCACGGGTCCCCCCTCCATGTCAAGTCGTCATTTTGCGCCGCCATGTTTCTACAGTAGCCCTAAACGGACAAACACTCTACAGAGCGCGTTTCATCACTATGTTGTTGTTCTTCTACATCGTTCGTGTTTTTAGAGGCATGGGCGATTTCAAAACACTACTTCATGAAGCTTCGAAGCCTTACAAATCTTTTTTTTCAAATCCATGGTTCGGAGCTTGTATCAAACTGCCAAAGTCACGTGAACCATTGAAATTTCGAAACACTTATGACGTAACAAAGCCTCATTTACTGAAATCAAGTGATTTTTAGTGCTCCGAACCACTGATTTGAAACAAAAGATTCGTAAAGCTTCGAAGCTTCATGAAGCACTGTTTTGAAATTGCCCATCACTAGATATTGTTGAATAAAGTCGTTATTTTGTTTTTTTGGCACACAAAAAGTATTCTCGTTGCTTCATAACATTAAGGTTGAACCACTGTAGTCACATGAACTGTTTTAAATATGTCTTTAGTATCTTTCTGGGCATTGAAAATGGAAATGATCTTGCTGGCAATGCAGGCCTTACTAAGCCATCAGATTTTATCAAAAATATCCTAATTTGTGTTCTGAAGGTCTTACAGGTGTGGAACGACATGAGGGTGAGTAATTAATGACTGAATTTTCATTTTTGGATGAACTAACCCTTTAACTGTACTAAAATGAATACATTTCTTTCAAAAAAAAAAAAAAAAATTGTGGTATTGAAATTGTGGTATTGTGAAAACTCCAATATTAGCCATAATACCAAACTCTGGATAAATTTGCGAATTTAAATTAGACAATTTATTTTGCTATACTTACTACGCATGATTTTATGGCTTGCATTTTATTATTTGCATTTAGTATTATTTTCCCTGCTGTCAGAACAGAACAATTTAACAGACCACCCACCAGCTGAGAACCACTGCGTTATGGCTCTGCATTTGTATGAAATGATTATATTTTATTTGCTGGTGTGTACGGATGAGCGAGTGTGTGTAATTCTTTGTGTGTGAGTCATACCTTCAGAGAGAAAGCCTGTGCAAAATGGATCCTAACACTTCCTCTATGATCACCCTTCAGCAGGGAGGCCACAAACCTCAGAGCAGACATCACGCCGGCCTAGAGACCACACAAACAAATGAAAAAATACAATGCCACTCACATACGAGCTGATGAAATGACTTGGATCTAATTCGAAAAACTATTCTGATCTTCACGGCGCTCTAATGGTGAAGAGCCATTAGAGGAGAAATTAGTGGCTGTAATCACTATAATAACTAGCATCTATTTGAGATGGATGCACACAATAATATGGATTTCTCGAGCCCTTTATCTTTCTCTTCTTCTCTAAATGTGAGACGAAACGTTCTAGCTGTGTCTTTACCATTGCTCATTTAGAAAACCCGTTTCACAATCTGCATATTAAAAGTCATCAAATCAAAATGAAAAAAACACAGTGTCTGGTTTTAATTATCTGAATATTGCTGCTTATTAGTGTGTAATGAATCAGTTCACCTCAGGAATTACAAATACAAAACTTCACGACTGCAATTCCTGTGCAAATCTTCTGTGGGGTTTATAGCGCACTGCTGTATGGTTGCAAGGTTGTTCTGAGCTGTTGTTATATGGTTGCTTAATGGCTTAGACATGGCTGGGTGCCCCACACGACCCTGGCCCGACTCAAAAGCATGCTTTGATAGTGTGTTTTCAGTGGCTGCCAGGGTGTCACTATGCTGTTGCTAGGGCTGTTCTGGGTGTTTGCTACGACAATGCTAGGTGGCTGCTGTGTGGATGCTAGGATAATGCTAGGTGTTTTCTAAGGTGTTCTGGTGGGTTTGTGTGGCTGCTACTCTGGATGGTTGCTAGTATCATGCTTGGTGGTTGCTAAAGAGTTCTGAGTGGTTGCCAGGATATTACTAGGTGGTTGCCAGTGTATAGTAAAAAGCACAATATATTCAATATATCCATCTATTTGAGATGCCAGTTATTATAGTATATCATAGAGCTCTATGATATTCTGTAGTAGGGCTGTCACGACATCAGATTTTTCACTACACAGTTATCGTGGCCAAAAGAATTCACGATAACGAAATCTTGAATAAATAAATAAATAATGCTATCAGTCAAATGGAAATTAAAAAGAAATTATATTATTTTATATTATACTACGGGGCTGTTGAATGCTCGAATCTGATTGGTTGACCAACGTTCTAAGGTGTGCAATTATTTTCAGGGAAACGCACGGCTAAAGTAGTTCTAGGCAGGTCTTGACCGCATTGCAGTTCCATATCACTTCGCCAAATGATTTCAGTTATTTCAATAGGTCCTTACAGCCTACAACTGCAAAAGAACCAAAACCCACAACGACACTGACCAAGCAAATAAATATAGTAAACAATAGGATGTAAACGACAAATTATTGTCATGGTTTTTGCCACAAAATACGGTTTATTGTGTCCTGAAAGCGCATACTCTCTCGCGCTCTCGCTCTCTCTCTTTCAAACGTACACACGTAACGTTACTGTATAGTACGGACACACACTCGCACAGAAAATAATTAATAACTGTTAATAACTGTATCAACGGTATTATTTTGCAATCAAGGCTCAAGCCTTCGTTACTAGTTCTGAAATGACGTTTTGGAATTAGCAACGGAGGCTTGGGATGAGATGCGTAAGAAATTAGTCCCACACACAAGAGTGTTTTAAGGACAAAAACCTGACAAATGTCTTGAAATACAACATCAGAACAGTGTCTAGAGGTGTGATAACCGTAGTATAAGCAGAATAATTGACTCCCAGCCGTTGAATTCTTAGAAAATAATGCACACCCGTGGTGTAACGGCCACTCCGCTTCATGGAGAATTCAACGGCCCGTTGTCAATTATTCCTTACGTATTATATACAGTGATAAAGGCTATGGCAATTGGCATTGCATTATAAATATACATTATACTTATGAAAATACCTGAGATGGCTTGAAGAAAACCGATAAACCATAATACTGTCGCAATGGTGTGTTAATTCTCTTCATATTTAATCAGTCAAAATGTCTCTATCTGCATTTCAGCAACAATGATTGCTGGATGTCTTTGTCCATATTAGGTATTTCCTGGAACTTATTACTTATGAGTCTCACTTGTGGACTTTGTGTGACGGCGGTGTCCAGCGTCGAGTAAGAATGAAACAAATTACATGCGAGAGTTTAGCACTAATGCTCACATAATGCTCACGATCACATTGTCCTATTTTGGGTAAAAAGAGAAAAAATACTGCTCTCTAAAGATATCTGAAGTAAACATACGATAATCCATAAGTTTGTATCTGAATGAGCACACTTTTGGACTAAAAACCCAGAGGGATGTAAATATAATACAATACAGAAAGGCCTCAGCAGTTTAATGTAACATTTCCCGTTTCAGGACTAACAAAATAATGGCTCTGTACAGTGGCCAAAACTAAAGGATAATAGAGGCAGAGGTGGGTGAACAGGTTGATGGTTTTGCACCCTTTTGCACTCACTAGGGCTTTTCACACTTGAAATTGTTAACCCTGGGTCATTTTAAACCCCGGGTAAATGAAATCCTCGGTTATCTTGCTTCACGTTTCACACTGTTCATAATTTACCTGGGGTTAATAATTGATCCCGGGTATTTATAAGCTGATGTTTCACATTGTACATTCCTAAACCCTGGGTTAACGTTCTTATTTGGGGTGTCAGAGTCATTGATTGGATAAACGCAGCACGCGACCTATTAACATAAGCTCTAGTGTTGCACATCCTCAAATTGCGGACTATACTATCGAGTTTATACTGAATGGAC
Source organism: Mylopharyngodon piceus (assembly GCA_039654765.1). NCBI lineage: Eukaryota > Metazoa > Chordata > Actinopteri > Cypriniformes > Xenocyprididae > Mylopharyngodon > Mylopharyngodon piceus. The sequence continues at coordinate 22,144,486 of CM077453.1, read as the reverse complement.
ATTTCGGACTATAAAGGTTAGAATGAAACAGTCTCTTCTTTACTCAAATTGTCATGTTCCCTGTCAGCATTTGACATTTTTTCTCTTAAACGCTGCATTTACTGTTTATTAGTCAGCTTTTGTTGGTCGGTGCTTGTTTTCGCAAATTGAACGTTTTTAGGCATCACTTATATCGGCAGCAAAATAGTGCATACTGAATTACATGACAAGTTTATTACCTAAGTTAAGAGTTTAAATAGTCTATGCTCATTATGCTTATGAGCACCATTATCATGTTTGCTTTTATCAGGAAAATGTGAATCTACTTCTGTTTGTAATTTGTTTATTGGTCTGTTTAACAGCCCCGTGCACTGATGGTGACTATCGGGTCATTATGTAATGGAGTGTGCATTGTTAATATTAAGGTCGTCACCTGTGGACGTATAAAGTGGCGTGGTAGGCAGTCGTAGGAAACACCCACTGGCACGATTCTAACATCAGGCACTAGACCATCACTGATGGCCTGATGTACACGCGCCAGCCACTGCCCACCGTGACCTCTAGCTGCGGTGATGCCCACGCTGAGAGCGGCCCCCTCTCGTAACAGCTCGCCAATGAACTGGAGTGGGACAAAAGAGGAGAAATGATGGATAAAAATGTTTGTGGAAAAACAGAGAGGTTGGACAGTTTTATGTGGAAGAGATATGAAGCAGGGAATAAATGAACTGCAATATCTGCAAAATCAGTCCAATAAAAATGAATTGAAAGCCTGGTGAATATTTGAGGGAAGCATCTATGTGTGAGAGGAGAGACAGATAAAATGTGCTATTGCAAGAGACAAAGTGGCAAGCTGACACTTCTGTGGAATCAAATGGTACTTTTCTAATGCTTGGACAAAGCATTATGACGATTCTGTCATATTTACTCACCCTCGTGTCCTTCTAAACCCATACGGCTCATACAGGGAGAAATTCTGGAGACAATTTTAGTGACATGACATGCAGTGACAAGGGGCTATCAAGCTTGTCCAAAAAAAGACAAGAAAATACCATAGAAGTGGTTCATGTGACTCATGTGCTATATTCCTACTAGTGTTCTGTCAGACTGAACATTAAGTCATTATAAAAATATAGCTGTCAAATCTTAATCATGCTTGCACATATTCAAACCATTTTAATGTTATTTTTAGTATTATTGTAGTATTTATTATATATTTTTTTAATATATATTTTCAGTTTTCATTTTAAATAGTTTGAGCTTTAGTCATTTGATGTGGTTTTGTCATTTTTATTAGTTTTTTTTTTTTGTCAAATATTTCTATTTAGCTTAAAATTATTTTAGTTTTAGTAATTTTAATACATCAACTTAAAATTTTGAAATGTTGCAATGGCAACTAACTAAAATAATATAAGTTTTTCAAGTTTTCTTCATCTAATATTTCATATTTTTCATCAAAGCTTTTTTTTCAATTACCTTTTTTATAGTTTTAGTTTAAAAAAAAAAAATGATTTAAACTTGCTGTTTCAAGACGTTTTATGACAGATATTGTTTCTTATGTGCATTGAATAGGTTTTAAGTAAAATCACGATTGCACATTTCCCATACAGGTGTGAGGGCAATGCATTAGTATGATGAATAGAGCTCATCATTCTGAGAAGAGAATGATATATTACCCACCTTTAGATTTTATTTACATATGTCAAAGACTCCACAATTAACCTTGTGCTCATCTGGCTGTTATTAGTATTTTGATTATTGTCTCTTTAATATTTCAATTCCATTCTTCATTCATTCTGGCTGCTGATAGTCCATTAAATTGTCCCTCCACTGAAAGTCCATTCCACCAAAACGCTGATGTTCAAATGCGCTTGCTTAATGTGCAGGAACCAATGCGGTTTGTTCTTGCAGACAAGTATGGCTGAGCTTCTGTTTACCATATTTGAGTGCTCTATGTACTGTATGTGCATTGCTCAGTGTGTATGTGTGAATAAAATCCTAAATTAAATCTGTTCATCATATACTGTTAAATGATCAGATTAAACTGCTTGATTCATATGGATTACTTTATGAACATTTTGAAGTGTGAAAGTTTTAGTAGAATGGACTTTCAGTGGAAGGATAGAAATCTCTCAGATTCCATTAAAAATATCTTTATTTGTGTTTCAAAGATGAACAAAAGTCTTATGGATTTGGAATGACATGAGGGTGAGTAGATGATGACAGAATTTTCTTTTTTCGGTAAACTATCCCTTTAACAGCCCTTGCTCTCTGTCTGTTTTAATATATGAGAAAGTACAACATCAACACCCTGCAAAATTGCTCCTTTTGTGATTCATGCAAGAAAGTACGGTCCCACTTTATATTAGGTGGCCTTAACTACTATTTACTTACATCAAAAAATAAAAACAATTAAATTAATGTGTTCACAGTGTATTGCAAAACACTTTTGCTCCTACTGAGGTGGGATACGGGTAGTTAGGGACAGGTTTGGTGGTATGGGTAGGTTTAAGGTTGGGTTAAGGTGTAAGGGATGGGTCAACAATGTAATTATAAATGTAATTACAGAAATTAATTACAGATGTAATTGCATGCAGGTATTTTTTAAAATACAAGTACAATGTAAAAACATGCACACAATAAGTGCATTGTATCAAATGATTAATTTAAATGTAAGTACATAGTAGTTAAGGCCACCTAATATAAAGTGGGACCGAAAGTACTTTATAAAGGTGAATAAATGACAAAATGTTAATTTTTGGGTGAACTATCCCTTTAACTCTCTCTCACACACACATATACTCAAATCCCAAATCAATCTTGAGAAGCCTGATAAGCTCATATGCTATTCCAGGCATGACAGATTATTTCCTCTGTTCATTTACGTCAGTCAGAAGTCGCACATATGCACATATCTAATCAAAGCCATTCATATTAAAACATATCAGCCCTTCTTGCAATCAAGATTCAAATGCAGTTTATGCCAAATCCTTTTTAAAACCCTACTTATAATTACAACATCCAAATTCTGGTAATGTTTCTTCTAAACTGCTAATAAGATGCTCCTCCAAGAAATTCAGATAATAGTATGATCCTGTCAGTAAATCTGGAGGCCGAGGAGATTTATTATCCACCTCCAAGCATCAGTGAAGCAGAGTAATGGGTTCAGCGACTCATGTAACCTCCCAGCGAAACATCTGCAGTCTGCAGGTGCCCCATCGTCATGGGAACCGCTGTGCCCATCAAGGCCAGGTTACTAATGCAGCCTCACCCGCCCTGAAAACGTGGGTGACTGTCCGTCTTAAGACTAAAACCGTTATCAATGACATTCAAAAGCAGTGTGCCTGTGCAAACATCTTAAGCGCCTGAAGTGACAGTTTGATTCACTTGTCTTATCGTGTACTGAATCTGAGCAATTCAAGCAGAACAGCAAACTCAGCCTTTGCGGGGGCTTACAGAAGTCATGACTGGAGAATAGAGGCTGTCCATCTCCGCTTCTCGCTCTGAGCCAGTGCCTTCTGGGAGCAAGACGACACCTAGCCTCTGAAGGATGGACCTGAGAAGACAAAACGGCCTCAATTAACAGTAACTAATGGGACATTCCTTTAGGTTATTCATCCAAACAAATAACAACATAGAGGAGACTTAAAGGGGCCATATAATGCACTTTCCCTGATGTCTACTTAGAGACAAGGTCAGAATTTAGGGTGCGTCTTAATCCCTTCCAAATTCAGTGGTAGGTGCACTGCAAAGGGATTCAACCATTTCTACTCCCATTTATTACGTAAATAGTTCCACAACTGCAATGTTTGTTTCCTGCCTAGAAATTCCCAGAATGCACTGTAAAAACCTGCAAGGCTACTGACTATACTGACTTGCAGGAAATGTCATCATAGCTTCATCAGAGTCTTTCAAGTCAGGATGGGCAAAAATGTATGAAGTCAAGCCTTTATTTTATGTTTCTAATCACACCGCTGTTCAAAGGTTTGGGGTTAGTAAGATTTTTTTCTTGTTTTTGAAAGAAGTCTTTCATGTTCATGAATGCTGCATTTATGTTATCAATAATACAGTACAAACAAACTATTGTGAAATATTTAAAATAACTTTCGTATTTTAAAATTTAATTTATGATTTATGTGATGGCAAAGCTGAATTTTAAGCATCATTACTCCAGTCTTCAGTATCATATGACCCTTCAGAATTGCTGCGGTTTTGCTGCTTAAGAAATCTTTTGCAATATTGAACTAATGTACAAATATCTGTTTTGTTTAATATCTGAATTCTGTATGTACATTTCCTGCTTTGTTTAATATAAAAAAAGCAGGACAAGCACATATTTCATAATAGCACTTTATGAGATACTTTCTAACACCTACAAAGGTGTCAGAAATGTTGATGAATACCAGATACGTTTTAATGCACGACCCTCATAATCGTGTCGCCGGCAGATCGCAGGTAATTGAGTCATGAGTAGACTGTTGTTTAGTGGATAAGGTCCTTGCTTGTGCCTGAAATTGTGTTTACTGATTCATCCATGTAAAATGACCATTTTCCACTTTTTTTTTTGCTGCTGTATTGTTATGAATTAAGAATCCAGAAACCAGCAAAATTCAAAAGGTCTGGGAAGCTTAGCATTGAGAATAGGGATGGAAATCATAAAGAAATCAACAATTCTTGATCCAACGCCAATTTCTTGTACTGATTCTGGTTCCCTTAACGATTCCATTAACAATTCTTTTAGTACTTGAAGTGGGTTAGTGCAGTTCAGTGAATCAAGAACTGCACCAACTCATTAGGCCAATCAACAAGTATTTTTATTATTTCACCTCACGCAGTCATCAGATTCAATTCAGACTAAGCTCACAACACCACTAGAACATAAATTTGGTAGCAGCACATAACCGACATTTAATGACACAACAGCAGGAAACACCGTCAAGAGTATTTTAGTGGAAAAGGGCCCAGGGCCCAATAGGGGGCCTCAGCAAACCTCAAAGGAGGCTGAAAGATTACTTAAAAGGACATAAGTTAATAATTTATTAGTAGTATCTTAAAATAATCTAAATTAAAATGCTCAAAAAAACTGAAACTGAAATAATATTGTTTCCCCTTTGTTGTTTCTATTCAAGAACATACAGTTCCTGTTACTTCTGGAATGGCCAAATGAATTGTGTTATATATAAATACTCCTAGTTTGTGTGAATAACCTTTGAAAACAAGCAGCTTTGAACAGCTAAAAATATATTTGCCTATATGGGGGGCTTCAAATATTTTGTGGGACAACAAGGTGCCTTTAAGTCGAAAAGGTTGAGAACCACTGGTCAACAACATATTTGACTCTCCTTTCAAAAGAGCAAGAACAATCATGTTTGTTTGTTTTGTTCCCCAGTGAATTTGAGGCACATTTGCTTTTTTAGCAAATAAAAATTTAACTTTTCATTAAATTTGTATTCATGTGTGCTCCACATCCAGTGACAATCAATCAAGCATTGCACCATAAGCATATCATAAATACATTAACAATTACTGACAGGGCAATTTGTATAAACAGCTATTAAGTAATTATTGATGTAGCCTTGTAAACAAAGCACAAACTTCCCCACGGCCTGGAGTCGAAGTCTTCCGTTACCTGCAGGAGGAAACTATTTACCCCCACCACTCCCTCGCCGCGGTCGACTGCCGTTTCCAGCACTCTATGTCATGATTCTTTAAGATTTGTACGTTTCATTACTTACCAAACCATTATGCCCTGTTAAATGCGTACAGGTGCTTCCGTTGGTTGTGTAACAGACTGAATGAGTGCACTGCGCTTTAGAAACTGCTGTGCTTGCACCAAACTAGAATGAAACTAATGAACAAGAATGTTCTTTTTAACACTAGCAGTGCGGCTGACACAGAGCTGCGATGTAAATTTACACTATTAGAGGGCAGGTAGGGAAATGAACTGTGGGGGTAGATGGTAAGAAGATTTCTAAGCAAACTATGCAACTGTGGGTGCTCCATGTTGAGTGTTTTTGAATTCTGAACATGTGTATGTATATACCTTAGCCAGGTTTGTCGGACGTGGGTTGGATAAATGGTGTAGGGAACCCTCAAGTTGTGGCAGAAAAGAGTCAGACAAATGAGAGCTTGATCGATGCTGCTCTGCCGAACACACACATAGACCATCGGCGCCTTCTACACACACACACAAGGACAAAATTAGAGGACACTTCAGCGCAGGGAGAAATAAAGTTCAGTGCTAAGTGCGCACTTGAAAATGAATCTGTAAATGAACTGTTTTTGTACTTCAAAAAAAAGTAGAAAATGGCACTTTGTGTTTGTAGACCCTTTGTACCAACTGTGCTAATATCCCCAAACTGGTGCCTTCTTATTTAACATAAACACTGAGACCCAAGAGCACAGGTTAAAGTCCACAATAGCCCTATGACAGCAAAAACAACATTGTTCATCTTAACACATCAACATCTCGAAGGATTAGTTCACTTCAGTCTTTCTTTCTTCAGTTGAAAAGAAGTTAAGGTTTTTGAGGAAAACATTACAGGATTTTTCTCCATATAGTGGACTTCAACGGCTACCAACGGACTGAAGGTCCAAACTGCAGTTTCAATGCAGCTTCAAAGGGCTCTACACAATCCCAGCCGAGGAATAAGGGTCTTATCTAGCGAAATGATTGGTCATTTTCTAAAAAAAAAATCACGTTGGAAAGGTCACGCGTGACGTAGGCGGAAGTACCGCGGTAGGGCAAAATTTTCTCCTCCAACTTCATAATCGTCCAACACAGTTGTTTTGCCTTTTTTAGTAAAGGCCGTTTGGCTTAGTCTTTGCAGGTTCGCTTTGTAAACACTTGCTCGGTACTTCCGCCTATGTCACGAGTGACCTTTCCAATATACACTGCTCAAAAAAAATTAAAGGAACACTTTTTAATCAGAGAATAGCATCAAGTCAGTTAAACTCCTGGGATATTGATCTGGTCAGTTAAGTAGCAGAGAGGGTTGTTAATCAGTTTCAGCTGCTTTGGTGTTAATGAAATTAACAACAGGTGCACTAGATGGTCAACAATGAGATGACCCCCAAAACAGGAACAGTTTTACAGGTGGAGGCCACAGACATTTTTTCCCTACTCATCTTTTCTGACTGTTTTTCACTAGTTTTGCATTTGGCTAGGGTCAGTGTCACTACTGGTAGCATGAGGCGATACTGGACCCTACAGAGGTTGCACAGGCAGTCCAGCTCCTCCAGGATGGCACATTAATATGTGCCATTGCCAGAAGGTTTGCTGTGTCTCCCAGCACAGTCTCAAGAGCATGGAGGAGATTCCAGGAGACAGGCAGTTACTCTAGGAGAGCTGGACAGGGCCGTAGAAGGTCTTTAACCCATCAGCAGAACCGGTATCTGCCCCTTTGTGCAAGGAGGAACAGGATGAGCACTGCCAGAGCCCTACAAAATGACCTCCAGCAGGCCACTGGTGTGAATGTCTCTGACCAAACAATCAGAAACACACTTCATAAGGGTGACCCGAGGGCCCGATGTCCTCTAGTGGGCCCTGTGCTCACTGCCCAGCACCGTGGAGCTCAATTGGCATTTGCCATTGAACTCCAGAATTGGCAGGTCCGCCACTGGCGCCCTATGCTTTTCAGATGAGAGCAGGTTCACCCTGAGTACATGGGACAGACGTGAAAGGGTCTGGAGAAGCCGTGGAGAACGTTATGCTGCCTGTAACATCGTTCAGCATGACCGGTTTGGTGGTGGGTCAGTGATGGTCTGGGGAGGCATATCCATGGAGGGACGCACAGACCTCGACAGGCTAGACAATGGCACCCTGACTGCCATTAGGTATCGGGATGAAATCCTTGGACTCATTGTCAGACCCTACGCTGGTGCAGTGGGTCCTGGGTTCCTACAGGTGCACGATGTCATGTCAGGCATGCATACAAGCACGTGGGGGCCATACAAACTACTGAGTTTGAAATTTCAGCAAAATGGACTAGCCTGCTGCATCATTTTTCACTTTGATTTTCAGGGTGTCTTTGAATTCAGTCCTCTGTAGGTTGATAATTTTCATTTCCATCAAACGATGTGGCATCCTTTCGTTCCTAACACATTACCCAGTTTTTTTTAGAAAATGACAGATCGTTTCGCTAGACAAGACCCTTATTCCTCAGCTGGGATCGTGTAGAGCCCTTTAAAGCTGCATTGAAACTGCAATTTGGACCTTCAACCCATTCAAGTCCACTATATGGAGAAAAATCCTGGAATGTTTTCCTCAAAAACCTTAATTTCATTTCGACTAAAGAAAGAAAGACATAAACATCTTGGACGACGTGAGGGTGAGTAAATTATCAAGAAATTTTAATTCTGAAGTGAACTAATCCTTTAAGTATTCTACCCAAAATATTCCACCATAAAGTATATATACCTAGAATACAGAGTCTCCATTTCAAAAACTTTGCAAAAAAACTGTTGTTCACTAGAGGTAGGAAAAAAAAAAAAAAAAAATTCAAAAAAAATATTACAAAATATGAACAGCTTATAAATAAAATGAAAATATAAAATCACGAATATAAAATCATTTTTCTAAAGTAACTGCTCAACAGTGACACCAGCAGGAAGCAGTGCTAATGGGAAGACTAATTAAAAAGTAAACTCACCAACTTCATCACTTTGTGTCAGGTCAAAATCAAACATGAAATGACTGTGAGGGTTTTTTAGTGAGCAATCAGTTAGATGAAATTAAAGGTACATCTCAGTGTCTTTGACCATCATGACACCTGCAGTGTTTACCAAGCTTTGATGACTGATGATCTGAAAATAAGATGACTATTAAAGAACTGAGAAATTAAAGAACAGGTCATCTACACTCACATGAGATACTCATATCAGCCTAAAAATATATATTTAAAACAAGGCAACAATGCTGATAATGAATAGGATTTTTGCATTATATGTACTGAATCTTTCAAACTGTCTTTTTGTGGAGTTAAACTGAGTGGTGCAGAAATGTATTAGTGCTATTCAGGTGGGCGGCAAGTATCTGATCTGCAGGTGAGCTCAATACTTTCAGGAGTCATGCACATAGACTGAGGCCAAAGAGATGATTTCTGGTTGTGCTGCAGAATGCATGTTTAATTGCTTATAAAATCAGACACTTGATGAGGTCTAATCGGTTCTCTGATATTTTGTTTCACATCGCACTTGCACCAAATGAAAGAATCACACAATCAAATGCTACAAAAAGCTTTCAAAGTGTGCTTTTACTTCCATATAAAGGATTATGTGTGACCAAAAGCCTGAGGTGGAAAACCTGACTGCAATAAAAATAAATGTGTAAACAGGATAAATGGAGCAATAGTTTGAGAGAGGGAGAAAGAGCATTTAGAGCATTTTGATATAGAGAGCAGCCTTCAGCTTCATATATTTAAATCGCAATATCATACAGCGAAATCGAGAATAACTGAGTTTGGGTCAGAAAAACACTGCAAATGTAAAAAAATATATGTATAAAAAAGAGGAACTTGAAGAGAAATAGTGGTGAAAGAAGAAAAGCAGTAAAGTCTAATGAAATATAGGAAGAATGAAAGCATGCAATCCATGAACCACAGGATGCCTACAGGGAAGGAAAGCGGGTGATATGAAAGAATGGGGTGAAGAAATAAAGGCTGGATATGTGGTTACCAGTCGTGTGGCTCGGTGTAAAGCTGCCAGCTGGTTGAGGTTGATCTGTACATTGCAGAACATTAAACTGAAGAACTTCAGCAGCATCCAGCTCACCATCCTGAAAGAGAGTTCGGGGAGACATCAGTTGAAAAGTTCAAAATATCTATCTGCAGAGGGATAAAGTAATTGACGAAAGAATGTCACGCTGCCCTTCATTAAAAGCTATACTATATTTTAAGTTCTTTGTAATCATATAGAGCAGTTATGCAGCCTTCATGACCTCATATTAATTAAAAGGCTACATGGATTATTTTAAATTTGAAAAATTCGTCACACTACAGAACTGGAAAAAAAAAAAAAAAAACACCTCAAAGACAATTGAAATGCTGAAAATACTTGTACAGATGAGTTCACATGGCCAATGTCCCAAGTTTTCATGGGGTGAAAATTTCTTCATTTGACAAATCCTTGAACTTTTCAAAATCCAAAAATTGGATTTTAAATCTCAGATTTTCAATGTGGAACTTTGCATCTTACCAAGGGATATTCTTTAACCTAAAGAAAGGTTGAACATTTTACATTTCTGTTACAATTTGAATGCTGAACATTCTATTAGTTAAGTTTAATTAAAAAAAAAAAAAAAAAATCCACCTTCAAACGTTAAGTGGTTCTGGCTGAATGAATTGCAAAAGGATGAAAAAGTGATTTGCTGTCAGAATGAGAATTACGTTCAGACCTGAGTAAGTTGGGGGAGATGAAGGTCTGTGTGAGGGCCAGAAGTCTGCCTAAATGACCTGTGACCTCAGGCATCACCAGTTCCATCACCTTGGTCTCATCTGGGGAACATGCCGTTACCAGAGCCTGCCTCACTCTGGATAAAAACACACACAGAGTCACAGGACAACAGACCGCAGAGTAAACAAAGGGGATATTGTGTGATGGATCATCACATAAACACCACACAAACACACCACTTATGCCTGCAGAGTGGAAAAACACACCAATGCTGTTTGGGACTATAAAAGGTTATTTAAATGTTAGGGCCCAAATTGGGTTAGGTGAATAGCGGGAGGGTGTGGTAGCAGGGTTGAACCAAGGTGAGAAGCAAAAAGAAAAGTTAGCATGGCATATGTGGCATACGGTTGAGAGCAACATTAAAATGAATGCCATTCCAGTAGGAATGAGACATAATTGTCCAATAGTGCTCTATTAAATTGTTTTTGAATGCAAGAATGCATCTTATGTAAACGCATCCAGTCAGGGTCAGGTGACTGTAACTGTATACAGGGCTTCATGACCGATTAGTCTTTTAAGCAACCCACCAACAAGTCAAAAAGGTTTTAAATTAGGGTCCGTCTCTTTTACGAGTCTCCAGAAAAAGAGCTTTCACCAAATGTATTTTTGGGGCTGTCAAAGTTGAAATGAGACATTCAATTTAACATTATATTTTTTTAACACACTTACTCATTCAGCTTTCTGGGTCAGGAAGGGTCAGAAGGACAATTAAATGGATGGTGAAAAAATACTTATAAAAATGAGTTCACATGGTCACAGTTTCAAGTTTGCTTATTTGATTACTGACCAAGAAAGGCATTGGGTGATTTCTTCATTTGACATTTTCTTGAACTTTTCAAAATCCTAAACTTTGGACTTTTAGACCTTACCAAATGTTAATTTTTGAACCTTTAAATTTCTGCTACATTTTGAATTCTGAGATTAATTTTATTAACACCTACAGTATCTCACAGAAGTGAGTACACCCCTCACATTTTTGTAAATATTTTATTATATCTTTTCATGTGACAACACTGAAGAAATGACACTTTGCTACAATGTAAAGTAGTGAGTGTACAGCTTGTATAACAGTGTAAATTTGCTGTCCCCTCAAAATAACTCAACACACAGCTAAACCGCTTAATGTCTAAACCGCTGGCCACAAAAGTGAGTACACCCCTAAGTAAAAATGTCTAAATTGGGCCCAATTAGCCATTTTCTCTCCCTCGTGTCATGTGACTCATTAGTGTTACAAGGTCTCAGGTGTGAATGGGGAGCAGATGTGTTAAATTTGGTGTTATCGCTCTCACTCTCTCATACTGGTCACTGGAAGTTCAACATGGCACCTCATGGCAAAGAACTCTCTGAGGATCTGAAAAAAAGAATTGTTGCTCTACATAAAGATGGCGTAGGCTATAAGAAGATTGCCAAGACCCTGAAACTGAGCTGCAGCACGGTGGCCAAGACCATACAGCGGTTTAACAGGACAGGATCCACTCAGAACAGCCCTCGCCATGGTCGACCAAAGAAGTTGAGTGCACGTGCTCAGCGTCATATCCAGAGGTTGTGTTTGGGAAACAGACGTATGAGTGCTGCCAGCATTGCTGCAGAGGTTGAAGGGGTGGGGGGTCAGCCTGTCAGTGCTCAGACCATACGCCGCACACTGCATCAAATTGGTCTGCATGGCTGTCGTCCCAGAAGGAAGCCTCTTCTAAAGATGATGCACAAGAAAGCCAGCAAACAGTTTGCTGAAGACAAGCAGACTAAGGACATGGATTACTGGAACTATGTCCTGTGGTCTGATGAGACCAAGATAAACTTATTTGGTTCAGATGGTGTCAAGCGTGTGTGGTGGCAACCAGGTGAGGAGTACAAAGACAAGTGTGTCTTGCCTACAGTCAAGCATGGTGGTGGGAGTGTCATGGTCTGGGGCTGCATGAGTGCAGGGCAGTATTCCAACATGATAACGACCCCAAACACACCTCCAAGATGACCACTGCCTTGCTAAAGAATGTCTCCAGACCTAAACCCTATTGAGCATCTGTGGGGCATCCTCAAACAGAAGGTGGAGGAGCGCAAGGTCTCTAACATCCACCAGCTCCGTGATGTCGTCATGGAGGAGTGGAAGAGGACTCCAGTGGCAACCTGTGAAGCTCTGGTGAACTCCATGCCCAAGAGGGTTAAGGCAGTGATGGAAAATAATGGTGGCCACACAAAATATTGACACTTTGGGCCCAATTTGGACATTTTCATACTTCCATACTTTCATAATTTCATACTCACTTTTGTGGCCAGCGGTTTAGACATTAATGGCTGTGTTGAGTTATTTTGAGGGGACAGCAAATTTACACTGTTATACAAGCTGTACACTCTCTACTTTACATTGTAGCAAAGTGTCATTTCTTCAGTGTTGTCACATGAAAAGATATAATAAAATATTTACAAAAATGTGAGGAGTGGACTCACTTCTGTGAGATACTGTATTTATTCCATTGCAATTAACTTTGTTGACAGCCATCATTTTTAAAAGACAGTAAATTGACAGTTTTGTGAGTGCAGTGTTTTGTTGTATTTGTATTTTATACTAATATTATCTGTCAAAACTGTTATTAATATGTAATAAGTATTATACAAATTACATTTGAATTTAACTGAAATGTTTTTTTTATCTAAATGTACACTAGCAATCGGTAGACAAAAGATAAAGTTATGTTTAATTATTTTACCTAATTATTTATTAAATATTTTACAAATAATATTTTAATAATATGCTTTGGTTTTAGAGCAATAATAAAATAAATGCCAATTAGTTAACTTAGGAAACAACATGTCTTTACAACACCATGTTTGCTATTTTGTCTCAGACAGTATAAACTAGTCTTTATGCTGCCTTTATATTTTACACACTAAAATAATCATGGCATAGTTTAAGTATTTGCATCTGTTTGATTTTATTTAAAGGGGTCATGAATTGAGAAATCAACTTTTTCTTGATATATAAGAGGTCATCGTACTATAAGAATATCCTGTAAGTTTCAGAACTGAAAACTTCCTTGTTAGTACAATAAAAGCTTTTATTGACACCAGGCCCAGCGAACGACTTGTCCTGGAATGTGCCTGTCATAGACAGGTGAAACGCCACCTCTGCAGAAGAAATCAATGCCTACTTCATCATTGCAACATTAGCCCCGCCCACTGGTGTGTTAGTGAGATGACGAGGAGAGAAGAACGATACAGGACTAAAAATAACATTACCTTTCAAAGGATCCTAATGCTAGGAATTTGGTTATTTTCAACAATGTGAATGTCTCAGTTGAGCTTAATTTATTTGTATTCGGTACATTTCACTGTGGATTCTTTGGTAAATCAATCGCATTTCGTCGCAGGCTTTGCAATCAGACTTTCACGATATGGACTCGACAGTAATGCAACAACATGTAAGTAAATGTGTTCATTCTAATGTCTGATCTGATATGTAATAATTCATGTACAGTCAGATGTTCTTTGTCTATTTGTCAGTAAATCAAACCAGTGACTAAATGGTCAACTTCACGTTGTTTCTCTTAGAAGGATGAAAATAATCTGTTATATAAACGGTGATTAAATTATATATAGAAAGTGATCAAAGAACACTCCCTTTACAATCGCTGGAGCTGTCAATCAAACAGGAAGCACTGGGGCTGTCAAACAGCGCAAGTTTACCAGTGAGTTTTGGATTTGCGCAAAAACTCCCGTTTTATTTAAAGAAACTCTTAGTTACATCGAGTTTGCACTGTTAGTTATGATGAAAGCATAATCCAGGGGTTCCCAAACACATTCCTGGAGCCTCCCCAGCACTGCACATTTTGCATGTCTCCCTTGTCTGACACACACATTTCAGGTCTTGGAGTCTCGACTAATGAGCTGATATTCTGAATCAGGTGTGTTTGACACATGGAAAACATGCAGTGTTGGGGAGGCTCCAGGAATATGTTTGGGAACCCCTGCTATAATCAACACTTTTCACGATTAGTTAACCTTGAGAGCTGTAACAGTAAAAACATGCTAAAAGTTTGAAAGAGTAATACTTAGCTATTTTATATTGCAAAGATGTTAGCCAATCACAGCAGTGGGCGTTTACACTGAAGTCTCACAGCAGACACGCCCCTTAAAACCTCTGTTTTTGGTCGTTCAAATAAGAAGGTTAAAACCAGGGTAGGAAAAATGCCTTTTATTTCTAAATTATGACAATTTTTGATGTAAAAAGCATACTAACATTATAAGTGCACACCAGGAAACATTATAAAACAATAACACAATGCAGTTCATGACCCCTTTAAGTAATCTTATTTTAAAAATGCACTCGTTCAAAATCTTGAGAATCAAATCTGTCAAATGTGAAAATGTAATCAGTTATTCATCAAGTATATTTGTTTGTTTATATTAAAATAATTTAATCCAAATGGATGAAATATGCAATTTAAATACATAAATCCAAATATTAGGCCTACATTTTTTTTTTTTTTTTTTAAATGTTAGAAAGGTCTCTCAAAAAGGGAATCATTATATTTGAAATTCCCTGGAATCTAAAGGTTGAAAACCCCTGTACTGGTCGGTATTGAAAATATGTAGGTTTTCACATCTCTGCATGCGAGCTAATGTAATGTCAGATTAAGTGGCTACCAATCTTCTATATTAACAGAGGAGAAAGACAACCGAATTAAATCTCAATGGAAGCCTCACGGGAGTGCCTCTCAATCCTCAAATGAATCTTGCATCCTCTCTCACTCTCTCTCACTACACGTGGCATGTCATCTAATCAGAGAAGAGTGCTCAAGCGAGCCGCACCTTTCACTGCCGTGGACTCTATGCAGTCTGTCTCCAGCAGGACTGGGGTGAACTTCACGACCACAGACAAACAGCAAACAGCACACCCTCCTTACTAACCAGCCACGGTACCTGAAAACACACATACACACACTTCACTCAAGTACGCTCGCTCCCTTTTACCCGATTAGCAAAATAAAAAGGAGCCCTTGTGTAAACAGATATTGTCTCACTCACCTTGGGACAATGAAAACAATCACTGACCAATCAGCAATAGGTGAATACATCATATTCTCAGCATAATCAGGCTCCAAAATGTTAATTAGCTCAACCAACGAAAGAGCAGGCTCTGATTTGGGCCTATTAATTCAGGACGAATTAAACGCTTCAGCAGGATTTCCAGAGCTCGGCTTCTGACACATTCTAAAGTGAGGGGTGATTGAAAAGAAGATAAACTGGGTGCTCACCGAGTCCGTCGCTGTGTGTTTTGATGCAGGAGAGCCAAATCCCATTTATCTGGCCTAATAAAGTATTTTCTAAGAAGTTAGAAATGCTTCTTCATGAGAGCCCTCTTTGTTTTCAGAGGAACAATGACTGCATCACCAGGATTTATCAGCAACAGCTTGAGGGGCCATTCACACAGAATGCGTTTTTGTGGTTAAAACGTGAGATGCAGTCAGTGGAATGAAAAAAACATGCAAGGTCTAGAGAAACATTTTTTTTAAAGTTTAACTTTTAACTTGAGCGCAGCGTTATAGAAAACACGTCCGTCTAGTGCATGTTTACATAAAAAGCAATGGAAAAGAAGTGCAACGGAATGCAAAAACTTTTGTGTAAATGGCCCCTAAGAGTGTTATATGCTTTTAAATGCAGGGGTGAATCCCCTAAATTATCATTCTCTGTCTGTCTGTGTATGTGTGTGTGTGTGTGTTTTGCATGGAAACATGGACAAATAGATGAGTCTGTTCAATTATACCCACATTCAGAGAAAACAAATTGATTACTGATATCAAATTAACAAAATTTAATGGAAAAACACTGAAGCCATTTTTCTCAGTTATTGTCACTCCCATAAATATATTTATTTGTTTGATTCTTTGTTTGTTTGTTTTTAACGCCATGTCAGCAGCAAGGCTATCTTCATGGCGAAAAAGAACAAACATGTCATACAATTAACAAAAGGCTATATAAGACATTTAAGGTTAACACTAGACAGAAATTCTAAAATACAATCAGGTCATACTTTTTTAAATACATCGGTTAAACATCTCTGAATAATATTTATATATAGACATCTCTGAATCTATTTAGATTAAAAACAGCGCAGTTTAGGAAAATGTGTTTAACAAGGAAGGCATGATGGTGGTTCTTTACCTTTTAATAAATAGCCATGTGTAAGTCTTGTATGACCTACACGGCATCTAGTAAAAACAACTTGATCATAGCTAGATTTGAAATGAGTAAAAAAAAAAAATCATCATATACAAGGATTTATTTAATGTAACTTATTTCCGTGGCTTTCATCCCATTCTATCTGCCACATGTTATTAATATAAGAGATTATTACTGGTCTGAGATCAGAGGGTAGAATTTGACACTGAAATATTCAAGTTGTGAGCCTCCTTTGCAGCGATGTCTACTTTCTCGTTACCAATATAACCTGGAACCCAGCAGAAAAATATACTGAAGTTTTTCTAGTGTAAAAGATCTATTTTAGCTATAATATACTTACAATTATGGGATGATCATTCTTTACAGATTCAAGTGCCTGAAGGCAGGATTTTGAGTCGGTGAAGATTAAGAAATTTTGTTCTTGTCCATTTTCTATATTTTCTACAGCTAGGAGTAAAGCACAAGCTTTAGCTGTAAAGACAGAACTTTGTCCTGGGATTCGCATGCCATGACATCAATCTCCAATTATTGCTGCAGCCTATACACGATTATCCGCTTTGTACCCATCTGTGAATAGAGGTCTATGGAGAGGAAAACAGCATTTTAACTTCAGAAATTTCTTCTGATATTCATGAGAGTGTGTTATTGTCTTTTTGTGTTGATTCAGGGTTGATACAATATTTGGCCTATTCAGATCCCAGGAAGGAATAGTGCAAAAAAGAGTCTGAGTCAAGATGAGGAGGTTCTCCAAGTAAGGTTTATCCTCCTTCCAAAAGGTCTAATATACCCAGGTCTAGCTTCATATAAATAAAGATAATCTGAGAGAAAGACTGGTAAGAAGGTTGGATTACTTTTGTTTGCTTTTAGTTTGACAGCATATTATAAAGCCAGTTTCAGACATATGTTCTGTAGTGAAGGTTCTCTGACTTCTGTATAAAGAATATGATCAGGAGAGGTCCTAAAAGCTCCTAAAGCCAGACGTATCCCTTGATAGTATCCAGCATTCGTATGTAAGATTTCATTGCTAAGCCATATACAATGCTTCCATAATCTAAATGGGATCTGACTAGCACTTCGTAAAAGTGCAAAAGTACAGTGAAATCTGCACCCCATTTTGATTTTGCCAGTACTTTTATAATATCCAAAGTTTTAAAACTTTCCTTAACAGTTTTGACAGGTTCTCCTTCTATAAATAGTTTTGGATCAGGTTGTTGAGACTGGAGAAGGCAAAAATGCATACAAACTGTTTTATATTTAAATTTTATAAAATTGAAACCCATCTTCAATTGACCAGCCATTTAAATTTATGCACAATTGTACTCACCTTTCAATTACATTCATATTTTTTCTTCTATAACAAATAGACAAATCATCAACATATAAACTGCGAAAAATATGAGGATCTATAAAACTTAAGTATACTATTTATTTTGATGCTGAAGAGAGTAACCGAAAGAATGCTTCCTTGAAGAACCCCTACTTCCCTTTCAGTTGGTCACATCTGACATCAAGTCGGAACGTACCGACGAAATTGGGATCTCACCTGATAGCCCCATCACATTCGAGTGTAAACCAAACAAGCCGATGCACATCGGCGTGCAAGATTTGCATCGCAAGCTCCACCCCGCAGCGTGGGTATAAAGGCGGAAGCGGGAGCAATGCGCATTCAGCTTTTTGGCTTTGGAGTCGAGCGGTTCAATTGTTCCTGCTCTGCAAGTCATCTGAGAGCGTTAATTCTATGAGTTTGTTCTTCGGGAAGAAGCCTCTTCTACCGGTGTTGGTGTGACGGCGAGGCAGCGGTGATTGCGATCTCTCAGCATTTCCTGCTGTTCATGCAGCATTGAGAAAGAGCATTGTTGTGCCTTCAATAAGTCATTGCGTTTTTACAGCAGAGAAAGGGTATTGTTGCACCTTCAATGACAGTGAGTGCACACTGCAGGCTGCACTATTTCCTATTTTGCGATGCAATTGTGTCCAAAGACCGCTACCTCCTGGAGGGGTAATCCGCCTCTCCCATCCAAGGCCTGCAAGTTCTTGTCCATATTCACAGGCGATTTTGCGCAGAAAAAGTATTCTCATTGCTTCATAAAATTAAGTTTGAACCACTGCAGTCACGTTGACGGTTTTAACGATGTCTTTAGTACCGTTCTGTTGATTATATTGCTGTCTATAGAGTCATATACCTCTCAGATTTCACCAAAAATATCTTAATTTGTGTTCCGAAGATGAACGAAGGTCTTACGGGTGTGGAACGACATGAGACATGGTACATGGTTGCATGGTTGGTTGTACTACAGAGGCGAAGGATTTCTCAAATTTGAAGTTAGAGAGTTTCTCAACTTCTTTGCTTGCTTCCAAATAGCTCACCTTTTTTTTTTTTTTTTTTTTTTTTGATCCAAGAAGGACAGTCTTTTGATGAAGCCTGTGCAATTACTGCATTTTGATGGTTTTGTACAAGTTTCTGCATGCCCTTCCTCTCCATGGTTACAACAAAAAGGAGATCAATTTGTAAGGGCCATAACAGTTGATAAAGACTCTAAAAGAATATATCTAACCAATTGTAATTTTTTTGGACAAATATGCATCTAGCATCTCATCATCATCTGAGTTCTGATCCAAAATTAGTTTCTTAGGCATTTGTTTGTTAGCCATGTTTATATGATTTTTTTTTTTTTTGCGCAAAAAATACCAAGGGCATGTCATGACCAGCCACTTGATTGGATCGGGTCCTTCCAACCTCCCGTCTATATGAAGTCAGAGCTTACAACTTTCATCAAATACCAGGGCCTCTTTCTCCACAGACACGGGTTGCAACTTACGACAAACAAGTTGCCCCATTCGTCACCTTTTACGAACAGCAAGGGGAGTGCTAGGGACCTATTCTACCTCGGGTCACCATGGGGAGTCCCTCCCATAAATGCACAAAACCTATTTTGCTGAAGAGTGTATTGTTGGGGAAAAACTAAAAGTACTTTTTAACTACATTTTTCAGTAGCTTTTTTCAAAATAATGCAGGTTTTCTGGTAATTAGCTACTATTTCAAAAAGTATCACTGCAGCAGAACAAAATGCTCCATCGTTGGTTACATTTTGTATGAGGCTTTACACCGTGTCCTAACCAGATGCAATGCGATAAGATTCCAACGACAAGCAATTTGTCTGTCTACTCCAGAAGCGACATGACTAAGAGATGTGAAAAAAAAAAATTAAATAAATAAATCAATCAAAAATCCCAACCAATCAGAAGAATGCGTGGGCATGCACTGCACTCGCAACAAAATGGATAAGTACATAATAAAATTCATAAATATTACAGCTTTTAACATTATTAAAAATACATAATGAGTGAAAGAATCTTTGTCATAGAATACACATTAGTTACGTAATCAGATTGCTTTTTTCAAGTAACTAGTAAAGCAATGC
This sequence comes from Mylopharyngodon piceus, assembly GCA_039654765.1. Lineage (NCBI taxonomy): Eukaryota > Metazoa > Chordata > Actinopteri > Cypriniformes > Xenocyprididae > Mylopharyngodon > Mylopharyngodon piceus. The sequence goes on along the minus strand of CM077453.1, from coordinate 22,124,459 downwards.
ATTACTTTTAAATGTAACATTACCCATAACTGTATACTGAGTTTACAGTTTAAACGTTCTTGTTTCCTTTATTTTCAAGATATGAGGTGAATTATCTATTGTCGTTTTCAGTATGGCTATAAAGATCATGCCAAATTATAGTCAAACTCACATTAAATTCTTTTAATATTAAATAAAGCACAGACAGTGCAGGCTTCTGGTTTCTACATCAGAACGCCGACTCAGTATTGGCTGACGCTGTTCACATGAGCAGCACGACGCATGCATGTGATGCTGACGCAGAAGCCGGCCAATACCGAGTCGGCATTCTGACATAGAACCCGGAAGCCTGCACTGTCTATATACAACGTAAATGGCATAGGAGAATGACAGGGGAGAGAAGAAAGTCGTTATTTTTGTTTTGTTTTTGCGCAAAAGTATGAATACAAAAGTATTATCGTCGCTTCGCAACATTAAGGTTGACTATTTGATGTCTTTACTACTTTTCTGGACCTTGAATGTGGTAATTATGTTGCTTTCTATGGGGGATAAAAAAAAAGAAATAAAAAAAACAACTCTCAGATTTCATCAAAAATATCTTAATTTGTGTTCCGAAGATGAACGAAGGTCTTACAAGTTTGGAACGACATGAGGGTGAGTAATTACTGACAGAAATTTCATTTTTGGGTGAACTAACCCTTTAAGTAGCTTCAATGTAGTTGAAGCCAAAGCCAAGTAATTTTTCAAAACAGTAGTTTTACTAGCTTACCTACATTAAATGAGTAGCTTGTGCTTTGAAAGCTGCAGCTTAAAAGTATCTTCCCTAGTTCTGGTTTGTGCATGACTGAAAGTGTACAAAAAGGGAACCCTTTTACAAAAGGGTAGTGGGATTGTAGAACTGCACTCGATTGTGGGTCTGCGATGCAAAAAAAAAGAGAAAGTTATTCTAGAGCTCTTTATTTCGCGGCTGAAGTACATGTGCCAGGCTCGCGAGTCAGAAACGCAAACAGTAATTACACTCGAGCAGTTTGAAGCTGGAGTTGAGAGGTGCATTGTTATTTTAATGGCCCGGATGGGGAGGGCTTGAGTCGAGTGAAGGATGTGCACTTACCCGGTGTGTGTCTCGTTCACACACGTCAGGTTCTGAAAGCCCAGAGGAGGAGTGTTACACAGCAACTTCAGACCCTGAGAGTGGCAAGAGGATATTTGATCAAACTTGATGGAAAGCTTGCTAACCATCCTCCATCACAGTTCAGAGAGTCTGTTCTGCTGTCCTATATAGACTGAGATAATGACACACTTTAGGGAAGCCTTTTAGTGTTCAGAATAGCACCCTTATTAGTTCCACTATAAATCATAGCCTGAAAGATGTTCAAAAATTGTGCCTAAATAAAATACTTCCAAAATAAAATGTTTCTCAAAATATGGTGACATGCAAGTAATTCTATCATGCAAGTTCCTAAATGACAGAATAAAACGTTTAAAAATGCTATTTCCTGATTGTTTTGTTTTTTGCCTCCTTTTATCTGTTTAAAATACATTTTAGTTGTACAAAGTAGAAAAAAAAAGTGTCTTTTAATCTCTATGACAGTTCAACAATTCATCACCAAAAATTATCTAGAACAAACATATTTGAAAGGTTGTGAACATAGAAGTTGGAATAATGTGCATTTTTTTGTAGTCATTTTAATGCTTTGCTGCCATTTAGGTCAACCATAACTAACATGATCACAACCCTTGCAGCATCAGTGCTCTTTAAAGCTTTCAAACGAACTAACTACTTCTGCAATAAAGACTTATTTTTAAAAGTTTGTTGAAAAAGCATCTTTTCTGTGCAACAGCATAGAAAGCACTTGAAATTAAAAAGTTACTACCTCAACAAATTAACACTCTTTATTTTAGTTTACTTACAGAATAAACTGAAATTTAGGTAACTGTGTACTGAAAATCTTATTGGGAAGGAGCGTTTGCATACACTACGGTTTAAAATTTTGGGGTCAGTATGATTTTTTTGTGCTGTTCAGCAAAGAATCCTGAAAAATTATCAATGTTTTCACAAAAATATTTAGCTGTAGAACAGTTTTCAATACTGATAATAAGAAATGTTTCTTGAACAGCAAATCAGCATATTAGAATGATTTTTGATGGATCATGTGACACTGAAGACTGGAGTAATGATGCTGAAAATTCACTCTGCCATCACCGGAATAAATTATATTTTTTAAAATATATTAAAAGAGAAAACAGTTACTTAAAATTGTAATAATATTTCACATTATTACTGTTTTTGCTGTATTTTTTAATCACATAAATGCAGTCTTTGTGAACAAAACATTAAAAATCTTACTAACCCCAAACTTTTGATCGGTAGTGTATTCAAATATGGCGAGTTGAAGATGTGTTACACAAGATTTGACATTAATAAATCTAAAGTACTAAAGCCTGTTTTTGCACAGAGTTATATAAAAAAAAAGAAGTTAAATTGTGATTTTAGATCTCCCACAATCTTGGAATTGCAACTTTTTTTGCCTAGTCCTAGACTTAACTGAAAGCAACTTGCACTTTATCTTAAAATATGTCAGTGCCATTGTTTTATCTCAAGATCCACACCACTACTGTTTTTTTTTTTTTTTTTCTAAGGCATGTTTGCAAAAGCTAATTAAATGTCCTAATTTAACTAAGACCTACTCCTGATTTCATTTAAGCCCTGTCTTTGAAACCAGATTGTCTCACAATGTAATTTACCCCAGGTTTCACAGACAAGGAATAAGCCTAGTCCCAGACTAAAATGCATTTTTGAGCTGTCTTAACTGAAAGCAACAAGCACTGACATATCATAAAATATGTAAGTGCCATTGTTTTGTCTCAAGATGCACATTTTTTTTCTAAGGCACATTTGTAAAAGCTACTTAAATGTCCTAATTGAACTAAGGCCTAATCCTGGCTTAATCTTAACCCTGTCTGTGAAACCAGGCCTTTATTTCTTATTTTAAACTTTGTTGCAAATATATATGTATTTTTGTTTACTTCAAGACATAAACAGGCATCCATAGAAAAGAGATACATCCTGCTAATCATCTCCTTTTGCACTCTACAGAATGACATTACTGTGAGTAAATAACTATTCCTTAAAGGCACTGATTGTCAGTAATTATCTCAGCAAAACTAGAGGGGGGCAAATGCAGACATCTCATAAGTAAAATTATGGTGGCTGCTACATCCCTAGTTCTGTACAGATTTATTTGACAGGGCTGTTAAATAAAATCCAAGCATGCTTTTTAAATGACTTTTAATACAAACACCAGATAGCTCAAATATGATTTATCTGGCTGGCTGGACTGAGATTAATAGATTAGTCCAGGAGAGGTTCGATCCAATAACCCTCTGATTACTGCTCCATTAGCCTCACATCCCAGCTCTCAGCACGATGTGCCCACTGGGACCAGTGCTGCTGGAAACAAGCTTAGTCATCTGCAGTTTTCTGAAAAGCTCTTCATAGCATGTGGGGAACTATGCTCTTGAGTGTTCATTATTTTTCTCTCCACTACTAATCCCTTTTTTCTCGCTATTCCTACCGTAAGTAACACGTTTGCTGGCGCTCTGAAATCCCTTTGATCGTCCCTCATGATATGGGTTTGTGAAAGCAGTGTCTGAGGTTTTCAGGTGAGCCTAAATCTGTGTACTTCCCCATCTGCCTCTGGCTGTTTGTCCTTTTATTATGTTCAAATAATCCTTTCATCCCTCACGTTTTCTCACCAGACTCTCTGGGGTGCATTGGTGACAGCACTGTCCAACCAGCGGCCTGAACCTGCCCAGGAAAGGAGCCACGCTTTTCAACTTCCTCCTGATTTTCACACTCCATGACAGCTAGCAAAAGGAGAAACACACACAGAAACATATAAAAGGTTTTGCCAGAAAACACAAAGAAAGGAATAAACTGAGGATTTGAAACAGGCACTGAGCGTGATAAAAGTGTCAGCACTTTCCACATATTTCAAGCAGAGATAAGAAACAATACTCTAGCCAATGGCGTGGCCCTTGTTCTCTGCGCCGGGATGCAACATGTTCCAATTTTATCGTTTCTATGATCACTTCATTTGTTTCACATTTTCCAACATCAAAGTGAGACGGATCAATGTTTGAATGCAAACAGAGGGAAGGAATATAAAATCTATTCATGAGTGGTTACTACAGCTGTGTCGCAATTGATGGAACAATTGAATCGCAATCAATTTGGGCCTTTGTGACAGAGTGCCGTCCCCTAAAAGATTTCCACTGAAGATGACATCAATTTAAATTGGTACTAATAATAACATTTTAGCACAGATGGATAAGAGACATGGCTGAAGACAGTGGGACTGATTTATCATCATTCAAATCTGTCTCAACAACAGACGCCATTACAAAGTCTCTAATCATCTGTGTGGGAAATATCACTTACAGCAATCAATTATTAAATAAGACTGCATAATGGATAGGGGGCTCCAGCACCCAGGTTAATTCTTTTAATCGCCTTTTCAGCTGAAAATGATCTCTGCTGGTAATGTTTCATTAGCTTGGGCTCACCATAGTGTCTGTCTTTGGAGTGATAAAAGGAAGAGAATATAGTCTGACATTCAGAAGAATTGCATTAGGCTGTAATGTTTTTATTAAAATTTACTTCAGCTCAAATTTCAGATCAGATAAGAATCAAATGCTTTGGCTTTAAGAGTAAAAGAGAAATATTTTACAAATAATAAATATACAGTATAAATTAGAAAGCAAATCATTCCAAGTCACTAAATATTTAAATGACTGAATGAAAAAAAAAAAAAAAAAAGGTTTTGTTCACACTGTATGGGAAACCAATTATTCTTAAATTTGCTTTCTCAGATCAACTTTTAAAACTGCAAGGCATCACTTTTGCTATCAGGGTTGTATTCCAGAAAGGAGGTTCTACAAACTCTGAGTTAAAATTTGAACTCTTGAGTTGACTTACCCTGAGATGGGAAATTCTGAGATCTCGGTTTCAGAACAGCTGAATTGAGCCAATCAACTCTAAGTAGGTTGATTCGGAGTTAAGCGCGTGCACCACGACTATGAAAAGCCATGATCAATGGAGCTCCGATATTACAATTCACCATGGCAACAGCACTTAACAAAAACACGTCCGGATACTTCAGAGTTAATACAAGTTAAATTCTTATCACTGTTATAATAAAGTGAAAGTGAAAACGGGCAGAACATTAAGTTATCGAACTAATATCCATTTTCATTGTATCCCACAGGCGAAAAAAAAAAAACAGGATGCAATAATAGAGTGTAAATGATTATATTTATTAAAATTATAAATACTTTTATCATTATTAAACACTCGTTAGGCACTTACGTCCACTTTTAGAACTATTTGTACTTGAAATAAGACAAAAATATTCATGAAAATATTCATTATTTGCAAAGATAACTTTTGTTGATGGTTTCATTTAATTGAAATTATTTTGACATTTTGATTAAACATTATGAGGTCAAATTTATTTTTATAAAAAAGATGATGAATTAACTGTTTACAATAATATCTATAACATACATTTACAAAATAGATGCAGTTTTCACCAAAATAAATATTTGAAAAAAAAAAAAAAAAAAAAGCAAGTGAAAAAATTAAGACAAAAGTATTGGAATTTTACTACTGTAGTGTAATTTAAGTAATTAATATTTACTAGGAATTTTTTTTTTTTTTTTCAGTGCAGCTGTCTTACAATATACAATATATTTGTGTATTTAAAAATATGAATTGTTATTATTATTATTATTATATCCAAACAGTTTGGCTTCAATACATTCCACCAGTGTGAACGTAATATGGACCGAGACACACTTTCACAACTAGAAAGAGTTGAGTCCACTTGGTTTGTTGTTGTAGATGGATTTGTGTTCCTTTTCATTCTATTTCTGAAGATTTAAAATAAATTTCAGCACTTGGGCCATCACTGACACCAAACGGTTGGGAAAAAGACAAAAAAAGTTTGGGAAACACTGTTCTAAAGAATCCTTTCTGCAAAAGTCTGCAAGGTTCTGACCCCACTTGCATTACCTAGAATTGACATGTCTCGGTGCAGAAAATGTTCTCTCCAACCTAACAGACTCAGGGGGAAAAAAAGGGGAAAATTGCTTGTTGAACCCTTGCTCACAAAACTGTGTGCATTTCTGAGTAATTCAATAATTTGGTGGACCTATTACTTGTACAACTATATTCTAATTTGACAAGTTTTCAACCTTACTCCTGACCAGGTGAGTACATGTATATTGGGCATCAATTATATATATAAAAAAAAAACAAAAAAACGATGTAACGATCCCACAAAGGTTCCAGATGATTGACTCCTGACAGCGCGTGTGTGTGAGCTTTTTGGCCGTGTGCGCGCATTCATTAACGGCGGCAAGAGTTACCTTACGCTTACCTGGTGCTGTGCTTTGAATCTGATTATGATAATCACCATCATTACAAACACAGATAACATTTTTCAATCTGATACAGCAGCGCTAATGAACCAATCAAAAATGGAATACATTTCAGTTCATTTTCATCAGCGTTTGAGGGGAAGCAGCTTCTGAGAAATTTATCAAAGAGCTTTTTGACTTTGTTCATATTGCATCCAATTTAAGCTTGTTTTTCAAACAATTTTGCAAGTGATGAAATCAGATTTTTTCATTTAGACAGTCATCATCTATAGAGGTTGCCATAGTAATAAAGTAATAAGCCCATCTAAAAGCTTTTGTCATCTTCGGTGTTCTTTTTATTGTCAACATTAGTATAATCATCAAAGACGTATGTCACATTCTTACATTTTTCCTACTTTATTACATAGTGCTTATAGTTGGGGACACATAATATATTATTCAGCAATATTACTGATTTGACTATACTGACACTATTGGATGACATCACTGTTTTCAACAGAGCTGCTTTATAGTTGAATTGAACTTATTCCATATTTGATTATCTTTACACAGTTACTGAACAGAACTGAATCTGACAGTCTGAACTGAAGTTGCTTTACAGAAGAATTGAATTCTGTTAGCACCAGTGATCATTATCTTTCTGTTTATCACTGTAAAGCTGCTTTGAAACAATCTGTATAGTTTAAAGCACAATATAAATAAAGGTGACTTGACAGTAGCTCATTATTTGTGTTATAAATGCAAATAAAGGACTACTAGATGATCAAAGACCCAAACAAGAACCCTCAAGTGGACTGAATCATAGATAATCTACATATGAGCACTGTTCAGGTGAACTCAAAGTCAGCAGCTCTTCAGGGGTAAACCAACACTGCCAACAACAGCTGGGAGAAGATGGGATGGCGTTTAGACTAATCGTCTGCAGCTGGTCTGGGTTATGAATTCAATTATCTTCTAGAAAGTAGGCGGATTTGCAGATAGGAGGGATGAGTGAAAATATGAAAGAACGGTCCTTTATCGTTTATAGATATTATGGCTTCTTTGTTGAGTATACTGTACACTGACCAGGCAATATTAACACTGGATACATTAAATTGACCAAAAGTGACAGTAAAGACATTTATAATGTTACAAAAGATTTCTATTTCAAAAAAATGCTTTTGAACTTTACATTAATCAAAGAATCCTGAAAAAAGAGGCTTCTTTCAAAAACCTAAAAAAAACATACCAACCAAAACGTTTGAACGGTAGTGAGTGTATACACACATACACGCACATATTTACATATACATATATTCCCAAGTGTGCAGAGGCTTAAAGGGATAGTTCACAAAAGAAGATATTTTGAAAAATGTCAGTTGCTGGTCCCCATTGACTTCCATAGTATGGAAAAAAAATACTATGGAAGTCAATGGGGTCCATCAACTGTTTGGTTAACAACATTCTTTAAAATATCTTTTTTTGTGTGTGTTCAACAGAAGAAAGAAATTCATACAAGTTTAGAACAACTTGAGGGTGAGTAAATGATGACAATTTTAATTTTGGGGTGATCTATCCCTTTAAGTTGCCACTGCATGGGAGACAATACATTAATGGCATTGTGTGAAAAAAAAGAAAAGAGATTTCCAAAGAGATGAAAAGTACACAAAGATTCAGCTGAATGTAAGGAACACCCGAGATAAAGTAACTTTTAACTTCCCCTCTTAGCCTGAAGTTAATTTAATCTACTGTAAATGTTCTGCAATCTTATAACATAACCCCATATATAACAGTAAGATGTGTCATATGAAATGATAAGTCTTACCGCAGGGCGTTTGGGCTGGAAAGAAATGGCAGTTTCACTGGAAGGTTTTTTGCTGACTGGGTCCATGATTCTTCGAACCAAACTGCTACCTTACCTTCAGAAGAAATCCTCAAGAAATAAAAATGATAGATCATTAAAAATGCATACTGTTTTATCAAGAGGTGAGTTTCAGTAGCTCTGACACTTCAAGTTAAACAAAGACACACTTGCCGCAACCAGTAGGAAGAGGCAATGCACATCTTTAAATGAGAAAGAAAAAAATGCAAAAGACCATACTCCTACTTTTATATTTTAGTTTTTTTTTGTCCTTTTAAAGGGATAGTTCACCCAAAAATTAAAATTATCCCATAATTTACTCACCCTCAAGCCATCCTAGGTGTATATGACTATCTTCTTTCAGACGAACACAATCAGAGTTATATTTAAAAATATCCTTAGTCCTCCAAGGTTTATAACGGTTGTGAATGGCCCATTCGCATTCGATGTACTCGTTCTACACAATGACGTGACGTACTACGCGTTATAGCATAACTATGTCACGTCGCGGAAGTTAATGCTTTTTGGACGTACATCGAATGCGTATGGCTGTCGCGCTGGAAGCTCATTATTTTACTTTATAACGTGTTAAATAAGGATATTTGTCTTACACAAATGCATCGATTCACTTCAGAAGGCCTTTATTAACCCCCTGGAGTCGTATGGATTCATTTTTTTATGGATAGATGCATTTTTTTGTCTTCAAAATCTGGGCAGCCATTCGCAACCATTATAAACCTTGGAGAACTATGGATATTTTTAAATATTACTCCGATTGTGTTCGTCTGAAAGAAGATAGTCAAATATACCTATGACTTGAGGGTGAGTAAATCATGGAATAATTTTCATTTTGGGGTGAACTATCCCTTTAAAGCATAGAAGCTGTGGTCACTATATAAGAGCTTTGTGAAATGTCCTCAGAAAAAGCATATGGGTTTGGATTGTTTGGAGTAAATAATGATAACTTTCACTATTGGATGACCTCTATTACTGTATCTGAAAAAGATGAAGCTTAACATCAGTTCTGCTGACTGCAAAATTACTGATGACATCTAACTGTTGACCAAACATAAAACACAACAGGAAAATTAATATTTATTTCATGGTGACTACAAATTTCTTTTTTATTTATGTAGCAGCATTTATTTCATGAAATGTTTCCTTCTAGAACATTAAGGGAACACATGTTGGAAGTTTGCAACACTGCATCTTCATTAATATTGAAATCCAATGAGCTTCCTCTCTCCAATAATAACAGAACAAGCATAAACAAGACCAGGCCTAAAATCTCATTCTCCCCAGCACCCTCAAAAACTTCATTATCCCTATCTCTCTCCAAAGTGGAGTGTGTTCTGGCAGAATATTCTGGCCTGCTCGCTGTTCATCAAACCTTGCCCCTGTAGCTACAATTATTTCATGTCCGACCATCTCCATATCTCTAGTTAGTCCTGTTTTCATTTCTCACTCCTTTTCTCGACATCCGCCTCTGCATTACAGAAATGAACGCAACTATGCTGGTTTACTTTTGGGCACTGTTGCATTACGAAACGTGTCAGAAAGCATAACTCAAAACAAGGAGTGCTATAACAAGCATTAGTGTAAACTGTATTTATGGCCAGTTTATACAGTATCTCACAAAAGTGAGTACACCCCTCAGATTTCAGTAACTATTTTAGTATATCTTCTCAAGGGACAATACTATAGAAATGAAACTTGTATATATTTTAGAGTAGTCAATGTGCTGCTTGTATAGCAGTATAGATTTACTGTCCTCTGAAAATAACTTAACATACAGCCATTATTGTCTAAATAGCTGGCAACAAAAGTGAGCACACCCTAAGTGATAACAGCTCTACATCTTTTAACCATGCAAAGCCACATGTCCTTTTCATCATGTTCATGTTTTTGTCTGCTTGATAGGACAATACAAATTTACGTATATTGTATTAGAGCAGTTAAAATTTGGTGCTTTGAATACAATTCTCTCATACTGATCACTGAATGATCAACATGGCACCTCATGGCAAAGAACTCTCTGAGGATTTGACAATTAGAATTGTTGCTCTCCACAAAGATGGCCTAGGCTATAAGAAGATCGGTAACACCCTGAAACTGAGTTACAGTACAGTGGCCAGGATCATAGAGAGAGGTTTTCCAAGACGGGTTCCACTCGGAACAGGCCTCGCAAGGGTCTCGCGCGATCAGTTCTCGAGGGAGCTGTTTGCGTTCATTGTGAGCGTCTGCCTATGCGGATGCTCCATTCTCGCCTGTCAATCTTTTCGAGGGAAAAGGGACAGGCATCTGCGACCATCCTGCCCCGCGTATGTTGAGTTATTGGATGTTATAGAGCGCGCCTCAGGCAGATTAAAACTGCCGTGGGCGCGCGCTTGGGAAGAAGTGGTTCGTGGGAGGCTAGACGAATGCTTTCTTTCCGGCCATACTCCTCCAACTCCCGTGAGCCTTCCATTCCTTCCCGATCTCCATTCTGAGATAGAGAAGGCATGGAAAAACCCTTATTCGGCCCGTATTCATCGGTCTGGGCAGGCAAACTATGCCAATGTCGAGGCAATACGAGAGCACAGATATGTGGCGATGCCCCCTATCGACGAGACATTCGCGAACTATCTCGTTGGTGGTGGAGCTTCATCATTGAAGGCTCCGGCCCTGCCTACTAGACCGTTAAAAACAACTTCGCGGTTGAATGGCAGGGCATACGCGGCTGCAGGTCAGGCTGGTGCTGCACTGCACACTATGGCAGTGCTTCAAGCATATCAGGCCGACCTGTTGAAAGATTTGGACCAGGGCCAGGGTCTTTCCCCTGATGCGGTGGCTGAGCTGCACCGCACCACAGACCTGGCTCTCCGCGCCACCAAACAAACTGCTGCCGCGATCGGTCGATCGATGGCGGCAACGGAGAGACACCTGTGGGTGAACCTGGCTGACATCGGGGAGAAAGAGAAGGGTTTTCTCCTCGATGCGCCAGTCTCGCCGCTTGAACTTTTCGGGACTTCCGTCAAGGCGGTGGTCGGGAAGTTTAGGGAAGCGAGGGCTCAGCAGCATTTAAGTCCTGTATAACGCGTGATTCGAGCACAGCTGTTTTTAGACTACTGGAGTATGGCAGGCCAATTTTACATTCGGCCTCTACTCTTGTTGGTCTTGGGTGAGGTTAGCAGGTCACTGCCCCGCTTTGGGATTTTCTTATTTTGCAGTGACCGCGGCTCGCTGCTCTAGGCTGGCGGGGCTTTTATTTTGTACTTTTTATTTCTTTTCTTTGGGGCTAGGGCCCTGGAGCTCTGTGGAAGGCTGTCTTTTCATCCTTGCTATTTGCTTCCTCTCTTTCAGAGTTTGTTGAAGTTTCTAGCAAGTGTTTTCTTAAAACGGATTTATAGTATGGCAAGCTGTTTTATCATCTAGCTGCCTTTTACTTCTGAAGCCTCCTATACAGGTTGAGTTTTCAGTTTAGTCCTTTTTGCGTAGGCCTTCTGGCCTCTGTTTCAGCCCCTTCCTTTAGGTTGCAGCGATGCGGTTCTATTTGAACCTCCGCTCCCTTGAGCTCCAGTTCCTCATGACCTGTTGGGTGGTGGTTTTTTGCTCAGTCCAGCTTGGTGCTGTCTTAGCGTCGGCCTTTTCTTAGGCCGCCTTGACATTCCTGAGTGTGTTGGCCCTCTTTATTATGATTTTTTAGGGGCCTCCGCTCCTTGAGCTTCGGGCTGTTTCTCCCTCCTGCGTTGGCCCTTTGGGGTTTTTTATATTTATCAGCCTCCTCTTTGTTAGAGTCGCTAGGTTCAAACCACTGCCCCGCTGAGTGCTAGTGTTTTTCTGTAATTAGAATTTTTCTCCTGGTAGGCGCCCAAGTTTTGTGTATTTAACTTTGGGTTTTAGCCTCCACTGAGCCTCAGTGAAGTCATGTTCAGAGGTTGGTCCTCCTCTGGGGCCGTCTCTGTCCCGACCTAGGCAGACGCTGTCAACCTGTTCTGACTATTTTCAGCAGTTGGTGTTGGCTGCTTCTTTTTAGCCTCCCTTGCTAGTCGCTCAGTTCATGTTTGCCTCCCTGGCTGTGTTTCCTGGGAGTAGTAGGCCCTGCTTGAGGCCTCCTCGCCATTCTGGTAGCGTTATGTTGTGCTCCCCTCATTGAAGGGTTGCTGGGCGATATGCTGAGCACACGGCTCGTGTTTGCTATGCAAACGAGTGTCCCAAGCCTGCAATTCTATTGTCACGTCCAAGTAGTTGGCTCCTCGAAGCCTCCTTGGGTGTGTTATGTAGATGTTGTAGGTTTCTCTTCCTGTTACCTCCATCTCTGAGCCGTTCAGATTCCCCAGGGATTTTTCTGGGAATCCTCACCAATTTCTGGTGCTGTTTCACAGCTCTTTATTGCTAGGCTTGGTTTTGCTCGTTCCGGTTAAGCTTAGTTCTCCCCTTGTCTTGGGTCGTTAGAATTGGCTCCCAAAGACCGATCGGAAGGTAAAAGGACTTTTTAGACTGCCCTGAAGGATCGGTTGTTAGGCTGTTGATACTCTCTTGCTGTTTGAGTTCGGTTTATATGCTAGTATAGTAATCTCTGTCTCCTACTATACTCCAGTCTCTGTTCCTCCCCTGGCTTAGCTAGAGTACCCAGCCTCCAGAGTGTTTCTCCTTCACTCTGTAGATCCTAGGTTGAGTAGACTGCTCCCCTCTTTCAGGGTTCCTGGCTATTTGCTGAGCTCTACTCCCAGGGATGCCCATCTCTGGTCCGGTGAGTTGTTACTGCCTTTTTGCAGTTCTTCTCACAAGATTTCTCCCTCTTTGTGGTTGTTTGTAGAGATTCTGTTCTTTCAGACAGGTTGTTGGCCCGACTAGCCCTTCTCTGGGCCGGTTCGGCCTCCCTGGTGGCCTTCAGGGTTGACCTTTTGTCCCCCTAGTAGTGACAGGCCAGAGTCCTTGCGGTACTCTGGCCATTCTCCCATAAAGGGACCCCTTCTTTGAAGTTGTTGGTTCCAAGCCTTTGAGCGGCCTTGGTAGGCTTTCACTCTGTGGAGGCCTCTTTGAGGCTTTTTAGCTTGGGCGGTGGCCGTAGGGAGTTATGTCACTGACAGCCTGTGACCAGGGGTTGAGTGCTTGTCTCTCTTCTCAGCCATTTTTTGGCATGCACTCCCCTCAGCATGGCGGCGTGGGTATTCCGTTCCCCATATGCATTCTAGGACGCAGTGCGAGTTCCCTTTCGAAAGGGAACGTCTCAGGTTACGCATGTAACCATGTTTCCCTGAGAACAGGGAACGAGACAATGCGTCTCCCTGCCATGCTTCTGGGCTGCCTGCTACAGTCACTTCAGACGAATAGCGGATGTCATGTTTCCTAGGCACCCTTTATATACTGTCTGGTCACACTAATATGACGTCATAGGCTGTCGCCGACCAATAGGATTGGTCGTCACTTCAGACACCTGTCACGCAAGGGCGTTTCCCCATATGCGTTCTAGGATGCAGTGTCTCATTCCCTGTTCTCAGGGAACCAGGGTTACATGCGTAACCTGAGACGTTTTCCAAACCTGCACTTTTTTTCTGTGGAACATTAAGATACTTTGTTTTGTTTTGTTTTTTGGCCATTCAAGGGTCACCAAAACGGTTTCTTCAAACTATTGTTCAAAATACCTTCTGGAACGACATGAGAGTGAGTAAATGATGACAGAATCTTCTATTCTGGATGAACTATCCTTTTAAAGTCAATGTTTATAGCTAGCCACCTGAATAATAACAAATCCACTTTAATGGCACAGACATTTGAAGCTAACTATCACCCCACTGAGTACTAAAGTTTGTTTCCGCCACAGCAACAGAAGAGTGCACTTTTAAGTATGTTCAAGGGACCTGGCATCTGCATACTAAAATGTTTCTGGCCTTGTTTTTCTTTCTCATTATTCAATTTTCATTAAAAACCAACCAAGGGAGGAACAACACTGCCAAAAAAAAAAAAAAAAAAACTACCTTCAGGAACCTGATTTGAAAACTATGCACTGAAAAGGACAAAAAAGTTTGTGGGTCATTGCTGTAATGCAGTACCTTTTGAACTCGGTGGCTGTTCAGTTGTGTTTTTCACATTCCATTTAATTAGTAGCACTCATTTCACTACTAATGAGCACTTTGTATGCAGCAGAAATACATTTACTAAGTAGTTTTGTCTCATGTAACAATGTATGCTGTGTATTCTAGATCATTTTGTGGAAAATGTGCAGACTATATGAATATCTACTGTATGTCTGTCACTATTTATCTGTTAACACTTAGGCGTAGGCGTTTCTCAATACCAAGTTCGCCAAGCTTGCATTTGCGTCTTTGGAACTGTAATTTGCAAAATGTGAACTCTGAATCGGAACAGTACTTGGACAGTGAATGACGACACTTTATAAGTTCACAAGAACAGACAAGAACACATATTGAGAAACTACTGACTCTATATAAAGCTACATAAACCTTGCAACTAACTGGGGGTGTAAAAATATATCATTATATCGATATATTGCAATATAAAAATGTGACGATATGTTTTGGTGATGTAAACAATATGATTCACAACATAGAATTAGTTCTATCCAAGACTCACTGTATTTATAAGGCATAATTCACCAAAAATGTAAATTCTGTCCTTCGTGTCATTTCAAACCTATAAAATTTTCGTTCATCTTCCAAACACAAATGATTTTTTTTTTTTTTTATGAAACCTGAGCGATTTCTGGCACTTTATTTAAAGTCAATTTCCCTAAAGCTTAAAAGATCCAAAAAAAAAAAAAAAAAAAAAAAAAGGTAAAAATAATCAGTTGAGCGGTCTAATCCGATGATGAACAGATTTACAACGCACATACTGCAGTAAACATGGAACTTCAGAACAACTTGAGAGTGAGTAAATGGAATTTAATTTTTGGATTAACTAACCCTTTAAAGTTTGGGAATAGTCATTTTGACATGCTTTCCAGTTATAACTGTGATAATTTGTATTGATCATCTGAAGCTCATACGCGCTGGAGCGGCTCTCCTCAAAGTGAAAGCACAAACATCATTTTATTCACCATATCGCATTTAGGTTTAGTAGTATGATAATCAAAAGTGTTTTAGATGGATTATTCTTACCATGTAAGTGCATTAATACAGGGAGAGACAGGAAATAGTGAGCACACGGCTGTGTAAGAGATCCAACGAATGTCTGCATTGAAAGCGCGAGTGTACTGCGTGAGAAAAAAATGAATGTTTACAGTGGCAGTACTACATTAAAATACTATATATAGCTAATGTTGAATATAATGTATAATAATGCAATGGGGGAATATTTGTAGGTCCTGACAATGCCAAATGTGAAAAGTGAAAAGGGGCCTACATTATTTATATGTAGTCAGTGAGAGAGTGCAAGCATATGTGTCTAACATTCTGTATTTTCAGCTTCCAGAATCATGAATATCTTTATTCTGGTGTTGCCCTGTGCACGGGGACCAGGACCAAGTTCAAGTCTATCACCCCAAGTGCATACCAAATGTAACATTTTAATCAACAGTTAATTTTTTTGTTAACTTTTTACAATATGTTTTATAAGCAATAATAATAATAATAATAATATTAAACTCTTCTTTATTTTGGCTTAAAATATTGGAATATATTAGTATCGTATCGTGAGTTCAGTATTGTGATTTGTATTGAATCGTGACAAGTGTATCTTTACACTCATACTAACAACTGTGTACAATTTAAATTCATTAATTCTATGGGTATCATGACGATTTTCTTTAATCATCTTTTGAAATTCAGATTTGCGCAAAATTATTTATCAGGACAGAATAGTTTAATGTAAAACATCACTTCACAAAATGTCTCAAATGCATCGCTGAGACTTACTGATAACTGTGCTTTAGTTTAGGATAATTATCCTTCCTGGATGATGCTCTAATTTACTCGCTCTCATGTTGTTCCAAATTCAAAGACTTTCTTTCTCACATGGAAAATGAAAGATGACAATCTTTGTCACTACTCACTTTCATAACTTTTCAAAAAATGACTGTGACTGGTGACTGAGAAGTTCCACAGAAGAAAGTCTTACAGGTTTGGAAAAACACAAGGGTGAGGAATTGAGTAAATGACAATTGTTATCTATGGGTGTTGGTGCTGCAACAATGTAAAATATGTTAAAAGTAATGTGTTTTTTATAAATTCAAGCATGAAAGCCTATTCTTGTAGACCCAAAAACAAAATTAAAAGGGCCTCTTAAAAGATTAAGAGGGCACATTAATTTAAAAATAACAACAATGATGTAAATAATTTATAATAAACACAACATTACTTAAAAATAATAACTGTCAATTTTGATTTCATGGTGACTTTAATATTTGACATGAAAACGTACTACATGACAGTAATGACCCGCGTATTTTTATTTTACCACGCAAGTGGCGTGACTCACCAAACCCGCATCACTCACGAGACTGATGAGCCGCGAGCACCTGAAGCTCGTGAGTCAGCTCTACTTCACGCGCACAGATCATCAACGCGCATGCGCTCAGTCAAAACACAGCAGCAGCACGTGAAGCTCTTTTCTTTTTGATCTCTGACTCACATTAGAAAACTGCCGTGTGTCATTATAATATTATTTATAAAGTGAACAATACAATATAGATTATTTACTCACTCGGCCCCAAGAGTTCCATATGGAAGTGTATTAAGAAAAACATTCAGGGCACGAAGCTTACAAAAGCTGTCTGCTTCTTTGACGGACAAAAGTAGAACAGCTCAAGGGTACGAACTCCTTTAAAGTGTGAAATAGGGCTAAGAGAAAAACAACAATCACTTCCCAATCGACTCGCGCATTTAATAAAATAAAAAGGCCTCAGCATTAATATGGGAAGAAATTACGCAAAACGAGGCTTGATATCACCCGGTGCTTGTTAAAGTTCAGCAAAATCACCCAATATTTCACACTGCTCATATTAAAAGAGTTAAGCTACAAAATCAAATCAGTATTTTGAAGAAGTAAAGAAAGAATTACTGACATGCACCACTCACCTGCAGCAATTAAACTTGCTGTTACTTATGCAGCTCATCCGTTCATCGCCCCCTACAGGTGAGGACGTAAAAGTTCACGATTATTTTGCGTTCATGTTTGACATCACAAGCTAAATTCTAATTAATCCCTATATTATATTATTTTATATTATATTATATTGCTGAGTTATAGAATTGATAAAATAATAAATGATATTACATTTGATTTAAAATGCTGTTTATTCTTTGCTTCAGTTGTTTTTGCTTTAACCAGTATCTGCATTATTTTTCTGCAGTCAGTCTCACACCTAACTTTAGGTCCACCGTGACCTTCAGTAGCCTATTCAGCTTTTCTGTTATTCTCTTATTTCCTTTATTTTGACAAGCCCCAAAACTTCTTCACTCCCTGCTATATTGTCTTCTTTTTATTTATTTTATTTTTTGACATTTTTTGATTTGCCCTGCCTCTTGTCTTATTTATTTGAACAGGATTATGCTGGTACAGACGTCTGGATGTTGAATAAGTCATCATGTTTGCCTACCTCTCCAGGAAATTGTAAAAAGTTCCCTGTTTGTTCAAAGGACATCTTGAAGCCCAGGTCTCCATTTTATAACCTTTGTTCTGGCTTGGAAAACGTTTGGTTTTGGTTTGGTTACCATCACTTCATCTCACAACAAGCCAACTGGTAATTTCATTATAATACTTTTAAAATGAAATCATTTTGAAAGGTTTTTGGATATGTTTGATTTCACGTTATAGAGCCGCTCATGCAGATATCACCACGTCTTTTTCTTCTTTTGATACAGTGCCATCCTTTGGCATAAGATAATGTGACCTGATACATAAAAGGCCAGCTGCCTAGGTAATAAGAGATGCTCGCTGATTGCATTAGCAAACACTGTTTCATTTCAGTCCAAAAGCACAAACTCCATCGTAGTGGATTTATTATTACAGGCAAAACATGAATAAGTTGATGTAATAAGGGATTAGACCTGGTGATTTTTTCAAAAAGACTTTAAGATCTCCTGACATAACATAATTGAAATAGGATTTACATGAATCCTACAGATTTTAAAAGAATCTTGGCAGTTATAAAACAAAGACAGACAACAAAGGGGTTACATAACAGCACTAATACAGATTTGTCAAAAATGCATAATGACGGATTTTCAAAAATATTTTCAGCAGATAAAGATACTGAGAGTATAAACTCCTAAACACATTCAGAATCCTTTTAAACCAGGGGTTTTCGATCTTTTAGATGCCATGGACCCCCAAATATTTAGTATTTGGAAAATATTTAAATGTTACATTTTTCTACTCACCATATTAATGTGCTTTACTGAAGATTTATTATCTATTTATATGTAATATTTATTTATTTATTTATTTAATTGTTAAAACACAATTATTTTTTTAATCAATATTTTATTATTTTATTAAATTATTTTATTTTATTTTATTTTTTTACACAGTTTTTCTGTAGACTTTTTCACAGATCGTCCCTTGCAGCCCCCTAGGGGTCTCTAGACCCCAGTTTGAAAACCCCTGTTTTAAAGTACATCCCTTGTTTTTCTATATATTTCAAGCATTCATACTCTTTTTCTTCACACAAAGTCGACAGCTAAACCCAATCTATAGCCAGTTGCTTTGAATGGTGCTTACAGGGCGAAAGGCATTTGTGGTTCAAAAGACAAAAGCAGCACACAGATACTTAGTGCAGATAGTATCGACTGAAGAGGCCTCTAAATAGCTGAAGTGTTGTGAATAAAACGGTGTGAGTGTAGCCTACATGTATGTTTTTATAGGTGATACTGTCAATTAACATTCATTCGGAAAGGAAATTGTGTGACGTCAGTGTCAGACATTGTCCAAGAGGTTTATTTTTTGCACAGTGCAGGTACTCTTGCGCATCGTAGGACTATGTGTGATTACCACACTGTTGTGTGTGTGTGTGTGTGTGTGCACCATGTAGGTGTAAAAGTGGGTGCTTACAAATGAGATATGACCCTGTCTGTTGAAAATAACAATACAGTATGTTCTCTCTTTTGTCTCTTTTCTCTTTTTTTCTCCTCACCCTTGGACCTTTTAGTGATTTTTGCTTTTTTATGTATAGAAAAGCACTTTTCCGTTTTTCCACCCTCTCCAAAACATTCATCATCGCCCACAATTTGTAAATATACACATTCAGGAAGGAAAAAAAATGTTTCTCAACAATGATTTTCACTGCTAGTTTTGGTCTAGGGGCTGTTGACTACATTATGGCGAGAATTTTTAATTATTATTATTATTTAATTATTAATAATATAACACGTGCATTAGCCTAAATAAGACTAATGCTATAGTCTCATAATTCAAACATTATATTGAGTAAATTATAAAAAACAAACTGATTTGAGTCTGCAGTATCTTAAAGGATTAGTTAACTTAAGAATTCAAATTTCCTGATAATTTACTCACCCCCATGTCATGCAAGATGTTTGTCTTTCTTTCTTAATTCGAAATGAAATTAAGGTTTTTAAGGAAAACATTCCAGGATTTTTCTCCATATAGTGGACTTCAATGGCTACCAACGGGTTGAAGGTCCAAATTGCAGATTCAGTGCAGCTTCAAAGCGCTCAATACGATCCCAGACGAGGAATAAGGGTCTTGTCTAGCAAAACGATCAGTCATTTTCTAAAAAAAAAAAAAAAAATTATACTTTTTAACCACAAATGCTCATCTTGCACTAGCTCTGTGATGCGCAATGTATTACATAATCACCGTGGAAAGGTCACGCGTGATGTAAGCAGAAGTACCGAGCAAGTGTTTGCAAGGCAAACGTGCAAAGACTAAGTCAAATGGCCTTTAAAAAAAAGGTAAAACAATGATGTCGGTCGATTTTGAAGTTGGAGAAAATGAGATGGAGTTTTTTGCCCTACCGCGGTACTTCCGCCTACGTCAAGCATGAACTTTCCAACGTGATTACGTAATGCGTAGTGCATCGCAGAGCTAGTCAGTGTTGACAAGTCCGCGATTTTCCCGCGGAATTCCGCAACTTTAACACTGTTGTCGTGGGTTGTTTTTCATGTCCGCGGGTTGAAGCGACCCCAAATAACATGATATTTAACCCCTGGAATGTGAATTTTACCAGGGGAATCAGCCAAAATCGTGGATTTTACCCCCCAGAACACGATTTTTACCGGGGAACCCCCCTGGAACGCGATTGGGCTAGTTTTGAGTAGCAATTGGGCGGGTTTTGTTGTGAAAACCTGGCAACCCTGGAGCTAGTGCAATTTGTGGTTAAAAAGTATAAAAAAAAATTTTTTTTTTTAGAAAATGACAGATTGTTTTGCTAGATAAGACCCTTATTCCTCGGCTGGGATCATGTAGAGCCGTTTGAAGCTACATTGAAGCTGCAGTTTGGACCTTCAACCTGTTGGTAGCCGTTGAAGTCCACTATATGGAGAAAAATCCTTGAATGTTTTCCTCAAAAACCTTCATTTCTTTTCGACTGAAGAAAGAAAGACATAAACATCTTGGATAACATGGGGGTGAGTAAATTATCAGGAAATTTCTTCTGTGAAACACAAAAGTAGATATTTTGAAAAATGTATCAACATTGAAATCCAAAATGGTATGGTTATCAATGCTCTTCAGAATATCTTCATTTGTGTTCTGCAGAAGAAAGGAAGTCATACAGGTTTGAAATGAGAGTGAGCAAATGCTGACAGAATTTTCATTTTTGGGTGAACTATCCCTTTAAATTGCATCTGTCAATAAAATACTCATAGTAAGATCAACAAAAAGGCTAATCTTAAGTCTACTGTGAGCTAAGGATGTGTTTATGACACAGAGATTAATAAGTGTGGGCTTGCGTCTTATAATAAAGACAGAATCACATGCAACTCATTAATACTGAAGAGAATATGTTTGCTGATCGAATCCCAGTGAGAACGTGCATTGAGTAATATACTGGCACGTGTAGAGCAGTACCCACACAATCAGTGATATGCAAGTCTACATGCTACCCTACACACATCAATAGGTTAAAACAGTGCTCCTGGCATCCCAGGATACTTAGAAAGCCTATTAGTATTGAACAAGTTTCAGTGCAAATATGTGGGGGGACAAAAGGATGATAAACAGAGTCTGTGGATGTCTGTGTGAAGATAAGAGTTCCTGACACCACTAATACCAAATCAGCAAACTAATCCAGCCTCTATTCATCATTATCCAGTCAACTGTTTCCTGAGCCACAATTCCTGTGGGCTCTGATGAACCATTGAGAATCAGGAATAGATTGGGAATGGGAATCACTGGCATGGAAGGTGGGTTGCTAATTGTATACCAGTGGTAATTAATGTGGGAAAGAGAGGATGAGAGAAGCCCTATAACTGGAAGGGATTGCTAAAGGGACACTCTAAGAGGGATCTAATTACTGCAGATGACATGAGGGGATAATGACCAGTGGGTTACTGATTTTACTGCATCAGAATGTAATGAATGGCTTTACAGCAGTGTTTTCAGAGTTCTCAAAGTCTCATGTTGTATATAATCATGGTGTTAAACAAACTTCCTCTCAGGGTCAAAAACAGCAGCTTTGTTTTGAAACATGGTCAGTGCTTAATGATGGGTTGAGCATTTCATGTGTCCATGAAAAAACTTCCCACAGCATTGATCGCCAAAGGATGGATCATATTTAGAAATTTCTTCTATTTCCAGTAAAACTTAAGTCAAAAATATCCATCATGATAATTCATTTAATAAAATAAATATTAATAAATTATTAAAATAGATGTGGAATTAACATAGAAATCATATACACAATTTTTGATACAAAACTAAAATGCGATCCAACAGCTACTGTAGTTACTGTAGCTCAAATTGCTCAAGAAGTTAATGCTGGTTCTGATAGAAAGGTGTCAGAATACACAGTGCTTCGCAGTTTGTTGCGTATGGGGCTGCATAGCCGCAGACCAGTCAGGGTGCCCATGCTGACCCCTGTCCACCGCCGAAAGTGCCAACATTGGGCACGTGAGCATCATAACTGGACCACGAAGCAATGGAAGAAGGTGGCCTGGTCTGATGAATCACATTTTCTTTTACATCACGTGAATGGCCGGGTGCGTGTGCGTTGCTTACCTGGGGAACACATGGCACCAGGATGCACTATAGGAAGAAGGCAAGCTGGCGGAGGCAATGTGATGCTTTGGGCGATGTTCTGCTGGGAAACCTTGGGTCCTGCCATCCATGTGGATGTTACTTTGACACGTACCACCTACCTAAGCATTGTTCCCTGGTGGCTGTGGCCTCTTTCAGCAGGATAATGCACCCTGCCACAAAGCAAAAATGGTTCAGGAATGGTTTGAGGAGCACAACAACGAGTTTGAGGTGTTGACTTGGCCTACAAATTCCCCCGATCTCAATCCAATCGAGCATCTGTGGGATGTGCTTAACAAATAAGTCCGATCCATGAGGCACCACCTCGCAACTTACAGGACTTAAAGGATCTGCTGCTAACATCTTGGTGCCACAGCACACCTTCAGGGGTCTAGTGGGGTCCATGCCTCGACGGGTCAGGGCTGTTTTGGCAGCAAAACACAATAACACAATATTAGGAAGGTGGTCATAATATGCCTGATCGGTGTTTAGGCTACACACACTGTTGTTCATGACTTTGAGGAAAGACTGGGCCTCATTCATGAAACACAGAAGCAGAACAAATTTCTGTGTAAATCGGTCATAAAAGCCTTCTTAAGTAATGAATGCACCACCTTACAAACGAATGATTTTAAGAAGGAATTAACTTCATTTTGCTCATGTTTCATGAATAAGGTCCACTATTTCCTCTAAGTCATGAACAACAGAATGTGTGTAGCTCATATGTTGTACATGTAGGTTTTTTCCTTGAGAAATGTCCCTGGCTCACACACAACAGTACAAGTTTATATGTCACGAGGCTTGACGAATCAATTCCATTTGAAATGGTGAAAAAAACAAAATAGTCTTATTCAAATCTTCCACCTATCCATCAACACTAACCAAATCACATGATTCACATCCATAATTTTTAATACCTCCTTTTCTCATGCCTATTTGATGTATTCATTACATGGTCACATCACTTCACAGGATGCTACTTTACACACTACCAAGACGTCTGCAGTGGCTGCAAATGCTCAAATCTAAATAGGAGACTTGTGGAAAAATATCTATTTGTACATTTCAAGAGACGTACATGGAATTTGATTAAGCCTGCACACAACTGATTTTCCTTGGGTGATTTCACAATGTACAGGCATTGGAGACTTTCCATTTGTGCATTTTAAATGATCTTGGCCTACTCCTGTCAACTGCTTCCCAATCAGTCTTCTGAAATTCCTTAACCAGACAGCTGATGGTTGACTTCCATAGTATTTTTTTCCTACTATTGTAGTCAATGGCCACCGTCAACTGTTTGTTTACCGACATTCTTTAAAATATCTTCTTTTGTGTTTGACAGAAGAAAGAAACTTGTAGAGGTTTGGAACAACTTAAGGGTAAGTGATGACAAAATTTTCATTTTTAAATGAACTATCCCTTTAATGGTTATAGTTTTGAAAAACAAGCTAACAAATATCTAGACAAGACATTGCTTTTGCAACTAAAGCATTTCCCTTTTTCCACTCAAATCTGCAATGTCATGTTGTCCTATGGCAGGGGTGTCCAGACTCGGTCCTGGAGGGCCACTGTCCTGCAGAGTTTTGCTCCAACCAGCTCCAAAACACCTGCCTATAAGTTTCTAGTATGCCTAGTTAGACCTTGATTAGCTGGTTCAGGTGTGTTTAATTCAGGTTAGAGCTAAACTCTGCAGGGCAGTGGCCCTCCAGGACCGAGTTTGGACACCCCTGTCCTATAGACAATTTCTTTTTTTAAAAAATAGCTTTGATTTTTGCAAGCGCCAAAGAGCTTCACACATGAGCTGAATACCTTTGGAAGTCTTTCAATGTGGATTGTGCACAGACAGACTTCACAGATCTTAACTTCACGGGTAGCCTACTTTAACGAACTTTATCTCATAAATTGATTACATTTCCCCCCCCCCCACCCCCTCCCCTCGTTGCTATTTACTTCCCTCTTACATCATCTATGATCCTGCTGATCTTCTTCAAGCGCTGATTAAAGAACTGTGCTCATGTGAATGCAGAGGTTGAAGGGTGACCTTTTGGCCATATAGCATAAGCTGGGCAACACTTGACAATCAGCCATCCATGAGAGGCAGTGTAAAGAAATAGTCTTGCCTTTCTGTCATGCTGTCATACTGATTGCTAATGTATGCATGCCAGTGATATCACATTCAGCATAAGATAAAGACAACTTTCAACTGAGGTTTTATCTGAACACTGGCTTGATAGTAGTCTCTGTTTACTTTGAAGTTTTTAATCCTATATTTTGGCAGCATAACACTTTATAGTCTAGTGCATGTGTGAATCTATATTAAGTTTTATTGTAGCAATATAGAACAGTATTCATGTATTATAGTGTCTGAATTGCACCAAGATGCTTTTCCAATAAAAACACTTTTTTTTCTTGATTATTTTGAATGACCAAGAAAGAGCTTTCTTTAGTGTGTAATGTTGCTGTTTGAGCATGAAAAAGGTCTGCAAAGTCACAAAGACACTCCAATAGGAATGATTCTCTATATCATTAAGCATGTTTTCTGAACACCTTGAAACACTTCGACTGTCTTGAGTTTTCTTCCAGGAATGTACACGTCACAATATTCCTCATATACTAATTCCCACCCAAGGCATACGCAAAAAATGGGTGAGGCTTTGGTTGAGTTGCGTTAGTAGTGGGTTGAAACTCGCAGTTGTGAAGGGTGTGACATTTCCAAAACACATTCAAAGTGGTTGGCCAATTACAACACATTAATCCAGCCGACCAATCATAGTGCATCACATTTTTTTCAGAAGGAGGGGCTTTATAGAGACAGGAACTAAACAGAGCATTACTGACAGACTGGGAAGAGAGGTGCTGCAACAATGTAAAATTCAAGAACATTCAAGCATAAAATCTATTCTAGTAGACCCAAAAACAAAATCAAGGCTTTGTAAAAGTAGCCACTCAACTGAGACTGCCTTGCTCTCGGTTATTAAAGCTCTGAGACTGGCAAGAGCAGCTTCCCAATTTTCAGCACTCACCTTGCTGGATCTGTCTGC
This sequence comes from Mylopharyngodon piceus, assembly GCA_039654765.1. NCBI lineage: Eukaryota > Metazoa > Chordata > Actinopteri > Cypriniformes > Xenocyprididae > Mylopharyngodon > Mylopharyngodon piceus. The sequence goes on along the minus strand of CM077453.1, from coordinate 22,099,019 downwards.
TGCTTTTGACACAGTTAACCATCAGATCCTCCTGCCAACCCTCATGAAGAAGGGCATCTCAGAAACTGCACTCCAGTGGTTCAAGTCTTATCTCTCAGGTAGGACATTCAGGGTATCTTGGAGGTGTGAGGTGTCAAAGTCACAACATCTAACTGGGGTGCCTCATGGCTCAGTGCTTGGACCACTTCTCTTCTCCATCTACATAATAACACTGTCATTTAGAAACATGGCTTTTCCTATCACTGCTATGCTGATTGCACACAACTCTACCTCTCATTGAGGTATCTCTTATCCGACAGTAGCTGCTCACATCTTAGCCTGCCTGACAGACATTTCTTGCTGAATGAAGGACCATCACCTTCAACTCAACCTTGCCAAGAAAGAATTGCTTGTGGTTTTGGCCAACCCAACACTTCATCACAACTTCTCCGTTCAGCTATAGGCTCATCAACCGTAACTCATCAACTGTAACTCCTTCCAGGACAGCTTGGAGTTGTGATTGATGATCAGCTGAACTTCACAGACCACATTGCTAGAACTGCCCGGTCCTGCAGATTAGCCAAATACAACATTAGGAAGATCAGGCCCTTCCTATCATGCTACACAACTCCGTGTCCCAGCTCTTGTTCTATTCAGGCTGGACTATTGTAATGCTCTCTTGGCAGGCCTTCCAGCATGCACTGTCACTGTTCGCATCTATTTCAAGGCACCACTTGCTCACAGAACAGCCATTGGCTCTGCACCCCTATACCTAAATTCATGACTTCAGACTCATGTGCCCTCCATAAGCTTGCATTCTGCAAGTGAACAGCGCCTTGTGGTGCCATCCCAAACAGGCACAACATCATTTTCTCTGGCCTTGACCTTGACTGTTCCCTGCTGGTGGAATGACCTGCCTAAGTCAACCCAAGCAGCTGAGTCTTTAGCCATTTTCAAGAAATCTTTTTCATCAACACTTGACCCATTAATACTAACACTTTCTATTCTATTTGTATTTCTATATCTATCTATCTATCTATCTATCTATATATATATATATATATATATGTACAGTCAAACCAAAATTTATTCAGACACCTTGAACATTTCATTCATTAATACAGTATAGTTTAAAAAAATGGTAATAAAATATGACAAGATCTCAGAGTTAAACTGTGTCAGAAAAAAATAATCTTAATTATGTCAGATAACACTTAAGCAAAACACAGGTCAAAGTGTCTGAATAATTTTTGGTTCCAAATTTTTATCAATTTTACTGGTAGTCCACTGTATGAAGAATTTTTGGGTATAATATGTCACAGTTTACTTTATTTTGCTATCCTCACTTACATAAATGAACTATAGTGTCCTGAAGTCTTCATTATATATATATATATATATATATATATTTTAACTGGCCTTGAAATGATGTATCCAAACTAAAATCGTTGTAGTTCATAAACCATGTGAACTACAGTCATATGTGGTCTATTTTGAAAGCAGACATATAGGAATTAATTATATAAATAATTGAATTACATATAAATAAACATTATATAAATTAATTTATTAAATAAATATTTAAGTAATAAAAAATACAGAAAGAAAATGTATTTGCATAGAATATTTTTATGAAAAAAGATCATATACTATTTTAAATCTGAAGAATGAGCTTGATTTTAGCAAGAAAATAAATAAAACATGGAAAATAAAACACTGAAAATCATAGTTTGGCTAAAAACAAACCATCTAAACCTTTAAAAGATGTGATTATGGAAATAAATTACATGGGTTGACAAGACATCTCTGTGAATATAATGGAGAACAGATAACAAATCTAGCACATTTTAAATTAGCATCATCACAAAATGTGTGATCTTTCTTATCTTGGTGATGTACAATCATTCATTATAATAACTTGAATTAAAGGTCTGCTGAACTTTATGAGAATTACATATGAATCTGTGCAGATTTCTACAGAATCGAAATGCCCATTAATCACCTAATTGTCCACGTACTTCACCCATGCATGTTCAATTATTCTTTCAGGCTTATGATAAAAGTTTCTGAATAAATATCTTTCAGCTACAAATAGAGCTATTTAAATCCTTATCATAGATTTTTTTTTTCTTTTCTTTTTTTTTAACAAATGGACTGGGGTGAGTCTACTTGTAATATGTACAGTACTATAGGGATATGAATAGTAAAATATTTCATTAAATGAATAAATCAAATTTTAAGTTATGCATACTGACTTTAATGTGTTATCCCACAGGTGAGCCAACATACAGTACAGTGGCCAAAAAGTTAGTTTAAATATTTAAGAAGTCAAGTGATTATACATGAATTTCTAAGCACACTAAGCTATGCATATTACAGTCTGTCAGGAGAATTCATAATTTATCATTTATATTGGTAATTTTTTTTTCTTCTGAAAAGTGCTGATATTCATCTTTTACTAATATGCACTATTAAAACTTTTTTGGTAACACTTTACAATAAGGTTCATTAGCACTGTAAACTAACATGAACAAACAATGAACAACTGTATTTTCATTACTAACGTTAACAAAGATTAGTAAATATAGTAACAAATGTATTGCTCATAGTTAGTTCATGTTAGTTAATACATTAACTAATGTTTAACTAATGAACCTTATTGTAAAGTGTTACTACGCTATTTTGCCCTCCTCACATACATTACACAACATGTGTTTTGCATCTTCAGACATATAACCATATACAGTATATAGCCCCTTTTGAGATTATCTGATCAGGCACCAAAAGTCAGATCTCATATATGATTTACTTCAGTCTCAGTCTTTGTTTAAAAAACCCCTCCAGTGTCGACTTTAAGTAAACTCCGACTGGGAGTAACTTTTTGATCAACTGAGGAGTCCAAGTTCAAGAGTTCATGAGTTCTAGAGTTCATCAGCAGCATATGGAGGGCCAATCATTCGGACAGGAATTTTGACCTCTGACAGTACAAAGGCATGACAGGAAGAATGCAGTAATAGTGGGAGAGAGAGAAAGCGGGAAAGGGGATAAAACAAATCAAGGGGATTACAAATCACAGGGGCAGACAGTTAAAGGAATTCCGAAAGCACCACTTAAAAGTGTGAGCCGAAATTTAGATGGAGGTCATCAGGCTTTAGGTGTTTACTGTGATTAACATCAGATGGAAGAAAACTCACCATGGATGAGAAACATTGTGCAATGAGGCAAACAAGACAGCTTATGGTATGGATCTCAGGCAACAAAAAGTTTAAAAGTTTGGGGTCAGTAAGATTTTTATTTGTTTTATGTTTTAAAAAATAATACTTTTATTCAGCAAGGGTGCACTTAATTGATCAAAAGTGACAGTGAAAACATTTATAATGTTACAAAAGATTTCTATTTCAAATGAATGCAGTTCTTTTGAACTTTCACCAAAGAACCCTGAAAAAAAAATTATTAGTTTCCACAAAAATATTAAGCAGCACAACTGTTGTCAACTTTGATAATAAGAAATGTTTTTGAGCCGCGAATCGGCACATTAGAATGATTTCTGATGGATCATGTGACACTGAAGACTGCAGTAATGATGCTGAAAATTCAGCTTCGGCATCACAGGAATAAAATATATATTTTAAAATATATTAATAGAAAACAGTTCTTTTCAAATTGTAATATTACTTCACAATATTGCTGTTTTTAACTGTGTTTTTGATTAAATAAATGCAGCCTTGATGAGCATAAGAGACTTCTTTCAAAAACTTAAAAATCTTTCTGATCCCAAACTTCTGAATGGTATTTATGGAACCAAAAATGGTTATCCTGAACTACTTCCATTAAAAATAATACTGAAACCAAATGGCTTTTATAACATTTAGTGAACATCTGCATAATCATATTGTGGAATCAGAATCGAAACCAGAGTAGTTCAGTTCCTTGCAATTCCCATCCCTAATCATAAACCTCTTTTATGCAGAGATTCTGGAAAATTTCTGGAAAAGTTTTACTGGTAACTGTTTTTTTTTTCTTCATTCGCACTGCCTACCCTACATGACATATCCCTATAATGTCAGGGTCTAATACCATGATTAAAAAACAGATTAAAATGAAAACAAGATTAAACTGTCCGAAATATATAATAAACAAACATGCAAGGGGCAGGGAATGTGTTGAAGTTTGTAAATGACATTCAAAATATGTTTTTCATGCAGCATAGTCATTGGGTACATGATATGCTCAGGGAAAAACAATTAAAGAGAATTTGGAATGTTAAAGAAAAGCAAAGTCATAATGTGAGATGGCACCAATGCTTGAAATTACCCTCCCAAGACAAAAAACTTATGGATGGGTGGCAGTTTAAGCCAGGACACGTTTAGTGGCCAGCCCCTTGTCACAGGGCACAGAACATTCCCGGGTGATGACCCAGGTGCGCTAAACTAAAAATAATGCAAACAACATTCCTTAATTCCGCTCCTCTGAAGAAACCACTCATTCATAGTTTTAATCCATAGACACAAGTAATGGCTGCAATTAAGGTTGACTCGCTGAATGGCATCACATGCTTTCCTTGGTGTCTTCTTTATGTAGAAAGATAAAACATAACAAAAAAAAAAAAAAGAAAAAAAAAGAGCCTGTGGCCAAAGACACAACCACATAAAAGTCATTTAAAACATCTATTCTTTGTGTACAATCTTTAATATCAGCACAAACACTTTACTCGCATCCATCAACGCCATTGCCACACTGTCTAGACGACATAGCCACCACTGTAATAAAAGAATCCCATCAGCTCTTACTTGACGGATACATCAACTGACCAGCAGTCAAGGTTCAAATGTTACGGAAAGGGGAAGATTTCGTTGATCCAGGTCTTGTGATGGGCTCTATAAAACAAGGAGGGGTTGATAATCCTCTAATACAATCAGCAGCAGCAGACATGTGAGTTCCATCTTCTGCAGGCACAAACATTAAACACTGCAACAAAACAAGAGATAAAAATATTTTTCTTCATTCCCGGGAGAGAGCATGATATCAAGAGTTCAAGAAGGGCATCTATAAAGGTCTGAGCTGTGACATTAATTATCTGAAATAGAACAAGTACAGATCACACTGTAGTAAAAAAGGTGAAAATATGGCAACCAGCTGCAAAGCATTTTTGAAGCAGCAGTTGTACAGTTGTGCATAACTAATTTTTCAAATTTAGACTGGATGTTCACTCAAACTACCATTTTAGGTTAAATAAACCTTCCTTAGCAAGTACATCTGAATAGTGATTCAGAATTTGTAAATAGGGAACTGAATGAACTACTAGAGTTTACAAGTTTTCACAACTGTGTACCCCTGAAGTCCATTAAAGGTGCTGTATGTAAGTTTTTGACTGTACTAAAGCATAAAAATACCATAATATGTTATGGTATGTTATATGCAGATATGCTGAGTTCACATACACTTTTCTCTGAAAACCCATGCTACAGCCAGTTATTTTACTTTGAAATGTGAGTTTCGTGTCGGAATGTCTGCTTTTGTTTTGCAAGACCGCACGTTGCCAATTTACCCAATAGTATTTTGCCACCTTGGGTTGCCAGTTGGCGGAAAACACATGCCGCGAATTGCAGCCATGGAAGCCAGCGAACAAACTGGGTCAGAGATCGCAGATTCTACCCGACCTAAAAAGCCTCAGCATCCATCTAAAAATCTCTATGAACGGGAGCATATTAAAACGCGATATCAACTCATCATAAATCAATAAATCAACTCATCAACTTACAGTGTGTAAGTCTTCTCGCCTTCCAATGTGAATTGAGCTCGCTCCTGCTGCGTGTCCTCAAACTGGCAACCCGCATGAGCGTCAAGTCTGAGGAGGAGGGGGTGGGGCAAACAATATTTTGAATTTGGACTGCAGTGCCCATTTCAACCACCAGCTGTCATTCTTACATACTGCACCTTTAAACCTAACTTTTATGAGTTGATGATTTTGTATTATTTAGTTTACGACGAGATTTGTACAGAAACATCATATTTGAAAAGTAAATAAGTAAATAAATAGTAGGTATGATAGTTTACCCCTAACCACATCCCTAGACCTGTCAGAGGGACGTTCATATGAATTAGTCACCAATCTGTCAAAACATAAAATAGTTACACCATGTCTACACCAGACGCAACTTTTATCGCATTGCGACGCGCCGCAACAGCTAAAAGCTGTCTACACTGAACGCGACAAGACGACCGTTGGACAGCACTTGGACTACGTCAGAAATAGAACGGGGAATCCGTTTACTGTCGCCGCATTCAGTGTAGACAATATCACGGATTATAATGGGTTCTATTATCTTTTGACGCGTCACGCTGCTCGCGTCCGGTGTAGACACGGTGTTAGAGTGTTGAATTTACTCCACAGCAGGCTACCTTTTTATATCAAGTCACACTATGAGAATCTGCAGGGATGATTAGTTTTATTTCTGTTCTTTTTTATGTTAAATACTTTCTACACAGAGACAACTACTGGCCATTTGTAGTTTGAAAAAAAAAAAAAAAAGTGTAACACTGTGGCTCTGTGATGTATCAAAACATTACTCTGCTTTACTCCGACCAGCCTGGCATGGCAACAGCTCAACCAATGATGTGAGTTTGGGGGTGGGGCTACCTGTTTGTCTGACTAATGGCAGGCAGGGAGAATCTTGTTAGGAAACCTGTTTGAAAACAGTCATTTTTTTTTTTTTTTTTTTTTACATTTCCTTTGGTGAAACAGAAATTTCACCCTTCAGCTTTAAAGATTGCAGTATACGGTGGAGTTCTGTCATCATTACAGGTAATTAAGGAGTCTGATCAGGACTTCAATACCTAAGGTAGATTAACATTAATCATACGCACTCTTGTGAGACTAATAACATAATTTTTTAAAAACTACATATATGAACTCATATAAATTAATGAGTTTAGAATAAAGACTTACCTAAATGCTTAACATCACAGTGGAATGGATGCATGAGAGGCCAACTCGCTTCTTTTCTTGAACGAAGGCTTTCAGGTGTAAAATAGATCAAATTCTCTTGAGAGCTGCATATTGATGAGAAGCAGAGAAGAGAGTGAGACAGAGAATAAGAAGCAGAGTGAGAAAATCACTGCTGCACTTTTATGTGCTCATTAAAGTAGCTTTTCAAGGTTGGTCAAACGTCTTGATTGATTTTTGTGGACCATGCTAACAGATATCTGTATAAACTGGGTCATATCACACTGAATCAAACACATATTTCAACAGACCAATGCATGTATTCTAGCAATTGCTATATTTTGTGAAACATGTGATCTGCAAACAGAAAAGGCTTGGCAAAGAACAACACATAGCCAACATGTCTCAAACGATTAGGAGAAGCATCTGAACATAACACCATCACACATTTCTAATGTTTTGCTCCAGAGGTGAAGCGAATGCATCACGGGCGTACACAATCGTTTAGTCAAAACTACTCACCAACAACACTGACATGCATTCAAGCCCTTTCACGGCCTTCATCTAGTTAAACCACAGCAGTTAATGTACTGTGAAGGTGTAAACATGTGAGGCAAATGGAAAGTAAACACTGGTGCTAAGCCAAACTTGACAATTTTATCCATTGCAGAACATTATCAGCTGGGTTTACCCTGCTGAAAAGACTGGCTTTACCATGATTTCCATGCTGGTTTGGTGCTGGACTAACAGCAAAACAAAGCTAATTGACCAGCCTGGTACTTTTAATGGAGCTCCAATCATCTGAGCTACAACATAGACTAATATTAGAATATTATATCAAAATTTGTCTCATTTTTTTTAATAAGCCATAAGCTTATCTTGTATGTTTCCAGTAACTAACTTCCCTGTGATTCAGTGGAAATCTTGTCCTATTTATGGAGTGAATTCAATCCATTTTAGAAGACAACTGTTTTTAAACATGGTAGAAAAACATCATAGCCACCATGCTGAGATAATGACTGGAATTAATGCAACCGTGCTATTAATATCCAGGCTTTCCTGCTATGATCTTCACTAAAAGAGTTGCAGCACTGATAGAAACAGCTAATAATACATAACATGCTACGACTCCCACAGCTCCTTTAGAACCCGTAAGAGATAATCAAGAGCATCTTGGGGGAAAAGCAGTTTTGTCTGCAGTCTTTTTGAATAGTGCTGACTGGACAGAAAGAAATTAAGCCATGTTTCATTCCTGAATATCCTAAACATGCAATAAAGCTCATCCGCACCCTGAGACAGAAAATTGTGGAGTTTGCAGTTCCATTCCTCAGGGATGGAGCATCTCCTCAGCTTCCTGCTACAGTGCTTCTGATCATAAAGCTGTTAATTACCTGCCATTAGCCAATATAGAATGGGGCTTGATGAATGTGCTTGGGAATGGGAGAGTTCAGCTTTTGTAGGAACACCCACAATGCCACTATACAACAGATTGCTATTGTAATTACAGCACTAAACCTGGAGACTATGAAAAAGAAGGATGATTGGTACAAAATGATATAGATACAAAGAAAAAGAGAAATTCACATTAAGACTATGCAGTAACTAAAATAGTGAATTAAAATGTTTCTTTGGGTACTTTTAGTTAACTAAATTAAATACACTTAAGCCTTAAATTTAACTTTCATTTATCTCACTAGTTTATTTAGTTTGCCTGTCAACAATGTCCTACAGTGAACATACATGCATTACAGAAGATTTAATGAACATGTCATTTCCAACACATCAAATCACTAGTGGCGGAAATTACATTTTAAACATTTTTCCAAATAAAATGTCTTCAAAAGCTGTAACACTTCATTTATCTTAAATACACTTTACTAAATAATATTTTCAAACGTTAATTCGACACAATTACTGCTTGATAGTAAATTACGCATTATTAAAATAGTCAATTCAAGAGATATTTGGCCAGATTTAAATTATTTTCACACAATAAATACTGAAATTGTTAAAGGGTTAGTTCACCCAAAAATGAAAATTCTGTCATTAATTACTCACTCTCATGTCGTTCCACACCTGTAAGACCTTCGTTCATCTTCGGAACACAAATTAAGATATTTTTCATAAAATCCGATGGCTCAGTGAGGCCTCCATTGCCAGCAAGATAATTAACACTAAAGATAGTACTAAAGATATTAAAAACAGTTCATGTGACTACAGTGGTTCAACCTTAATGTTATGAAGCGACGAGAATAATTTTTGGTCGCCAAAAAACAAAATAACCACTTTATTCAACAATATCTAGTGATGGGCGATTTCAAAACACTGCTTCATGAAGCTTTACGAATCTTTTTTTTCGAATCAGTGGTTCGGAGCGTGAAAGTTGCGTGATTTCAGTAAACGAGGCTTTGTTACATCATAATTGTTTCAAAATTTCAATGGTTCACCACTGGGGGGCGTGATTTTGGCAGTTTGATACATGCTCGTTCAGAGTTCACTGATTCGAAACAAAAGATTCGTAAAGCTTCAAAGCTTCATGAAGCAGTGTTTTGAAATCGGCCATCACTATATTGTTGAATAAAGTCATTATTTAGTTTTTTTGGCACACAAAAAGTATTCTCGTCGCTTCATAACATTAAGATTGAACCACTGTAGTCACATGAACTGTTTTAAATATCTTTAGTACCTTTCTGGGCATCTGAAAGTGTTAATTATTTTGCTGGCAATGGAGGCTTCACTGAGCCATCGGATTTGATCAAAAATATCTTAATTTGTGTTCCGAAGATGAACGGAGGTCTTACGGGTGTGGAACGACATGAGGGTGAGTAATTACTGACAGAATTTTCATTTTTTGGTGAACTAACCCTTTAATGTTTATTTCACTCTCATCTTAGTAAAAATAGAATATTTTTTTATAATAGATTTTTAAATGCCTAAGATTGAAAGTCTAGGTTTGGGACAAGGGTAAAAAAATAATAAATATACTGTATATATGTGGTTGGAGAAACCCATAAATGTTTAAGACACTATACCGGGCATCAATAATTCATTGCTTGTAATCCTCAGTCTGGTAGTTTAACAAACACTTTAGGACATGAGGCAAATCTTCCTTCACCACTAACCTCCAGAAGCCTATAGCAGAGTTTCATGCCTGATATCTTACCCCTCATCCGATGACTGCTGTTTACTTCAAGATTCCTGAGGACTCCTTTTACAACCAGGTATTGTCTAGATCATTGAGCCAAAACATCAGATCTCAAGACTGCATTTAGCCCTTTGCTGATAGACATTTTGTAATGGTCTGTCCAGAGGTCTGGATGGTCTCCAGTCTTGCTTTGAATTGGTCTGAGTGACAGCAGAGAAATACTGGAAAATACAAGAAAAGAGCTCAGCATCTTAGCAGCAGTCTGAACTGCAGTTTGAATGCCATTATGTTTTTCAATTTATAATGATAAGTATTATTAAGAATGGTTTATATAAAACTGGAATGAACTAGGAAATATCAGATGTTGAAAAAGCACAACAACCCTTCCTGCTGAAATAGATTCTGGGAGGCTGAAGGTATCTGATGACAAATGAAAGCTTAGCTTGTAGTTTTCTATTATGACGTTTGATCGGCCAGTAATACCTAAACACACCAGGGAATGTTGGCTTCCTACTGTGTATGTTATACAAAAAAGATCAAACCTAAATGGATCATGGCAAGGCGGCATTAAATATTTCACCTACATTGAGTCTGCCTGGGAATTGATCTGCATGCAGAACAAGATAAAGTCCTAAAATATAAAAATAAAATAAAATTGTTTCCATAACAATGGTTGAGGGAAATTGTAACACTTGAAAAAACAAAAACTAAATTTTATTCCACTTTATCTCAAATAAAAACTTACCTCAGAATATTAACATCATTGCTTTAATTCAAATTAATATTACTGAATAATTTTTGCTTTTAATATGGTACTAATTATTTTAGCTGCCAAGAATTATTGAGACCCATTTTTTTAATTATTTGAATTGAAAAATGCGTATATAGAAACTTTCAACTAAAAATGTTTATTATTTATTTTAAAGATTCAACATCCATTTTATTATTATTTTTTTTTTATTACTTTATTTCATAACTAGCTTTACACTGCCCTTAAATCTTGCATCCATCATCTGGGAATTTTATCTGTTGTTCATGCTAATTAAACAAACTAGAGATAAAATACATACACACTGAAATTAAAACAAAACTTTAAACAGCAGAATAAAAATATATCCAAAAGAACTGAATAATAATAATAATAATAATAATAATAATAATATTTTATTACTCAATGTGATGCAGTAGACTTTTGGCAGGCCCGGACTGGGTCTCCTTGAGTCTACTGTGGGACGTGTTGAGGTCTAAAAAAAAAATCAAAATGATGGATCAACCCATAAATACTCTTTAGAGTATGGTGGTGTTTATTTACAAGTGCACCGAAAATCCAATCCAATAATCCAGCAGTGAAGATATATGCAGCTGTACAGTCCCGTAAATCAAAGTACCAAACCACCACCACAACCCCCCCCTCCCCCCAAAAAACAAACAAAAACAAAAACAACAACAACAACAACAAAAAAACAAAGATGTAACAAATTAGCTCAAAAGGGAAATATGAATAATTAATCATAACTCGTTATAATTCATTCTAAATATTTGGATCAGTTAATCAAATTAACTTCATGTAGTCGAATTAATATTACAATCAATTAATCTGTTCGGCCAGCGAACATTCAGTATTGATCATCTATTAACTCTTTTCAGAAAGGATATTTTCCGTGGCCACAGAAAAATAATGCTTTCTTAGCATGTAGCTGTGATCGTAATCGTTATTATTGACATTGGTTTATAAGCAGATCAGAATCAACTCGCAAGAATGCGCACAAAGTTTTATTTAACTAAATCACAAAAGTTTTATTTAAATAAATCATGAACACATAGCTAGACTATGAACACATAGAACACATAGCTAGACTAAACACACACAGATATACACAAATCATGCATACATAGGAAATGAGAGAGTGGAAATGAATTGAACCGTAGCATAACAGAGGAGTGGAGCTATGAAAAGAGTCATTTAACGAGCTGGAAGAACCATCAGTTTCTCATTATAAAGCACCTTTGTTAACAAAGGGGCTCACAACTTAATACTAAATAGCTGTTTAGTGTTCAAATGTACGATACTTGCAAATGCCTTAGCTGTTGGAGAGCGTCCAGATATGCAGTCTCAGGAGAAATTCTTGATGGTTCGGTCTGAGGGGTGTTGAAGTTGTAATCAATATCTTCTGCGTTGAATGAAGAAATGACGACAAACTTATGCTGTTCATTTGAATCTGTGGTCGAGGAAGTTGCGCATGGCTTGAAGTGAATGAAGCCTGCCGGTCTCACGTGAACAGCAATCAGTACAATCAGCAAGAACAAAGGCAGAAGAGCGAGGAGGGAACTTGTGTTGGCTTTTAAGTTCCCCAGAGTTCACACCTTTGAGTTTGGGCTTGACCAATGAGAAAGGTGCAATTCTCGAGCGGGAGAATTACTTTGTTTGAAAGTGGACTCATTTGCATGAGGGGCGTAAACTGGCAGTTTGTGTCCATTTATACTCTGATAAATATAACAAACATACAATGCATTCTATGAGATGGTGATGTCCACCAATGTGTGTGTCATTAAACGATGAGTATTCTGATATGAGACACCACCTAGATGGGCTACATTATCTAATAGTTATATCATCAGCATGCATAACACTATACAAAATACAAAAGAACAATATACAAACAGTAATAATACACAAAATGTACTGGGGAAATGCATGTTCATTCATTTAAGCAAATTTGTCAATGAATTGGTGGAAAGGATGGCATTTCTATGGGCTGCATGTCTGATTCTTGTATTGAGAACAATCAATGTCCCAAGTGTCTTTGAAGTGTATGGGTGAAGCAGAAGGGTGATAGTCCTCAGTGGAGTGCAGATAGTTCTCAGTGGGGAAGCCAGACATTACAGAGTCTGCATGGGTGAGGGTTAACCTTCACAATTGTGTGTTTGATCGATCCAGTCATTACAAAAATATATAACTATACAAATATGTACCCAAACTCATCCACACTATAAGGTAAAGGGTATTAGCATATTTTATTAAATGAAAATCTCTTACAAGGTGATAACTCTTGGTTTTCTCAGGCAGAGAGAAAACTTTACTGATCATCATAACTTGTTTGTGACTGAAGAAATATATAGTGTTACAAGTGCCTTGTTACAACTGACACCAGTCTTCTATTATTTCACCAGTAGCAAGATATTTGTCATTACTTCTCAACTGCATTAAATGAAGCAGGACATAAAAAGAAAAAATGTCCCCTACTGCCCATGATGCATTACATTCTCAGTAACACCAGTTTTTGCAGAATACTGCAGCTTAGTCCATTTGCAACTAACCCTGTGCCGAACATGAGAACAATCCCAATCAAAAGAGACAGATAGAGAAAGTGATGAAAATGAGTGCAGACAACCATACGTAGGAGACCCTGACAAGAGAGGGAAAGCAGAAAAACAAGGACTTTTGATGCATTTAAACTATAACATCAAAAACCTTCCCCATCTAAAAAAACAAAAAACAAAAAAAAAACAAAGGAACAAAAAAGTGTGAGCAAGGGTTTGGAGGTGTTAAAATGCAGAGGAAAAGAGAAAATAGTACAATGTAAGAGATCCTGAAAATCTGTTCTGGTTCAGTCCAGCAGGAAGCATCCGGCCGCACAGCAGAGTAAGTAATGTTTAAATTGGGGCTCAGCGAGTGGGATCAACAAGTCATCACACACAACAAGCTTAGTCACGTACCACCACCACCACACCACAACAGATCTGATTCTCAGACAAGTGTCAAATGCAGAATACTTACAGGCATTAATGTATTTCTGATCTGGATGGGCTTTTATATTACCTTCTATCTCAATGTTAAAAATTTGCAGTGATATATCAGAGATGGATCTTGCATGTTTACCTGCAATATTTGTTGTGTTGCTGTTATTGGCACATAATTTAAATCAAAATAGCTCAGAGTGTAAAATAGTCACTGATGGAACGAGAGTACTGAGTATTGATTCTCCATCGATTCTGAGCTTTCTGATGGATATAAGCTGATACAGAGAGTGCACATGCAACCTTTTATTTACAGCATTGGATTTATGCTGCATATATGAACAGAGATACTAGTATGCCTATGTACAATTCATTGTTTATGATCATTTATGATGCATCACATAGCTAACCGGTATATAATATTCCATTCATCCATTCATTCTCCAAACTGCTTGTCCTGGTTGCATCTCAGTGTCACAGGACATATAGGGAAACACCATAAATGGATGCTTATAATATATATAATTGATGATTTCCAATTACAGATAAATACCAGCATAGACAAAATGGCTATAGTCCTTGAATTAAATAATTAAAGAATATAATCCCATTCAAAAGTTCAGGTCAGTAAGATTTTTAAAAAGTCTCTTATGCTCACCAAGGCTACATTTATTTGATGAAAAATGCAGTAAAAACAGTAATATTGTGAAATATTATTACAATTTAAAACAAATGTTTTCTATGTTAATATATTTTAATATGTAATTTATTAATGTGATGGCAAAGCTGAATTTTCAGCATCATTACTCAAGTCTTCAGTCACATGATCAAAAATCATTCTAATATGATGGTTTGCTTCTCAAAAAACATTTATTATCAGTATTGAAAACAGCTGTGCTGCTTAATATTTTTGTGAAAACTGATTATTTGATAAAAAGTTAAAAAAACAAAACAAAAAAAAACAGCCTTTATAAGAAACAGAAATTGTTTGTTACAATGTAGAAGTCTTACAATTAAAATAAAGTTTGACAATAAGCTTTTTGTTTGCTAGTTCAATTGATGTGAAACACATACTGGTGTTTTGAACATTAAAAGGAAAGATAGAGCTATTCATGAAGTCTGTACCATGATGGTTTATGTCTTATTCAGAAAATGTTTCCAGGCAACAGGCAACAATATCTAATGGGGAATAGTAGCATTTGGTATATAGACATTTGGTTCAGAAATTATTTAATTTAATGAACTGGAATGAGAGGCTACTTAAAGAAATACAGGTTTACTGCAACCTATGAAATTAAATGGCCTTATATAACCACAATAAACTGGTCTTTCATGAAACTATATTACAGAATAATAAACTTGATTATGGTCTTAAATCCTCTTTTCTTAAACAAAACATTGTTTATGAAACTGCCCTATTAAAAAAATGAACTAAATTTCTAAAAACAACATTCATGTTAAAGAAAATGTTGCTATTAAATATAACACTGTAAATACAGAAAAATTAAAACTAGATCATCATATCCATTGTGTCTCGTCTGGTATAGAGCTGTGGTGACTAATATTGGCGTATCTCTCTCTCGGCCAACACTGCATCTATTTCCCCAGCGTCATTTCCCTCCCTCCTGCTCGTTCTCTTTTCCTCCTTCAGAGATAGATGATGGCACAGTGCCTTCTCTCTTCCTCTGCCAGCTGCATTTTACAGAGTGCCATGCTGACACCCTAAATGGGCAGAGGCCTCGGAATAAACACACTTAATTATTGTATAAACCATCAGTTGCCAGTCTTCAATCACACACATACACACAGACGGTTGTTTGTCATTATTCACGGTGAGCTGGCTGCTCGCTTCCTGGGTCCTGAATTTAGATCATTTTGCAGCAGGATAACACAGTCTATGTGCCATACTGAACCATTAATGTCAACCCCAATTTACAGTGTCTAACAGGGCAAAGCTGACTTGACCCTGCAGCAATTCATTCTGTAAACATCCCCATCAAAATAACTTACGTTCAAACTAATGTTAGCTTAAGTCACAAATACATATATCATTCCACAAAGTCTGTTGATGCAGACAAGTTTCTTTCTGAATGGGAACTCTACACTGCATCTGCTGACACTTTGGGGTATGTCATCAGCTTGACCGGTGTCTGAAGCACGTGTTTAAACTCGACAATTTCATTGGCCGCAACAGTCCGTGACATAACTACCGGTGCACCCGAGAGTATAAAAGGCACCTGTAGTACACGTCATCAGCTTTTTTTGTCTCCAGGAGCCATTTGTTTTTGTACGTGTGAAGGCGAATACTATGGGAAAGCACTCTGCCAAGCATTTCAGGAAGTGTGTGCCCTCACTTCAGAGATACTTGACACCTGAAGACACACACGACTTATGTGTTATTTGCATGGGTGAGAAGCATGCGCGTTCAGTTCTCGAGGGAGCTGAATGCACTTATTGTGAGAATTTCTCTATGAAGAAGCTCCATTCGCGCCTGTCCCTATTCTTGAGGGATGCGAGGCAGGTGTCTGCACCCCATGGCTCGGGATCTGCGATGGAGAAGGCAAAGTGGAGACTGAGTTTGTGGGGAGGTTGGAGGTTATGGTCTGCGCCACGGACAGAATAGACCTGGCTTGGTGGTGCAAGAGACGGGAGATCGCTCCTGGCAGACTTGGCGAACGATTCCTTTCTGGACATAACTGTCCTCCTCCTGTGAGCCTTCTATTTCCACCTGATCTTTAAGCTGAGGTAGAGAGATCATGGTGGAAACCATATTCGTCCTGCATTCATTCTTTCCATCATGCGAATTATGCAAATGTGGAGGGATTGTGTGAGCATTGATATGTGTAAATGCCTCCCATTGAAGAGACGCTCGCTATCTCTCAGTGGGTGAGGTGTCCTCTTTAAAGGCTCTGACCCTGCCATCCAAGCCATTACATACTACATCACACTTGAATGGCAGGGCATATGCGACAGCGGGTCAGGCCGAGGGTGCCTTGCACACAATGGCGGTGTTGCTGGCATACCAGGCAGACCTGCTGAAAGATTTGGACCAGGGTCAGGGTCTATCCCCTGAGGCAGTGGCTGAACTGCACCACACTACACATTTGGTTCTCCAAAAAACCTGTGGTTGAACCTGGCAGACATTGGGGAGAAAGAGAAAAACTTTCTCCTTAATGTGCCAGTCTCATCTTCTGAGCTTTTTGGCACATCTGTTTAGACAGTGGTCAGGAAGTTCGGGGAAGTGAGGGTGCGATCGGCAGCTTTTTAAAAATATATACAGTGGCGGTCCCAATCTTCACCAAAAACCTCAGAGGAGCCTATCCTGTCATGGTCTAGAAGCAGGGCCAGAGGGTGAGCATTGCCTCTCGCACTCCTCCTCTTCCAAAGAGTAGGGCACAGAGGAAGCATGACACAAGGAGGAGGAAACAAGATCTCAGGGAAGTGATTCAGAGAATCTCCCCTTCTCAGGGAACCAAGATTACATTTGTAACCTGAGAAGGACTTGACCCAGGGCAGAGCTCAGAGGCTTGGAATTATTTACCTAATGAAAAGATTCCTTAAAGGGAATACGACCAGGAACAAAAAAAGAACCTGGCCTGTCACTTCACGGGGACCTAAATGTCGACCCTTAGAACTGCCAGGGAGGCAGAATCTCTATAATTAGCCCTCTATCAGAGGCCTCCAATGAAAAGGTATTGCATAACGGCAATAACCACAACACAGCGGATTTCAGAGATGGATGTCCTGGAGAGCAAGACTCAACATAATTACCCTCCAAGCGAGGGGAGTGACACTGCTTAATCCGAAAGGGGTCTCCAGGACCTACAGAGCATAAAAATAGATCTGGGGAAGTTGAGTACTCTGCATTGTGACCCTCAATGAGGAGAGTACCTACCAAGCTCTTACTAAAGCAAGTCTATCAAGGAGGCTCACAAAGAATCCTTCAACCTGATACTACTTTTGCTTATAAGGAGGCCATAGGAACGCCTATCCTTATCCAGTCCCAGGTAGCAAAGTACTCTGCGTACAGAACCTCTCAAACGAGGGGAGTACTATACAGGCTCAACCACGAAGACGGCTTTGACATAGCTAGAGGAGTGGAGTACTCACAATAACTACCGTCTTGTCCAAATGGGGGGTACTGGCCAAGCTCTGGAACCAGTAATCAAGGAGGCTCCTGAAGACCTCTACAACCTGATACTTATCTGCAGAGTTCTAGGGAGCAGAGTACTTACACATAACTAGTTAGGGGAAGTACTTCAACCAACACAACTTGAAATCTGCTTGTCAAGGAGGCCCAAAGAGGGCCAACAACTCAGTAGCAAATCTAAACTCTAGCAGCAAAGATCCATAAATGAGGTTAACACAAAGCTTACCAGCTTGGCATAACTCCTGTACATAGCCCCAAGGAGCAAATTACTTAGCATATTGACCCTCTAAATGAGGGGAGTGCTATATATGCTTATTCAAGAAACCAGATTATCAAGGAGGCTATAGAGAAAGCCTACTACATGTGTGCTTATGAAAGAGCCTACGACTCTCAAAACTACTATCTAACAAGGCTCTGAGAGCAGAGGTTTCAGCCAGAACGACTCTCAAAATGAGAGGTGACCTACAACCCTCTAGCCAAAAGGTGTCTCCTAAGAAACTTCCAAGAGCTAATGTATTGATAACACTGTTGCACGGAGCTCTGGAGAGTGAAGTCAAGAGGATTCAAAGCTCAAGAGGAGTCAACCAAAGTTAACCAAAGAGGCTATCAGAGCTTACAACTCCAAGTATTGCCTATGCACAGCACAGGCCTTAGCAGAATGAATCTCCCTGTGAGAGGAGACCAAATGGGCTAAAAACTGATCTAGAACAATCTAATCTGAGGAGACTCTATAAGGAGCCTGCACCTTCAGCCACTATGCGCACAGAGCTCTAGATGATGGGATCCTCAGCAAAACGACGCTCCAAAAATAGAGGAGTCTCCTAATTAAAATTATCACAAGATAAAGTCACAGAGTCTTTATAACCCCTGACAACTTCCTAGTTATGAGGAGCTCCAGAGAGCAGAGGCCACAAATAAAGAATTCTCTAAAAAGAGAGGTGGACTAACAGCGCTCAACCTGAAGACTTGCTTAGATAGAGGAGGCTCAAAAAGGGAGCCTAACACTCCCAAGCTACACTCTATGTGCCTGTAAAAATAGATTGAATCCTATTTTAACCGCTACTAACGAAGCTACAGGAAATGGAGGTTTTAACATAGAACCGCCCTGTGCGAGTTCACAGCCAGTTGTACAGTCCACCATTGCTGCACTGACGAGAACGTCTCCCAAGCGTTTTAGGTGTTCTGTAGCTGGATGTATTAATCCACATAGCTCTCTCCATTTACTCCCTAAATCTGAGCGCTGAAGACGAGGTGGATTAATTTTGTTTTCGAAGAAAATGCTCCCTCAACTCTACCGAAATTCGTTTATGTCTTTGCGAATCATTTCACACCGGACTTCTTTGTGAACGAATGTCAATACAAAGGGACAATACAAAACAGAGGTTGTGCTAAAAATTAGTTACTCAATGATAGATCAGTAAACTGTTCGTGATCCAGCTTACAGCCCCCAGAGTGATACAGTAATGAAGGTGAGAGCATTTTATTACAGTTCATCGGAGTTAATTTACGGATATAAAGTTTACCAGTTTATTAAGCACCACCTGAAAAGGCATAAGGTCTTTATATATTTGTTTACTGTTAGTTGTAACCAGTGTTGTGCAAGTTACTTCCAAACTGTAATACATTATAGATTACTTGTTACTGTTATTTAAAAGTAATACTTTACCTTACAATATTACTGTCTCAGAATTGTAATGTGTTACATTACTCCTGTATTACTTTTGAGTTACTTTCACCAAAATAACTACAGAAGTATAACATTCTAAAATGACAAAATGTACTGCAGAGCATTTTACATCCAGTAGAGGGCGATATGATATAGCATAATGACTGTGGGCTATCCAGGCTACTAACAATATAGCTTATAATTGGCAAAGTGAAGGCTCAAGACAATGCAAGAAAGGATGACAGACAGAATCACAAACTATCCAAGTCTGTTAAAAGTATGGTAAAGGTATAAAGTGATTATCTGACAAACTCGAAGTAATACGTCCATCTCGCGAATGTGCAGTCTTCTTCTGCCATCTTCACCCATTAGCCACTTTTCCACTGGCCAGCGCGAGCACAGAGGCCGAAATCATGCCGCGTTTCCACTGTCGGGCCAGTAGCCTCGCGGCACTCCTGTAAAACCCGCCCTAAACATGCCTTCACTGGACTACGTCATACAATACAAAGTTACACCAGCGAGAGGGAGATATATGAAATAAATCGCTAAACAAATATATCAGAAGCTGTCATTTAGTCTTTATTTACAAACTTGGACACCACACACGGCTATTGACTGACCGTGAACAGGTAATAGAACTTACTTGCAGCATTTTTCATTCGTTAAAGTCCACTTTCTAATAAAAATTTCCTGATAATTTACTCACCCCCATGTCATCCAAGATGTCCATGTCCTTATAGTGGACTTCAATTGGCCCCAAACGGTTGAAGGTCAAAATTACAGTTTCAGTGCAGCTTCAAGGGGCTTTATCTAGCAAAACGATCGGTCGTATTCTTCAAAAAGTTTACGCTGAATGTCCTACACCTTCCCTATTCAACTTACAGAACGAACGCGGCACCAGTTCTGTTTCTTCCGTAAGTTTAATAGGGAAGGTGGAGGACATTCAGCGTAAGCTTTTTGAAGAATACGGAATCGCGGTCTGGTGGAAGCACTTGTGATGAGCTCATTTGTGTCTATAAAGCATATACCTTTTCATTTTTTAAAGAAAATGACCGATTTCACACTACTTGTTTAAAATCTTGCCATTATGGTGTAAATGTAACTTTTTATTTGAAAAAGCAATAAGTGATTATGTTACTTGTAATGCCTTACCGCCAATACTGATTGACTTGTTTTGAGTCAGTAAGACGCCAGCCACTGTCACGCCAGCCCTATGAGAACCTGAATCAGGTGTACAAAACATCAAGTTCAGCCACCAAGTCGGTAAATAAGCTAAACAAGGTAAATAAAAGCTCTTAAATAAAAGACAAATAAAATAATTAAGAGACAATAAAACAGATCACAGGTAAAAGTCCATTAACATTGTCACACCATCAAGGCAGAGTATGTGAATTTGTGTCTTAAGGAGTCAGTGTGGAGTCTATTACCTTCTAATAGTCTGCTGTTAACCTTTCAGGCCTTTAACACTACAGAGAAAGAAAAAGAGTGAGAGAGAGTGAGAAAGATAACACACTCAAGGCTAACCTTTCGAATTTTGGAGAGTATGAATAAGAGGAGAGAGATAGAGCGATAGAGAGGGTGAAAGGACCCAGAAACGATGAGAGACACGGGGAAGAAAAGAAGAGTGCCAAGAAGGACGAAGTGAACGCTCTGTCAAGAGAGCCGCTCTCAGGAAAATAACCTTTTTACTATGGAGGATGGAGAGCTGCAGTGAGAAATGGAGAGAGAGTGAGCCTGTACCAGCTCTGATACAATACTTCTCCGATTGACAGAGAGAACAGAACATTTTACGACCCATCTACAATCATAATATAATAGCCTAATCAGTTTCATGGTGCTGCTTTCCCAGAAAGCTCCCACACATATCGCAGGGAAGTCATTTTGCCATGTGTGGTAAAATGAAATATTCCAGTTTAGTTGGAGGAGTTTGAACTGATGAAGAGTGAAAGCAATCACAGAGAAGATGAGTTTGGTTTCAAAAGCTCTTCCTTTTCATATTCAAAAAATGTGCTTTTTCCAGTCTATAAATAATTTATAAATTATAAAAATACATTATACATAATTACAAACTTCACAACTAGATATTTACATTTTTCTGAAGAAAATGTGAGGTGCCCACGTAAAACTTGCCATAATGCCATAATGTTGCTATAGTAAACACCTGTTAATTGATGTTAACTGTAATTTACTATTCCATATATGGTGAAAAATTGTAAATGTTTGACATCACATTATATGTAATTTT
Organism: Mylopharyngodon piceus; assembly: GCA_039654765.1. Classification (NCBI taxonomy): domain Eukaryota; kingdom Metazoa; phylum Chordata; class Actinopteri; order Cypriniformes; family Xenocyprididae; genus Mylopharyngodon; species Mylopharyngodon piceus. Next base: position 22,077,150 of record CM077453.1, on the reverse strand, counting down.
ACTGTAAAAAAATGCAAATTTATGGTTTCTGCAAGTAAAAACTATGAATTATCATATCTTTTACAGTGAGAAACAGTAAAAAGACATTCTCAGAAGTCCCTGTTACACATCACAAGATTTTATTTTATTTTATTGCCATGAACCTCTCAAGCTAAACACATTTTATAAATTACAAAAAATATGTCTTTTTCCTATTTTATTGTGTCTGTTCAGTTTGGTGCCAAGGTTTGTGCTGCATGTTGTCCCTCAATAAGTTGCACCCTTGGTCGCATAGTGGGTAATAGTCAGGTGTGATTCATAGCGACTGGAAAGGGGGCACTCTTGAGCACCCTCCTGAATCATGAAATGACAAATTGGACACTCCATAGCCTCGTGGACCTCACAGATGAGCAAAAACCGTGAGACCACAAGTCCATATCAAGTGAGCCATTTGGGACACGGTCAATGATATTCTGGTGCATACAGTAAAGATGGCTTTGTGCCCCTACCATAGACTGTATAAAACATGGACGTAGTGTTCGTGACATCACCCATAAGTTTCTGAAAAGCATTTTTGAAGCCCAAAGTGGGCGGAGCCGGCCATCGCCATCTTGGCAGTCACCGCGTATCACTCCCGGATAACTGAAAATGGGCAAAGAGAGGGGACGTGGGTGGAGCTGAGGTGCCTGGTTGCTGAAACCACGCCCGCCTAGCTCCTCCTGTCAATCTGTCTTAAATACTATCTAAAATATTAATAAAGATAAATAATACATCATTTGAAAGTTCTAAGGGTTTACTGTCAATCTACGGTGTCTGTTTTATGATATAGATTCTCCAGCAACAGTAATATTGTAATTTGTGTTGGGTGTGCAAATGACAACACGCAAAATCAAAACGGGACTTCATACCTTTGTAATGAAATAGCGATAGCGAGATGAATCCAATCCATCGCAGTAAAATGTCCATGATAAGCGTCCATTGAAAAACATCCAACAGCACTTTTTTTCCACAAAAGCGTTAAATCCATGAAATATTGATATATTGTCCATTGTTTGCGTCATATTTCTTCTGAATGATCTGCTCTCCATCATCGTTCTTCAAGAAATTATGCAATGTGAGCACCGTGTATGTTGTAAAACTGTATACGATCGTATACATTAGACTCTCACAAACAAATAAGCCCGTGTCCAAAGTATATTTTTCAAAATAGTGCAGCATATTTATTTATAATATCCAAGCAGGGCTGTCGGATTTTGTGGTGTCTTGAGAGGCATATTCTCCAGCCATTGTCATTGTAAATCTGACGGACAAAGACGATCCAAGACGATCCAACAATGATGCCAAGTTCAGTGGCTGGAATTAGCTGAGGTGATGTGACGGCTAAAGCCCTGGGTATACCTCGTTTTTTTTTACACGTGAGCTAGTGTACACGCACAGTGGAACGCACAGCCTTTGAAAGTATACTTCATTTGACTCGTACGCGTACACAGGCGTTGCCACGAGTTACAACCCTTGTAAGCATCTTTGTATTCTTTCATGCTAGAGTTGTACAAATGAGGGTACTTTCCAACCTCTTTGCACAATCTCTCGTCTATGTAGGCCTCCATTGTCACTGTAGCTTGCATGTGTTCCGGTCTGTTCTGTTTATGCAGTTTTTCTTTGACTATGAATCGACGCCCCCAGGGCATGGTTGCCACCTTGTGGATAAACTAATTACTGCAAAATTTTTTAAAATTTTTTTTAAAAATAATTAAATGCGCATTTTGCGCCCAGCAGGTACAAGTACACGCGGCTACAAAAGTACGCACATACTCTTCTGATAACGAAATTCACGTCACACGCAATGTACGCTGACCCTCGCATATGCGTAAAAAGTGAATTATACTTTGGGCTTACAGACAGTAGACAAACGGCTAGTAGTGACAGTGGAGGCAACCCACCTGTCACTCAAGTGGCAACGCTCTTAATTATGCAGAACTTTAAGGCTTAATATAATTTAAACGGATGAGTTATAAAAAATTACCCCCCCTCACAGTTGTTGTGAAGGGCAAAATTACAGTTTCAGTGCTGCTTCAAAGGGCTTTAAACGATACCAGACGAGGAATAAGGGTCTTATCTAGCGAAACGATCGGCCATTTTCTAAAAAAAAAATAAAAATATATATACTTTATAAACACAAATGCTCGCCTTGCAAGTGCTTCCGCCAGACCGCCTTCTGTATTCTTAAAAAAGCTTACGCTGTATGTCCTACACCTTCCCTATTCAACTTATGGAACTAACGCACCGCCAGTTCCGTTTTTCCGTAAGTTGAATACGGAAGGTGTTCTGGCAGAAGCTAGATATTTGACTTCATAACTTGTATAATATGGATATTTTTTTTATACAAATGCATTGCTTCACTTCAGAAGGCCATTCTGGTATCTGGAAGTTGTGGTTGTTGGTCAGTTTCTGTGTAAATGTACATTTTTGACCAACTTTTCCCACCTTTGATGTAATTTCTATTAAAACAGTATTGCAGTAAATAAATATTTGCTTAGTTATCACCAAAGCACTCTCTGTTTTATCGTAGATCATTAAACTGTTTACGCTGCCTCAGAAGTCTGTCAGTTTTGTGAGGGACCTTTGTGTGCAAACACTGCCTGCAAAGTCATTGCTTGATAAGGCAGCAAGGCAACAAGTCAGCTGCCTAAGATTTCGGAAGTCTTTTCTCCTATTTTTTCATCCACAAGGCAAACATTATTTGTTTGAAAGTCAGATTTTTTATAAACGTGATAACAAACGTCACAAGATTTGAGGTATCACTCATGTGTTGTCCATAGCAAAGTGGTTTCCAGATGAAGTACACACCAAAGTTTAGGGTTAGGCCTATAGGTTTATTCAGACCCTTAAGTATGAACAAAGGAAATGGAGATTCTTGCCTTAGAAAGCACAACTAATTACAAAAGATTTTACATAGTATCCATTGTTCTGTGATTCAATAGCAACTGTGAGCTAGAGAATAGAGACTGTCCGTGTTGAACACATTATCTGTCAGTGGTGTCGTGAGGGGCTGGCTGAAACAAATTTCATTTGTAATGCATGTCTCTAGAGCAGAGACTTGTATGTAATGGCCTGTGTGTTGTGAAACCACCTTTTGTCTGGCTGACATCAAACAAATGTGAAAGCATTCACCTGACTATGATCTACGTATTCATCTCCATTCTTTTCCCCCGCATGCTTTGCTATTTTATATCTTCTCGCGTCACTCTTTTGTGAGTTGTGTACAATGCGGGTCTTTTCATTGATACATCCACTTTTTTTTTTTTTTTGCTCATGTTTATTTGTTCTTTCCCAAATGTGCAAAACCCACATGTTTTCTTTACTCATAACTTCTCTATCACTTTCCCATCTCTCTCTCAAACACAAGCACTCACATCAAATTACCCTTTGCCCTAAACACAACATTTCTCCCCTCGTCTATTGTTTTTGTCACTCAACTTCAATTTCTTTCCATTTCCTCCTGCCTACCCATTCATCTAGTCGATTATCTTTTTATTTGTCTGTTTATTTGTTTCTCCCTTTATTTGTTTTTTGAAGTCCCTGCATTTTCTCCACAGGGGGCTAATCTGGCCTTGATTGATGATCTCATTTCTTTTGCATTTGCGCTAACGCTACTCGAGTCGCAGATCATAACATAAAATAACTGCAGAACAGTCCTCTTTCACAATCACACTAATTACGGTCATAAGGAAGTGCCATATAATTATCTCCATGCGTGCAGCTGCTGTAATAGATTTATAAGCATTTACCTGCTAAGAAAAAAAGGCATTAATAAACAGTAATACAAATTAAACTTTGAAGCTGAACAGTGCTTACTAGTTGAACTAAAATAAAAGAGGATACAGGATGAGGAAACGGACCAGTTGTACATATATGAATGGGAGAAATCGTAACACTCAATTTGGCAGCTGCTCTTACTAGAGCAGACTTCACAAATAGCTGACAGTCATGACAAATATGATTTTTGATGTACAATAAGCACATTTTAAATCAGACATTTTCAGTGAATTTTTAACTGGAGACTTGCTCCGACCGTATGATTGAATCAGTGAGTTGTTGACTTGAGAGTTGCAATTATATCAGTCCAATTTGCAAATCTTTCAATGTGATTTGTGATTCAGCAATCAGCCTGTTCACGAATCGGGCAATGCTATGGAATCTGAGTGTCTGTTGATTTCTTCAGTCCGAAAATAATGAGGAACAATATGTTTTTTATGAAATGCAGTGAAGTAGAAAATACGATATTATCAGGGCTTGACATTAACACCCGCCAAATGCGGGTGGATTTCAGCAGTGGCGTGTAACGCAGTCACTCCTATAGCCACTTTGACAGGTTGAATTTAGTATATAATATACAGTATATATTTTTCAGTTGTAGTCTTTTAAAACTGCATTTGAATTAATAAACTAAGTGCAATGAGTTGACACACAAAGCACCTCCCCTCACTCCCCCTCATTTCATTTGTTCCAGGTGAATATTGTTGGTGTTGCAGGGTTTGAATTTCGGCTTGGGATTGCGCATATTGTGTTCACACCCAAGGTGCGTGCACATAAAGCCGCCTCTCAGTAATAAATTGAGTTCTTTTCACTGCTTATTGCATTTAAACACACAAAATAATGTCAAAATGCCGGTCTTGGTGAGTATTCACATAAACACAGTCAGTTATGCTTTAAAGCTGCAGTCTGAAACTTCTTTTTGGTAAAAATTTTCCAAAATCAATTTTTGACCAAGAACCAGCCAGTGTTCAAAACCATCTCCTTACCTTAGCCCAATTCACAATGGTAAGCTTGTAATAATGTTTTCTAATTCAAGTGGTACTGGTAGGTTTCCGTGGGAAATTCAAGCATGCCGCAGTTTGTCTTTGCGTCCTTACGTCACGTCTGTTTACATAAAGAACGAGTCCCAGCTACTAGGCAATGATATGAACTAAGCGATCATTAGATTCAATCACCATTGGTAGCACAATTTATTGTAATGCTTTTTTTCCCCTCAGTTGGTCAGAACAAAAGTGGCAGATTTGTTACTTACTTGTTCAGATGACATTTTCCAGTGAAAATTCTTATTTTGGTCATACTTCCAACAATCTGTGATTCTGAAGTACAGTATCCACCTGTGCGGTAACTGACAGCCATTCATTCTCCTGAAAACATTAGATTAATCCGCGCTGAGGAGCCGTGCTGATGCACAAACCATGTAAAGATAATTCTGCAAATAACTGCAATTGCAGGTTTCAAACAGAGATGGCAACAAAGAGGCAAAACTTAAGGACTGCAGCTTTAAGTGAACATTAACAGTTGAGAGAAAAAGCATGTGTAACAGTATAATGGGTCCATGCGTGAGGTCTTAAAATGACAGCAGCCTAATATAGGTTACCTGCTGCCAAATTCTGACATAATATTAAAAATATTTATATGGCAGAATTGTGGCCAGTGAAAATTCTGAGTGGCTAGTAACTTTGGAAAACCGCTAGCCACAGGGGCTGGTGAGCAAAAAAGTAAAAAAAAAAGTCTCATAATATACAGATATCTGTAAAAATGTACTTAAGTGTAGTAGCAAAGTAAAAATACTTCCACCACTGCATTTTATTAGGGATACATAAAAATTCTGACTTCTTTTTAGACTAAAATGTCTTGAAACTAAACCTAAACAGCAAAGCTCTGTAGTCTCACTTTTCCCAATGATGAGATACTTTTAAGCTGAAGTTCATTGAAAACTAATATTTTCTCAGCTAATGGTGTAGAAAATGGCAAGAACACTGAGTATATTAGGTGAAGGGGTGAACAAACCAACGACTTTGGGAATAGGTGGAAGGAATATCAGTATAGTAAAAAAGAAGAAGAAGAAGAAAAAGGTAATATATTGATAATTTGAGACATTTCTTCTCTGTAATGACAGCTTGGAGCTGGTCATCTCAAACTGAAGCAGAACCTTTGCCACAGCCTGTGCTTTTTGTCTGTCAAGATGTCTCTGTGGTACACAAAGTTCACGCCAAACCTGCACTTCACGCACAACGCATAATCCATCTGGGTAAAGTGGACTGCAGAATTTGCTTTGTCCACTTTTAAGCATGTCATTTTGAAAGAGATTTAGGAATGTGATTTGTGAGAATAATGACAAGCTCAAATGGTAAATTAAAATTTAAACATATTCTCTCGTCCCAAATGCAGTGAGAAAAGGTGAATAGCCTGGAAAAAGAAGATAAGGTTTCACAGGCAGTGTCCTTTCGGGGCTGAGCAAGTGGGAAAAGAAGAATACGAGAAATGAAATAGAAGAATCTCTCTTTCATGAACATTATGAACCTCCACAGTCTCCCGCACAGCGACCAAATGAAGATTTACTGACTGTGTAGGTCCGTGTTTGGGGATATGAGTGTGTGTGAGAGGGGAATGTCATTTTCAATCACAATTAATGTCCACCCTTATGGTGAGGCTGGTGAAGCGGTGCCTCGAGCAGGTGGCAGAGGTCTCTTCTTGCCTTCCTGTGTCTTTTTTCTTTCCCAGAGTGATTCTTTATTCCTGGGTGGTGGGTGAAGAAACACTTACCTCAGCCAGAAAGAGAGAGAGAGAGAGAGAGAGAGAGAGAGAGAGAGAGAGAGAAGCATAACCTGTAGGAAAGAAAAATCACAAATGAGATCTCTATATTTCCTCCTAAACACTATTTGGACAGGACTAGTTTTCTCTCGGGTAAATTTGTGTTTAACAGATGTACTTTGTTATTTTAATCCGGAAATGTCTGTGTTTTTCCTCATACAACCAAGTAAATTACCTATTGTTTTTCAGTTATTCCTGTGAGGAATCTAATCCAGTCCGGATGGGATTGTCTGTGGTTTATTATTTTTTTTCTCAGTGCTTCTCCTCATTTATTTGGACTTTGTTGAATGGTGTAACTAAAGCTAAATGTCTTATTGCACTTCCTGTTGTACTTTCTTTATGATTTTTAGAAGCTTTTCTGTAAATACAACAGGTAGTGGATCAAATACTTCTGCCATCCCATTCAACATATAAAACAAATGAACTGCTCAGAACAGGTACTGTAGTAGAACCAGTACTGTTGTGATCCTCACTATAATGGGTTTCAAGTTGCATGCATCCAGAGCAAATGACTTTCCATAATGCTCACATCCAGACAACATACTCCCACTCCCAGTAATTGCAATGCAAACATAATTTAGAAAACCAATCCTATCTGAATAGTGCTCTAGATGTACTGTAACCAAGCAAGTATTAGGTTTAAATGGGTAGTAATATTATGGTCGGGGTCAAATTGTTCCTAATTGGATTAAATATTCACCAAAAATCACTCCTTAAAAAAACCCCGGTCTCATCAGGTAAAACAGTAAACCTTTAATATTAGTACTTTTCACACATTACAATAAAAAAAAAATAAAAAAAAAATAAAAAATAAAAAATAAACATGAGAACATGTTATTAATATGTTATTAACATGTTATTATGTTATTAACTATTTAAACTATTTAAACTTTATTTCAATGGTCCACTTTAGACATTCTACAAACTATGAGTAATGTTGCAACTACATGTAAACTAGCAGTCATTAGATTATTAGTAGACTGTCTGCTTAATTTCTGCATGATCCCCCAACAGACACTCTTCTGACTACAAGTAGCTTTGCAACTACATGTCAACTTATTCTACTAACCCGAACCCTAACACCTAACCTAACAGTCTACTAATACTCTAATGATATTAGTTGACATGTAGTTGCAAAGTTGCTTATAGTTAGAATTTCTAAAGTGGACCATCAAAATAAAGTGTAACCTAACTATTTTTTTTTTTTACCATTTTTAAACACTTTAACCAGAAGAATTGTGGAGAAGCACTTTTTCAGTTTGTTTTCCTAAAGCTGAAATCGTATAGCATGCCCCAAGAAAAAGCAAAACGGATTTAAAAAAAAAAAGTATGTTTTCAATGTTTTAAGTTTCTTTGGATAAAAGTGTAAAGCCAAATTTAAATGTCAATAGTGTTATGGGTGCGTGTAGATAATCCAATGAGAGAGAGATACGTGACACAGGAAGACAATTCAAGATACTTTAAACACTAATAAAAACTAGAAACAAACAAAGCACTACACACTAGAACCTAACGTTAACAAAGGGTAACAAACTGAGGAAAAGGCTTAAATACCAACCCGATCCCACGGCAATTCATATTTTACGAGGTGGCCAATTTGTATGAATTCGTTCGAACTCACTCGTACGAATTTGTATTTTTTTTGCTAAATCGTACGTATTTTACGAGTTGCCAAATTCGTATGAATTCGCACGAATGACCTACCCCTAACTGGGGTTTAGACAAATCGTATGAATTCATACGAGTGAGGTCGTACGAATTAGCCACCTCGTAAAATACGTACGAATTGGTCGTGAGATAGCGTTGTAAATACTCAAGGGATGATCCACAACAGAACAGGGGACAGGTGTGTAACTCAATTAGAAACCATGGACACAAACAAGGAACGAGAACTCAGGCAAACAGGAACAGGGAACACTAAACTAAAAGACAATGAAACTTAACATAACCCTTACAAAAGCAAAATACATACTTTTTTTTGAGTCTGTGCAGCTGCCTTGAAACTTATAAAAAAGACCCTAATAATCTCAGTCTCCTCTAGAGTTTTAGTAGAGATTTCACAAACTTTGCTAAGATTTGCCAAGAAACTTCTGCAAGAAAAAGTACGAAATGCTATTGCTGATAGTACGTCATTGTTAAAGCAAAACAACTGAAAATCTTATTAAGTCCCACAAGCTTTTGAAAAAGCAAAATCTTAACAATAAAATTCTCATTTGGGATGAGAGGCAGACAGTCAGACTAGGTGTTTAGCAGTGTTATTCATAATAAAAGTTCAGTGTATTTTGTTGGGCTGATATGTGTGTGTGTGTGTGTGTGTGTGAACAGATTCATTTGTATTACAGAGAGCAGTTGAAAATGAAATGGCATGGCAGCAGAAGGTTTTTAAGTGAGTGTGAATCAGAGGGCATCAGAGAGCAGTGTTTGCGTCATCATGCTCACCTCGACTCTGAGCACAAATGTGATAATGTGTGTGCGCGTCGGACCATCCCAAGCATCTGTGTGCATGGCGCAGAACCTGATTTCACCAAGTGCCGCATGTTCATGGATCAACATCTTTGTTGATCCTGTAACAACATTCCAATCAACCTATCATTTGAGGGACAAGTTTACAGTTTATGTCATTTTTAGGCTTACAACCAGGGTTAGGTGCTTCTACATCAGTGTCACCCATCATTTCACTCTGATTTTAGGGATAACTTATGGGTTAGGTTGGTTTTTGGGGTAGGGATATGGTTAGGATAAAATTTTTGCACAGGAATGTTGTTCCAGGATCAACAAAATATGTTGACCCAACCCGTCTAACAGAGCAAAATCAGGACGTGCTATGTGTGGCATGTAAAATTCTTCAGTCAGACCTTTGAGTTACTGCATATAGACTAGAGGATGACTGAAAAAATACACACATGAACAAACACACACAAGCACGTACACACACAGGTTTTGTTATCTTTGTTAGGTTTTGGTATCTTGGTGGGGACTCTTCATTGACATGATTTTTTAAACTGTACCAACTGTATATTCTATCCCTACCCCTACCCATCACAGAAATCAGTCTGCATTTTTACATTTCAAATAAGCATCATTTAGCATTTTTATTAATCCATTTCCCTCGTGGGGACTGCTGGCTGGTCCCCACAATGTAGGTGATCTCAGCTTTTACTTTTACTATCCTTGTGGGGACATTTGGTCATATATATATATATATATATATATATATACGTCATAATATTACATAATGTGACCGTTTACCGAGGCTCTGGAATACAGGTAATAATATTGTAAATAATGTTCAGTTTCATGCACAGACTGATTGTTTCGCTTCAAGACCTCAATGAATCATCAGGAGCCACGGGTATTAATTTTGTTTTGCCTGTATATGTTTTTTTTTTTCTTTTTCTTTTTTTTAGACGATAGCCATTGACTTGCATTTTATGAATCACCAAGGACCATGGTTTCAGCTAAAAATCTTTACTCTTCTGCTGAAGAAAAAAAGTCACCTTACATCTTAGATGGCATGAGGGTGAGTAAAATTAACAGCAAATTTTCATTTTTAGGTGAACTATCCATTTAATGTTACATGATCTTATGTTGCAAGTGGCGTCTAGTTATCATATTGGAAACAAATATGGTTATTTGATTTTGTGTAAATATGTCTTTTTTGGCAGTCTAAACAAATAATAAATAAATGAAAAAATAGCAATAAAATCACATATTGCTTGCAGTTTTCACTGAAAAGGAAAGGTCAAATTGATTGTATTACATTGTGGAATTCAGTATCTCGCACAACGAGTCTTGTTAAACACAGCATATTTTACCAAAAACTTTCAAATCACAGCTGTTTCCTCTTGAATTCACACTGGGTAAATGTCTATGTGATTGGATTAGCCTTCTGTACCACTCAGCTCTCAAATGAACTTTGTTTCTCTATTATTGTGGGAGTTAGAGATAATTCACGTGTATGTGTGCAAGTGCATGTCAATTTAGGTGTGCCTTTTCTTTAACACCTAGATGTCCTGAAAACAAAACTAAAAGCCCATTATTAAGTGATCGTGTAAAATGGCAAATTTACATTCTCTTCAACTTCAAGTGTTTTAATGACTGTGTGTGAAAATGGTCCAAGTCCAAGCTGATGTTTGTCTGCTGATCATTCTGTTTTTCTATTTCACTCATTTTCAACACTCGGCCCCTCTGTGGAGATGTATAGGTTTATAAAAGCAGTGAAATTGAATCTCACTGCTTCTGCAGCGATGGTTTTATTGCAGAATCTCAATCACTGTTTTATCACCTTTGCCTTCAGCGGAGTAACACTAGCCTCCTTCAACCCCAGCAAAACCGTTAGCACTACTGGAACAACAAACACATTAGAACAATAAAAAACACCCTCTTACACAATACAACGTAAAATACAATGGTTACTCTTGGGGGTGATGATGTACCTGTACACAAAAGCAGAGATACAAGAATAAGATATCCAGTCTTTACACTTTATTTCAACACTATTTATTCTGCAGGCAGTGATGGAAAAATCACTTGATAAAGGGGGAAAGTGCACATTGTGTTTTCAGCAATACAAAGTTTCAGTAAATTATTTCAACATGTTGACGGTCTTTTGGTGTTTACTTTTAGGGTTAGAATTAGTTTGACCGTCTAATGATGGCTTTTAGCGAATGGTCAGTTAACTGCAGCCTCTGTTAATTCATCTGTTCATGTGTTCAGGATTGGAAATCAATGATAAGGACCCTAATGGAAAAGGTCATATCCATTCATTCATAATGCTGAAATGAGAGAAGTTGGCAGCTCATTCCACTGACCGCAAATGGCCACGGATCTAAATATAACCGTAATATAGCATAAATGATAAAACACTTTAGGGTTGATTTGTGACTGGACATTAAGCTTAGATTAGCGATTGGACCATAATAACATTTTGGCTGATGCCTTCCTCAAAGTATTTAATTAATTATTTTTTTAAAAGTACAGGCCATTTTTTTATAAACACTTTTTGTAATAGCCTACTGGTTGAAACTCTCTTCACATCCTGATCAATCAATTATAAAAGTAGTTTAAATATTAAAAAAAAAAAATGTACATATATCTTCTGTGGAAGTCACAGGACCAAAAAAATGTTCGTCCAGTCATTACGATACAATGTTCTACCTGCCTGTCAACATATGTATTTCCATATCTCTGCACACCCTACTCACACAGGTATCACACGTCATCGGCGCGTTCCATAAGGCTATGCAGAGTTGAAAAAGACAGTCACCGAGTGCCACAAACAAACAGCAGCCGCATTTTACAGTTCCTCTGAACCAAAACAATGAGCTTATTGCAGCATTCATGCCATACTGTAACCATAATTACGAGATGACAACCAGTGACGTTCTACCCGGAGCTGTTTACGTCCTCAGACTCAGATTTATGCGTTTCTTTGTCAACACTATCAACACCGAAATGAATCTGCAGCAGTCAGGTGGTACAAGTAAGAGCTCTGTAAGCTGTTTACGTTCATTATTATTGTAATGTTATGTGCTTTGAGACATGAGGTAATTTAACACCGTCTCTCGTCTCGTGATGCTTTGCAGACTCTGCTATATGTGTTCATGTGTTTTGGAGGAGACATGACTCTGGAGACGCTCTAAAGGGAGGGTGGGATCTCATGCTTTCAAAGCTAGCTCGCTATTACTAGCTTCTCCGAAATTGCCTACCCTACCTTTAATGTAATTTCAATCCAAGAAGAAAGTAAAAAATGTAAAAATTCTACAGTTAATGTAGAACATTTAGTTTACAGTAAATGTAGTTACCTAAGTTACCTTTCCACAAGCAGTGAAAAATAATATGTTTAACAGGATGTAATGACATTCAAGTTCAGAGAAGGAGGAGGTGTGAACTGGTGAACGTTCAACATAAAACTTTAATCACAAAATAAACAAATTTAAAAAAACAAAAGTAAAGCCCCTCACGGACGACTGCCGCATGAACTAAAACAGCAACATAAAGTCCAGGGGCCAGTTGCATAAACCGCTAAGACCAGTCTTACAAGTTGGATATCTTTTTTTTTTCTTTAAAACTGTTCATAACTTTTTTAAATCGGTTACATAATAATGTAGAATGGCCTAATTTGATACCGAAAAGTAAGACTGACTGCCCCTTGACTAACTGTCATACTAGAACTTAAGACACTGTCTTAACATAATGGCTATGTTTATGCAACCTGCCCCAGGCCTGTTCTTCTCTCGTCTTCCACTGTCCTCACTCCTCCTTTTATCTTTCTGGAGCTCCTCCGTGGGCTTGAGCCCATGGCATGCAGGTGACGCTCATTAACACTCGCATCACCGGCCTTACTTCGTTCCAATGGCTCTTGGTCCTGCCTTGCTTACAGGACAACGCATGTAAATTTATAATAATAGCCTGCAGTTTTTGGAAGTAAAAACTATGAATAATTTATCTACACAGGTATGAATAAAGTAGCTTATAATTAATGGTGAAACAAGTACAAGTACAAAAACGTAATAAGACAATTCATGTACATTATCTTTGATAGATTCAGTAAAATGTATTGGATATTAAGGCAAATACAAGTTAAAATTGCACTTTTTTGAGATTAATGAATAATGTTTAACAGCCTTACCACAATTAACACATTTACAAAACAACTAAGCATCTCATTTATCAAGAAAGGCTCCTTAATAGCTAGTTTACTTATAAATAAATCAAATTCAAGTGGGACAAAAGTAAAGTCACATTCAGTCTTTAAAGTCAGCAAGAAGTTGCAACAAACTTTACTATCGTATTGTATTTCTATGTTAAATGGCTTATTGAGAAGAGAAAAAGTGAATGTAAGAATGGCACAGTAAAAACAGTAATATTGTGAAATATTATTGATATTTAAAATAACTGTTTTCTATTTTAATATATTTTAAACTGTAATTTATTCCTATGATGGCAAAGCTGAATTTTAAGCAGCCATTACTCCAGTCTTCAGTGTCACATGATCCTTCAGAAATCATTCTAACATGCTGATTTGATGCTGATGCATAGAAAGTTCAAAAGAACAGCATTTCTTTGAAATAGAATAGATCTGTTGTAACATTATACATTTTACAGACACTTACAAAAATCATACTGACCCAAAACTTTTGATCAGTAGTGAATGTATAATTCTTTTTTTTTTTTTTTAAAAAACTTACCTCTTCTCTTCAGTCACTGTATTTGGCTTATCCTGTTCGGATTTAATTTGACTCCTGCACTGATTGTCAAGCACATCAACCCCCTCCCTCACTCCTGCTAGACTCAGAGCCTGAAGTGTTGATCGCTGCTGCTGCGCCTGTCAATCTTAATCTACCGAGGGAGAACTCTGAAATCAGTTAGTGTGGGGGCACTGGTATGTGTCAATACACACTCATAAACTCTACACAAGCCATTGCTGCTCAACTACCTCCTGTTTTGTAAACTGACTATGAAAAGGTCATACATTCAATAAATCAGTGAAATGTGACATTGATATTGATGAATATTCTATTTTTTAATTGCACTTTCAAGAACAGTTTGTGGTTTAGAATGCAGAATGTGTAAACTGACATTTTTGACACTCCATTTGAGTATGTACTTGCCATCTTGAGAGATAAGCACTTTTTTAAAGGTATTTAAAAGTATCACTCACAAAAAGTGTGAGTGAAGTGGAATGAAAAAAGCCTCCAAATGCAAGTAAGCCATTTACCTTTTGCATCCACTACACTCAGTGTTGTAGCTAGACACTTTCCATGAACACTCAAACTCTTATAGTGTTTCAAAGCAACTTTTTAACAAATAAAACAAAATGTCCCTTTATCTCCAATCACATTTGACTACATTTCTAATTTTACATGAGCTGTGGCTAGCTGCTAACTTCAAGAGGCTCCCTGGAGTTGAGCGTGTTCTCAGAAGCGTAATTACTATAATAAAAAGCAATGTCTTCAATGGAGACACCAAATGTGATGGAGACAATTGGTTTGTGTCTGTGAAAGAAAGAAGTCTGATTAAAACCAGTGTTATTATCAGAAACTACACCAATACAAAAAAAAAAAAAAAAACCCAAAAAAACAACAACAATGTAAAAATACTTTCGTAAACTGAACCCAGTAGCGGCTCCTGGCCATAAATTTAGGTATAGGGCAGATTCTGGGTCTTAGCGCTAGTTTATAATAAAGATTTTGTAAGCTTTATATCCTAAACGCTGAACACATCAGACACACTTTTGGCAGAATTCTAATGTCCTTGCGTTATTCAGCCTGAGGGTGGCGCTCTAATGATGACTGACAGTCTTAGAACACACAACAAACGCATAGAATGCCATCTTAGAATTGCCTTATTTATTGCTTCCGAATGTTGTTTTAGAATATTACAAGGTAGGAATTCCAGTGAGGAAAAAATCACGTCTATTTGTAACCCCTTTACCCAGGTCCTACTTGCCCTGCTCTGCGCGGGCCTCGGACGCTCTAACGAGGAGGCTGAAGGCTGCAACCCTTAGCGTCAGCCGCTAGAGCATCTCTTGAGATCAGAGGAGTGAGGTTTACTCGCACAGCAACTACTAGCTGGCCTCCGTTACACTCACCCCCCTAAACCTCACTCCCATCCGGGTCACGGCACCAATGTAACCCCTCTACCCAGGTCCTACTCGCCCCGCTCTGTGCGGGCATCGAACCTGGGTCTCCGGCGTAGGAGTCGGACGCTCTAACAAGGAGGCTAAAGGCTGCAACCTCTAGCGTCAGTTGCTAGAGCATCTCTTGAGATCAGAGGAGTGAGGTTTACTCGCACAGCAACTACTAGCTGGCCTCCGTTACATATTCTCAGAACAAACATAAAACAAACACAACAGAACTACTGTATATAAAAGCTATTCACATAAGCACGTTTAAACTAAATGGTTTATACTCTCATTAATGTGATACGCTACTCCACATGAATGCAGAAATGACAGAAATGCCAAGTTGCCAACTAGTTACTAACCTGATGCAGACAGATAGCTGAAGCGGACTGATATCGTCTTGGTGTGAGGTTTACGTAAGGTAACGTGAAAATAAGCGAGGCGAGCACGCTGCAGTTCCATTTTTCACCACAGATTTATATTGGAAAGGGGAGGGCTCTCAGACCGGCTGCCCCGCTTAGTATCATGAATACATGCCTGCCAAATCCATGCGCTATATTTTAATATATCCTGCTCACTTTATGACTTAAAATAGTCTAGAAAATCCGAAAAATATTTTTTTGCAGAATACTGAACACATTTATAATTTATTATTAATTCAGTGTATATAGAGGCAATTTTTGGATTAATATTTTGGTGGGGCTCTGACCCACCTGCCCATACAGACGAGCCACGGCTGACTGAACCTGAATAAAACAATAATAAACAAAAATAATATTTTTTTTTTTTTGTAGACATCAAGCACTCTCGACATGGCAATCTGTGTGTGAGTGTGTGTGGGAGAAAACGTCCCATCTCCAGATGGCGATTTGGCATGTGATGCCAGTAAGGTTAATGATACTGACACAAATGGACATAAATGAAATCGCAAAGGCTGGTTGGAAATAGCAGAGCACTCTGTATTCTCTTATGAACATGAACTTTCATGTAACTTTTGTGCACTGATTTGGCTGCATAAACGTGATTTTTAGTTCCCTGCATGCTTTGTGTAGGAATGAACTGGGAGAATATATGTTTAAATCAAGTGTTTTTTAATGTGTTTTTGAGTAAACGGAAAGACCTGTTAGTATTTAATGTTCAGTTATGTTGGAGTTTCTGTTACGTTGAACTTCTGTTGTATGTCTAAAATTAACATAGCCTAAATAATTTTTTGTGTAACCAACCTTAAAAAAAAAGAGTGAAATTAAAAACCAAACAAAGTCATGCAAACCAATCATATATTTGATTAAATCCTTGATACATTGAGGTAAATAAAAAGTGTTATCCTGCCTGTGCTCACTATCTGCCAAAGGTTTGGATCTCACTATCAATTAGGAAAGATGGCAAGGTGGAAAGATCAAAAGTCATCCTACAGGTGTAAAGCTACTACACCTTTTCCCAGGGCCCATAAATGATTTACTTTGCAGACAGTATAAATTTATAATGTTGCTGTACATTTTTATGATAGAATAAATCAGCTGCATCAGGATCAGGAGTGTGAGTCACTATTACACAAAACTGCAGAAAGAAGCAATAAGTCTAAACTCTGCCAAAAGAACAAATGCAACATCTTTGCATGATTGCATAAACTGTAAACAACCATTAAATGAACAAACGTTCCTGGAAAAACTCAAGGGGACATAGGTGTCAGGCCATCCATTACACAACGTTTTTCTTGTCACTATGATTCATTTTTTCATCCAATATAGTTTCATCATTTATTTTTGCTACCTTATGATATTTTTGCTAAAAGTTATGCAGACTTTACTGCTTCATCCTTGTTCCTGATTCAGACCTTTAATAATAATAATAGATGAAAATCTCTCATTTCCAAAATGACCCAATGGGCTGTTTACACGACACCATTTTCAACAAAAAACGGAAAACTTTTAATGCGTTTGGCCGCTTATTTACATGACAGCAGTGTTTTGGTGGCCTGAAAATGCAAACTTTTGAAAACAGGTTTCAAAGTGGAAGTTTCTGAAAACGATACAATTATCATCTCCGTGTAAACTGCGAATCTGTGAAAACGGTGACGTCTTGCACACGCGTATTACGTGTTTAGTCTATCCATCTTATTTTTCAACGCAGAAATAAGGTGTTTTCTGTGAATGTGCGAGACTTCCTATTTATTAGCCACTACAGGGAAATAACGAGAAGAATATCAAAGTGCGGTAAACTGTAAAAATAAGCTGGATAGACATGCGCGAGGCGAGTGCTCTTTAAAACAATGCGTAGGCCTATATGCGCAGCCGCGTAGTCTTTCTTTACAAAGTGACATCGCCAACTACTTGTCTGGGATGCGTAATACAGCATTTTTAGTCATTTACACGGATCCATATGAACAGGAATAGTTTTGAAAAAGTTGTCATCTGTACAAAGAAAAATCTTTTCCGTTTTTAGTACATCGTTGTTGTGTAAACGTATACCCTAAGTCTGCCTCTTTTTTTTTTTTTTTTCAAAAGTTAATGTACTTTTTAACTTTTTAATGTACTTTTTTCCCAGTCAAGTTGTCATTTTGTCATATTAAGCAAAAAGTGTTAAAAAATATTTACACTTAGAATATATAAAATGCTATGAAATGTCCACAAACATAAAAAATAGATGTTAAATAGATGTAACAGGACAATACATGTCTTTTAAAAATAGGACATAAAATATATGAATCATTCATCTAGAGAGGTGTAAATAAAGTGTCTTATAATTTATGCCAAAAATATACATTTAACAAGACAAATTCATTTTCATTTATAGATTCAGTGAATTTTATTGGATATTAGGGCTGCCAATGTTAATGCATTGCAAAGCTTGTGATGAAAGATGAAACGTGCGGAGAAAACAAAGAAAAATCAATGTAATAATCACTTATGAACAGAAAATTCTATGTATAATTTCTAATCCAGTTGTCATTTTGTCATACTATGTAAATCATATTAAAACATATTATTTACATTTAGGATATATAAAATGCTATCAGTGAAATGTCCACAAACAGTGAATAAAATAATAGATGTAACAGGACAATACATGTAATCTTCTGAAATACAAAAAGTATGAATAATTTATCTACAAACTTATGAATAAAGTAGCTTATAATTTACTGTGAAAATACACATTTAACAAGACAAATCATGTACATTTTCTTTGATAGATTCAATATTGGATATTAGGGCTGCCTATGTTAACGAATTGCAAAGCTTGTGAAACAAGAAACGTGAAGAATGTGTCGAAGAAACAAAGAAAAATCAAATATGACTTATGGACAGAATATTCTGTGCTTAATTTCCAATCAAGTTGTAATTTTGTTATTCTGTGCAAAGAGTGTATACATATTTAAATTTAGGATACATAAAATGCAATCAGTGAAACTAGACTTAGCAGGACAAAGGAGTCTGGCATTTTATTCCAAAATGTAACATCCAGCACTGTCATTTCTATCCATTTCTGTCATTTCCAAAAGTACCCATATTAGAAAAGACACCCTAACACACAGATAGTTGAGTAATTTTGTCAGTCTGAGCATAGTCTGGAGTATGCCATAGCATGCTGTGACAATTAACGTTCATCATTTAGTGTTGGCACGGTAACGTACGCTTTCATTATCAGCGCTGCACACACGCTGGGACAGAGTCCCAAAAAGCAGATCACTTTCATCCATTAAAACACACACACACACACACATAAACAAACACACACACTTCTCGTTCAAGAACAAACAATAGGCTAATCTGAAACAAATACACACCTCAACTAATAGGAAAAATGTTAAGTTCCTCTAAAGGGCACCTAAAGCCCACACTTCATCTCTCTCACACACACACACACACACACTAGGACAACCAGGCACACAACTGATTAAACTATAAGGGAGAATAGATTCAGCACACTTCAGAAAAAGCATTGTACAAGAAAGTATAAACTGGAAACAAGTTGTCCACAAAAAGACAATTTCCTTCAAACACACTCTGAAAATGAACATCCACTCACTCTCAGGCTGGCGAAAGCCCACACAAAAACACAGAATGAGAAGAGGAGAGGACACAGCATCATAAAGCAAACTGCCCACCAGTCTATTACAGCCATACATCAGGTCCGTCGTTGAGTGTGTGTTGTGCTGTAAGAGCCCTTCACAGCAGCTGAATGTTTCCATACAGACACAAATTGAAAATGGAATCTGATTCTATATATCTGCTCTGTCACCCAAGCGCTCTCTAGAGATTTACATCCTTAAACCTAAATGAAACCATATGATCGTTAATCCATCTAACACAGTGGTTCTCAACCTTTCTGAATCCAAGGCCCCTCATTGTTTACAACAGAGTTTAAATTCGCAACTTTGGATGGAAACATAGCTACTGAAACATACAATGGTTGTACTTATTTTATAGTACATGTACTTACAGTTTACTTACCTAAGAAAATACTGGGTAATATAAGGTAACTACAGGGGTTAAGGTTTTAGGGGTAGGTTCAGAGTTATTACCCAGTTATTGTAATTACTGTAATAAGTACATTGTACATGGGGAACAGGATTGTAAAATAAAGTGCTACCCATACAATACTGACTTATTAGTAGCACTAAAACGTAAATTATTTACGTATGAACAACTTCACATATGTACAAATGTGTATGAATCCTTATTTATGGATATAAATATTTTAGTTCTAATGTATTTAGTTTTAATATCAATGATATTATGTTTTCAGTCACATTTATTAAAAGCACTTTACTCATCTACTTAATATAAAATAATAACATTTCGCTCTGTTATGTGACTTCTGCTGCAAACTCGTTTCGAAGGATTACATAATGTTAAAAAACTACACTTTAAAACATTAAAATAAATAAGATTTCTGCACTGTAAAAAATAATTTTCATGATTAGTTATCACAACATTGTTTCTTTTGTCAAATCAACTTAGATAATTAATGTGGTTCAGATAACATAATATTTTGAGTTTCTGTTGATTAAATCAATCGCCTTTATTGTATTAACTCAAATTTTTCATTTAAATCAACTCAAAATTTTAAGGCAACCAGGTAACTTACTTTTTAAGTTAAACCAACAATTCTTTTTTACAGTGTATGTAATATTTATTTTGTTTGTCATGAGACACAAAAGGCGTTTTCTCATAGGAGTGTGCACAAATAGTCGAATATTCGACCTGTAATTAATATTCGAAAAATAAAAATACTATTCGAATTTTACTATGTTGCTTTGCTGGCCGTAAATGCAGTGAATCCATGATAAAGCACTAAAACTCGCACTCGCACATAACTATATGCACCGGGTGGCGCTGTGGAGCGTGTTTAACAAGTTTATTTTATTTGATCATCACATAAGGTTGTCGTCTGCCTCGTGAAGTTTGGAATTACTTGGATGAAAATGATCTTACAAAATGTAATTACTTTTGATCAAATGATTTAATGAAACCGAGTTATAATATTACCACCATAATGAGAAACCACATAAAATCAAAACACCAGTCGAATGAGGAAAGACAGCTGTCCATCACTGCATTCACGACAGGTAAGCGCAGCTGTACCCCCGAGTGAGCAAAGAAGATAACTTATCTGATAGCAAAATGATTTTGAGACATATGCTTCCTTTAAGTTTCGTCGAGGGAGACCTATTTACGAAGAGAAAACACAAAGTGCTGCTGTTAGAAACTTACCTTAGCATACCGTTATGTATTATCGTTATCTTTGTTTCGTCAGCGCAGCTCGTTTTCTCACCCGAGCATGTGGATATTAGGCTATTGTTTTTCTCAACATGAACATGTGAGACAATATGAACACGATAACCATATACTGACTCGAGTGTATTATGTACGTTTTGTACGATAACTGGCGCTGTCTGCTTTATTAGCGTTTTCCCCGTTCGCGCTGCTTGAGTTTAAATGCTTTTGTTCTTTATATTTTTTTTGTTTGCATGTATTGTTTAATGCTTTGAACTAAAAGAAACGTAAGCTTATGTATATAACGTAAGCTTGTTGTGTATATTGCCTAATCGTAAGCTTGTTCAGAAATGGTTACAAAATCTTGATGAATTAAAAAAATAACGTCCTTCTCGTTTAACGTCATTTAAATAAACGAATGTTCGAATATTCATTTTTTACGAGCCCAAATATTCGAATACAATATTTTGGAAAAATGCCCATGCCTATTTTCTCAGTATAGTATATGCTGTGATTGACAATAGAACCATAAAGTAAACCAAAAATGCAACATAAATTCACAAAAGTAATCAATTTTATTTGTACTGTTGTGAGGAACAGACCCAAATTCAAGCCTTTATTCAGCGATCTTTATCTCCATTCTCAGCAGCGACCGTAAACATTAAATCCCAGTGCTCTTGGAATAAATTAAAAAATTGGCACCTCAAGAAGCTTTATGACACGTTTTACTGCAGTGATATCAAATGCTCAATGGCTCTTGCCTGCTTAGTCACAGTTTGCAACCTGCTGTGTTTTGGTTGATGTGCGTTTGAATGAGAAATGCGCGCCTTCACAAAGTGGACATTTCTTTAGCTGTAAATATGTAATGTTTACATATACATGTTGTTAATATGTCCATATTGTATGTTTCAGCATCTATTCAAATGTACAAAAATATAAGTTGGTACCTGTAAATGTTACGTAATAATACCTACTTATTAACAATGAGACCAGGCTGCAAAAACTGGCCAGAGTCTAGATTTTTATAACACCTATTTCAGTGATATTTGTCAGGTGGTAAAAATAGTTTTGCATGGTATTCCAAGAAAAGTATAAGTATGATTACATAAAACTGACCATATGGATAAGGTATGCTATTATGTTAATGACTGACAAATAAAGAGAAGAAAAACAAAGAGCTTTGATATGTGGCATTTGTGGCAGGAGGAAGTGAATGTGTGCAATACCTGCAGCACATTCAGTATAAATTGCTTTCAAAACTTTCATTACAGAACACACATATCAACAGACAAAAGAGGTTGATGTGCATTGCAAAGTACAGGATATGCAGCAAACCGTGTTCGCACCACACAAAGAGATTTCTCGTGTTCACCTATTCACCAGGGCCCATTAGCAACACGCATCGAGAAACAATATCAATCTAAACAACAACATTTTTAGAAAGACCTTCTCAGCATTCATAAAATGTATCGTCATTTTGGCTGAAGCTTTCAGGGTCGAGCTCTTGTGTAGACCTGAAATGCAACAGTCTTTCCATTTTATCACGTAGTGCCAGAGATTTGGAATATCAGCACTAATGCAATTGACATTTCGAGTTATTAAACATGAAATCCAGAGCATTAAAATGTTCCAGTAATAGCGCAAAGTTAAACAACACTCCTATTGAACTTGTCAGTTGATGCAGCGATATACATATTGTGTACTCTGTGACTGCACCATTCTTGGTGTTCAAGGTTGGCCAAAACATATCTGTTCAGTTGCCTCCTGTGGGATAAAATCAGGTACAGTTGTTGTTGTTGTTTGAGGAAGTGGAGTTGCAGGGATTTGATATGAAGCCTACACAACTGTGTAGTGCTGCCATTAGCCCTTAAAAGTTAGACATTAACCTCCTTAGTATTCCTTAATCTTTTCATTATAAACAATATAACAAGAAAAAAAATTAAGTGTATGTAATAGGTCATGTAGTGTAAGTATTTTTTTTTTTTTTTCTGTGCAACAATAATTGAATCTCTGCTGACTCAATAAGTCCAATTCCTCAGAGTGGCAAAGTCTGATAAACAATGATGGTGTGATGTTTCACTCATAATTACTGCAGGCATAAAATAATAATAATAAAAAAAAGTATCATCAGCAAAACTTGAAATGGCTCAGTGATTTACTACAGATCAAATATTGTACACTGTAATCCCTAACGTTCAAAATACTTAATTGTTTTGAGTAGGACAAACTTAAATTGAACAAATTAGTTCAGTTAAATTAACTATTATGAGTATTTAGAACTTTCTTTTTCTTTGAAGTTCACAGCACTGACATATTTTAAGTAAACTGAACTGTTTTATTGTTTTGAGTTATTTGAACTCATATCTTTTATTTTAGACTAACTTAAGTTTAACTGAAACTGGGCTGGGATTTCCATTTCCCAGCATGCTTTGCCCATGGCACTCGAAAGGGAGAGTAAATGCTAAAATTAAGTGTTATATAATGTTTTTTTGTGCAAGATTAATGGTAAGGGAGATTTAGTAGTGATTAATGTTTTGTTATGCTAATTTAGAAGAGTTTCTGTTAATGGGTTTTTGGAGAGTTACCATCATGGTGACAAGTAGCGCATGCGGCTTGGTTTGAGAGCAGGTAAGTTACATGTTTTAAGTTGCTGTACTCATTCAGTAAGTGTTATACCATGCTATTGTTAACATGTTAGCAAAGTGAAGTTAGTTTCTAGTGAAGTAAATTAACTCATATGATTTGAAAACTCAAAATAAAAAAGTTAATTAACTAAATATTTTATGTTAATTGCAATCAAAGTGTATGAGTTAGCTAACTCAGTACTTCAAGTTAGGAGCAATTATCATGCATGAGAACTACAAACTCAAAACTTGATAGTTCTGCTTACTTAAAATTGGGAACATCATAACTCAAAAAATTTGATGTAACTGATTACCTAAAATTTTTTGAGTTAGCCCAACTTATTCGGGTTTACAGTGTACACGATCAAATATTAGTGTCACTGTCGCTTGATGGTGGGTCTAATGAAGAAGCTGTCAGCGATTCAAATAATGATTTTGAAGATGTTGAAAATGATAGTTTTGAGAATATGGTTGAGATCGCAAATATGAGTACTGGGGAAATGAGCTCTGACAATACAGTGATGATGGTAAAAATAATCTGCTCAAATGGAACCCTTCCAAGTTCCCAAAGGTAACAAATGTGCTTTATCTTATTCTTTTGTAATTGTTATTAACACATCAGGAGAGTTTTATACTGTTGCGGCATTTAGAGATCCATCTGTGTTAGATATAGATCCAAGAACTATAATAAAGATAACAATAATTATATTAGCATCCACACCTACATACATTAAAGTTCTGTTTATTATAAGTGTTCGCAGCAATTATGTCATCTGTCGCTAAGCTGAGTGGATTCTGATTGGCTGTCAATGTTTTTATTGTTTATCAGCTGGGAAAAAAATTCTTTAAGTGATTCCAAAAATATATTTATATATAACCACTGTTGTCCAATTGTGTCTTGTGGTTTTTATGTATTACTTATTTTATTTAACCTTTATTTAACCAGGAAATATAAAAATCTACAACAGCGTTCCGTGAAAAATGCGCAATTCCTGGTACAAACGAGTCCCGCCTCCCGAACCCACATCGCTAATCTGATTGGCTTTGTTTTTTCTTTCTAACTTGTAAGAGGCCCTAGCTACATTTGGTTGTGCGAAGCGGCAAAGCTCCTCTGAGACCTAGATGCAGTAAGTGAGGGAGAAATCAACAGTTCTATGCATGAAAATATGGGGCAAATTGTGTCCCATATTGATTCAGGGACAGTGCCGTTTTTTTAAGTATATGACAATCGAGGGATAAGTGGCAAACCTAAATGTTAGTGTGTGTGTGTGTCCTGGTAAACCCTACATTATGGGGACAAAATGCCCGCCAAAAAAGATGGTAATATCAAAAATGTCTTTGTGGGGACATTTTTTGGTCTCCATGAGAAAAAAAACAGCTTATCAATCATAGTGATGTTTTTTGAAAACGTAAAAATGCAGAAAGTTTTCTGTGATATAGGTTTAGGACTGGGAGTAGGGTTAGTGTAAAGGGATAGAATATACATTTTGTACAGTATAAAAATCATTATGTCTATGAAAAAAATATCCATAAAACTTGAAAACACAATGGGAGACTGACAATAATGGCACAAGTGAGACTTATCAGTATTGCTGTGTGCCATGTCTACCAGGAAAAACTGGACAATATTGATGTGAAACAAATATCCCAACACTTCATTTCTGTTAATGACAGACATAGACATGTGTTTGGCTTCTTCAAATAGCAAGGAACAAGACAGTAGACACACTGACATTGACTATTGCATTGCACTATGAACGGAGTAAAGTTAAGTCTCTGTTAAACTGCCTCCTTGTCATTATTAGTTACCTGTGACATTACAGAATTCATTAATTAACATAATGTGAATAAAAACCTTAATACATTATCCTATTCATTTCCTGAATTCTCAGCTTCCGGGGATGTCCCCACCATTTTCAAAATTAAACCTACGCCCTTGGAGCCAGGTGTATCAAAAAAGTTTTTAAACTACGCCTATGTGGGTCTTAAGTTTGAGTCTGGCTCACCTCATTTCCCATTCCTCACATTTGACACTCTATTATCTATATCAATAAAAGTGATAAAAAGTTAAAAAAAGTACATTAATTTCTGAATCATTGTGACAGTTAATGGTCAAAGTTGTTTTCGTCATTGATCTGTCCTCCATTAAAACGATGACTAGTTTAAAACCATAGCACTCACAGACTTTATGACTGAGCATTTTTATCATAAAATATTCTGTATGCACACAAGACCGGATGTTCCACAATGACAACCATAAAAAACACCTCATCTTGTTTAGAAACAAATGAATGATTTCTCAGAATACTGTATTCATCAGTTAATCCAAACAAGTGTTTAATTAAATGTGTCAAACTGACTTGTTATGAAAGACCCTCTGGGAAATGTTTTAATTATAGGATGCTTTTCTTTCTTTTCTTTTTTTGCTTATTTGTGTCCAATTACATGATGTTTCTTATGAACTGCTAAAGCATGCACTGAGATAAATCAATTTTACTCGACACTAATCACAAAAAACTATTAAAACACTGCACCAGATGATGAAACTTTGATTCAGACCATTCATTTACAGTATTACAGCCATTATATCTGCTAATGCCAGACATTATTACACTGTTCTCAATAAGTAACAGTATAACAGTCTTTCATTTAGCTCTTTTTCTAATAGCTAGTCCCATGAGGGGAAAAGAGGACGGCAATGTTCTTTCTGAGTTAAAGGCCACCGTAGTGTAATACAGTTTTAAATCACACCCTCACAGGTGAAATTACATAAGCTTATTGTTGCAGGCCACTCTCTATTCTTTTTCCACTCGTTCGTCTCTCTCTCTCATCCTTTGACAACAGTGACACATCAACCATGCACTTGGATTATGTTTGTTCCACCAAATGCTTTAAACAGGCACCTTTATTCTGGTGCTTTTGGAAAGTTATTTCACACAATGCGGTAATGAATGTGTGGGATATAGGTGCTTATTGAAAAGGTGCTTAATCCTTTCATCAAAGTCCATTATCCCCATTATGACACATTCCCATTTATTCAGTAAGAAAACAAAAATGTGAAAACCTCTCTTTGTAAAGACTAACAATATCAGTGCCAGCCCTTTGTGGCATTTGCATTTTACAAACTGTCATCTGAGTTAATTACACAAAAACACAAAGCTTCCTATGAATTATGTTATTGAAACATTGAAAGGAGTATTAGCGCTAGCCTATTAGTTTCAGTTGAAGATGGGAAGACTCAAGAAGCCTTTGTGTCCAACACTCAACATCCACCCACACTTTCCCACATTTACACTCTCTCACTTCCTATTATAAAGCCAGAAGCATACTGTACCCAGAAGCCAATGCTTGGCCAACTCGGTCTGTTGTACGTGTGTTTTTGTTTTACATTGACGATAACAAACTTCAGCACACAGTAGTTGTGTCCCAAATGACGCACTATACTCTATGCATGTATACACTATGTACTCATGCACTCAACCATGTAGTGTGTGAATTTTATAAGGTTATTTTGTCATTCAACATCGGAGTCTGATAGCCCCTCCTCCTCTGTATTTAAAGCCATGACATTTAAGTGCACGAATGTGCACAACATTCCACACTTCACTTTTTTCCCCCCGGTTAATTAAGTGTATCCTATGGGTATTTGAAGTACTGAATTTTGAATTTTCAGAGTGAACACACTAGAACTTACACTATTTATACACTGTAAAACTGAATAAGTTGGACTAACTCAAAAAAATTGAGGTAATCAGTTACATTAGTTTTTTGAGTTATGATTTTCACAATTTTAAGTAAGCAGAACTATCAAGTTTTGAGTTTGTAGTACTCATGCATGTTAATTGCTCCTAACTTGAAGTACTGAGTTAGCTAACTCATACATTTTGACAGCAATTAACATAAAATATTTAGTTAATTAACTTTTTTGTTTCGAGATCTTGCAAATCAAATAAGTTATTTACTTCACTGTAAATCCAAATAAGAAAATTCAGAAAATGCTAACTTACTATTTTGCTAACATGTTAACAATAGCATAATGAATGAACAGCAACTTAAAACATGTAACTTACCTGCTCTCAAACTAAGCAGCATGCGCCACTTGTCACCATGGATGGTAACTCTCCAAAAACCCACATTAACAGAAACTTTTCTAAATTAGCATAACAAAACATTAATCACTACTAAATCTCCCTTACCATTAATCTTGCACAAAAAAACATTATACAACACTTAATTTTAGCATTTCTCCCTTTCGAGTGCCATGGGCAAAGCATGCTGGGAAATAGAAATCCCAGCCCAATTTCGGTTAAACTTAAGTCTAAATTAAAAGAAATGAGTTCATTCAACTCAAAACAATGAAACAGTTCATTTTACTTGAAATATGTCAGTGCTGTGAACTCCAAAGAAAAACAAAGTTCTAAATACTCATAACAGTTCATTTAATTCAACTAATTTGTTCAATTTAAGTTTGTCCTACACAAACCAATTAAGTATTTTGAGCGTTAGGGATTACAGTGTTCTACAAATCAGAATAGTATAGTGCATACATTTGCGAATTGGGATGCACCTAGTGACTGAATAAAGTTCAAATGTCTGTGCCATTAAACATTATCATGTGCCATATGTTATTATTATTATTAAGTTAGTTTGCTAGATGTGAACATATTTATAAGATCTAACCTACTCAACAAGATTCATTTCAAACTATTGCTCCACAATGGCTAAATACACACTGTAAATTTTCAGGAGTGACAACCGCATTTAAGTGTTGTTTGTTGTGTTGTGCTTCACAGAGTGTGCTCGCAGTGTTACCATCCATGTAAATTACTGAACTGTGTGTGTACAGAACAGGAGTAAGCACTAAAAGGTGAATTTACTGAATTTAAAAGGTGAATTTAACTGAATTTAGCTGCAGTGTGTACAGTGCACTTTTGAAATCTACTAAATTGTAACTTCATCATTCATTGCAAATATGAAATCTATTTAAATACATGACATTCAAGTTTCAATAGAAATTACATTAAAGTATATTTTAGTTACCATAAATGCTTGTCAGTACATTCAGCACTATAACAGTATATTTTAAAGAGAATAGAAGTAAATTTGAAATGAGATATGTACTTAAGTTCTACATAATTATGTTAAAATAGCACTCTTAAGATCAACTAATTGCATTTAATATAAACTATAATACTTTTTTCATTTAATTGCATTAACATTACATTACATTAAATTTGCACTTCAGTATATTCTTTTAAAGTATTTTATATCCATAGTAAGTACTCTAAAGTATGCTAAAGTGTTTATTTATTTATTTTTTTACAAGGGTTGCCTCTTGAGGCATACATTCTTTATGAATTGCACTCTGACACATTTTGAATTGTAACAATAGGTGAAATTGAGATTGTGGAACTAAAATCGCTTGCCATAGAGGCAAAGTCAGGGAATCTACCTGAGGGCTACTTGACAGATGTGTGTGCTACAGATCCTGTCTCAGGGTAAATATCTAGTGTTAATAGGCCTTTATGTTCAAAAATAGAGATAAGGTTGAGAGCGAGAGACACCGATAAAGGATAATAGTCACGATGGAGGAGCATGATTTACTCTCTTAACAGAAAACACTTTCATCCACTCAAGTTTGTTTGTCCTACTTCCATATTCACAAGTTAACAGAGAAGCAGCTGACTACCGTATCAGCGGTGTTACATGGGGGAGGTGATGATAATATCTTTCACTTCATTGAACTCCAAACAGTCGCCCCGTCATCTTTTTTCCTGTACTGTCTCACCAAAGCACCTAAAAGAACAAAAATCAATTAAACGAAAGGCCCAGAGGACTTCACTTCCCTGCTGGAAAACCCAGCTAAAAGTGGTAGCTGTCAAATATGGTTTCTAATTTCTAGCTGGTTCAAACCAGTTTAGGTGAAAAGCCGACAGGAACTAGCAGCAGATGGGGACTGGTAGACCACCCGTTTTTCAGCAAAGCCCTTGACCAACATGGTCTAAAACTGAACCAGCTTCGACCAGCTAAAAAACTAGCAATCATGTTCCAAAATACATCTGGGTCAGTGACCAAAAAAAAAAAAAAAAAACCAACCTTAAATAATTTTTTATTACATTAAAGTTCATATAAAAGTGCTCTTTGTATTCATGTTGGTATAGGGTTTTGAAGAAATGTTATAAACTCTAACATGTCATGGTGTACCCATCAAGTAAAAAGTAAAAACATATTTCCCTTACACTTTGATTACAAGTTTCACATAACTTCATATAAATATATATTTTTTCAAGATAAAAGTATTTTTTTTTAACAAATATCATGAATTATTGATATTGATTCATAAATGTATTTATTTTTTGAGGATTTGTACTACATGAAATTTTAAAACCTCAACTAACCTTGTCTTGCCATAAAAAAGTTAAAATTACCCTATATTTTAAAAGAATTATTGATCTTATTATGGTATTTTTTTTACATAATTATACCATCAATTTCATATGTCCTCGCCTATGTCCTAGGTTGAGAAGAACTTAAAATATTCAAAAACAAATGCACTTAACTAAAAATTGGTAACACTATATCCATTTGTGGACCTACTTTCAAATCTAGGTCAATGATAATTCAACAGATGCATATTCATGTACAAGTCCCACACTGTAGGGTTATAATAATGCATATCTAGGGCAGTCAATGGAAAGAGAGAAACAAAGATATGTTTAAAACTTCAATATAAAGCTTCTGTGTACAGCACATACAATACTTAAAATGACCAAACAGTACAGCAAGGTGTAGTGACGAAACTGCACTGCAGAGATGTTTCTGTAGAAGCCTCAAGGTTCACAACGGAGATGTTTTGACCTTCACTTCACAGTTCCTGGCTACCAGCCAAGATTTAAAAAAAAGAAAGAAAAAAAAGTGAAGGAATATGTGAAATCCAACACCTCAACATATTTTATTCATTGTTGGACTTCATTGTTGGACTCAAGTATTACTGCTTTTCAATCAATACTTTTTAGAAACAAAACTTTGGATACTAACACTTTTTTTCCTGACCGATAGAACCGTTTAAAAAACTAAGACGATAAGCGTCCAGCCAGAAACAGTCAAACTTTACACAGTGAGCTTCATCTTAAAGAAAACAGAAATGCAGATATGCACTATTAGACTTGATAACCTTCAAGAAACGTCAACACGTAGTGTAGCCCATAAAAGCGTCGCTTTACAGCTTGCTGCAAGCTTCAACCGCAAAGACCTCTTTATCTCAAAGTTAAACTAAATGAAAAGCAGAGAGTACATGCAGTGAAAGCGATAAAGAGAGTAGGAATGGGGTGATGGAACAGTGTTTGAGAAAGTGAATGAGGACATCAACACTGGAGGACTGATAATAAGATTGATGTATCAACAACAATGAATTCACACAGTGCACTAAAAACAGGCATACAGCACAGAGTAATTGAGTGTTTCTTTAAAGGGGCTGTGATTGGATGAGGATTAATGTAATCCCTGTTGGACAATCCATCTTATGCTAGCGGCTGTGTTTTGGAACGTGGTTGATGTTTTCTTGCTGGTCTAAGCAGGTCATTAGATGGTCCAAATTGGTCATTACAAACCGTTTAACAAGCCACCATGTTCCAAAAACTGGTCAAGATGATCTACCAGCTTACACCAATTGCCAGCTTAATCAAATAAAAACTAGCTACCATGTATCAAACAAACAAACAAACAAATAAACATCAACTTGACCTGGTAGCTAATGGCTTGCTTAAACCAGCTAGAAACCAGCTATTATGTTCCTAAAACCAACTGTACCACCTTGAGATAGTATTTTCAACTGCTAGCTGAGTTGTTACTAGTAGTCCAAGATGGTCTACCAGCTTGTGCCAACTACTCGCCAGTTTAACTAGCTAGAAACTACACTGTAAAAAAATCAAAAGTTGAGAAAACTTAAAAGTTTAAGGCAACCAGCTGCAGGAGATTTTTGAGTTTTTTCAACTTGTTGTAAATTGAACTTGTTATACAACAACAAGTTGAGAAAACTCAAAAATCTCCTCCAGCTGGTTGCCTTAGACACTTAAGTTTTCTCAACTTTAATTTTTTACAGTGTAGCTACAAACAAACTGGTCTGGTGCTGGTCCAAGTAGGTCGACCAACGGGCAGCAGCGAATAACCAGCTGGACCAACTAATGGCTTGCTTAAACCAGCTACAAACTAGCTATTGTGTTCCTAAAACTAGCTGTACCACCTTTAGCTATTTCCAACTGCTGAATTGTTACTGATCCAAGATGGTCTAGCTTTCACCAACTACTGGCAAGTTTAACTAGCTAGATGGAACAGCTGGTACAGTAGTCATCTGGTACAGTAGCTTTATCTGTCAGCTTGGACCAGCTAATGGCCAGTCTAATCAGCTATACCTACCATGTTCAAAAAACAGCTTGAAAATCTGGTAGCCGGTAGTTGATTCAAGATTGCTGACAAGCTTGCACCAACTAATGACCAGCTTAGAAACCAGTTTGAGAAAAACAAAACAGCTTGACTAGTTAGTATTGGATTTGCTGATGGTCCAGTATGGTCAATCAGCTTGTAGCAACTAATAACCATGGAGCTTGGACCAGCTAATGACGTGCTTGAACTAGAAACCAGCATGTTCCAAAAATGAGCTTGATCATCTTCAGCTAGTGTGCTTTGTCCTACAGTTGGATGGTCTATTAGCTAATAATCAGGAATAACTAAATGGTGCAAGCTTCCACCAGCTAGAAAACCAGCTACCATGATTCTGAAGTCATAAAGCTAGATTTTCCAGCAAGGACAAATGGAGAGAGAGGGGGAGACAGAGAGAAAATTAATGTATAGACAATGTGTTAGTGGTGAAAGCGGAAAGATGAAAAAGCTGGCAGAGAAAGCAGATGGACAGATGGATGAAGTGTGTGCTCTGGGCCTCAACAAGGTCCTTTGAGGAAGGCAGAAATAAAGATGCACAGCTCACAGGGGTTAAACATGAGAGATTGAGAAGGATTGTGAGTCATGTTGACTGCTGTCACACAAAACAAACACTATGATGCTCAAACCCAATTCTGCTGCTCTCTGTTATGCACAACTTAACAGAATATGGTGATTGATCAAGTAGCTCATCCCCTGGGTTTGGTTGAGAATCCAATGTGCTGATCTTCACCTGTTCTCTCACATTCCCCTTTGTCAGCTCTTGACCTGAGAGGTGGACTGCTGACTCTGACATAGACTGCTAGTTTGGTATAGAATGCATTACATATTCAGTACCAAAAGTAACAACATAGTCTCTGAAATCACTGAATCACTGAATTTGCAAATATTTGCACAGTTAGTAGCATCAGAGTTGTATTTAAGGCACTACAGTATGTAGCAAATAACATGATTTCAACATACGGATTGTATTTGCAATGTGTTTTTATTGCACACACATCTTTACACATTAGCAAACTGAGGTAATAATTAAATGTGTTCTCTTACAAGTCTCTCTCTCTCTTGTATGAAGCATTGGGACATCCATTTCATTATAGTGAAATTTATTCTTTCATTGTAGCAATAAATAAATAGGCTACATTACAACTATTACAATAATGCTACGTTCACACTGTCATTTTTGGGATTGATAACCGCATTTACTTACAGATGTGAGTCTCGAAATGTCCCGTTCACACTGCAACTTACAGTAACGTCTCGAATAGCCTACTGTCTGTACGTGTAACGAGAGTCAAGCCCCTATTCTCTTACCAGTAACCATAGCGACAGTGACCAAAGTAATAGAATACCGACAGAAGCTACGATGTAAACATGTGCCAGCATTTAACGCATTTAACCATTGCACCATAGACTGTAAAAAAATAGCATTGCACTTACGTCTCGCGTCCTTTGCAGTGGCTGTTTCTCAATTCCAAGAACGCAGAGAACGGACTTGCGTTCTCGTGGAGTCCGGTCTTGCCAGGCGATCTTGAAAGAACGAACTCGGAAGGATGCGAGGACACAGAACGCATCCTTGTGAGAATTGAGATGTGCTGCGATCTTGTTGCTCAACTGACCGTCCCAGCATAGTGGCTATATGCACAATTAATAGCTACAACATCACAAACAAATGTCATAACCTATTAAAACATTTATTTTATATTATTATAGACATTATTTTCATATAATTTTATATCTTTTTATTTTACCATGTGTATTTATAAAAATGAGTAGCTGTTACCTTGCTTTATCAATGTTAAGATTCTTTTTACCAATAAAAATACTGCAGGCTTTCTTCAGGTTATTAAACCTCTTCAGGTTATTAAACCTTTCTTCAGCTTTATTAAAATTAAGCAAAACAAACAGACAAATTTTTATTTTCACGAGCCGTCACGTATTTGCAGCGGGAATCTCTTAAGTGAGAATGAGAAGTTTAAAGCTTACAGGCTTCCGTACGTCGACCTCCCGCGGGGTCTTCTGGGATTTCTAACGGTTTGATTCACTCAAGTCTGCACAAAAAGTATAGAACCCAAGAGGCGAAACTCTGATGTTTTTTGGGTAAGAGCCACTATGTGGCGCTTCGGTAGCGCGGCAGCCATTTTGGGGTGAAAATGCCAACTGGACAATAGAATACATCACATTTACGCACCCAAAAAATCGGCCAAATCAGAAACGCAATAGAAAATTTCTCAAATTCAGTATTTTATGACACCTACAGTAAATGTTGTCTTAGCCTATATATGTTTTATGTTATTAGTTGTGGAATCCAACCATTACACATCTGAGGTAACGTAGTTAGCCTACTTTGAGTATTTCAACTTTACATATAGGCCATTAATAGCAAATTAAAAAATAATAATAATAATAAAGTTAAGATCATCATGTTTGTAGCGTGATCCAGGAGATTAAAACGATTTCAGACCTAGTGAAGTAATAGTAAATTACTCCACTAGGTCTGAAATATATACGTTTAATCCCCTGGATCACGCTACAAACATAATGATCTTATAGAACATGATGCATTGCTGTGTCTGTTATCCCATAATTCCCACTTTTGGACACAGTGGCTGTGTTTTTTTGTTTACATAGTCTTGCTTTAAAGGACATTAATATAAGACAACACTGCAAAAACAGTTTACTGTCAAGCTGTTATATTCTGTTATATATGTCCAACATTCCCAATTTTTCTGATGCATGTCCTTAATTTAATTTTATATGTTGGTATTAATTCAGTGTTTATAATGCTAATACTTGAACTTTAAATAATTTCAACCCAAACTGACTGGGTTTCTAGAGAGCAAAGGTTTTGTGAAAAAAATGGAAGACTTAAACACAAAGTCTGTAAAATAAACTGTTAAAAGGATTTGATTATCACTAGTTATAGTATTTTATTCTGTTGTCATCATTCAGGTTGGATTTCAGCTTTAATTTATGTTTTTTTTTTTTTTTTTTTTTTAACAAAGCAACTGATATTGCCATAGAAACTAGTGGACTGCCGAGTCGCTTTCACCCCAAAATGGCGGAAGCGGGGCTGCTGCTGGGTGCTGGTGTTGCAATGGAACGTTCTATTGAGTTTCACTTCTTGTCAGTATAAGTTTTTTGGTCTGCATTCGATGCATCCTCGATATCAAGAACACATCCGGGTACTTTCATGCGTCCTCTGTACTTGCGTTCTTGAGTATAGAGGGTATGCATAGACGTAACTTTCCCGCCGGAACGTGCTCCCTCAGCTGGACTGAGTGGCAAAAGAACCTGCTGCATGACTGGATTTAATAGGGGAAACTGCAAAAACGCAAGTAAAACAAACAATTACACTAAAGGTTGGGGTCGAAAGTGTTCCTTATGACATGTCAAAGAAACCTAATCCATGGATATTGACATGCAGCCAGGAGTCGTGTTTCCTGACATTTATATGTGCCTGATTTCGACGCCGGGGTAATACATAAAGCAAATCCGCCTTTATATAAATACAATATAGGTAGGTCTAAATCGGAGTGATCACTTATATCAATGTTATATATTTCGTCATATCGTCCAGCCCTAAAACTTGTATAGTATTTGTCAGTGTTTATTTAAAAACACCCAATTATGCAGAATATAAAATGGTAAATATTTAATTGATAAGTTGTCAACACAATATATAACAATACAATATAGGGTATGATTTTACCACAAAATCCAACATTTTGACACAAAATTATAACTGCAAAACATGTTTCTTTGCCTGGAGTCCAGCTGTTTCTGTGAATTGCAGCGACCTATTTGCTTCTTTTTTCTGTAGCTTTCAGCTGTTTGTACAGTCAGTCGCAAAGCTCTTTCCTGTTTTGGATGTGTTTTGTGTGTTTTTCGTGGCATTCACGCTGAAAACCAATGCTGCCACTCAGTCTTTTGCCACTCAGTGGGCGTAACCGCAGTCATAACGGTCGACGGTGACGTCACGTGCATACCCTCTATTGGAAATGAACTTCGACGGTTGATGATGACGTAGAGCGAGAACACAAGGACACAAGATCGCTGAAGAATGCATATTGAGAAACAGCCAGTGTCTCGCGCATGGCACGGTATTTGAGTCGCGCATAGAACACAAAACTGACGGGAGCTGTTCCAGTGGAGAACAGTGACTGGATCTAAAACCATTCCGATGACACACAGCTCATATCTCCGTCGATGTAAGTTACCGAAAGTGAAACCACACACACACAACCCTTAGCATAGCAGCTCTCTTGCACTGTATGATGTGACAGACAACTAGTTGTCCAGCCCGGTTCTGTTCACACTGCACGGGTTTTCCAAGAACTATGCGGTTGTGAGTCTTGCAAATTTACGGGTGTGAGTTCGGTTATAGAATGCGGTTGTCACTCCCGTAAATAACTGTACTATGTGTGAATGTAACTGTATTAAGGACTCAAATACAGGACTGACAGCTGTATTCTGCTGCTGCATGTGTGAACGTGGCCTTAATTTAACAAAAGATTTATTAAATGCTGCTTCTCAACACTTAAATTTTTAAATGTTGTTTTTATGTTTAATTTGTGGTGTTTAATGTAAACATCTGTTTTTAATCAGATGTACATTTAACAGATTCTGTTTTGTTAACTCTAACTGAGCTCTCAAGTGCTCCATTATGTGTTGCATAGATAAAAAATGTGATATATTTATTTAAAAAAAGATATTGCTAGAGAGTACTTTAAAAAATAACTTGAATAGCTGAACAACTTTAAATGAGCAACTCAGCTTGACAAGCTACAGTTTCAAAGCAAGACTGATAATATTGAAGTCAAAATGAAGCTCAGGTTGAGGTTATGAAGTTAAAATTACTCATACTTGACACAGAATGATTCACGTTTGACACAAAGCTTTTAATACATCTACCTTTGTGTTTGCCAACCTAACCTCCTCCAGCAGTACAAAATATCAATATAAGGAGACTTGACGGTGATTTTTACAACACTGAGGTAATTCAACAAATATTTCAAAGCATATCATACTTTAGTATTTTTTATATACATTCTGAGAAACAGGCTTGAAAAATCTAAACTATATAAATATCAGTTTATCTTCTTTATGGATGCTTCTGACTATATGTCATTAAAAAGTTTATTTTCCTTTCAGCACTTGAAAGAGAAGAAAAAACTGGATAAACAAAGTAAGAACCACAAAGTGCAAGTTTTTGTTCATTTTCTGTGAAACCATGTTGTAAAACATGTTCACTTCACCCACAGCTATGATATAGGTCATGATTGATGTTTGGCTATTTAGCTGCTGGAAATTAGTTGTAGCACAAATCACAGTACTGACTCAACAGACTTTCAGCTACTTTAATAGCCTCCTCCTCCAAACAGAGTTTGTTTTCTTTGGCTGAGAGTCTTAAACTTGGATTCAAACGTCTTTATCTTAAAGATGCCCGAAGGGAAACCAAACCAAACAAAATCAAAATCTCTTTAGTAAAAATATGAACACCAGAAACTGAACCTTTAAACCAAACAAATATGCTTCTCCTTATGTTTAAGTAAATGTTTTGCAATATACTGTGCATATAGTATGATTGTGAAATGAAAACACAATACATTTTCTACTCCTGAAACTTTACTACCTATGTATTTTAAAACAATTACATCATTTTTGGAGCTTGACAGCCCTTGGTCACCATCCTTGTTCAGTGTATGGAAAAGAGCAGTATGAACATTCTTCAAAACATCTCTTTTTCCCTTCCACTGAATAAAGAAAATAAAGGTGAGTAAATTATTTGTTTTGGGTTGCGCCATCTCTTTAAAGACCCCAAGACTCTGGTTCCCTTCGATTTATTTCATCAGCCTTTTATGAAATATCTCATCTGGCCAAACAGATTCAGTAAATGTTTCTAACACAATGCAGTTATGAGGCAGTGCTGGTTTCTATGGAATGAAGAGGATTTAGGGCTTACACAAAAAGAAATGCAAATGCAGAAGGAAACACACTGCCTGGTCATCAGGGGGCAGAGGAAACAATTAGCCTCCCAGCCATTTCTGCTCACTAGATGACCACCTGCAAGACAGTAATCACAGACAAACAGCAAAGCACAAGAGAAATCCCCTCTCGCCATCCCATGCAGGGAGAGACTGGCTCGGAAGACCATCGAGTTCCTTCATTTATTTTTTTTTTCTTTCTCCATTTTATTTCATTGGATATTCATGAGCAGAAAGGCAATAAGAGATGCTCATAATCCAGCAGCCAGTGGCAATGTTTAGACTCGGCTGCATTCCCAACAGGTTGAAGTTGATGAAATATGAGGTTAATCAAAAGGAGCGGAACTTTGATGTGAAACTTAGCAGCAAATAATGTTAGCTAAACTGGCATCCATGCTGTTTAATATGATTCTCAGCGCTTCGCCTGTATGCACAAATATTCCACCTTTTTTTTCCCCCTGTATCCTGTCTCCTCCTGATTAATGCTCCTCATTTTCATCCCTAACATGCCCCAGCTTGTTTAAAGTCTCTCAAGGAGCTTGGTTTATAAGAGGTTAATGAAAAGGTCGATAGAGGGCTCCATCATAAACAAGTATACAGCTACTGTAGTATGAAAAATGCAGATTATACCAGCTGGTAAATTACAGCTAATAAACCAAATCAGTAATCCTTATTTACAGCTTTGGGATTTAATTGCTACAAACCTGCATTGCTAGTAAATGTTAAAGGTGGAATGTGTAATTTATAAGCTTTTAGAGCTTTTTATTAAAGGGATAGTTCACTCATAAATGAAAATTGTGTCATCATTTACTCACCCTCTAGTTGTTCTAAACCTGTATGAATTTCTTTCTTCTGCTGAACACAGAAGAAGATATTTTAAAGATTGTTGGTAACCAAACAGTTGACCATTGACATTGACACTGATTCCATAGTATTTTTTCTATACTATGGAAGTCAGTGGAGCCCATCAACTGTTTAGTTACCTATATTCTTCAAAATATCTTCTTTTGTGTTCAGCAGAAGAAAGAAATTCATACAGGTTTAGAACAACTTGAGGGTGGGTAAATGACAAATTTTTCATTTTTGGGTGAACTAGCCCTTTAAGGGATGTAAATGAATTTTAGTATTGTTTAATGTAAAATGAAAATTATATTTAGGTTTTTAAAGGACTTTGTTTTATTAACTGAATCAAGGTTGCAATAAACTGAACTTACACTTGAAAATACAATAATCACCTTATTAATAAAACTCATAGTAATAGAAATGCATGATAAACAGCAGTAGATATATATATATATAAAGCATTTTAGAATTGTATTCTTTTTAGGATTGTGTTCTTTAAATAATTTTAGGATTGTATTCTTTAAATAATTACAAAAACACCCAACTGCCCAAATAGCTTTATGAAAAAATAAAAAAATCGTAAGCTCATAAAATGAGGACGTGTGCTAAAAGCAGGAGTTCCCTTGCGATACTACACGAGTACTGCATCGTTCGTCTTATTAATTATTATTAATTATTAATAAGACAAGACGCATATGGGGAAACTCCTTTTTCTCTGACTCTGAAGCCTTTATACAATCACGCAGTGTTAACTGCACGGCCATGGTGAGCGAGCCTGCTCAAGCCCGCCAAAAGGGGCGGGGTATCGGGCTATATAAGCGGCCGTCTCACCATGGCAAATCGATTCATTCTCCTTCAGCGACGCAGATATCATCTCTTCGCTTGATCTACGAGACTTGAAGCCGCTATTACCTGCAAGCAGCTGGAATTCGCCGCTCTGCAGCAGTTTGGTCAGCTCGCCTCTCCCTGCTCGCCGCTCTCTAGCAGCCGCCGCCTACGAGCAGCCTGCAGGTCTCTCGCCGCAAATTTCCGCGACGTTGTTGCAAATGTCGCGCCATGGCTGTGGCACATGCAGAGCCCCTCTGCACGCTGATGACGGGCACAGTGAGTGCGTGCTATGTCTGGGGAAATCCCACGCAGAAGCTGCGCTTACGGAAATGACCTGCTCTCATTGCGAGAGTATGAGTCTGGCCTCTTTGCGCTCGCGGATAGCGTTCTTTTCAGAACGCGACTCCGCCCCTCGCGCCCTCTCATTTTCTTCCTCCCAGGAGCCTGTGAGGAAAAAACAGCGGGGTAGAGGATCTCAGCGCTCGGATGAGTGATCTCACGTCGGCTCAGGTCCCGCGTGCCTCACTCTCTCCACACAGAGAGGCTTTCCCTGTCCATTTCTCCCGCCCAGACCATTGACAGCGTTGACAGCGCCGGGCAGAAAGGATATGAGAAGCTGCCTCCTTTGGACGAAGCTGTGGCCGTACACTTGTGCCCGCCCACTGCCATTGGATGGAAGTCGAAGGCCGCCCACCCATCCAAGCCCTGTCGTACCACCTCGGCCCTCGCTGGACGGGCGTACACCTCGGCCGGTCAGGCAGCTTCAGCTTTGCACTTCATGGCGAGATCAAACCTGACCGAGATCAAAGACGTAGACAAGGCCGTCTTCCTTGACTCGCCCGTCTCCCCCACTGGTCTCTTTGGCTTTGCCGTCGATGGTTTTGCCGAGCGCTTCACAGCGGCACAAAAGTCGTCCCTCCAATGCGACAGGGACCCCGGCCCAAGCTAGTGCTGGACCCTGTGCCTCAGAAGTCGGTCTGATGTCCAAGAAAGGAAGAGGAGGAGGTTAAGTCCCGCTGCGGCCGGACCACCCTCCAAAATGCCTCGCCCAGCTTTCCTGTCACCCTGTTCAGTTCCGGGTGCTCAAGGAAGTGTTTGTTGCCTGCACAGAGCCTGTTCAAACGCCCTGGCAGTGCACCGCTGTTATAGCGGATATAATAAAAAACAAACATACTCAAAAGGAGAGCAAATTTCCTCTTCCACCCCATACATGCACCACAGTCCCTCACAGTGACTTAGTGCCAGAACCAGTTCAGCACCTCGCCACGCGGGCCGAGGCCTGGCAGGCCATCCCTGGAGTGTCAGCTTGGGTGCTGAACATAGTAAAACGAGGTTATGTACTCCAATTTGCTCAATGGGCCCCGTTATTCAACGGCGTGGTCCAAACCTCTGTGGAAAGCAAGGCACAAGGCATGTCCTGCGTTCCGAGATAAACACCATGCTGGCGAAGTAGGAGCCATAGAGGTGGTTCCCCCAGCACTGAGCGAGTCAGGTTTTTACAGCAGGTACTTCCTCGTCCCCAAAAAGGATGGCGGTCTCAGACCCATCCTCGATCTCAGACATCTGAACAGGGCTCTGATAAAGCGCTCATTCAGAATGATCACTTTGACTGGTTCTGTACCCTGGATCTGAAAGACGCTTATTTTCACATCCAGATAGCCCCCCATCACAGGCGATTCTTGAGATTTGCCTTCGAAGGGGTGGCATATCAATACACGGTCCTTATGTTCGGGCTATCTCTGGCTCCCTGCACTTTTACGAAGTGCATGGATGCGGCTCTCTCCCCTCTGAGACAGATGGGTGTGCGCATACTGAACTACCTCGACGACTGGCTCGTTCTGGCCCGGTTGGAGGCGGAGCTAATATCCCACAGATTCATCATCCTCAACCACTTAGAGTGCTTGGGGCTCAGGGTCAATTTTCCAAAGAGCTCGTTATCTCCCAGCCAACGTGTGTCGTTCCTGGGGATAATTTTAGACTCGACCCACATGAGGGCCGCGGTCACTCCAGAGCGATCTCTGGCCATTCAGCAGCTCGTGAAAACCTTTACGCCCGGGGCTTCTCTGCCACTCAGAGCGTTTCAGAAGATGCTAGGTCTAATGAGTTCAGCATCTCCGGCTCTGCAGCTGGGCTTGCGTCATATGTGCCCTCTGCAGCTCTGGCTTTAACCACGGGTCCCGCCCCAAGCCTGGCAACATGGTCGTTGCTTGCTCAAGGTGAACCAGGCGTGTGTCACAACCCTGGCCCCTTGGACAAACCCTTGCTGGTTTGAGCAGGGTGTGGCAATCGGGGCGATAGACAAGAAGAAGGTCGTCTTCACAGATGCCTCCAAGATGGGTTGGGGAGCTCTGTACGACAACCGTCCGGCCTTTGGTGCTTGGAACGGCCCGGAAAGCGAGCTACATATCAAACGTCTGGAAATGATGGCGGTAAATCGAGCTCTCCAGGCTTTCCTTACTCTCCTGGTGGGACACCACGTCTTGGTCAGGTCAGACAGCATGACGGTGGTGTCCTTCATAAATCACCAGGGCGGTCTCTCTTCAAAGCCCCTCTTCACTCTAGTGAAAACCATCCTAGAGTGGATCCAGTGCAACCTGCTCTCGTTGAGAGCAGCACATATACAGGGCGTACTGAACACAGGGGCAGACATGTTGTCCCGGAGCAACCTTCCCTCAGAGGAATGGTCACTCCACCCCCGCACAATCCAAAAAATTTGGGGCGTCTTCGGGAGGGCAGAGGTTGACCTCTTAGCCTCAGAAGACAATCATCACTGCCCAATATATTTCTCGGAAGCCAGGGACGCGCTGGCCCACGACTGGCCCAGCCTCCTCCTTTATACTTTTCCCCCGATTGCGCTGATTCCCCAAATAATCAGACGAATCAGGGAAGGTGCTCACAAAGTCCTCCTGGTGGCTCCTTTGTGGAGGACCCAACCATGGTTCTCTGAGCTATTTCGGTTATCGCCCATGGAGCCATGGCCAATCCCTCTGAGACGGGACCTCTTCTCTCAAGCGAGAGGGACAATATGGCACCCCAGACCCGAGCTGTGGGACCTTAATGTGTGGTTTCTCAATGGGAGCCTGCAAGCCTCCCAGCTAGGGAGCTGGCTCAGGCTAGAGCTCCATCCACAAGACATCTCTACTCTCTTAAATGGACCATCTTTGCCACCTGGTGTACAACCCGGGGCGAGGACCCATTGACTTGTGACATATCCCAGATATTGTCCTTCCTTCAAGACTTAATGGATAGAGGCCATACTCCCTCTACCCTTAAGGTCTATGTCGCAGCTATAGCAGCCTCTCACGTTCCTATAGCGGGGCAGTCGATAGGGAGAAACGACCTTGTTGTTCACTTCCTGAAGGGATCCAGGAGGTTGAATCCCCCTCGTCCCCTCACGGTTCCTACCTGGGACCTTTCTGTGGTTCTTAGAGGCCTTAAAGGTTCTCCCTTTGAACCAATCCAGACTGCCGACTTACGGCCCCTGTCGCTGAAAACTGCCCTACTGCTAGCTTTAGCATCGGTTAAGCGTGTGGGAGATTCACAGGTGCTCTCTGTGAGCCCCTCGTGTCTTGAATTCGGGCCTAACGACTCCAAAGTCGTCCTGAAACCGAGACATGGATATGTCCCCAAAGTCCTATCTACCCCCTTTAGGGCGCAGATGGTCATTCTCTCCGCTCTTCCTCCTTCTCAGGATGAACAGGAGTTGAACCTACTCTGTCCTGTCAGGGCCCTGAGGACTTACATTGACCGTTCTGCCTCCTTTTGTCAGGCGGAACAGCTTTTTGTCTGCTTCGGTGGCCGCACAAAAGGTCTACCAGTCACGAAGCCCAGGCTTTCCAGATGGATAGTCGACGCTATAGCACTCGCTTACTCCTCCTTAGGCCTTCAATGCCCTTTCGGTGTAAGAGCGTATTCCACGAGAG
Source organism: Mylopharyngodon piceus (assembly GCA_039654765.1). Classification (NCBI taxonomy): domain Eukaryota; kingdom Metazoa; phylum Chordata; class Actinopteri; order Cypriniformes; family Xenocyprididae; genus Mylopharyngodon; species Mylopharyngodon piceus. The sequence goes on along the minus strand of CM077453.1, from coordinate 22,033,560 downwards.
GTATGGCCTCCTCGTGGGCGTGGTCCTGTGGCGTTTCCATTGCTGACATCTGTGCAGCGGGCGGCTGGGCCTCATAATCTAGATGTCCCTGCGCTTCAGACGCAGGTCCTTTCTGCATGAGCCTTCCTGCTGTGTCCAGCTTATGGCTTTCCATTACTACCCTGACCACAACTGGGTGTTACTATGTTCTGTGCCCTCTATATACACCCTAGGCCCCACTGGTGCCCTAGTTATGGGCTTGGGAGGATGACTACAGTGTTTCAGTCCCCGTTGTCTGGGCCATCCTGTCTTATGAGTATCTGTCGCGAGCCCTTTTTCAAGTGCTCTGCCCCGATGCTCGGTCATCCCCCTGCGTAGCACGGCGTGATTGTACTGTCCCCATATGTGTCTTGTCTTATTAATAATTAATAATAATTAATAAGACGAACGACGCAGTACTCATGTAGTATTGCAAGGGAACGTACTTGGTTACTAACGTAACCTCGGTTCCCTTAGATACGGAACGAGTACTGCGTACCTTGCCGCGCTACGCCTCATGCCGTCGTTTCAGCTGATTTAAATCGATTTGCCATGGTGAGACAGCCGCTTATATAGCCTGATACCCCGCCTCTTTTGGCGGGCTCTCATTGGCTCGCGCGATTCCACGCTGTCATTGGTTCGTTTACTTTAACTTCACGAACCAATGGCTGTGCAGTTAACACTGCATGATTGTATAAAGGCTTCGGAATCGGAGAAAAAGGAGTTTCCCCATATGCGTCTTGTCTTATTAATAATTAATAATAATTAATAAGACGTACGTATAAGACGTATAAATAAGTTTTATGAACAAAACAACTCTTCTATCAACAGTGATTTACTTAAAATTTCTGGACATAATGTGCTCCTTGGTCTCTAAGGGTGCTTTCACACTTGGTTCGATTGCCTGGACCAAACCTGAGTTCGATTGCTCCCCCCTCCCCCTGCCTCCACTGGACTGTGTTCACATTATATTATATTACACATTACATCATTATATCATCAAACCAGCAGCTGTTTACTCCGTTGCTTAGTAACGACGACGCAGGAGAAGGAGGCAAAATGCATAACGTTGCTCTCCTCACGTTTATATTTTTGTTTGTGAACCGTTGGTTTTGTTCATAACGGCACTTACGTCTATCTGCCGCGAATGTAGAACGCTGAAGGCAAGCAGAAATGAGATAGGCTACACTACAGCTCTCTGCTTGCAGCACGTCAGTCACGCTCGTCGGGAAAGTGAGTGAAACACACACACAAACACACATTTTTATCAAATAATATGGCATTAATAGCAGTTCACTTCCGCAATTTGGTATGTTTGCGTTCATATCAGAAGCGAACCGTACTGGAGTTCACTTGAACTGCACCCCAGACCACCTTTTTTAAGCGGACTCGGGTACGGTTTGCGGGTGCGCACCTGAGTTCAGAAGACAGTGTTCACATCATCCAAACATAGCACTTTATTTTACAGTCCTGTGTCGCATGTACATACTACGTGTATACTTATTGTAGTAATTACAATAACTGGGTAATAACTAGGTACTAGTTCTGAACCTACCCCTAAACCTAATCTTAATCCATGTAGCTACCTTATATTACTCAGTAATTTCTTGGTAAGTACACTGTAAGTACATTTAAAGTGCACATACTGTAAAATAAAGTGCAACCAAAAACTGCACATTCTCTGAGTGGTACTTTGGTTACACTTTATATTAGGTGTTTGTACTCACATCAAAATAAATAATTGTTAGGTACAGTGTACTTATTGTGTTCATGTTGTATTGCAAAACACGTTTGCTGTAATTGAGGTGAGATACGGGTGAGGTTAGGGACAGGTTTGGTGGCAAGGTTAGGTTTAGGGGTGGGTTCATTAATTATTATTATGTAATTACAGATGTATTTACAGAAATTAATTACATGCGGGTATTTTTAAAATATAAGTACAATGTAAAAACATGAATGTAAACAAAAATGCATTGTATCAAATGATTGTTAGTTGTTAATTTTAGTTAATGTTAGAATATAGTGGTTAAAGACAATATAAAAAAGGACCAGTATTTCTTTTGAACAAGTAATTGCTTCATGGCCGTTAAAAACATATGTTCTATATAGTATGAGTGTGTGTACAATGAACATGCCTCATTTTATAGTAAAGTGTTCAATGGTTGTGCAATTCAACTGGTACTTTTGTCTACTGTTATATGAAGACTGAATTCAGACAAACTACTTTTTTCGCATACCGTTTTCCACCTACTATATAGAAGGGAAGTATGTATATTTGGATGCAGCCAGAACAATAATTAACCTAGAAGATATAGTTCACTCATGCATTTCAATTCAGTCACTCAGGAAACGTGGAGCATGTAAAATCCTGGAAGGGGTCCAAAGTGCAGCCTGTTGACATGAAATTGTTGATGATGCTAATGCTAATATAATTTTAACCACTTAGTTTCTCTGGTTATCGAACTTCAAAAACATAAACAAGCTTTTGTTCAATCAAGCCATTTTGCTGTCGCAAAAGAGTAGATCAAACGCAGCTTCATATGAAATATGAACAGTGAGTTATATTAACTTAATTACTCTTGTGGCCATAAAACATGGCGGCCTCAATGTATAAATATCCCGCTGTGTGCATGAAAACCCCATTGGGAGTTTAATGCAGCGTATTCTCACAAGCACTGAAGTCAGTTATACAAAAGATATATGAATGATGTTGCTTTTGAAACTTAAAATATTACGAACGCTGGCTTTAAGCCATTTAGTGGAGTGGGGTTGCGTACACCACAATGATTAAGAAAAAGGATAAGATGACATATGATAAGACAGTAAATTATAGGAAATTGTAAGTCGACAAATGGACTGTTATGTAACTGTGCTGTTTTCATGGATCACTGTTGGCATATAGCAACATTATTATGAAATTATGGAGAATCTTTACCTCATCTCCTGATGCCTCCTGGTTGTTTGGAATCATGTCGGTCGGGTTCATATACACACTCTGAGGGAATGGAATATGAAGAGCCCTCCGTCAGACCTTGAGCTGTGGGCTTGCGTCATAGACAGACATATATTACTTATGGTGCCAGTGCAGTGAGTGACCCTTGACTTGGAAATGTTGCCACCTCGTGTAACAGCCCAAAACGAAGCAGTGTGTAGCTTGTTTCTGGCTATGTTTGAAATGGGGTAGATTACTAGTGCAGTATACACTGAATACTGACTACTATTTTTGATAAAAACAGTGAATGTACGATCACATTTACCATTGCTCTGTGAAATTTTGAAGGCAAAACCCAGTCATTCCAATAGGAATCTGCGCAATCAAGAGTTGGTCATGCAAATTCACCACAAATGACAAATGGAAAGCTGCTTGGTTTGAAAGTGATATCTTTGTGAGCAGTGCTTTATACATCGCTACAATATTGACAATGGACCTTTTTTTCACCTAATGTTTCACTAATGTGTTGTAATGGGGGTTTACGATAGGGGTTGTTGAAAAACTAACCAAAATTTAATGTATTATTTAACCATATTCTTGACCTTCTGTGATAGTTTTGTGTCTTTTTTAAAAAGCTTGATACTGGTCGCTATTCCCTGCCATTATATGGATAAGCGTGAGCGGGACATTTTTTTTTTTTAATTCTCGTTTTGTGGTCCATAAAATAAAGAAGGCCATATGGCAGTAAAACAACATCAGGGTGAGTAAATGATGACTTAATTTTCATTTTAGGGTGAACTATCCCTTTAAGTGGTGGCATTAGTGACAGTTATGAGTTCTTTTGCAGTACTAGATTCTGCATTGTCAATGTGAATGTTAAAATCCCCAGAAATAGCAAAACAGTGGAACTCAGAGGAGATTGCTGATAACAGTTTTGTAAAATTGTCAATAAAGGCTGGAGAATATTTTGGAGGCCTGTTAATAATGATCAGTAAAATGCTTGGAGCACCTTTTAAAGGGGTGGTTCATTGCGATTTCAATTTTTTTAACTTTAGTTAGTGTGTAATGTTGCTGCTTGAGCATAAACAGTATCTGCAAAGTTACAGCGCTGAAAGTTCAATGCAAACGGAGATATTGTCTTTTAAAGTTATGGCAGTTTAATGCCTACAATTACGATCGGTTTGGACTACAACGAGCTTCTTCCCGGGTTAGTGACATCATAAACCCTGCAATTAACATAAACCCTGCCCCCGGGAACACGCAACAAAGTGGGCGAGGCCATGTTGGCATTAAGGCATTATGGAAGCGGAAGAGTTGTCTACAACGGATGCGAGCGGTGCGTCAAAAGATAATAGAACCCATTATAATCAGTGATATTGTCTACACTGGATGCGGCGCGGAAGACAGCTTCCAGAATCTACACGAGTTCAATGCTGGATTTGCACAAAGGCTGAAAGATGAAGCAGTTCCCACTTTAAAAGGGGCCCCAACCTATAAGTATATTTTATTGTTTGTACATGTCTTTTAAATGTATAGTTCTATTGCTATTTTTTGGTTGCATCAAGGACGTAAACAAAGACCAATGCAGTTTGGCTAGCCAGTTAGCTACAGTAAAGCTTTAATCAGGATAAAACCATATATTGAAAGCTAACATAAACAGCAGTAACATTTACAAGTGACAGCATATCTAAACACTTTGACACAAGTACAAAAGGAAATACTTACCATTCAGAAACGTCCTTTAAAAGCCGTGCTTGCAGAGGTTCACTTGACCCTCTTCATTACTGCTATCTGGGTCTGATTCGGGCTCAAATTGACACGGCAATATTGATGCCATTATTTACATTTCCACCGAAAGCATGCAACTATTGCCTGTAATGATAAGGGGCGTGGCATTTCCGTACGACGTGCGCTAGATGCTTCAGCGAATCACAATACACTGGGCCAGCTAACCAATCTGAGCCCATTGTGTATTTCGGAGGGAGTGGTATCATAGAACCAGGAAGTCAAACCAGCTGTTCAAATGACGATGGAGACAGCGGTGTAGAATAAAGGTAAAATATATGAAAAATACAGCGTTTTTTTAAAAACTGAGCATTAAGACATGTTAAACTTGCCCCATAAACACAATGAAGCCTAGAAAAAAAACAGTGAACCACCCCTTTAATGCTATACTCAGATATTCATAGGACAAGTAATAACCAAGTTACACTTTCTTGTATTGATTGACATATTTAAATAGAGCAGCTATGCCTCCACCACTCCTAACCGCTCTGCAGACATTTACTGTATGAAGGTAAAGTTAGGACGGGCTGAAGCTCCTCATAAATCCGAGTCCTGGGGATTGGATGTAGAGCTTGAGGCAACGGAGAGCAAGCAGACAGGTCTTTCCCTCTCTTTTTCTCTCTTGCATGAGCGCTTGCACCGCGCTGATTTGCCTGTGGAATTCCTTCACAATTATTTATGCCCCAGTCCAGAGGCACGCAAGGCCATTACCTTTGGAATGGAGGATGTTTTATTCACCACGGCGTCTGATGCGGAGGATTTTGGGCCTGCGGCTGACACTCTCCCGTCTAGCGGCCAGAAAGCATTGCCTTCTGCGGCCTACATGTGCTACTGAAAAGCTCGACATCGAATGGCCTGACGAGCCTTGTGACTCTCAATCCTCTAAGCTTGATGAGTGTTTTCTTAGAGGCCAAACTAATTTGCGCCCCTTTTCTGAGAAAGCTGCCATTTTTCAGTGATCTTCATCACAAGATCTCAAGATCCAGCAGCAGAAGCAGCATTTTTCTGCTCGTCTGATGAATGCAGCGGCCTCTGACTTCACCAATCTTGTTGGTTCTGTGGAGCAGGGTTATGCTAGTATTCCAGCGATCGAGGACACACTGGCCACTCACCTTTTGCCTTCTTCCACTCCATCTTGGAAGTCCCACCTTCTCCTTCCCTCTAAGCCCTGTAGGACCACTTCCGCCCTCGTCAGGAAATCCTACATGGCAGCTGGCCAGGCAGGTATGGCCCTTCATACCATGGCCATTCTTCAGGCCTACCAAGCGGACGTCCCTAAGGAAATGGACTAGGGTAGGGGCCTGACATCGGAGGTGGTCAAGGAGCTCCAAAGAGCTATTGACCTTGCACTGTGTGCCTGTGACTCCTGCTTTTGCGCCCAGGAACAACCTTTTACACAGGAAGCAGACCTCTAGGAGGAGTGTCGAGCCGAGACATCCCCCACCTCACACGGTTTGGGGAACTCGTGCCCGCCCCACGCATTGCCAGCGTCCTCGTAAGCACGTTGACTTGAAGCAGTCAGATAATCCTGCTGCTTCAGCATCGATGAGCCACTTCTGATCTTCAGGTCAGAAAACGGAGAGCTTCCCCCATCTCAGGAGTGAGGGACAGACTGTTCAAGCATATCTGTTCCCCATTGAGATGCTCTCCTAGTCTAAATCTGCTATACCCACCTCCATGTGCATTTTGGGATACAGAGTTAGGTTATCAACACCCTCTTCGTGTATTGAAGGTCGGAGACACTCCAGGCTATCTCCCCTCAATGCCTCTTTTCACTGAAGCTGCTACATTCTTGACAGGAAACACATCTGGCTTTCTTCCCTGGATCGAATGCTCCAGCGACTGCGCCAGACCCCACCTCCACATTAGCCCTCACGGGCCAGTCTTTTTTGCCAGAGGATAACTCTAGTATTGTGCCCACCACCTTTTTGCTGGCGGCAACATAGGAAGTTTGGCGGCTGAGCTTCCACCAGGGGCCATTCATATGCAAGCCCTGTCTCGTTACTCGGCAACGTGGAGGCTTCTGCCAGGTGTGTCGTGCTGGGTTCTCCACACGATCCAATTTGGCTACACTCTCCAGTTCTGTCGCAACCCTCCTTGCTTCAACAGGATCCATCCAACTGTAACAAATAGTGCCCTAAAAAGCGATAGAGGAGGTTCCTCCTTCGGACTTCAACAGTGGCTTCTTCAGCCATTACTTCCTTGTTCTGAAGAAGGACAGGAGTCTGCCCCCTATTTTGGATCTGTGTCGCCTGAATTTTTCCCTCTACAAAGGGAAATTCAAGATACTGATGCTGAAAACTATCTTGGCAAAGATCAGAGTAGGGGACTGGTTCATTACCATGGACCTAAAGGATGCCTAAATGGTATGCATTATTTCTCTATAAACATTCAGGGATTGTCTTATAATAGTGTTGTAACGCTGTGTGCTCAGGCAGATGAGGACGATGAGGAATCAGGTTCAAACACAGTTTAATAAGAATATATCAGAACAGGAACAGGGATTAACACACTCAACAATATACGAGACCGGACAAGGAACAACAGACAGGCAGGAACTTAAGTAGTGCAGATGATGAGGTGCTTAATGATGAACAGCTGACACGGGTGAACTCATAATGACGGTGACCATGGAGACGGAAGACAGGCGGGAACACAAACAATGGAACATGTGACAGATGAAAACCAAACTGAAAGTCCATGAAAACTGAAACTAACGTGACAATACGCCCCCTCCGGCAAGGCACGTCCTCGCGCCGTGGAATGATGAAGGATGGAGAGATGGCGGAGGTTTAGGAGGAGGACGAGGATGTGGCGAAGGGTTGGAGAGAAGGGGAGGCGATGGGATGGCAGCAGCAGGCAGATTGGACCGTGGAGGCGCAGATGGGTGGTGCCAGATGTTGCCGACCCAGAGCATGACGAGGACGATAGCCCACGGCGGAGTAGATGGAGGGAGGAGCCATGGTGGTGACTTGTGGTGCATCATCCTGGTGACGATCGACAGATGCTCAGCCACTGGGAGAAGAGCCCCTCACGCAGACGAAGAGCCGAGGGAGCGAAGAAGCGCCGATGACCCTGGTGACCGCGACTGAGCCGCAGTGACGACCCCCCGAGAAGGAAGCGGGGATTCTGAGGGCTGAGGCCGAGCCGGTGCGACTGAGGGCATAGGTGAAGACTGAGGGAAGGCGGAGCTAGCCGGAGCCGAAGGGGTGGAGGGCCGGAGGGCAGCGGACGGCCCGCAAGTCTGCAGCGGAGGCGTGTTGAGGTCTGACCCAGGCTGAGCCGATGGTCCGCGGGAGCCCAGCGAGGTCGAATGGCTGAAGGTCAACGCTGGAGTCGAGGGAGGAAGGAGCGTAGGCGCAGGAGCGAGGGCGACAGGTCGAGGTGAGTCTGAGCACTCCGAGGCTGGAGGCGGAGCTACGGGCTCAGACCGCCCAGGTGGGATTGGCTCCTCGCTGGTCCAAGGTGGAACCACGCCACTGAGAGGAGGTGACACAGAGGGACCAGTGGGAGACGATGACGACTGGGTGGTATCAGTGGCTGAGGACTGAGGACGGGCATAGAATGATGAGCAAAATCCAATGAAAAATAAAGCGCTACCAACAGTAGTCAGGAGAGGTGATGGGAGAGGGAGGCTGGGTGGGGTTAACTTGACTGAAGATGATGATAGATATACAGGTGAGTTCATGGGTTAACAGGGATCCAACTCTCCGGGTTCTTGAAAAATGTCCAGTAAGTCTAGCTGGTACTCACTCTCAGTGGCGGGAGGGTGGGCGTGGCTCACTTCCATTCCCTCGAACTCCACGAGGACTCCCACGGCGATGGACGGTGTTACCGGCTCACACCCCAGGTCAGACTCTCCGGGATGCTTCGGCTCCGGGGCGATAGCAGGCACTGTCCTTCCTTCTTCGGGCTCTGGCTCACATGTCACGGCAGGCGGAAGCTTCAAGTCTGCGGGGGGCTCAGGCGTGAGATCCGTCGATCGGGGTGGTGGTGATGGGCTAGGCTCTGGTTCGGGCTGTGGCGGCTGTATGGATCGGGGGTAGACACTCTCCAGACACCTGACGACGGCCTCCCTCCAGCAAAGTCCTTGGGTGTCTGGGAGGTCTATGGGATGGTGGAAGTTTACCCCGATCCAATACAGTGATTTCAGCGTCTCGTCGTCGTAGGGAGAGCGATCGGCGAGACGGCAGAACTCCACGGTGAAGTCCAATATGTTCTCACTGCTACTGGCCAATGCAGCGATCTTCGCTGCAAAATCCATTTCTTGGTCCGGTCTTCTGTAACGCTGTGTGCTCAGGCAGATGAGGACGACGAGGAATCAGGTTCAAACACAGTTTAATAAGAATAAATCAGAACAGGAACAGGGATTAACACATTCAACAATATACGAGACCGGACAAGGAACAACAGACAGGCAGGAACTTAAGTAGTGCAAATGATGAGGTGCTTAATGATGAACAGCTGACACGGGTGTACTCATAATGACGGTGACCATGGAGACGGAAGACAGGCGGGAACACAAACAATGGAACGTGACAGATGAAAACCAAACTGAAAGTCCATGAAAACTGAAACTAATGTGACAAGTGTACATTTCATTTTTTGATTTATTTTATGTTCAAAAGGCATACCTTTTTGTTGTCTGATCTAGGGATGGGCAATATGATATTTATACCACGATATGAGTAATTTTATTTCACGATAACAATATATATGTAATGGTGTTGTTCAGTCACATGAAGGATAAGATCAAATTCCAATAATTAGTCTTTTAATAATAAACCAAACACTCTGGAGAAAATGAAAACAGGCAGATGAACAAAAAACCACACATAGTGTCACGAGAACCGATAAGAGACTGAACTTAACAAGGGTTACATATATACACAGGACTTAGAGTACGTTTACATGACAACAATGTACTAAAACACAGTAAAGTTTTTCCTTTGCGTTTTTCGAGTACAGATGACAACGTTGTCCAAACGATCCCTGTTCACATGAATCCAAGAAAACAACTAAAAACATTGTATTATGCATGTCAGGCCAGTAGTTGGCGATGTCACTTTGTAAAGAAACACTACCCGTCTATAGACTGAACACGTAATACACATGCCCATGAGAGCGATTCAAAAGCATACGGGGCTGTCTGCTCTCTAATCACTCTATGTCCTGCGCAGAACAGCTTCAAGTCAAACACACCTTAGGTCAACTAAGGAAGGCAGGAAATGAACACAGGAACTGGGAACACAAAACTAAGCCAAAACAGAACATAAACCTGACAATATGTCACAATATAGTTATTTTTGCTGGAAATAAGGTTGCTTTGTGTAACTGCACTTGAATGATAATAATAATACATTTTATTTATAGTGTGCCTTTCTCAAACTCAAAGTGCTACAACATGTACAACATGAGATGATAAATCAAACAAAGCAAAAATACATCATATCAAAAAATACACAGTAATAAATTATCAATTAAAAGCTTGACTAAAAAGATGTGTCTTAAGTAGTTTCTTAAAACAATCCAAAGATGTAGCATTCCTAATAGATGCAGGTAATGAGTTACATAACTTAGGGGCATTGTAGGAAAAGGACCACTTGGTGATGTAAGGCTTGGATGCAGTTGCTTGGCCATGGAAACCCATTCCATGAAGCTCTCTACACACTGTTCTTGAGGTAATTTGAAGGCCACACGAAGTTTGGAGGCCTGTGGCTATTGACTGTGCAGAAAGTTAGCGACTTCTGCGCAATGTGCGCCTCAGCATGCACGGACCCTGCTCTGTGAATTTACGGTGGCCTACCACTTCGTGGCTGAGTTGCTGTTGTTCCCAATTGCTTCCAATTTGTTATAATACCACTAACAGTTGACCATGGAATATTTAGTAGTGAGGAAATTTCACGAATGGACTTATTACACAGGTGGCAACCTATCATGGTACCAGGCTTGAATTCATTGAGCTCCTGAGAGCGACCCATTCTTTCACAAATGTTTGTAGAAGCAGTCTGCATGCCTAGGTGCTTGATTTTATACACCTGTGGCCATGGAAGTGATCGGAACACCTGAATTCAATGATTTGGAGTGGTGTCCCAATACTTTGGCAATAGAGTGTATCAGCAGTATCACTCCCAGGCTTTTTAAGAACTGACGTCACTGCTGCCATCTTTAAAGCAGTTTTTCAAAACAGTAATAGGGAGGGGATCAAGTATAGTTGAATTCACTGACAAAACAAGTTTGGAAATAAAACCAAAATCAGCAGCATTGAAACTTGCAAAAACAACACCAGAGAAATTAGGAGGATGCAACTCAAGTTCAGAAGCATCATCACAGGTAATAACGCTATAAATATTCTCTATTTTGGATGAAAAACAATTGAGAAAGTCATTACACTGCTCAGTGGTGGAACAATTGATATTACTAGGAGGTTTAATAAGATTATTGACTGTTCTAAACAGAACTCTGGGATTAGAGATGTCACCACTAATAATAGCAGAATAATATGCCACTTTTGCAGCTTTGAGAGCAGTATGATACTCAATGTGATGCTGATCAAACATTGATCTATGAACTGTTAGGCCAGATTGTTTGTATTTCCGCTCTAACTGCCAGCCTAAAGACTTCATTTGGCGTAACTCAGTTGTATACCAAGGAGATGATTAACAACACGTTTTTTTTCAGAGGGGCAAACTCATCCAGAACAGATGTAATAGCAGCGTTATATTGGTCAATGGAGGCCATAACTGGTAAGCCACCAATAGTATGACTAAGATGGTCAAGATCAATATCACTGATTTTCCTAAAACTGATAACATGTTCTTTCACAGTCTGCAAAGAAGGAGGAGTCAGATTGAACGTAGCTTGTGGTCACTTATACAAACATCAGTACACTCAAGTTGTTCAATAATTACTCCTGAAGTGCAAACCAGATCTAATATATGACCGTGTTTATGTGTCAGAAAGTTAACATGCTGGGTGAAGTTAAAACATTCTAGAGTATCCATAAAGCTCATAGTGTTATTACAATCCAAGTTGTCAACATGAATGTTTAAATCCCCAGTTAAAAGAATAACTGGGCAGATTGCACTGGCAAGTGTCAAAAGCTCAGTAAGTTATGAAAAAAAAAAAAAAAAAAAAGAATTAAGTTTGGAAGGACGATAGATGTTAAAGACAAGAACTGGTGGTTTAAATAGTTTAAAATCACTTGAAAGTTTAAACTGGCAAAGCTTAAATGCATGAAAAGGATACATTTTTATGACAAAGCAACACTGCAATGTGACTGTCACAAATCAAGCCTCTGTGGCTCCCTCCGATCACCGCCAGAGGGCGCCTTCACCCGAGTATTGATCTCCCTCTTGGACTCCATTTCCCATCATCCTGTACCTGGTGCTGATTATACGCACACCTGTAGCCAATCCTGTGGACTATTTAACCAGCACGCTCACACACACTCTCTGTGAAGTTTTGCTTTGCTGTGGCTAACAACTCTGAGTGTTTATTCCTGTTTACTATATCCCCGTGTATGACCCTGGACTGTTACCCTGTTTTACGATACCTCACTGCCTGCCTTGATTACTGCTCTTTGTCTGCCTGGATTGTGTTTATACTAATTGCTGCCTGCCCTGATCCACTGCCTGGTTTAAGATTACGCCTCTGCTTTGCCTTGTTTGTACCTGACGCTGTTGATCGACCCCAGAAAACTTCACCAGAAACCGATCCAGTAGCTTTATATCAACTGTCGTCGGAAGTATCAGCACAAGCGAACATCCTTGCAGCCCATCGGCAACAACTGAACCGTTTGACCTCGCTAACTGAGGAATTGGTCAAGACGCTGCAAAGTTTTCAACTCCCCGCACCAGAACCAAGCCAAACGCCAGTTACGCCTGTGACTAACACTTCTACCATGACGACGACAACAACAAGCCCTCGCCTGGCATTTCCTGAGAAATTCGACGGATCCCCAGACAAATGTAAGGGCTTTTTACTTCAATGCTCCCTATTTGTACCACCCTGAGGGAGGTAAGGAGGCTGGCGAGCAGTTATTAGTTCTCCGTCAGGGGAGAAGCTCTGCTGCGGAGTATGCATTAACTTTCCGCACATTAGCGGCACAAACCGGCTGGGCGGACGCGCCCCTGAAACTGTTGTTTCGAAAAGGATTAAACCAGGAACTCCAGTCTGAGCTTGCTTGTCTCGATGAAGGGAGGAATTTGGATCAGTTTATTAATCTATCCATCCGGATTGATAATTTAATCCGTTCAAGACGCCCAACCAGGGTTTCTCCCGCACTCGCAGCTGTTCCCTCAACCTTACCTGACTCCGAGCCCATGCAGATTGGCTATACACGTCTCTCACCAGAGAAGGAGCATCGCATACGTCTAAAACTCTCTCTACTGTGGTCAGCCCAGCCATCTATGAGCTTCATGCCCTACTCGTCCTGCCCAAAGTAACCCCTCTGCGGTGAGTACACATATCCACACTTATAGTAATGTTGAGTTACCAGTTCTACTTACTGTAAATGGTAAATCTATTACCACCTCGGCCATGATAGATTCCGGGGCTGACACCTATCTTATTGATGCTGACTCATCTCATGACATTCCCTTAATCTCGTGTGACTCTGTGTTGGCAGTGGCAGCGCTAGATGGGGCCCCCTGGGGATGGGCCATGTTCACCACACCACAGGATCTCTTTCCAGATTGGAGCTCTGCATAAAGAAACGATCCGTTTGTTCCTGATTAACTCACCACAAAACCCACTCATCCTTGGCCTCCCCTGGCTCCAGAAACATAACCCACAAGTCTGCTGGTCAGAAAGACAAATTTCCCACTGGTCAGATTACTGTCTGCTCAACTGCATGCAGCCTGTCTCCCCCAACCATGACGCCTCTGTTCCCATTGTAGAGCACCCACCTATCTTCTCGGAGCTCCCTCCAGCGTATCATGATTTAACTGAGGCATTCAGTAAAATCAAAGCATCTCAATTACCCCCTCATTGTGATAGTGACTGCGCCATAGAACTGCTACCAGGAACCACGCCCCCTAGAGGCCGAATATTTCCTCTCTCCCAACCTGAATCTGACACATGAAAGCATATATTGAAGAGAAATTGTCCAAGGGCTTCATCCGGCCATCCACTTCTCCAGCATCAGCAGGCTTCTTCTTCGTGAGTAAGAAAGACGGCGGTTTACGCCCTTGTATTGATTATCGTGGACTCAATGAAATTACTGTCAAATTCCATTACCCACTGCCTCTAGTACCTGCAGCTCTCGAACAACTCCGCTCTGCCAAATACTTCACCAAACTCGACCTATGCAGCGCATACATCCTGATCCACATCCGTGAGGGGGACGAATACTTGGTTATGCCATTCGGGCTGGTCAATAGTCCTTCCGTGTTCCAGGCCTTCATCAACAATGTTTTTCGAGACATGCTGAACCGGTGGGTCATAGTTTATATTGACGACATTCTCATATACTGAAACTCTCTTGAGGACCATGAAAGACATGTTCGCTCTGTGCTGCAACGTTTAATCAAGCACCAGCTCTACGCCAAGGCGGAGAAATGCGAATTTCATCAAACTTCTGTTTCGTTCCTGGGTTACATCATCAGTCCAGAAGGGGTCGCCATGGACGATGCTAAATTACAGGCAGTTCTGAATTGGCCCCAACCAACCATGATAAAGGAGCTCCAACGATTTCTTGGTTTTGCCAATTTTTACAGACGTTTCATCAGAGGCTTCAGTACAATTGCAGCTCCCCTGACCACCATGCTTAGGAAGGGGGGAAGTTGACTACAATGGTCCACGGCAGCTATCAACTCCTTTCAGCTGCTTAAAGAACATTTCACAACAGCGCCCATACTGCACCACCCTGACCCTGAGCAGGAATTCATTGTTGAAATTGATGCTTCCAGCACTGGCATTGGAGCAGTTCTTTCGCAAAGACACGGTGATCCACCCAAACTAATCCCCTGTGCATTCTATTCCCGTAAACTCAACCCAGCAGAGCAGAACTATAACGTGGGAAATCGAGAACTGCTAGCCATGAAAGCGGCCTTCAAGGAATGGCGTCACTGGCTAGAGGGGGCTAAACTTCCATTCCTGGTGCTAACAGATAACCGTAACCTGGAATATCTGCGCTCAGCTAAACGTCTCGACCCAAGGCAGGCTAGATGGGCACTATTCTTCACACATTTCAAGTTCACAGTTACCTGTCGGCCCGGCTCTAAGAATGTCAAGGCAGATGCTTTGTCCAGGCAGTTTGAATCCTCTGCAGACCCCCTTTCTAACGAACCCATTATTGCACCCACACTCGTCATAGCTCCAGGTCCAGGCCCAGGTCACTGACCCATCACCACCACACACCTGACCTACGTCCCGGCCACACTACGTGACAAGGTAATCCAGTTGGTACACAGCACACCTAGTTCTGGACATCCAGGCATCAATGCAACTGGCCATCTTTACAGTCAGATACCATTGCTTACATCCAGAGATGTGCAACCTGTCAAATGTCCAAGTCTTCTCGTCCGGTTCCTGCCGGTCTCCTCCAGCCATAACCCATTCCACAACGGGCGTGGTCTCACATAGCCATCGATTTTGTTACTGATCTCCCTAACCCTTAGGGTCACACCACCATACTCACCGTGATTGACCGGTTCTCCAAGGCCTGTCGTCTCATCCCATTACCAAAGTTGCCTTCAGCCCTGGAGACTGCTGAACATTTATGCAATTGTGTGTTCCGTTTCTATGGCCTTCCAGAGGACATTGTGTCAAATCGGGGACCCCAGTTTACCTCTCGAGTATGGCCGGCCTTCTTTCAGAAGCTCAACATTAACATCAGCTTAACCTCTGGCTACCACCCACAGTCCAATGGTCAGGTGGAATGCCTCAACCAAGAACTCACTCAGTTCCTCAGATCATACTGTCACCGTAACTAAACGGATTGGAGTCGATTTCTACTCTGGGCTGAATATGCACAAAATTCAATCCGTAAACCTTCCACTGGATTAACTCCATTTCAATGTCTGCTCGGCTATCAACCCCCTCTCTTCCCCTGGTCAGGCGAACCCACTGAACTTCCAGCAGTAAATGATTGGCTACAATGAAGTGAGGATGTGTGGAACGAAGCACATGTGCATTTCCAAAGAGCAGTAAGATGTCAAAAAGAACAAGCTGATCACTCATGCCGCCCTCACCCCAACTACCGCCCTGGACAATGGGTCTCGCTATCAACACGGGATCTTCGACTCCGGTTACCATGCAGGAAACTCTGCCCCAGGTACGTGGGTCCTTTCAAAATAATAAGACAAATAATTGCTGTTTCTTTCCGTCTATCACTGCCATCCAATTACCGTATCTCACCCACGTTTCACGTCTCCCTGCTTAAGCCTGCTGGTGGTCCGAGAGGAGAGGAGAACCCAGAGGGGACTGGTGACCAGAGACCTCCACCCATCATCGTGGAAGGCGAGGAGGCTTACCAAGTGCATGAACTGCTAGATTCCAGACGCCGGGGCAGAACTCTGCAATACCTTGTGGACTGGGAGGTGTTCGGTATGGAGGAGCGGTCGTGGGTCAACTCGGATGACATCCTAGACCCTTCACTTACTGCTGACTTTCATCTGACCCATCCGGACAAACCGGACCCTCGACCTCATGGAAGACCCAGGCGTCGATTTCCTCCTCGCATCAGGAGCCGCTTGCAGGGTGGGGGCTCTGTCACAAATCAAGCCTCTGTGGCTCCCACCGATCGCCGCCAGAGGGCACCTTCACACAAGTATTGATCTCCCTCTTGGACTCCATTTCCAATCATCCCGTACCTGGTGCTGATTACACGCACACCTGTAGCCAATCCCGTGGACTATTTAACCAGCACGCTCACACACTCTCTGCGAAGTTTTGTTTTGCCATGGCTAACAACTCTGAGTGTTTGTTCCTGTTTACTATATCCCCATGTATGACCCTGGACTGTTACCCTGTTTTACGATACCTCGCTGCCTGCCTGCTCTTTGTCTGCCTGGATTGTGTTTATACTGATTGCTGCCTGCCCTGATCCACTGCCTGGTTTTAGATTACGCCTCTGCTTTGCCCTGTTTGTACCTGACGCTGTTGATCGACCCCTGCCTGTTTGTTCTCCGAAATATCTGTTAATAAAGCTGCACATGGATCCCAACTCTGTTGACTCAGCGTTACAGTGACGTGAATCTACTGCAACACAAACAAATAATACAAAATTGTTGTGAAATTTCTACCTGTTTTGCTATGTTTTATCAAAAGAGTCATTAAAAATGGCAGCTGCAAATACAAGTTGAGTTTGTGTTTATCTGATTCATAGATTTCATGCATAAAGAAAATAGCTGAATTGCTGTCATGCTGTCGCCTTTCAGAAATTTAAATGCTTCAAGCCAATTGATGTTAATCATTCATACCTTCTTTAAAGTGCAATTAGCTCTTAGCCATGTTGCTACAGTAACTTTCTCCAAAATCTCGCTCTTCAAAGACAAGATTCTGCCATCCTTAATGTGTAAAATGATTTACAGGCAAAGCGCTTCTGATTTTCTATTGATCTTTAATTTACGTTCAAGTTGCTTTCTTTTTTTTTTTTTTTTTGCCATTTACAGAGTCTCAGGCTTATAATAATAAAAAAAAAAAAATGATAGTGTTGTTTGTTGATGTGACGCGAGAGCGAGACGGTAAAAAACTAAAGCAATTGGTTGTTTGCTTTTTCATATTTTCTGACTAAATCAAAAACCAAAATGTCTCATACAGACACATATTTGGAGGATGATTATGAGCTATTTCAGTCCGCAATTACTACCAAAGGCAAGCAGTTTTTACTAGACAAATCACAGATACCTAATGCTTGCATGTCAGCACGTAAAAGCACATGTCCGTGTGCAGGGTACACGATCCCAGGCACGACAACCTAATCACTGGCCGCTCAATCTAAACTTAGAATAGAACCACAAACAAGACCAAAATAAAGACTAGCAGATAAAACACATGAAACTAAATGACACATGCAGTGGAGTTTGGCCTAATCACTTTCACTTTTCTCCTCTATACATCAAGGGCTGCCGGACGAGAGAGTTTAAGGATAAACAGAGGCAGCGTTATTAGGCATTGCTCTATGTGTTTCATGATCAGTGGACGTGAGCAATAGCAGACGTGTCCACGTCACATGTACAACCCTTTTTCTTTTGATTTCCGTCTACAGATCAGAGAGGGGGAGCCACTGTTTTTACTTCAAGAGGGTTAAAAACACTTACTCATCCAGCCTTTTATGTTGTTTTTTCGATAATTCGAAGCAGGTAATTGCGTTCAACATATGGAATTATGCAACAAGAACCTTTAGTCAGTAAATTACATTTTCAAGCAGGTACAAGGACCTATTGAAACTTTCTTTTGAATTAAATATAGCTTTGTATTTTCATATCACATTAACCAAGGAGGTCAAAATATAAAACAGAATGCTTTACTGTGCCAAGGACTGAGTGCAAGTTCACTTTTTGTTTTTGCACCGATGCAAGCAATCTTCTGGGAATGCATGAATTAAACTACAATTTAAAAACACAAAGAAAGAAATGAGATCTTGAATGACTTTTGCTGTCTTTTTTAAAGTTAATCCATTTTTGGTTGATCCAACGTATCCTATTATTCCGAGTCAGCAAACCGGCTGATTTATAGGAAAGTAAAGATGCTTCTAGAGCAATATATTTCCCAAAAGACAGAGAAAAGAGCAGTTTTAGAACCGGATAATCTCTTTATAATAATTGTATTTACAGAGTTTTTGCATTTACACGCAAACAATTTAATGCTGAATTTAATGAAAGTGTCAAGTGGTTCCAAACCCATGAGCTGAGTAAAATAAATGTAAATTCAAACCCATTTTAAACTACAAGAGATGGATTACATTTACAAAATTTATAGTGCAGAAGATCAGCATATTTATTAAGTCCAACATTAGTATATTTGGTTGAAAAAACAAAACAGTAAATTAGTTGAGACATGACAATATTAATATTAATGGTCCAAATGAAGCATGACAAACTAATATAATAAGTAAACTGTAAGGGGTGGGGGGGTTGCTAACTTAAGAAAAAGGTTAAGTAAACATACATTTTACATCCATCTAACCTATTAATAAAAATGTTCTGGTCTAGACTATACGTCATTGTCACTGTATAGGGGGTGACCACCTCTGAGCATATCACCGAAACAGAACACTGCACAAACAACAGATAAACTTCAGAAACACTGCAGCCTTCTCAAACAACATGTTGGTGCTCCTTAAAAATTTACAGCAACCTTGACAAAACCTGCAAGGAAACCCAGAGTTAAATGTTTTAGCAGATTTTGAGGGGGTTGAAATCTGATTGAACCCCATGAAGTGAAGACACTATAGCTGAAAGTTTGAAATGGATTACTCTTGCACTTCCATTAACTTTACTGACAGTATTTTGTACAGATGATAAATGTCTCTCAGCTGGTGGGTGATGAAGTGCTTGGAGCTTTTTTTTAAGATTTTTGGAAATGCAATGTAGAGAGGAGATCTTTACTGTGGGAGTAACAAATTGAAAAGAGAGGAGGAGGAAGAGGAAGTAACACCTGAGGGCAGCGCTTTTCTTCAGATGGCTCCTTTCAATAATCTTGAGCTAAGAGACAGTGAGGGTAATCGGAGTAAAAGACAGTTGCATCCGAGATCACATACTATAGGTACAACTACATTTGGTTTGATATTTGCTTCGTGACTGTTAAAAAAAGTATTTTCTATATAGTATGAATGTGAATGAAATTTGAATGTACTACATTCGCCATGTTGTCACTGTCATGTGTCCTACGGCGTCAGTTGTGTTGCTTTGCTGTCATTCACAACTCCTCTCTCGTAGCCTCATGGGATAGTAGAGTGTCCAGTGGACGCGGCAGAACCTGATTTCACCAAGTACAACATGTACCTGGATCTTTGTTGATCCTGGAAAGACACTGCAGTCAACCAATCAGATTTGAGCGACAAGTTTATAGTTTTTCGCAATTTTCGCCTATTGTTTTATGAATTTGGGCATAGTAATTGGCTCCTGTACTGTTTTTTGTGTACTTTATAGTATGGAAGTAGGCATATTCAGAGGCAGGGATAATATTTGTTATTGTATTCTAAAAATTCTTCCTCTATTCATCTGTTTCATGTGATGTTACTGTATGACCAAGCCATCATATTTATAACTGGAAGTTATCAATATATCAGCATGTTATGAGGCATGGGATGCTAAAATAGCCATCCAAATGTTGATAAAGCAGTGTTATTTTAGTATCATTTATATATATTTATAGTATTTATTAATTTTTGAATAAGCGTTTATTTTTATATTTTCAGTTTTCATTTTAATGTTAGGATTTTTATGTGCTTTTGTCATATTTTTTAATATTTCTATTTAACTTTAATTTACTTTATTACTTCAGCTTTAGTTTTAGTACTTTTAATATTTCAACTTAACTTTATCACAGTTAGTTGCCAAGGAGACATTTCTAATTTACATTTAAGTTTTTCATCTAATATTTATATTTTATTTTAAGCTTTATTTTAATTACTGTTTTTTTATAAATAGTTTTTGTTTTAGCTAACAATAACAACACTGCATAGAGTGATTTATGACATATTAAAGTTTATTTTTTCATCTCTCATCAAGAGCCAAGATGGATTGTTAATGTCAGATATGCAAATGTCAGATTTGGTATCATCTTTTTTTTTGTGGGATGGTATGGATCAAAACCAACAAATCAATATTGTTTTCTATAATACAATAATTCTTCTCAGATGTTCTCAGAGTCCTTCGCCATTGTTTTCCCCCACTAATGTCATAAATATGGCAGCAGTGAGTAAAAGGTCCAGTGACTAAAACAGATGAATACAGAAGAAGCACTTCATCCTCCGAAGTACTTATATAACACTGTGTTATCTAAAGTTCTCATTTTGGATTGGCCATCTGCTCTTGCCATCATCATCTGTTATTAATGGCTACATCAGACATGGTGTCTTCCACAACGTAAAAATTTTAAATAAAAAGTTATTTCACCACACTGCATAACTCTCACAATCTCTCCTCTCTCTCAACTCACATTATGGCCTGCTCTCATAATTTAAAATAATGTTTCCTGCAAATGTAATGACTCGCAGAGATTAAGGGTTTACATTTCCTCTTCCATATGTCCCGGGCAGGTTCAAGAGTGCAATCATAATGTAGCTGAATAAGTGATCTTGTTCCCCCTCTGATGTTTATGTAATATTTTGGCTAATTTTATGCTGTTTTAGCTACCAATAAGAGTATAGCTGTCACATTGGGAGTCACAGAGAACAGAGGTTAAATATCTAGTTGGAGCTTCATTAAGTAAAGAAACAACAAACAAACTAGAGAACCAAATAAAATGTGAACTGAAATTCACAGAAACTCATTAAAATATAAATTATATCAAAGTTTGAGATAAACAAACGACGGATGTAACAACCATCACTGGTCTCCCCTACTGATTTAAGGCTTATAATGACAGAAATAGACTATATGGACAAAAGTATTGGGACACACCTCTTAAAGGGTTAGTTCTCCCAAAAATAAAAATTCTGTCATTAATTACTCACCCTCATGTCGTTCCAAACCCGTAAGACCTTTGTTCATCTTCAGAACACAAATTAAGATATTTTTGATTAAATCCGAGGGGTATATGGCTCGTCCATAGACAGCAATATAATCAACACTTTCAAGGTCCAGAAAGGTACTAAAGACATCGATTAAACAGTCGACGTGACTGCAGTGGTTCAATCTTAATTTTATAAAGCGACGACAATACTTTTTGAGCGCAAAAACAAAACAAAAATAACTACTTTATTTAACAATCTCTTCTCTTCCCTGTCATTATCCTTATGTAGTTGCCGTAGTAAGCACAGTGAAGGCTTCTGTGTTTATGTCTGAATGCCGGCTTAGTATTGGCCAAAGCTGATCACGTGAGCAGTCGCCGTTCTGACATAGAACCTGGAAGCGCTGAACGTAAACAACGTATGAGAATAACACAGAAGGGAAGATATTGTTGAATAAAGTCGTTATTTTTGTTTTGTTTTTTGCGCAAAAAAGTATTCTCGTCGCTTTATAAAATTAAGGTTGAACCACTGCAGTCCTGTAGACTATTTTAATGATGTCTTTAGTACCTTTCTGGACCTTGAAAGTGGTGATTATATTGCTGTCTATGGACGAGTCATACACCTCTCAGATTTCACCAAAATATCTTAATTTGTGTTCCGAAGATGAACGAAGGTCTTACGGGTGTGGAATGACATGAGGGTGAGTAATTGTTGACAGAATTTTCATTTTTCGGTGAATTAATCCAATCAGACCCATTGCCATGGGTGTATAAAATCAAGCACCTAGCCATGCAGTCTGCATTTACAAACATTTGTGAAAAAGAGCTCAGTGAATTCAAGTCTGGTACTTTGATAGGATGCCACCTTTATAATGGCATTAATATCAGCAAAAAAAACTGTGCGGTGGAAACTTAATGGAATGGGTTTCCATGGCCAAGCAACAGCATGCAAGCCTCACATCACAAGTACAATGCCAAGCGCTGGATGGATTGGTGAAAAGCACACTGCCACTGGACTCTGGAGCAGTGGAAATGTGTTCTGTGGAGTGATGAATCACGCTTCTCTGTTTGGCAGTCTGATGGGCGAGTCTGGGTTTGGCGGATACCAGGAAAACATTACCTGCCTTACTGCATTGAGCCAACTTTAAAGTTTGGTGGAGGAGGGATAATGGTATGGGGTACACCTCTATGCCCCTTACTTCCAGTGAAGGGAAATCTTAATGCTTCAGCATACCAAGACATTTTGGTCAATGCCATGATTCCAACTATACAACATTGCACAAATCAAGGTCCATAAAGACATGGCTGGATGAGTTTGGTGTGGAAGAACTTGACCTGCCCACACAAAGTCCTAACCTTAACCCCATTGAACAACTTTAAGATGAACTGAACAGTGCGAGCCAGGCTTTTTCGTCCAACATCAGTGCCAGACCTCACAAATACTCTACTGCTCTATTTTTTTTTTTTTTTTTTTTTTAGAATGCAATGTCATTACAGTCCCTGTTATTATAATGGCCAGGTGTCCC
Organism: Mylopharyngodon piceus; assembly: GCA_039654765.1. Lineage (NCBI taxonomy): Eukaryota > Metazoa > Chordata > Actinopteri > Cypriniformes > Xenocyprididae > Mylopharyngodon > Mylopharyngodon piceus. The sequence continues at coordinate 22,010,676 of CM077453.1, read as the reverse complement.
AATACTTTTGTCCATATAGTGTATAAAGAAAAAAGACAAAGGAACAACAACCAAAAAAATCCTTTTATTCTGAATCTCTGACTTTTCAGAATGAAGGGTGAAGGAAATAAAATGTAGTCATGTCGGTTGGGAACATGGAGCTTGTTTTTGATGAATGCTTGTGCCATGACATTTCGAGCTTGGGCAACTGTTGACAATTTTTGTTATTCATGTCCCTCATAAAGAAACTAAATTAGATACGTAAAATCATCAAAAACTGGCTAAAAAGGAACTGGTTTGCCAGGGTACCACCATAAATTCTTCTGCCGTGAAGTCAGTAATCAAATCAGTTCTTTCCCCAGATATTACATTTGTAATGCAAATGTGATTGATGTTGCTTATGCCTGAGCAGAATAAAAGCAGACAGGGGAAAAACTGATGGGTGGAATATATGAATTAAAAATACTGAACATATTTCTCAGCATTTTGTAACACCTTTATGAGTTTTGCCACCCCAAAGTGAACAGAACGTGCACACTGTTTGTGCTTTTGATTTTACTTAATGTTCTAAAGTATAAGTGGTTGCATGAAAATTATTTAGCTACATTTAGATATATAGTATTAGTTGAATTTACTCGTTGGTTTTTGGTTATATCATCTCAATTATACAGAGTAAAGTGATTAATTTAAACCATATCATACTTATTCCATATAAATGAATACTGTATATGAGACCGCTAATGGGAAATAAACACTTTATGCATGGTCTCAAGATGCCCACTCTCTCGCTTGCTCCACTGATTAAAAATGAATTGTGACCTGTGATGTACTTTACCGCCCCCTCTCACTATCTGTCTGCACTACAAAAATAGGATAAACGGTCTGTCCATAAAAAAGCATCTCATTAGAAACCAAAAATTCTGTACAGTAAAGGTCAAGTTAATAAAATAACGAAATAAAATACACCCCAACTCCTACATCCACTGACAACTGGCTCAACTGTATGAGTGTTTCACTTGCATTTGCGACTAAAAATAGATGTGTGCAAACTGTAAAATGTATTTAGGAGCATGTGTGCGAATAAAAAGCAGTTTGATAAAATTTTGGCCTGGTTTCACAGACAGGGCTTAGATTAAGCCAGGATTAGGCCTTTGTTAAATTAGGACATTAAAGTAACTTTTATAAATGTGCCTTAGAAAGAAAAAAAAAACAAACAAAAAAAAACATTACTGGTGTGCATCTTGAGACAAAACAATGGCACTGACATATTTAAAGATTATGTCAGTGCAAGTTGCTTTCAGTAAAGACAGCTCAAATATAAATTTTAGTCTGCGACTGTGAAACCGGGCATTAAAGGGTTAGTTCACCCAAAAATGAAAATTATCCCATGATTTTCTCGCCCTCAAGCCATCCTAGGTGTATATGACTATCTTCTTTCAGATGAACACAATCAGAGATATATTTAAAAATGTTCTTGCTCCTCGAAGCTTTATAATGGTTGTGAATGGGGGGTCACATTTTGAAGCAAAAATAAAATGCATCCATCCATAATAAAAGTAATCCATACGGCTCCAGGGGGTTAATAAAGGCCTTTTGAAGTGAAGCGATGGGTTTTTTGTAACAAAAATATCCATATTTAAAACTTAATTAACTATACTATCTAGCTTCTGACATACGGCTGTATGCCTCGATTTGCGGCGATTGAGCAACCTCTGACCCGTCGCAATGACGAACGTGGAAGCGCAGAGGACAGAGCAAAACAAAACACCAGTCATGAATTAGAAATCTAAAACAAGAATTAAAGAGAAATGTCAGAGGATTTCGAATTAAGAGAAGAGGAGCTTGAGTTTGTTGCCCAGCCCTATTTGTTTGAACTGCGAGAGGCGTCTAAGCTTACACTATTCTGACATCCTGCGTCATACATCACGTCAGGGAGTTACTCATTTGGCACAAGTTAACTTGTGCGTACGGTTGTCCGCCGGAAGCTAGTTATTTGAATTTATAAAGTTTTAAAGATGGATATTTTTCCACTGGAGCCGTATGGATTACTTTTATTATGAATGGATGCATTTTATTTTTGCTTAAAAATGTGGCCCCCCCTTCACAACCATTATAAAGCTTCGAGGAGCAAGAACATTTTTAAATATATCTCTGATTGTGTTCATCTGAAAGAAGATAGTCATATACACCTAGGATGGCTTGAGGGTGAGTAAATCATGGGATAATTTTCATTTTTGGGTGAACTAACCCTTTAAGGTCATGGTGTAACAAACGTCTTACTGATCATTTTAAGAGGTCTTAAATTTCGGGATGGAAAAACAGGAATCGCAATGCAGCCCAATGTGACAAATGGATAAAAGTGCTGCATGTTTCAAAGTAAAAAATGTGGTGCAGTAGTGGTTTTTGAGATATTCTCAATCAATGCCAATAGATTGCTTAATTATGATCTACTGTTAATGAATTGTATCAATATTTAATGTATTTCTGGGACTAAGAACATTATTTAACACATTATTGTATAGATTTAACAAGTGTCGGTACAATCTGTTTATTTACAGTTACACACACACAGATTTTAAACTAGGCCTATAAATAATTACATAGTTATTAAATACAGCTTGAATGAGATAAATCAAGACTTTCCTTGTGTAACCCCTCCTGTACTAACCGCCTGCTCAAAGTGGGACTCGAACCCCGGTCCACCGGTATGGGAGTTGGGCCTTCTAACAAGGAGGCTAAAGACCGCAGTCTCTAACGTCAGTCGCTAGAGCACCTCTTGAGATCAGAGGAGTGAAGTTTACATGCACAGCTCTTACCGGCCTACGTCCATTACACTTGCATAAACTTTTTAAAAATGTGTTACATTTACACAAAAAAGTTTTAGCCTATTAGTCTCAGTTAGGAAACAAAACCATAAGGATTTTATTCATATCTCCGCAACAGTAAAGAATGAGACTCCAAATTGTACTGTTTCCTTTAATGGTCTGTGAGAAGCCATAAAGAAAAACACCTAATTAAATACTTCAATGCCAGTTTTCGACATCTAGACACGTAGTTGCTTCTATGAATAATAAGCTCCTTTAACTCCAGTGCTCTCCTGCCCCTCAAAGCCAGCACAGCATGTTGACCGAGGTATTATCTGGTTAGTGCAGACCCACAATGCTTAGTCAGGTGAAACAGATACACAGACTGTACAAACACAAGCTCCATTCCATTCTTTTTTCCCTTCTTTACACGTACACACTTATGCCAGGATACATGGGAAAACCGTAATCCCCTGCAGTAAATTGAAGAATGACACAAAAACGAACACACAAGCACACATGTGCATAGCATGTCAGTCTGACGTTTATATGGCAGTGACTGTTTTCATTGCTATAACATGAAGGACCCAAGGACACATAGGCCCCATCAAACTAATAGGGACAGCTTTACGAGGGTCCCACAGTGTTTGTACACATCATGAACATAAAACCCCTGGAGTCTAAGAATCCCTTTTCCAAACAAACCCAGCATGAAAAAACACTACTCATACTGCCCTACATAATATTTTAGGGAAGATTTATGTTAAGTCTTTGTTGTCTCATTTAGATCAAAACAGACATGAGATGAAAACATCTAATATTGAGATGCATCACGTGACGTGAATGTTTAACGCGTTTAAATAGCTTTTTGTGGCAACATGGTGCAGCTGGTGGCCTCCATGTGTCCATTTATACTAATTTACTCTGATATCTAAAGATTAAAGGGAGGATTGGGGTTTTGAAGTTCTGTATGTGACGCCCGTGATAAATGGTCCTACAAGCCCTGTCTGTGACACAATATCTTATGATGTATAATCTAAGAGGCAAGCCAGTGGTCATGATAACTGATACTACTGATATACTGAACAAAGTAAAAAAAAAAAAAAAAACATTAAAAATTAATATTTTAATATACAGACATAATTAATTATTATTTATTCAAATATTTATTTTTGATTCATTTGATTTGTTTTTTAGCTAGTTATCACATTTCTTTTTTTTAAGTCACCATGAAATCAAAATGCACAATTCTTCCTCATAATCAAATTAACTCCAAAACCCCTTCCTTCTCACAGCCTCTTCTCTTCTCTGATGACACGTTTACTGGCGTGAGGGTGGGACAACCTGTCACTCACATGAGATCACAGCGATAGCAAACCACAACGATCAACCATCCAATCAATTCCTGATGGACAAAATCATGTCCCGCCCTACATTTTTTCTTGTTTGAGAAGCAGTTTCATTTGGATATACAGTATGTCACAATAAGGGGAGAAAAGACTATCGCAACTTCAGTTTAATGCCAACTTTAAGGATAGAAAATGCAATAGCATTTTTAGCTATATTTTAGCCAATTTTATACACTGCCCGGCCAAAAAAAAAAAAAAAATACAAATACTTAAGAATCTATGAATGGATCATTATTACAGTGATTATGTTTCTAGCATGTTTGGCAACGGTTTTTTTTAACCCTTAAAGATGGAGTATGTAGCTTTTCATTTCTTAAACAACCATGTAGGAAGACACATCATTGGCCATATTCCAGCATGACAATGTCAAGATTCACCAGGGTTAAAATTATGAAAGAATGGTTCAGAGAGCATGAAGAATCATTTTCACACATGAATTGGCATCTCTGAGTCCAGACCTTAAATTCATTGAAAGTCTTTGGGATGTGCTGGAGTAGACTTTACAGAGTGCTCACCTCTTGCATTGTCAATACAAGATATTGACCAAAAATTGATGCACCTCTTGATGGAAAAAACATCACAACATTTATTTCCATCGAGAGGTGCATAGTTTTTTGGTCATGATCTTGTATTGACAATGCAAGAGGTGAGCACTCTGTAAAGTCTCCTCCAGCATATCCCAAAGACTTTCAATGAGGTTAAGGTCAGTGCCAATTCATGTGTGAAAATGATTCTTCATGCTCCCTCCCAACAATTCTTTTTCATAATTTGAGCCTGATGAATCTTTACATTGTCATCCTGGAATATGGCCAATGATACATCTTAATACATGGTTGTTTAAGAAAAGAAAAGCTACACACTCCATCTTTTAGGGTTAAAAGAACCGTTGCCAAACATATAACATGCTAGAAAAATAATAATCACTGTAATAATGATCCATCCATAGACTCTTAAGTATTTCCCTTTTAAAATCCAAACAGCGACTTTTTTTGGCCGGGCAGTGTATTTATTTATATTAGAAAATGAAAACAAAGAACTCTACAATAATCTGAAAATCTTCAGTAATTCAATAGCAACATTAGGTCTTATGGATATAATGGACCATAATCTTACATGTGTAAAGATGCCGCTGCCCTCCGCTGATGTTCATTTCTACTGTGATTTTTCACAATTTGAGCTTCAATGATGAGTAAATTACACTATACAGCGAGAGCAAATGATTTTACTTTTTAAACATCCCAATTGGTTTAATTTATAAATACATTATAACTATATGGTTTTACTGAAAATATCCCAATCGGCTCTGAATGTTCTGGTCAATTTTGAAGAATGAAACAATTAAAATGTCAAAATGAATAAATTTGTTAACTGTGTTAACAGTATTACACATAATTAAGTGCATGCTTTTTATTTTATATTTAGCTTAAGTTCTGTAACACAGAAACACTACAAATCTCACCGAGTAATGGGCTTAATTCACTGCAAACATCACAAAAACACATAAGATAAACACAAACAAACACACATAAACAGCTATTGGCAAGAATAGAGCCTAAAAAGGGCCAAAAACCAAACCGAAGCATGACGGATGTCCGTTTGCCTGAGCAAAATATCAGCCCCAGAGTGCAGTCGTGCATAACATTAAACAAAAGCCATGAGAAACGGAATAATCAACACGTACACAATCGGAAGAAAAACCAACAGCGCTCAAATACAAAAGCCTGTTGCATGCCACAATTACACATGGTAAACTAAAACATACAAACACTTTCTCTCTCTTCCACTAGCTGATAAGCCAATCAGAAGCCAGTATTCCTGGTTGTGAGCTTTGATGGATGGCCATTAGTAACATGCCAGGACCATCACAGGGGGAAACTGCTCTGATTAATGTTCAGGGAGTTCAGAGCACACACACAAACAAGTATGAAAACATAAATGCACTAACAAATACTTACTAATTCAAATGTGTACACAAAAACATACATATTAAAAAAGATCCTCATACATATTCACACAGAGAACCACACCAGAAAACACACATGAAGAAATATGCACATATCTGAAAGGCATCACATTAGCACGTTAGTGCAACGTCTGACCAGGGGAAGGGAAGTCTTCCCTTCAGTGATATTTATAGAGGGACCAAGTCCCCAGAGAGAGTGTGCAAACACAGAGACTCTACACACGAGGAAAATACAGTCATATGCATGACCACATGGGTATTTGTTGAAGACACGTTGACAAAACAGGAAAGCGCACAACATATTGCTATTTGTGCAGTGACTCATCGAAATGCATTGAGGAACGCTGATGTTTGCCGTCCAATAATTATTAATCTCTCGAAATCAGTGTCTTCATACACATGAACATACGCACGTATGCACATGCTTGTAATTTCACTAATGCTCGTGATAATGGACTGCAAATTTCATCAGAAACAACGGGCTTTACCAAGAATGGGGTCGACACACCTGAGGCAAAGCCATGTTTGCCATTTTGTAATGTAATGATTTTATGATCCAACCATACATCAGGTTTGCTATCCTGGCTTCATCAAACTTTCAGGTCCCTAAAGAAAACACAAGCCAAATGTGATTTTTCTGGTGGGGGTCACGCTTGGGTCCGTGAATTAACGCTTGCCAAGTGCCAAAAAGTGCAGAACTCGCCAGATGCTTGAGAGCAGCTACATAATATATAGTTTAAATCAAATTATATAACGATAGTCAGACCCCCACTGATGGAAGTGACAATAGTGATTCAAGTCAAAGACACACAAAACATCCATTAAAGAAAATGTCACAGCTTGCACTTTAACAACTTTAAGTTTTTTAGTGGGAAATTAACTGTTTTTTTCCATATACTGAGATGGCAGTTATGATATTCACAGACACTAGTTCATATTGCGATTTGATTAAGCATCCAGCCCTACTTTTGCTGTATTCATCCAAATTTTGCCAAATTCCGTGCCATTGCGCATTATACAGCGAATACCATTTTTATGGCTGCATTCCATGATTTCGGCCTATTTCTGCATTACAGAAATCATAGGGCCCTAGAAATATTCCTCACATTAAGAAACCGAGAAATGAAATGTATGAAAATGTTTGAAGCAAAAACATTAAAATCTGCTAAATAATTCTATTAGTATATAGAAGCTGTATACCAGCCATGTACTGTGTTCTTTGATAAAAGAATATTTAGAAAAAACTGGGTAAAATGCAGTTTTTATGGCTAGTAAGGAATAAGGCTTGAAAATTCATGCGCCATTGGCAACTTTTGCCATTAAATAAATAAATAAATAAATAATTGTTTTATGACAGTCTGGACTGCTAATAGAAAATGAGTGTGTGAAGCTGTTATGGATCCTCCCTATCCAGCAGCTGTCTCATTTTTCAGTTTAGTCTGAAATGACAGCAATCATTTCAGTAGCAGTGGTTCAGCATCACCCTGTCTTGCCCTGATGAATAATATCCTGTAAATGAATAATGTGTATGAAATGCCTTCATACATCACATTGTCTTGTCAGTGTCAAATGCCATGTTTAACTCCTAAAGGCAATCATTAATGAACTGTGAATTAAAAAGACGAACTTTACTCTCTCTAGAAAAGTCGTTGTGTTAATATCATTCACATAAAGAGATATATTGTGTTAGAGATGTTCAGAGATGCTCATTCAGCTTGTATAGTACATTGTCATTCTGTCTTTATACTGAACATGACATTTATACATTCTACTAACTAACTTTGCAACTACATCAGCTACCAGTCATTTGAGTATTAGTAGACTGACTGCTTATTTGCTAACTAGGGGTGGGTGATATACTCGTAGACGCTAACCGGTAGAAATTTGTGAGCAGCTAGAGATTTTGGACTATCGTCTCTATCGCGGTTACGCTCACGTGACATTGCTGTGCTGCGTCGTCATGAAAGCTTATCATTTGAATGCGTTTTTAAGCATTGCTGTTTAAAAACAAGTGATTTTAAACCATTGAAGCGCAATAAGCAAGAGAACTCATTTGGCTATATGCGTGCACTAGCTGATAGTTTCTGAGAGCTTTCTGAGAGCTGTCTGAGAGACGCGCGCACATAAAGCCGCTGCTCATAGAGCGTGTGAGTACTGAACTGAGTTCTTTTTGCCGCTTTTTTGGGCTCGAATGTTAAAATACACACACTTATGTGTCAAAATGCCCGCCTTTGCAAGTATCCTCGTAAACACAGTCATTTATGTCTTAAATGAACGTAAACAGTTCAGAAAGAAAATGCATGTGTAACAGTAGGATCTATATTGGATCCGTGCATTTGCTCTTAAAGTGACAGCAGCCTAATAAACATGCTGCTGTCTGTCATTAATGTTATTCAAACAACAAAAGTGAGAAAATATCTGAACCACTTTTATGACTTAAATAAGAATAAATGTATTTTTAATTTACATGAAAACTATGCAGTGTTTTTTATACATTTGATTACTTTATACAGTTTATGTAGTATTTCTTATTTCTAGTGCTTTAAGTTTTTCTGGTAGGTCTATTTCATTTGTGTCATTGTTCTATTGTAGTTTGTTGTCCTATTGTTTGTAATAAGTTTCTTTATTCTTATTTAATCACTGACTGTTTACTTGTCTTCAGTAAGCTTGAGGTTTTTTTTTCTTTGCTTAGGCTAGTATTAGTTTTATGATATTGAAATTGGTGACAAGAATTATAAAATTTCAATGGTATCAAAAAAATTTATACCATAAATACCTTATTCAAAGTAAATTAACTATATTGTGATATATATTATTATCATGAAATAAAATAACTCATATTGTGATATAGGATTTTGGTCATATTGCCCACCCTTATTTCAAATAAATTTTGTTATTTTGAACTTTCTATTAAGAACAAAATATTTCCACAAAAAATATTAAGCTGCTTACAACACTGATAATAAGAAATGTTTCTTGAGCAGCAAATCAGCATACTGTATTAGAATGATTTCTGAAGGATCATGTGACACTAAAGACTGGAGTAATGATGCTGAAAATGCAGCTTTGCATCACAGGAATAAATTACATTTAAAAATACATTAAAATATAAAACAGTCATTATAGTCATAAACTGTAATAATTCTTTAAAAAACATAAAAACTTGTAATGACCATAAACTTTTGAAAGAAGCGCATATTCTCAAATAAATAAATAGTTAAACAAACAAACAAATCAATCAATCAATCAACAAATCAACAAATCAATAAATAAAAACTTATTATCATACACATCTTTGTAAATTTAATTTGGTCTATGGATGCAAAAATCAATATCAGTTATCCACAATCTCAAAACTCTAACTGGCTTTTTCATTCTGCAGATCAGAACGCACAAGGGACAAAAAGTTTAAATAAACTGTCTACAATAATGCTTTTAGCTTGCACATAACAGAAGAACTGACATACACCCTGACCCTTCTGTGCCATTTTCAACATGAACAAATAACACAACTGGTAAACATATACACTACTGATAACTGCTTTTATTCTTTTCTATAGGCAAATTACCAGGAGCTTCAACAAATTACAGATGACAGAGAGAGTCTCATATATATGTGTAAAATTCCCAGAAGTACTCTGTGTTGATGCAGTCATATCTCCAGAACTGGAAACAGATTTACTGAACAACAAGAGAGAGAGCGAGAGAGAGAGAGAGAGAGAGAGAGAGAGAGGAAGAAAGAAGGGGTAAGAGTGCTGCCAGATTTATAGACAAGAAGAGGCAGAGAATTAAACAGAGGAAGTCACTTGGAAAAAGCAGCACTAATTCCAGAAGTGGCTCTCTGGGACACAAAACACGACACGAGAAAAAAAGGGAGAGCATGAATAAAAAAATGCAAAATAAATAAATAAATAAATAATAATCTACTAAAAGATGCATTTAGATATGGTGGTATGAAGCTAGCAAGGAACCACTTAAGAGGCACGTTTCTAATTTTCACAAAAAGAAATGAACAAACACTCAGAGAGGCTCTTCACCATATGCTATAATGAGTAGTGCATTAGAAACAGTGTGCCCAGGGACAAAACAGAATCAAGCTCTAGGGAAGCTGTATCGGTCAGAGGAAGTGCATCACTACTGCTTGTTAAAAAACTGATCTTTTTTTTTTTTTAATTTACTCAATTCAAATCCTTCTGTAATTGTAGTGTTAACACTAAAGCAGGGTGGGGCCGAGAGCCATGGGAAAGGAGCGAGGTCAGTGTGTACGAGTGCTAATGAGCATCACCTGCGCTCCACATCGGTTTCAAGTCTTACGGAGGGAGCTCCAGAAGGAAAAAAGGAGGAATGACGGCAGTGCAAGAAGCGAGAGGACTAGGCCTGGACTTTATGTTGTGTTTTATTATGTTTATAGTGCGCTAGGGCTGCCGCTTTACTTTCATCTTGATGTTTGTTTATTTTTGGATTAAAGTTATGTAGATCATTTGCAGGTTCCCTCCTCCTTCTTCCCTGAGCCTTTAACATTGTTACAAGGAATATGTGCGTTATGTAAAAGTCTTTCTATAATACAGGCATATACTGAGGCACGCAAACAAATTAAACAACTATCTTTAAAAATAGAATTCATTTTCACTAATAAACAATAACACCACACACGTTTACTATCTAAATGAGGACATTCCACAGACTTCTGTTTTAAATACTACAACCTAACCCTAACAGAAAACGTTTAAGTTTACTCACGTAACCATGGTTCCCTAAGATAATGGGAATGAGCCGACTGATAACCTGCGGGAGCAGGGTTATAGGAGGGAAGGCATAAAGGCGCCAACATGGCCATTTCAGAGCCAGTGCATCCATGTCCTTCGAGAAATAAATTTGGAAGTGGGATTTCTCTTTCGTCACAAAGAGGTCCACATCCGCCTGACCGAAGGTGCGCCATGTCCGCTCCCACATTCGAGGAGCCCGGCACGTGAACCCATTGGAGAAGACCGGCACAACCCCTCTGTGCCAACTGGAGAAGACAGCTCGCCAATCTGTATAGAGGGCGAGACCTGAGACCTCCTTGGTGGTTTATGAAGGCAACCACAGGACATGATGACCTCTGAGTTCTGGCTGGAACTCCTTGAAGGCCAGAATTAACGTCATCATTTCCAGGTGGTTGATATGCTAATTCGACATAGGAGTCGTCCATGAGCTGAAGGCTATCCTGCCGTCACTCAGGGCGCCCCAGCCTATCTTGGAGGCATCTGTCATGACTACTTTCCTACTGGCAACTGAACCCAGCAGCACCCTGTTTTGGTAAAAGTGGGGGCGATTTCCAAGGGACCAGGGCTCTGACACAACTCCTAATCTTTAAGGCGCACTCCTGAGAGAGCCAAGCCTTAATTTGGGCTGAGTTGAAGACTGCTCCCAGGAACGGAATCTGTTGGCTGGGAAGCAGCGAGCTCTTGCCAGTGTTAACCCTGAAACCCAAGTCTTGCTGGTGACTGAGGAACAGGGATCTGTGGGTGCATAGCTCCTGTTCTGATTGGGCTATAAGAAGCCAATCATCAAGATACTTGAGGATGCAGATTCCTGTCTGCCTCAGAGGGGAAAGAGCTGTGTCTATGCACTTCATGAAAGTACGCGGAGCTAGAAAGAGTCCGAAAAGAAGGACTGTATATTGTTAAGCCACCCCCTTGAATGCGAATCTCAAGAATGGTCTGTGATGGGATGCTATCTGGATGTGAAATTAGCCATCTTTCAGATCCACCGATATAAATCAATCCCCAGGGTGAATTTGCGTGAGGATTTGTTTGATAGTCAGCATTCTGAATAAGCCTGACTCGGAAATGGGGGAATCAAGAAGAGACGTCCTGTCAGCGTCCTTTGAGCTTGAGCCATAAGTGGTGCTCCAGCACCACTAGGCTAGAAATGGCATGGCCGATGGCTTCGGCGGTGACTTTAGTGGCACGCAGGGCCAAATCCATTGCACTGCACAGCTCTTTAAACAAAGCCAGTTCAGGTCCAGGCTCGTCCATATGGTGGAGAAGTTTGGCCTGGTATACTTGGAGAAACTGCCATGGTGTGCAATGCTGAGGCGGCCTGTCCATCGGCGGAGAATGCTCCAGAGGAGAGCGCTGATGTGGTCCTGCAGAGCGTAGAAGGATGCGCAGCTTTAGTCTTCCAGCCGATAGCCACGGGCGGGCAGAGATGCGCAGCGACAGCTTCTTCCACTGGTGGGAGCTTCGTGTAGCCCTTTTCTTTGGTGCCATCAACTGTGGAGAGAGCGGCCGAATAAGAAGAGTGGATGCGTGCCGAGTACGGGGGCGCGCCACATCTTATTGTGTTCCTGATGGACCTCTGGGAAGAAAGGGGCTGGGAGCTGACGAGGGGCCTGCTGGCGGCGCCCTGGCTGCAGGAACCACTCGTCGAGTAGGCTGCGGGCGGGCTCTTCTGGGGCCGACCAGTCCAAGCTGAGCTCTTCGACAGCTTTAGTGAGGACTTGCATCATTTCATAGTCCAAATGATGTCACGCTTCATCAGCCTGCTTAGGCAGCAGAGGGGCGGAGTCATTGCATTGTCAGTTCGCCCACTCTTCACAATCAGAAGCGGCAAGTGACACAGAGTCTAGTTCCTCCTCAGATCCGCCGAATGAGATCATGCCATTCACGCCAGATGAGGGGCGTTGATCTTCACGGGTGAAAAACACAGGGGAGTCGTCAACGTGAGGGGTGAGCGAGGCACGCAGGCACTGGGCTGACGTGAGCTTGCGTCCACCTCGCTGCTCAGCTGGGCAGCTTAGTTTCTTCTTTCACCTCGGCTCAAGAGGGCGATCTATGTGTGCGGTGTGGTGAGTTTCAGCTTCTCACGGTGCGAGCAGAAGAGCCGCCTCAGCGTGGGCATGACCCAGGCAAAAGGGGCACTCAGAGTGCTCATCCAGAGCAGGCAGGTGAGCCCTGCACGAGCGGCATTCATGGCATGACATTTGCAACAACGTTGCTGAAATTGCTCTAAATTTGCTCTTTTATGTATCGCCGGATGGCCACAGGGGAAAACGCTCAGTCAGCTTGCTTACAGAGCGCTGTTTTGGTCTGCTTGCTTGCAAAGTGATCAGCTTGCTTGCAGAGCTCTATCAGCTTGTCTGCAGAGTACCATTCAGTCAGCTTGCTGGCAGAGCGCCGCTGAGTCAGCTTGCTTGCAGAGTGTCCAACCCCACCCATTTTGGCGGGCTGAAATGCCATTTGTCTGTGAAACTCACAGACGTGAACCAATAAGGCTTCAGGATTTGGAGAAAACAGTTTTCCCCATAAGCGTCAGCTTAAAAGCAGACACAATGCGACCATATCGAAAGGGAACTTTCTACATTGCAACAATAAAAAGTTTTAGTTTTTAATTTTTAATTTATTTTTTCTCAAGTGAGGACATCCCCAAAAGAAGGATTTGTCAGATTTAGCACATTTCTGAAAAAAAAAAAAAAAAGTCCCCAAAATATGATTTAAATGTGTAGTAGGTAGACTCACACACTTAAAGGAAGGGTAGGTGATTTGGTTTAAAAACATTTTTTTTCTCATGCTGGTTAAAAGTTGCTTCGCATCCTGATAGCAATCATTACATTAAGTGGTCTACATGTATTTATATGTACTTTATATGTACTAATATACTGTACGTATATTGTCAGTGGAAAGGTGTAGGATCATAAAATGTTCAAGGGCAACGTTACAATGTCCTATCGCTCTTTAAGTTGTTTATGTTGTTTATTGTAATGTTATGTGCTTTGAGACATGAGGTAGTTTAACGCTGTCTACCATGATGCTTTTGTTTGCTCCCTGCTGTGTGCGTTCATGTGTTTTGGAGGAGGCATGGCTTTGGAGACGTTCTGAAGTGAGGGTGGGATCTTATACTTTCAAAGCTAGCCAAAGCTAGCATCATTGCTAGCCTCTCCGAAAATTACCTATCCTACCTTTAAAATTTGTTATTTTAATGTGAAACTCTCTTTAATATTTGTTTTTATTTATTTATTTATTTTAAAAACTAAATCAGAAATGTGCTTTGCATCTATATCCACTTACAGGTGCTGGTCATATAATTAGAATATCATCAAAAAGTTGATTTATTTCACTAATTCCATTCAAAAAGTGAAACTTGTATATTACATTCATTCATTACACACAGACTGATATATTTCAAATGTTTATTTCTTTTAATTTTGATGATTATAACTGACAACTAAGGAAAATCCCAAATTCAGTATCTCAGAAAATTAGAATATTACTTAAGACCAATACAAAGAAAGGATTTTTAGAAATCTTGGCCAACTGAAAAGTATGAACATGAAAAGTATGAGCATGTACAGCACTCAATACTTAGTTGGGGCTCCTTTTGCCTGAATTACTGCAGCAATGCGGCGTGGCATGGAGTCGATCAGTCTGTGGCACTGCTCAGGTGTTATAAGAGCCCAGGTTGCTCTGATAGTGGCCTTCAGCTCTTCTGCATTGTTGGGTCTGGCATATCGCATCTTCCTCTTCACAATACCCCATAGATTTTCTATGGGGTTAAGGTCAGGCGAGTTTGCTGGCCAATTAAGAACAGGGATACCATGGTCCTTAAACCAGGTACTGGTAGCTTTGGCACTGTGTGCAGGTGCCAAGTCCTGTTGGAAAATGAAATCTGCATCTCCATAAAGTTGGTCAGCAGCAGGAAGCATGAAGTGCTCTAAAACTTCCTGGTATATGGCTGCGTTGACCTTGGACCTCATAAAACACAGTGGACCAACACCAGCAGATGACATGACACCCCAAACCATCACTGACTGTGGAAACTTTACACTGGACCTCAAGCAACGTGGATTGTGTGCCTCTCCTCTCTTCCTCCAGACTCTGGGACCCTGATTTCCAAAGGAAATGCAAAATTTACTTTCATCAGAGAACGTAACTTTGGACCACTCAGCAGCAGTCCAGTCCTTTTTGTCTTTAGCCCAGGCGAGACGCTTCTGACGCTGTCTGTTGTTCAGGAGTGGCTTGACACAAGGAATGCGACAGCTGAAACCCATGTCTTGCATACGTCTGTGCGTAGTGGTTCTTGAAGCACTGACTCCAGCTGCAGTCCACTCTTTGTGAATCTTCCCCACATTTTTGAATGGGTTTTGTTTCACAATCCTCTCCAGGGTGCGGTTATCCCTATTGCTTGTACACTTTTTTCTACCACATCTTTTCCTTCCCTTCGCCTCTCTATTAATGTGCTTGGACACAGAGCTCTGTGAACAGCCAGCCTCTTTTGCAATGAACTTTTGTGTCTTGCCCTCCTTGTGCAAGGTGTCAATGGTCGTCTTTTGGACAAGTGTCAAGTCAGCAGTCTTCCCCATGATTGTGTAGCCTACAGAACTAGACTGAGAGACCATTTAAAGGCCTTTGCAGGTGTTTTGAGTTAATTAGCTGATTAGAGTGTGGCACCAGGTGTCTTCAATATTGAACCTTTTCACAATATTCTAATTTTCTGAGATACTGAATTTGGGATTTTCCTTAGTTGTCAGTTATAATCATCAAAATTAAAAGAAATAAACATTTGAAATATATCAGTCTGTGTGTAATGAATGAATATAATATACAAGTTTCACTTTTTGAATGGAATTAGTGAAATAAATCAACTTTTTGATGATATTCTAATTATATGACCAGCACCTGTATATTCGCAGAATGACAACAATATAATCAAAGTGCAAAATACAAAAACCCCAATTGCATTTTTACTCTCCAATCGGTGCCTGTTTAAATTTTCCTAAAAACCCATTCATAATCCTCCATTTCCTGATTCCTGTTTTTCTCCTCAACACTAATATTTTTACAAGCCAGCCATGATCCTCTTGCCTTGGATGATCCCCTGAGGAATGGTCACATTAGCTTTTGCACTTCGAATTCTGCCCAGAACTCTTTATCTTGGTCTTTCTGAGAGCAAAACATTTTTACACATCTAGATCAGCCACTCTCACACCTCCCACCAAACTGCAGACGTGCTTTTTAAGATGGTACTTTTTGTGACGTTTTTTCCCACCACTCAATACAGGTCAGTTTCTACAGAACTCTTGACATTAGTTGTCTTTAATCCACTCCAGCCACAGCAGTCAGCTCTTTTTTAGCCTGCCTTCGCTCTCTAAATGCTTCTTTTATTGATCCTCCCATGTTTGCTACCAAACACTTTTACACATTTTTCTAGCATTTTCACCATGCATTTTTATCTCCGACTAACATAATGCCCCATTTTTGCAGAATGTCTTCATTTTCACACCTTCCTATTCACATCTAAATCAAAAATCACATTTGTATAAGCCTACAAATTTATGTTATTATCCAGAAAGTATGATGGCCTCTTGAAAAATGTTAGAAGCAAATATGCCTGTGGCAAGCAAGACGAGGACGAGGCCGAGGGCCGTGAGAACGGGTCAAGGCCAGTGGCGCGAGTGTTAATAAGCGTCACCTGTGCCCTGCACCAGTCTTGAGTTTCTCACGGAGGAGCTTTGGGAGCATAAAAGGAGGAGTGACAGTGAAGGAGGAGAGAGGACCAGGCCTGGACTATTTATGTTATGTTTTGTTTATGTGTGTGCGGCAGCCGTCCATGAGGGGCTGCCGCTTTACTTTTGTTTTGTGTTTGTTTATTTTATATGATTATTAAAGCGTCTGAAATGTTTGCCAGTTCCCGCCTCCTTCTGCCCTGATCTACAGCTGAATAAATATATTAATGGTCCTTTTTAAACAATATGTCACATAAAAAACAGGTTTACATTTTTACGAGCTTTAAAATTACAAGGAAAATATGTTAAAGGAATAGTTCAGTCATTATTATTCACCCTCATGTTGTTCTAAACCTGCAAGACTTTTTTTGTGTTTTATTTGGGATTTTTTTTTTTTTTCTGCTATTGTTTTGGACCCCATTGACTTTCATTATAAACAAAGCTAGAAAATTCTTCAAAATATCTTCTTTTATAGTACCTGTCAAAAGTTTGGAAACATTACATTTTTTTAATGTTTTTGAATGACGTCTTTTATGCTCACCAAGGCTGCATTTATTTCATCAAAAATTCTGTAAAAATATTGTGAAATATTATTACAATTTAAAATAATTGTTTTTGCTGCTTAACATTTTTGTGGAAACAATGATACCATTCAAACATCTATGTTAGGATTACAAAAGAGAGAAATTAATACTTTTATTCATCAATGATGCATTAAATTGATCAAAAGTGACAGTGAAGACATTTATAATGTTAAAAAATAATTATATTTAATAAATGCAGATAAATGCTGTTCATTGAACTTTCTAAAGAATCCTGAGGATCATGTTATACTAAAGACTAATGATGCTGAAAATTCAGCTTTGCCATCACAGGAATAAATTACATTTTAAAATATATTCAAATATATTTTATTTTATTTCATTTTAATTTGTTAAAAAATATTTCACAATATTACTGTTTTCACTGTATTTTTAATGAAATAAATGCAGAATTGATGAGCACAAGAGACTTATTTCAAAAACATTAAAAAAAATGTAATATTTCCAAACTTTTGACAGGTACTGTATGTTCTGCCGAAGAAAGAAATTTAGGAATGACATGAGGGTCAGTAAATTAAGACCTTTGACCTTTTAATGCAGGATACTGTATCCATGTTTATAGAACATATTCATTGCAAATGATCAGTTAAGTCAAATGAACAAGTTTCAGCTTTCAAACTTGTAGGGTTATGGTGATAATTGAGCTATGACCCATACTCAATTAAACCTCAATCAGATCCACAAACCCCACGGTTTCTACACAATTACACTCTAAGACAGTGACAGCTGCAATTTGGTGTTGTTTTGTGGGTAAGGGCTTTTAAACTCACACCTCATTGTCTTCTTATTGATTAGAGCCTCTGACTCTAATTGCCCCATCCATAGTCTTTTATGTTCGCAATACCAAAAAAAATTATTTTTGCAATTCTCAAAAATATATCGCAAAAAAATATAATCACAAAAATATATATACTCACAAACACACACACAGACACATATATTATATATAAATATGTTACTGTCTGCCACATTCTCTGCCGTTGTTAGATGGCAGCATGACAGCGTGCCACACAGAATTTTCCATTTGACATGGCTGTAATTCATTGCACTGCAACATTGGTGTTAATACCAGCAACTGCCAAGGCTCTCCTATACAGAGGTCAATCAGAATTCAGTATTTTACCTCATCAGCTCTCTCAGCAGTAAACATGTCTGCACAATTTTTCTAGAGGGCTTTTCATCTTTCTTGCTTTGGAGACCATGTCCAATTTATTTCATTTTCAAATATGCCTATAAATCTGGTGTACAGAAACACACATAAATGCAGAATTTCATTTCCATAGAACACATTAGGTAAAGATGCAGTAACTGTCAAATATTGAAGTGACAACTGCATATAAACTGGAGGTTAATAGAAGGGTAGTCACATTAAATGGACACGCTCAAGGATCACCGCAGTCTGTTTACAAAAATGACAAACACCAGGGGGGTATTCCAGAAAGCAGGTTATGCAGATGCATGTTATATAATTAATATAGTTATAAATTTGTTACAGTTATATAATATACAATATTATACTATATATATAATAAACATTTAAATATTACCTTGTTATAACAGTGCTTTAGAATATTTGTTTGTTTTTTCCTTTTTGTAACGGGACGTTTTCTTTGCTATAATGTATTTCTATAATAAAATACATATGTGATATCTTATTAAATAATTAGCATCAACACGCAAACAATATAATTCTCAGTGAATAAAGATTATTTATTAAACGAAACGATTGAAAAAATGATTGCACAACCACCAAATAGGTGGCGATGTGCACTAAGTAGGTCATGTAAATTGCCCCAAAAGAAGAAGGAGGAAGTAGAATGGCGCGCTTTTTCTTAGCGTCTGTTTCCATGGTGAATCATCGATTTGTCGCTCTGTTGTGTCAACCGGGAACATACTCTGGGTTGGCTGAACTTACTCCCGGACGCGTTTTTGGAACCAGCATACCTCGAGTAAGTAAGGTTTGGGTTAATCAACCGAGAGTTCAGGGGGTGCTTCTCAATTCTTATTTGTGCGTCCTAGTTTCCTTTCCTCGCTTCCTTTCCTCGCGTCTTAGCTCCACCCCTTCAGGATACGAGGGAAACACGCAAGGAAAAGACGCGAGGACGGAGGAATTGAATCAAGTGAAATTAGGCTTGTTTGAGATGCGCCTAGCCTCGCCTGAAACTCAGCCGAGAGTAGGCGGCTGCAGTGAGGGGAGGAGTGAAAAAAGTGCAGACAAGACGGACAGTTTTCTGTTCTTGTAGTGAATCAGACACCTACGAGATCAAAGGCGGATATCGCCGGATTCACATTCGTGCGCTGTGTTGCTGATAAACTGGATGTAATTTAAGTTCTGTTGCTTTTGAAAATAAACATAATGAAAAAGACACCCAAAGTACTTGTTATTTATTTTCATTCGAAAGGCGTGTGTATCAATCATTTTTACTTTAATTACAGACATGTTTTTATATATTTTTATAAATATGACAACAATCACATAACCCATAGAGAGATCGCACTGTCAGAGAGTTTGGGAATATTCACACATAATTTATACACATAAAATCATGATATTGAAGTTTTAAAATCAAACATTTTAAAAGAAATCAATACATTACGGTTGTTTAAACCAATAAGCATTAAGCTGTGTTGTCAGCAAGTCGTTTCCCATCGTGCATTTGGTCAGCACAGTCGGTGGAGAGCAACTGCGCCCGACTGCAGAATTCGACACGTCCGCCTCGCCATCGCGAGAGGTTTTTGACATTCGTCAGCATGACATCAGAGCAAGGCGGCCCACCCTCGGACACACCTCGTGATCACCAGTGATCGGCAGATTTTGCTCATCTCAAACGAGCCTAATTAGGGGCCAAGCACAGAATGTGCGTAGGCACCTATTGAAATCGTTAGATTTCTTATTATTATTAGGGGCCAAGCACCGAAGGTGCTTAGGCACCTATTGTATCTGTTGGTGTTCTTTTTTCTTCTTCTTCTTCTTCTTCTTCTTCTTCTTCTTCTTCCGCTCTTGAGTCTATGGCAGCCCATAGAACCGCTTGCGGGAAAGTTATGAAATTTGGCACACAGTTAGAGATTGATCTTTGTCCTTAGCAAATTTGGAGTCTCTAACTCAATCCCTCTAGCGCCACCAGCTGTCTAAAGTTGCACTCATGTTTATGTTAATAACTTTTGAACCGTAATGGTGTGTTCACACCAGACGCGAATGAAGCGTTAAGTGCGAGTGATTTACATGTTAAGTCAATGCAAAGACGCGAATAGACATCCTGCGGCGCGATTCGCGCAAATGAGGTGGCGCGAATGACACGGCGCGAATAGAGCATTTTGGGCGTTTGACGCGCGTAACGTGTGATTCGCGCGAATCGCGCGAGTTGAAAAATCTGAACTTTGGCGAAAATTCGCGCCGCGTTAACCAATCAGGAGCTTGCTCTAGTAGTGACGTGATTACGACGTAGCCAGAGGCGGCAGAAATCCGAAACAACAATGGAGGACAAAATCATCTTCGCTGTAGGATACATCTTCATACTTTTATAGAAACATGAATAAAAAGGATCTTGCTAGGAAGAAAGTGAGTGAGGAGGTCGGACAATCTGGTAAGTTGTAAAAAAACGCTCTTTACTCAATTTGAGCTATATATATATATATATATATATATATATACATATTGAGACTACAAGCTAGCTAAAGCCGGCAAATTGAGCTTATTCGCCGTATTTTACAACTACTTTCCCGCTGACAAGTTGATGTGTTTATTCAGAGGAAGTGTGCAGAAACAAGACTCGAGCCGCCTGGCAGAAGCCCCTCTCATTACGCGAATTCGCGTCTGTTGTGAAGTGAATTTCACGCACGAATGAAGCGAGTAAACTCAAAATGTTCAAGCGTCCAACTACGCACGAATAGCGCGATTTATTCGCGCAAGTCGCATCTGGTGTGAACACCCCATAAGGGTTAGAAACAAAATTCTTTTTTTCCTCTGATTCCGTGCCTCAAGACAAATCAAATGCACCCTATGACGTCATTTTCGATCATGAAAATTTTTCCGCCATTTTGAATTTTCACAAAAACCTACTTTTTCGAACTCCTCCTAGGCTGTTATTCCGATTTTCACGAAAATTGAACCAGATCATCTTCAGACCATGCCGACAAAAAGTTATTAAAAGCTTTTCAATAGATCCATCTGTTCTCGAAAAAAGGCACAAATGAATTCGACGAAAAGCTTGAGAAATCAGACTTGAGGTTATATCTCCACAACGCTTTATCGTATTCTTACCAAACTTGGTACATGTCATCACAAGCATGACCTGGGGCATCATGCAGAGTTTCGGTGCAGCGCCACCTACTGGTCTGGAGATATGAAAAATGGCTATTTTTGCTTATAACTTCTGATGGGTTTGTCCAAAAATCATAACTTTGGTCTCCTAGGATTCGGGGCATCATGCCGAGTCGAATGATATCCAATTTTCCCATATCGGCCATTTTGGCCGTCGGCCATTTTGAATTTTGTGGTAAAATGCTGTATTTTACGAACACATTTGCGTATCATTACGAAACTCAGTATGGGTCATCAGCACAATGACCTGAAGGAGCCTGAGAAGTTTCGGACCAGCGCCACCTAGTGGAGAATTTTTTTTCCATATGCTTATAACTTTTGATCTCGTTGGCTTATTTTCACGGGAGTCACATCCTTAGACTCCTGAATCCTTGCCAAGTCCAGCGATACCAAACATGCTAGGTTTCGGCTAACGGTTTGTGCGGCGTGGTGATTTAGCGCTTAAAAAACGATTGCGAATATCTTCGAAACCGTTAGTCCGATCGAGACGAAACCACCGTAGGAAACACGAAACCTAAGCTGGTTAACTATAAGTTTTAGCCCAAATGTCAAAATCTTGATAGGAAGTGGCAAAAAAATCAAAACAAAGTCGTTCATGGGTCATTTTTTATGATCTCATACATATAAATGTCTATAACTCCAAAACAAAATGAGATATTTTCACCAAATTTGACACACACATGTATGGGGTCACCCTGAGGACACATAAAAAAATTGGTTGGATTGTGCCTCTTGGTGGCGCTATAATTGAACAAAACACGAAATTGCCATTAAGTGCTATACAGTATTATGATATAAAATGTTCTATTATATGAATGCATTGGTGTACTATTACAAAACTCAGTATGTATCATCGGCACCATGCTTTGAAGGTTCTCAAATGGTTTCGAGACAGCGCCACCTTGTGGTCAAATGTTGTAATAACATTTATTAAAAATACTAATTGCTTAATGTAAATGTGGCCTATTGTAATGAGACTTGTTTTATTAGGTTCCGTGGGTCATGCTGAGAACATTGATGCCAATTTTACAATAGTCAGCCAAACTTCCTGTCCGCCATTTTGATTTTCTTTAAAACCTACTTTTTCAAACTGCTCTTAGACCATTCATCCAATTTTCACCAAAATCGAATCGTATCATCTTCAGACCATGTCGAATTAAAGATGTGGATTTCGTGTTGATAGACGAAACCGTATTCATATACCACAGCGAAGGATTAGAGTCTTGATGCCCAAATGACTCTTGAGGCTGTATCTCTGCAATGCTTTGACATATTGACACCAAACTTTGCGATTGTCATTGTCAACTCACTCTGACCATACCGCATGAATTTGGTCACAGCGCCACCTATTGGTGGAAAATGATAAACCAGTAAATCTTTATTATTGACTGTATTTGTGATTTTTCAGCTCTTTTGCCTAAAATGATCTTAATAGGTCTTTAATTGCTCACTGTTGCAGTTGGTCTGATGCTCACGGCCATGTTGGCTGGCTTGTTGTGCCGCTTTTGTGCTTGGCCCCCTAAATGCTGCTTGCAGCTTTAATTATTATTATTATTCTTCCGCTCTTGAAGTCTATGGCATCCCATAGAACCGTATGCTAAAAAGTTTTGAAATTTGGCACACTGATAGAGGACAGTCTGAACTGTGTTCATAGCAAATTTAGAGTCTCTAA
Organism: Mylopharyngodon piceus; assembly: GCA_039654765.1. Taxonomy (NCBI): domain Eukaryota; kingdom Metazoa; phylum Chordata; class Actinopteri; order Cypriniformes; family Xenocyprididae; genus Mylopharyngodon; species Mylopharyngodon piceus. The sequence continues at coordinate 21,987,440 of CM077453.1, read as the reverse complement.
CTCAATCCCTCTAGCGCCACCAGCTGTCCAAAGTTTCACTTCTGTTTATGCTAATAACTTTTGAACCATAAGGGTTAGAAACAAAATTCCTTGGCTCAAGATGATTCGATTGCACCCTATGACGTCATTTTCCATCATGAAAATTTTCCCGCCATTTCGAATTTTCCGAAAAACCTACTTTTTCACACTCCTCCTAAGGCGTTACTCCGATTTTCACAAAAATTGAACCAGATCATCTTCAGACCATGCTTGCAAAAAGTTATCAAAAGCTTTTCGATAAATCAATCCGTTCTTGAAAACTGCACAAATGAATTAGACGAAAAGCTCGCCAAATCAGACTTGAGGCTGTATCTCCACAACGCTTTATCGTATTCAGACCAAACTGGGTACATATCATGACAAGCATGACCTGAGGCAACATGCAGTGTTTTGGCGCAGTGCCACCTACTGGTCCAGAGATACGAAAAATGGATATTTTTGCTAATAACTTCTGAACGGTTTGTCCAGAAATCATAAATGTGGTCTTGTCAGATTCGGGGTATCATACTTAGTCGAATGATATCCAATTTTCCCCATCAGCCATTTTGGCCGTCGACCATTTTGAATTTTGTGCTAAAATGCTGTATTTTCTGAACGCATTAGCATATCATCACAAAACTCGGTATGGGTCATCAGCACTATGCCCTGAAGGAGCCTGAGAAGTTTCGAACCAGCGCCACCTAGTGGTAAAATCAAATATTCAAATGCTTATAACTTTGGGTGTGGTCGACTTATTTTCACAAAAGTCATGTACTTACACTCCTGAATCCCTACTGAGTCCAACGATACCAAACATGTTAGGTTTCAACTTATGGTTTGTCCGCCATGTTGAATTTTGCGAAAAACCTACTTTTTCGAACTAGTCCTAGACGCTTCATTTGATTTTCATGAAAATCAAATCAGAGCATCTTCAGTCCATGCTGACAAAAAGTTATCAAAAGCTTTCTAAAAAAACTAAACCATTCTCAAATAACACGCAAATTAATTTAACGTAGAGCACCCAAATTGGACTCAAGGCTGTATGTCTGCAACACTTTATCATATTCAGACCAAACATGGTACATGTCATCACAACCATGACCTGAGGCGACATGCAGCATTTCGGTGCAGCACCACCTACTGGTCCGGAGAAACGAAAAATGGCTATTTTTGCTTGTAACTTCTGATGGGTTTGTCCAAAAATCATACATTTGGTCTTGTTAGATTCGGGGCATCATGCCAAATCGATTGATATCCAATTTTCCCATATCGGCCATTTTAGCTGTCGGCCATTTTGAATTTTGTGCAAAAATGCTGTATTTTATGAACGCATTAGCGTATCGTTACAAAACTCGGTTTGGGTCATCAGCACGATGTCCTGAAGGAGCGTGAGAGGTTTTGAAACAGCACCACCTAGTGGAGAATTTTTTTTCATATGCTTATAACTTTTGATCTGGGGTGCGTTTCCCAAAGCGAGCTATGGTCGCAAGTTCCATCGTTACCAATAAAGTTCAATGGGACTTACGACCATAGTTGACTAACGATGCTTTTGGGAAACGCACCCCTGGTTCCCAATGCCTTTCTGGCATTACTTGTAATGCTATTTAATGTACATTATGATAAATTATTTGCTTGGTACATATACGTGCAACATTTCAGCCGTAAATAAATTATAAATGTTAGCTAGATTATGTTCATTACCTGTCTAGTGATGTATGTTTATGCTGAAATATAATAAAATAATGGTTTGTATTTTTAAAAACATCTATCGTGCGTCGTTATGTGTAGTGAGTTGGCTCACATGATTCAAGTTTCACGCTGATAAAACAGGTTTGTATTCTGTAAAACAGATTGCATCGCTTCCAGTTCAGGTCTTTTGTATGTGCTTCGTTAAATATAGAGCTGATAAATCTGAATCTGAATCTGGCTATGAATCTGATAAAACAGGTTTGTATTCTGTAAAACAGGTTGCATCGCTTCCAGTTCAGGTCTTTTGTATGTGCTTCGTTAAATATAGAGCTGTTTTACTCAAGATGACTTATAAGGAGCGAGCAAAGATGAGCATAACCGTCTATCGCATATGCAGTTTAATATCTCAAAATATATTTTTTTCTCAACAATATATGGATATTAAAATTGAATAAAATGCCAACAGTAAAAATAACTAGCTTAGCTGATTACCTTAAAAGTCCACAGATATTGGCATCAGTTCATACTGCTGTTAACACTTTCTCCGACAAGCGGATATGGTGAGACCAGTTTTCCTGTTTGCTCATGTGACTTTCGATATAAAGCCTATAACTGGGTCTCTTTCAATTCACAAATGTGAATTTGAGCTGAAGTGGCCACAAACCACTGAATATTGAATTGGAATATAAACTGGAATGACCAGAAGAGGAATTCACCGAAATGAATTTCCATTCACTGTCACAACAAAAGAATTAATTAATTAATCTACTGTCTAACACAACATTTATGCATAAACTTAATTACATCATTAATTTTCAACTAATTATAGCTATTTATTCCCTGAGACATATTTATCTAAACCAAGTTCAGTCTGGTCAAAACAATTAGCATATTCATTTTTGACAAATTATGGCTATTTATTTTCTCTAATATTATAATAAAATTTTGTTGATTATTTCTCTAAACTAATTTAAATACTGTCAAAACAATTAATATACAGTCCACAGTTCATATAACTTTATAATAATAAAATAATAATTTTAATAATTATATGAAATTATATTCAGTTGTCATTAAAAGAAATATTGTCATCAGAATTTGAATATTGTTTATTTATTGACGTTTTGCTCCATTTTGAAGAACTTGAAATAAATTATAGAATTCTTGGAAATAACTCTCTTCCACCACCATGGCTTATTTAATTCCAATTTAATATAAATTCCATTTTAATTATTATAATAATGATTACTTAAATAATTTCTAATTTGGACAGAAATTTGGATTACACAGTCTACACAGCTAATTCTCTCTTATTGTTTTATTGAGTATTTTTGCAAACTGGTTTACAGTTTTTTTTTTTTTCAACTTATACACATTTTCAAAACTTTGCCTCTTTTTTTTCAAAACTTTACACACAAATCCAAGAATTGCACATACAAAATGCAAAATGCCTCACATCTCTTGCAAAATGAAGCACTGCATTCAAAATATCACAAACACATCTCAAAAGCAAACATCTGTCTTACATTGCAAACACCTTTGCCATGATATTCTATTTTTGGATAGTTATATTCAAAACCTAAAGCTCTTCTTTCATGAGCTCCTATGTACATTTCTGTACAAGACTGAAAGTAATTGGCAGAGAGATGTTGAAAAATTCACAGTAAACACAAAGGCAAGAATGAAACCAAACTTTATTTTTTTTATTGTAAGCATTTGTGGTTGTGAATACAGTATTACACAGTACGAAAGAAAAGGCATATATCAACCATGTGTAGTTGGACAGAAACAATAGTTGTGTTTTGCAAAAAGTGTTTTATGAAATTGAAAACTGAGTCGAAGGCCGAGAATTAGTGTATGGTTCTGCAGATTTGGTGTGTGGTTCTGGTGTTTGAGTGTCAGGTTTCAGAAATTGTGTGACAAGTAAGGATTTTGTGTGTAAGCAGTTGAAAAAAACTATAATTGACCCTTTTCACAGACTGTGATGACGCGTTTTAACGGTCATCAATATCGTAAATCCTGCAAAGTTTTTTATATTTTGATTTTTAAAAAAACGTATGTACATTTATAACACTATACTTAGTATTATATTACCTTTGCATCAAATTACAAAAATCTAGTTAACGCTGCTGTGAGGGTGTTTCTAATACAGCAGCTATGGGAGTGACAGTAAAAATGACATCTTTCTTCTGACTGTCGTTATCAATCGCTCTCTTATTTTTTTCCCTCTTTTTGAAAGTTGTGAAAACACTATTGTGGAGTTTTTCTTTTGCTGTTTGAGCAAATGGAAACACAAAAAATATATTTAACATATTCTCTCATTCACCGCTATAGAATTTTACCCAACTATGACGACTTTCGCTTCTGAGAAACCCGGAAATGTGAAAAGGGTCTATATTTTGGTGTCAGCTATTTCAGATAAACCTAAGGTCTGGCTACACAAGACTGTTAGACAACTTCTTTTCAGTTTCCTTGTCAAAAGACAATGAAAAGTTTTATGCAAGCCAAAACACTTCTGGTTGAGCCTGTCTCTCTCTGACAGATAGTGGACAGTAATAAGGTGCAAATTCAGTTCAACTAACACAAGCACATTTTGGAAAAGTTGCATGACAATGTTGCTCAGCCAGGTGGCATGGCGGATAAATGAAGATGCTGACAGAGGACAGAAAGATCAACAACAGTGGTCAAAAACACATTATTGTCATCAACAGCTTTCATATGAATCTGCCTGGACAATTATCCATCAGTAACATTTATGCATTTAGCAGACGCCTTTATCCAAAATGACTTACAAAAGTAACAGCAGCACTCCACAATTTTGTGTAAAACCTTATGATCATGTTCTCCAGCATGATTTGAGATGATCCAAAGTGCATTCGTACAAAGGACTTAAATGTTTAGTTCACCCAAAAAGGAAATTACTCACCCTCATGTCATCCCAAACCTGTAAGACCTTCGTTCATCTTCGGAACACAAAGTAAGGTATTTTTGATGAAATCCAAAAGGTTTCTGAAGCACACATAGGCAGCAACGTCAATGGACCTTTTGAGGTCCAGAAAGAAAGTAAAGATGTCATTAAAATAGTCAACGTGACGTAGTGAACGCAGTGCAGGTTTCCGTATCTGTTGATTTCTGAGACGCAATGGCCAATTAGAGGTGTTTATGTTAGAATCCTCCCACCGCTCAAAACACCGTAGTTTTTATGCAGTGCTGAAATTTGCGCGCTCACGAATCCTATTATTATAACACACGAAGTGTAGACATTATGAAAGATTCATTGTTTATATATTCATTGTGTTATAACAGAGATCGCGATGAACTGAGATGTCAGCTTTTTAGTCATTATAAAGGGAACGCTCTTTGCGCGCATTCTGCCATAGGCTACCAAACCATGCATTATACTTTTATGCGGGATTTTGCTGGTGGGAGCGGGACAAAGCATAAATGTTGCGGGCGGAAGCGGGACAAGATAACATTTTTTTTGTGGGAGAGGGGACAGAATTCTGCGGGAGTGGGCGGGCAGGTCTCTAGTGTACCAATACTGAGTCGCCATTCGACATGAGGGTGAGCACTTAATGACAGAAATTTCATTTTTGGGTGAACTAACCCTTTAACAAAAAGGCAGAATATAAGGCAGAATATTTCTTCATTCGACATAATAAATGGTCTTTGTTTTATATTTTTCAAAATACTAAATACTAAATAATACTAAAACTTTGTTTATTTCCAAGCTTAAAGAGGCCATATGATGCCATTTTGTTTATTTGGTGTTCTAGAATAGGTTAACATGCTTTAATGTTCAAAAAGCACATTATTTTTCACATACTATTGCAGCACCTCTTTTTTCAGTCTGTCTGAAATGCTTTGATTGAGTTCTGGTTTCTATAAAGAGTTCTTTGATTGGTCAGCTGTATTGTAATTGGCCAAACACCTCAAGCGTGTGTCGGAAATGTATCACCCCTTACCATAATCGTGAGTTTCAGCATCCTAAATCCTTCTAAAGCATTTGTAAACACAAACAGTTAATAAAGTCATTGGTTTTGCTGTATCAGTTCGAGCCTGAGTCAGATTCTGAAAATGCAAATCAATGATGAAAATCAAGCAGAACCAACATTGGAACACCATGACATGGTCACAACACTACAATTCACTGAAGCCTCACCTTATTTCTTCACGTATGCTTTTGGGCAGGCATTATATTGCTAATATTTCAAATTGTGACGTGATGTATATATGCTAATATTTCAAATTGTGATGTAGATGTTGCGGAATTAATATGTGGACTTCGATCAAGGTGTTTTAGGCAGGTTTGAAACTGTTCTATGTTAGATAGAATAAATCCCTCCCTCTATATGAGCTTTGTAACTTTGCAGATCTTAGACATGCACAGATACTTCACACACTAAAGAAAGTGAAAACATTAAAAAGCTTATGCGCTTATTAAATGAATAAAAATAATCCCAGATTTTTTATGTCATCTCACATTTTTGGACCCCACTAGATATGCACTCCTGTCCACCCACCCACACATGCACAAACTTCTACATGATTGCACAGAAAGGGTGCAGTGGTAATCAGTAGCCGTCTCTAGGTTGTTGTCCTCCTGACAGGCTTAATGGCAGAAGTGTGACCTGCTGATAATGCAGCAAAACAATGAAGATCTCTGTATGCCATTGTGCCTCAGAGTTAGGCCGTCACTTCAGGATTTTTGGGCTTGAGCATGAATTTGTTAGTATGTGCACTGTGCAAAACAAGATCACCCCTCCTGACACCCAAAAGTCAGCCAGCAGCACAATACTTAAATAGACTTAGAGATACAAAGAGTCATATTATTGTCTGCGTGCTTGAGTCTGTGTACGTAAATAACTATCAATCAAAGGCCCACATGACGGGATTCATGTGTCTAGGCAGATTGGTGATATAGGGATCCACAATGGTGCTGGTGTGTGAGTATTTGCAGGTAATGGTGGCATAATTGTAAAAGCACACAATTAGGATGCAAAACTATAATCAGTGTGTGTGTGCACTTTAATGTCCCAGGGTGATTTTTATGATTTTATCCTTATTTCAACATTTATTTTTGTTATACAAAGGTCACATTAAAACTGTTTTGGGAACTGTCTACCATGCCTTTTTGAAATGTCTTTTGAATATATAGCCTAAATGTAATTGTTTTGCCCTAGTCCTGGACCTAGACTTTAAATCTTAAAATATATACAAACATAAAATACATATTTTTGTTTATATATTTTATATACATAAAATATACAAACAAAAAAATAAAAGTAAACCATTAAACAATGTTTTATTCAATATTTTTTGTGTGATATTTCTATTTATAAAATGGTTAGTTCCTGCCCTTGATTCTGATTAGTCAATAGCTTTTATTCACGATAAAACATGGCTATGACCGCTTCACCCAACGGTTCTGTGTATCACTACACAACACACTTAGCAACGTAAACTGTTTGTTCTCAATTTATATTGTTCATTGAAGCTTACTGTATTATGTAGAAGAGTATTGTGAGAAAGAGATCGATTTAACAAGTTTATTACCTGCATTCAGATTTAGCATTTTCAGGTCCTATGTTCATAATAAAAAATATGTTTAAATGTCCGTTGCAATATCTTGTCCTTTTAACAGTTAGGGGTTTTTCCCGTGACTAACAGTGCTAGTCAAAGCATTTGTCAGTTGCGTCTTGTTCCGTGTTCACAACAATTCAGTCTTTTCAATGTAAAAGTCTTCGCTACTGACTGACACACCCATAAAGACAGTCTTTGCCGCCATCTAATGGCGTAGTAATGTAACTTCTGTTGCTGTTCACGGTCAGGGACTATTTTTTCCGGCGGAAGGAAGGCTTTTTAGTTTTTACTTCATGAAAGTTGCATTGATACATATTTTTTGGCTTTAATATTTGTATTGTGTGGTAACCGTTTTATAAAAGCAATAAGATACTCGAGGCTAGTGGTGTATCGTGAATACTTCGCTTCGTGCCTAACAATGCCCTTCAGCCGTGACTTATTCACAATACAGCACAGCCTCTCATACCTTATTGCTTACTTAATGTAATTATATATTATTTAAATAATATATATTATTTAAATATATTTTTCAAAACATGACTGTCCTTTTTTCACAGTTATTTTTGCATACAATATTTTTATTGTGCATCATTTCCAATCAGGCTGTAATTTTGTCAAAAAATGTGAAATATTATTTGTGTGTATATTTAGGACACATAAAATGCTAGCTATAAAATTAGCCTTAGCAAGACAAAGGAGTCAGCCATTTTATTTAAAAAAAAAAAAAAAATGTTTAAGATATCATTTTCATCACTGTCATTTTCATCACAGAATGCTGTTAATCAAAAAACATCATTTGAGATGTAGTGGAAATGATCATGACTTTCAGAAAAAGTGACAAAATTTACAGAATTCTTCAGTGATGTATGTTTATACATTGTTAAACATTGTTAATGGCTGAATTAAATAAACTATGAGAGTGTGAAATGTGTGTTTGCAGAAAGTTTATTTTCATAAAGTTCACAAGGCCAGAAGTGTCCATAGTTGAAGAAACACCCATATATTATGATACCCGTAGCCCAAATTGTAGAGCATCACTATAGGAATGTCAACATCATGGGTTCAGTTCCCAACTATCACTGAAAAAAATGAATACCTGTCACAGTAGAAAATATCTGCCAAATGCATAAATGTGATTTGCAGTCATTTTCTGCATCACTTAAATATTAGCAACAATCCCTTTTTTGTCTTTCCCAACATCCCTGGCTGTCTCGCTCTCCATGGAATTCACTTACATGTTAATTTTTTTTTCACTTGCTATGAGAGCTTTGTAGCATAGCAACAAAGTGACTCATTCATGATGTCACCACTATAAAAACAAATGAATTTCAGCAGCCCTTCTGAACGATCAAAATATACAACATATAAAAGTTGATCTCAGACCTTAGTTTATCACTAAAAGACCGCAGTTTTTGAGGATGACATTGGTAGCAGTAAAGTCACATATAATTACATTTGAAAAGTTAGCACCGAGTCAAACATTCTGTTATCTATGATCTTTTTAATAATTGTCTGACTGTTCAAAGTCAAAATAGTACCAAAGTCAAACAAATCAAAGCTAATGACACATTGTCAATGACTCCTCCCTCTACATGAACAATGGGGTCCAAACACGGTGCTGGTTCTCTAGGGCTCAGTCTACATCCTCTGAAGAACAGGGCACATTAAAGGATTGGTGCTTTAAGCATGCTGGGCACTTTATTCCTGTCACTAGAATTTTACCCTTTGATGTGAAATTTTTACTTTCTCCTCAAAGCGGAAAGGCACATCAGGCTTAAAAATGTAGCATAGCCTACAGGTTCTCCAACAAACTCACGCACTCACATTGCTAGGGCCAAACTTAGGAGACATGTGGCCCCTCTGGTTTTTGAGCAAAATAGATGTTTAAACTTGCAAAAAAAAAGAGGACTTTTCTCGTGTCTTGTCTGACTGCCACTGGTGCTCTTTCACAAAATTGGTGCAAGATGTCTCTGGTTTGTACTCTGTATTTTCCACAACCCCTTTTGGAAAGTCATGTTATAGCTCCATCCAACTGCTATCTATTCATCTCGTCCATCTAGTCCCGTTTATATTCCAGGCAGCACGTCCACAATCAGGAGTAATGGAAGCTAACCATTAGGGAGAGCGCTTGTGTGTTCTGTAGTCTGCTGACTCACAGCTCATTTATCTGCATCCAGGAAATGCTTCGGTATTTGCTCTGACTTTGTCAAAAACATCCGCCTGGACATCTGACAACTCATAAAAACATTAATTTATCCATATACACCAAACTGCCAGTCAGACGAACTTTAATCTTATTACACATGTTTGAGGAGTGAAAAGTAAAGCCTTAAGGGAAAATTTGTTGTCAGTTTTTGTTCATAATCAATAAAACAATTTATAGCTGCGGTAAAGACGGGAGTGGTATGGGGGGTTGTCCATCTGCAACAAGACAGAGTAACAAGAATAGTGTAGACTGGGGCTAGTTGTCACAATTTTTACTTGTGAATAATTGTGAATATTACTCAGGGTGAAGTTATTTTTGAAAGTCAATTACTATACAGGCACATACTTTCAATACTTGACTACACACACACACAAAAAAAGCTTTTGGACATTTCCATCTGTCACGTTTCAGTTTGTTTGGACTTTCTGTTTGTATTTCAGTCACTTCCTTTGTTCAGTTTCCCGCCACTCCTTTATTTCTATGGTTACCATCATTATTAGTTCATTTGTCCCAGCTGTGTCTGATTAATTATCTTGTTAGCTTCCCTGTTTGCCTGCGTAAACCCTGTGTTTTGTCATGTTCAGTTGTCTGTCGTTATCGTTGCTTTTTGCCTGGTTGTTCTGTTCCTGTGTTCTAACGATTCCTGAGTATTTCTGTTCTTTTTGAGTTTATTGTCAATAAAGACTGCTGCACTTGAATCCAGTATCGTCTCTACTGCAATCAGAGCTGTGACAGAACAACAGACCAGACAAAATGGATTTAGCAGCAGTAAGTCTGGACTTGGCTGGCTGTGATCTGACTGACTACCTCATTAAAATCCTGACAGAGAGAGGCTTCAGCTTCACCATCAGTGTAGTGCAGGCTCCAGCCCCTGAGTCCGCTCCAGTGTCAGCTCCAGCCCCTGAGTCCGCTCCAGTGTTGGCTCCAGCCCCTGAGTCCGCTCCAGTGTCAGCTCTAGCCCCTGAGTCCGCTCCAGTGTCGGCTCCAGCCCCTGACTAGAGTCCAGTGCAGGCTCCAGCCCCTGAGTCCACTCCAGTGTCGGCTCCAGCCCCTGAGTCCGCTCCAGTGTCGGCTCCAGCCCCTGAGTCCGCTCCAGTGTCGGCTCCAGCCCCTGAGTCCGCTCCAGTGTCGCTCCAGCCCCTGAGTCCGCTCCAGTGTCGGCTCCAGCCCCTGACCAGAGTCCAGTGCAGGCTCCAGCCCCTGAGTCCGCTCCAGTGTCGGCTCCAGCCCCTGAGTCCGCTCCAGTGTCGGCTCCAGCCCCTGAGTCCGCTCCAGTGTCGGCTCCAGCCCCTGAGTCCGCTCCAGTGTCGGCTCCAGCCCCTGAGTCCGCTCCAGTGTCGGCTCCAGCCCCTGAGTCCGCTCCAGTGTCGGCTCCAGCCCCTGAGTCCGCTCCAGTGTCGGCTCCAGCCCCTGAGTCCGCTCCAGTGTCGGCTCCAGCCCCTGAGTCCGCTCCAGTGTCGGCTCCAGCCCCTGAGTCCGCTCCAGTGTCGGCTCCAGCCCCTGAGTCCGCTCCAGTGTCGGCTCCAGCCCCTGAGTCCGCTCCAGTGTCGGCTCCAGCCCCTGAGTCCGCTCCAGTGTCGGCTCCAGCCCCTGAGTCCGCTCCAGTGTCGGCTCCAGCCCCTGAGTCCGCTCCAGTGTCGGCTCCAGCCCCTGAGTCCGCTCCAGTGTCGGCTCCAGCCCCTGAGTCCGCTCCAGTGTCGGCTCCAGCCCCTGAGTCCGCTCCAGTGTCGGCTCCAGCCCCTGAGTCCGCTCCAGTGTCGGCTCCAGCCCCTGAGTCCGCTCCAGTGTCGGCTCCAGCCCCTGAGTCCGCTCCAGTGTCGGCTCCAGCCCCTGAGTCCGCTCCAGTGTCGGCTCCAGCCCCTGAGTCCGCTCCAGTGTCGGCTCCAGCCCCTGAGTCCGCTCCAGTGTCGGCTCCAGCCCCTGAGTCCGCTCCAGTGTCGGCTCCAGCCCCTGAGTCCGCTCCAGTGTCGGCTCCAGCCCCTGAGTCCGCTCCAGTGTCGGCTCCAGCCCCTGAGTCCGCTCCAGTGTCGGCTCCAGCCCCTGAGTCCGCTCCAGTGTCGGCTCCAGCCCCTGAGTCCGCTCCAGTGTCGGCTCCAGTCCCTGAATCCGCTTCAGTGTCTGCTCCAGCCCCCTTGTCCGCTCCAGAGTTTGCTCCAGCCCAAGAGCCCGCTCCACCTTGTAACCTCATAGCTCCTCCCAAGAAAATGTTTTGGCTATACGTCCCGGCCATAGTGGCCGAGCCAAACTCCAGGCTCAAGGCCACGGAGGGAAGGGGAGGGGAGGTAATGTCACGTTTCAGTTTGTGTTTGGACTTCCTGTTTGTATTTCAATCAGTTCCTTTGTTCGGTTTCCCGCCACTTCTTTGTTTCTATGGTTACCAGCATTATTAGTTCATTTGTCCCAGCTGTGTCTGATTAATTATCTTGTTAGCTTCCCTGTTTGCCTGAGTATTTAAACCCTGTGTTTTGTCATGTTCAGTTGTCTGTCGTTATCGTTGCTTTTTGTCTGGTTGTTCTGTTCCTGTGTTCTCAATCTTCCTGAGTTCTGAAGATTCCTGAGTATTTCTGTTCTTTTGAGTTTATTGTCAAAGACTGCTGCACTTGAATCCAGAATTGTCTCTACTGCAACCAGAGCTGTGACACCATCATTATTCTCCAAGAAAAGCAAATTCCATGTAAGTTGTTACAATGGGAGGCATATTATTAGCTTTAAAGAGGACCTATTATGCTTTTTTTACATTTTAGATTTCATTTAGTGTGTAATGTTGCTGTATGAGCACAAAAAAGGTCTGCAAACTTACAAAGCACAAAGTCATTCCAAAGGGAGTTAGTTTCTATACCAGTAAGCACTGTTTTTGAACTCCCTGAAACACCTTGATTGTAAGCTTCTTTTTTTTTTTTTTTCTTCTGGGAACTTACATGTCACAATATAAAAAAGGGATGAGGCCTGCTTGAGTTGCGTTAATAAAGTGCAACAGTGCCTGAGGAGCCCATTCAATTAACTCAATTAATGATAAGAGGTAGTGTGTGTGTGTGTGTGTGTGTGTGTGTGTTTGTGTGTATATATGTGTGTGTATATATATATATATATATATATATATATATATATATATATATATATATATATATCAGCATCCCTCCTCCACCCCATCTCCTCACTTCTAGTCCTAAATATTCTTATCACAACCGGGGGGAGTGCTCTGGGTTCGGACCAAATTTCCGAGCCCTCCCCCTGGACAGCACGCCAAATACTCATAACCTTAACTCTATCTAATTATATGCAAGTGTGAACTCTTGAATTTTCTGTACAGCATCATCATTTTATAACTAAGTTAAAATAATGCAGGCTAACAGCTTCAACAGAAGCAAATACTATCAATTTACAACCTTCGTAGCTTAAAGGTTTATTAGTTTTTACTAGAGTACTAGAGTTTAAGAGGGATGACGTTTCTGAAACATGTTCAAAGCAGTTGATCAATCACAGCACACTGGTCCTGCCAACTAATCAGAGTACATTGCGCTTTACAAAAGGAGGGGCTTCAAATAGAGTCAGGAATTAAACAGAGCGTTACTGACAGACTGGGAAGAGAGGTGCTGCAATATTGTAAAATATGTGAAAAACAATGTGTTTTTGAACATTCAAACATGAAAACCTATTCTAGTAAACCCGAAAGACTAAATCAAGGCTTTATAAAAGGACATAATAACTTTATTTTGCAACACGAAAGAACACCATATTCTGTGAATATGAGACTTGTTTCATTAGTCACTATAGGTAAATAACTAGAAGAATAACAAAGTGCAGCAAACTGTAAAACTATCTGCTCTACAAACCAGTGCCTTTATAATTATGACAATACATTAAAATAATATGATAAGAAATTCCATTTAGCAACATCAAGCAAGCAGCATAGCGGACTGTTTTTGTACAGATAAAAATAAGGTTGATGATAAACTTGCATTGTATAGACTGAACAAAACAAAACAGTGGATAATTATAATATCCATGCATACACTGCATACTTCTAATTTTATATCTCACTCAAAATTGCATCTCGTGGCTATTTTATACTCTGGCTAGTTGATAAGCATGTCAGATGGTGGTACTGAGACTATGCCATTACTCAAGCTGTTAGAAAGTACTTGCGCACTACAGTTTGCTGAACAGGAAATACATTTCATTTTATTGTAGATGCTCGCATACACATCATACAATCAGTTTTCAATCTATCAGCTCAATTGTCTCTTTGTCTTATTCTCTTTGTCCATCTCTACACTTTAAAAGGATAGTTCACCCAAAATTGAAAATATCATCATCAAAAATTGTCATTTACTCACCCTCATGTCATTCCAAGCCACATGACTTTTTCTTCTGAATACTTTTTAAAAGAATGTCCTTGCCATTTCCATATAATGAAAGCGAGTGATGAATTTAATGATGTGCACAGATAAATCATTTATAATAATTACTGCAATATAAAATATAAGGACTGTCAATTTTGATTTCATGGTGACTTTAAGCGGGACCTATGGTGTGATTATGTATAACTATTCATTAATGTCTTGCTCTAGAGGCTGTAATATGCAAATGTATTTGCCAGTGTGACATCACAGATCCCACAATATCTAAATGAGCTTGACTACATGAATACATACTACATTTTATATATAACAATGACGTTTTTAGCTATGAAACTTGGAGGATGTTTTAATGGCTAGTTGATAAGCATGTCAGATGGTGGCACTGAGACTATGCCACCACTCAAGCTGTTGGGAAGTACTTATGCACTACAGTTTGCTGAACCGGAAATACATTTCATTTTATTGAAGAATCTCACATACATCATACAATCTCATATACACATCATACACTCTGTTTTCAATCTATCAGCTCAATTGTCTCTTTGTCTCACTTTGTCCCTCTCTACATGTTAAAGGTATAGTTCACCCAAAATTGAAAATGTCGTCATCAAATGTCGTCACCATTTACTCACCCCCTTTACTCATAGACTTTTCCTTCTGTAAAAAGAATGCTTTTTAAAAGAATGTCCGTATGTATTTCCATAACATGAAAGTGAATGACAATGAGTGATGTTAGCGCTTCAAAAAAGCACCATACAAGTAGTTTATATGATTTGTGTGATATATCCCAAATCTTCTGAAATCATACAGCAGCAGTGCGTGAATATATATCTGAATTTGTTTTGCTGTAGCTGTCCATTCAAATATAGTGCTTTTAGACATACGATACGTTCAAAAATGTCACTGTTTGTTAAGTAAAATAAACATAATGATTCAAAGGGTGAGTATACTGATGACAATATTTATTTTGGGGTGAACTACCCTTTCATAGAACTACTCATTATACAGTTCTACACTTTAGTTTTCAAATATAGACTTCTGTTACTGCTGGTCAGAAAGGTTCAAATACTCTGCTTTTATACAGTATGAATAATTGGCCATTGGTAGTTTAAGACTTTATTGTAATTCTGCTGATCTGGGACTTATTTCCAGCTGAACATTTGAGAAAGAATAAAATATGATAATAATTCTGTATCTTTTCATTCATGGTCACTGTCTGTTTTGGATGTTTTATTGTATGATTGACACAAAAAATAAATCTAGGAAATGATTACAGTTTAGAATTCCATTAAAGAAATAGTTGACTCTAGAGCAAGACATTGAGGGGAATTTTGAAGTTTAAATTTAAAATTTAAAAAGTATTCTGGCTACTATTTTATTATAGTAAATATCTTTGTGATTAACATATATGTGATTATTCTTATTCATTAAAAAAAACTTGACATCAATCCTATACCTATCGTTGGTGGAGTCACGAGAGAATACTCTCTGGTTTGTAAACGAATCATTTTTTTTGAGGCATTTTTTTTCTCTCTCACTGGTTAACAGCCCACTCACTACAGACTATCATAATATTGTATATACTTTATCTTTTTTCTGATAATTTTGTGCCCTTTTTAAAACCTGAGTAAATGATGACAGAATGTCCTTTTTTTGAATGAACTAATCTCTTAATTTTAATACATTTCCTCCAAATGACCTTTTCAGTTTTCAGTGACTGAGTAGTTATTATCAGTGCTTCATACTGTAGATCAAATTTCTCATTCACCGCAACCCTCAAGCGGTGGAGAGTTACGACCTCCATGAACACTGCTCAAGTACTCACTGACTTCACCGAAATGCTCCATCACTTCTTTGCCATATTTGACATTTCACTCTCACCATCTTCTACACCTGGATGGCTTCTCTACAGCAAAAAAAAAAAAAACCCATTTGTTCAACTAGAAATCGGTGAATCATGGCGCAGTCTGGAGTGTTCGTGACTGGATGCCATGGCCCATGTGTCTCACACAAAGAGGTAAATGGTATCTTTGTCATCAGCTGGGTTGTTTGCAGCAGTGAATTGGTGCCATATGTGTGGGTAAGCAAGTTTATAAATGTAGCTAGGTGGAAATCTGAAAGCCTGAAGTAAGTAAGCTAGCAGTGGCTTAATGTGTGTGTGTAGACTCTCTGGAAAACTAATAAATGTTAAAGGGATAGTGCACTCAAAAATGAAATTTCTGTCATTAATTACTCACCCTCATGTCGTTCCAAACCTGCAAGACCTTCGTTCATCTTCGGAACACAAATTAAGATATTTTTGATGAAATCCGAGAGGTTTTTTTATCTCCAATATAGCAACGAAATTACCGTTATTCAAGATCAGGAGAAATAGTAAAGACATTGTTAAAACAGTCAATGTGACTACAGTGGTTCAACCTTAATGTTATGAAGCAACGAGAATACTTTTTGTGTGTAAAAACAAAAAAAATATAGCTGCAAGCAGTAATTAACAGGGTTCAAGCGTTTTAAGTCCTCTAAGCACATGCATAAAAAGATTTTTTGTTCTATTTAGCAAGCCTGTAACCATCTCGATCATACATGGAAAAGACCATTTATAACCAATACAGGCAATTTACCATAGAAAATATATGGTTTATGAAGCTTTTTACCAGTTATCGAGGTTGAGCCAAAAACCTAGGACTAGTTTGCCAAAGTTGGTTTTTGAAATAATCTCCAATATTTAACGAACGATTCGATGGACAGCGGCGGTCCTAGAGGCATAGTTGCTCAGAATGAGTTGTTCTACCATGTGATACAAATGTCGTGGGCGTGCATGAAAAACTGCACGATACATGGTCCTTTACACGCATGAAAAACACGAAGGCGCTTCCCGGTGGGTGAATTCTTTCGAATTTCTCACAGGCCTCTAGGGCTGTGAATCAAACAGCCCAGTGAGTTTCATTCCAATCGGCCTCCGTTAACCTTGTCTGAAAGCTGCTCAAATTTCAGTGGCCGCCGGCAGACATGTTTTTCGACAGTCGTGGTCCCTCGGGCAAAGACAGTGCTCACCAATTTTCAAGTTGATCGGACAAATGGTGAAGTAGTTATAGCTGTTTTCGTGTTTTTTTCCTGTTATAGCGCCACCAAGTGACCAGTCACTGCATCCTTTTCCCACTTGTTATAGCCATTTTAGTAAAAGTGGCTCCAACCACTTCGAATGTTTTGGCGGCCCTTAGGGACCGTGAATCGGAATTTTAACTTTTTTTGATAACTATTGACAATTAGACTCCAGAGAATCTCACTGCACTAGTTTGGTTCCGATCGGGTCAAAAACCTAGGACTGGTCGCAAAAGTAGGTTCATCAAAAAATACCAAATACCCGAAAATTTGGAACGACGAGCGAACCAGAGGCATGCGTCTTGTCTGCCTTGAGCCAAGGATTCCAACGATATAAGATACTTATAATTGTTACTGCTAATGCTTACTGCTAAATGTTAACAAACACCCAAAACCTAGTACATGGATTGTGGTAGCTAGTCCCAAATTTTATTTCTCAACTCTACATTTGGCCTGTACAATGCATACTGGTACCTTTAAGAGAAGTGATATGTTGTAGTGGAAGAATGGAGGGCAGAAAGAATTGAGTTGTGTTACACTGATTCCAGCTGAATCTGTAGGTTTTGCACCTGAAGCCTAACCTGTGTAGCTTTCATCTGTGTACACTGGTCATGCCCACTGTGATAATTCTTTTGCCACTACATCATCTGAAAAGTTTGTAGCAATGTGCCTCAGACTTGGCGGAGGTCAGCATTTTCAGACCTTAAAGTGTCCACTGGTCCATGACCATCCAATATCAGGGTTATAGCAGCCCTGAATTTCAGAAAATTATTGATCAGTTGATAAAACTAGAAGGCACAAACTTTACACTCTTAGTGAGAGAGAAATCCCTCGGCTTAATGAGCTTAAGCAAGGATCAAATTAGCAGTGGAAGGCACACTGTGGTCAACAATGATTCTGTAAAATAAAGCTGTAAAAAAAGCTGTTGGAAAAGAAACAGCTTGTTAGTGTAACCCTCAAAATAAATATATAAAGAGCATGTGAGCAACTGAATAATTTATATAAAATTACTGCATGCAAATGACATTTAAAGGGTTAGTTCACCCACTCATCCTCATGTCATTCCAAACCCGTAAGACTTTCGTTCATCTTTGGAAGACAAATGAAGATCTTTCTGATGAAATCTGAGAGCTTTCTGTCCCTCCGATGACAGCTACGCAACTGAAATTTTGACGCTTCAAAAAGTTCATAATGAGATTATGAATTCATATGAATCAAGCGGTTTAGTCCTAATTTTCTGAAGAAACTCGATCACTTTAAATGATGAACAGATTTAATATAATTTAAATAATTTAATTTTGATATAATCATTGATCAGCAAACAACCGAACCTGCTTGATGTAAGAACACACTCACACCCACTCTTGCGGAAGCTCAAACGTGCTGCGTAACACATGAGAATGAACCTCATTGGTTCTCGCATGTCAAGCAAACATGCTTGAGCTTCCGTTTACCTCAACTGATGTGGGTTGATGAATGTTTATATGTGAATAAAAGCCTAAATTCAGTCTGTTCATCATATAAAGTGATCGTGTCTCTTCAGAAAATTTGGACTAAACCGCTCAATTCATATGGATTAGTTTTACGATCTCTTTATGAACTTTATGAAGCGTCAAATGTCAGTTGCTTAGCTGTCTATGGAGGGAAAAAAAGCTTTCTGATTTCATCAGAAAGATCTTCATTTGTGTTCCGAAGATGAACGAAAGTCTTACGGGTTTGGAACAACATGAAGGTGAGTAATTAATGACAGAATTTTCATATTCGGATGAACTATCCCTTTAAATGTGCAAAACCATTTATTCTATAGACAGTAACTATTTTTCAGAATCTGTTTTAATTATTGTGCTTCAACTCCTCCATGTCAATCCCAGCAAGCTGATTTGTCCACTGAAGATGATTCATTCTGTGAATGGCATTCCTGATGGAGGAAAGAACCTAAAAATGAAAGTCCAGTTATTAAAGGTTGGTGGCTTCTTTGAATAAAAAAAAAAAAAATCAACAATAATATAAATGCACACTATAAGTAGTAGAAATATACGCAGATTTTCCATGAGAATTTGAATGAAAAATGTCCCTATGGGTAAACGAATTTCACACGGTGAAGTGGAAGTGAACTCCAGTGAGTGAAAGAGAATTTCACTCACTGACAGAGAACTAGAATAGAAACAGCTTATGGCTGTAATAACTCAATTTACATTGAAATAACAGGGGAAAATAGGATAGTAACACAACTGCTTCCCCAATAAATCTTATTACATGGAGCTTATAATGATTCAGATTGTGATTTGACCCTTGTACTGGAGGCTGAAGCAGTAACCAGAATGAGGACTAGAACAAGCAAGCATTGCAACTGCTTGTTCTTGTCTTATATGTTTGTTTTCCTGCATTCTGTCATGTCACCTTGGTTTTAAAATGCTCTAGTTACACTTGTTGTTTCAGGTCCTGTATGTCCTGATTGTTCACATCTGTGCTTTGTTTTCCAATTAGTCTTTGTATTGTTTTCCCTTGTGTCTTGTGTAATGGTGATTTTGTAATGTTGTGTTGGCTAGTCATTGGAATTGTTGTGTAGAGTTGCTACTTTGTATGTTTTGCTATAGTAACAAATGGTGGTATCTATTAATAGTTAATTTCAGTTATTTGCATGCAGTATGCCTTTAATGAACATGAATTCAAAATTGACTTTACACATTCCTGGTCTTATTTTGAACTACACCTTGGCAGAGGCAAGACTACATAACAATTGCTGTTTTGTAATGTCACATTTGTTTTACTGCCAAGCTACACTCTTGGGTTTCTTTTACTGTATAGTGCTGGTAAGTCTGATTCATTTTATACAAACCTCCTTCTTTCAAATATAGCTTTGAAAAGCTCAATTCATTCTGAATTATTTCATCCTAAACAGATTTCGCTTTCTCTCTCTCTCTCTCATTTGTAGTGTTAGATAGTCTGATTCATGATATAGTGAATTCCATTCTAAACACTGCTCACTCTCTTATAGGTAGCGATACCAGGGTAGGAAAGTCTAGTTAATTCTAACAAATCAGTTTGTCCTAAACAGACCTATGCTGCATGGACTCCATAGCAGCTTTCATTCGCCAAGGTCCATCCAAGAGGTCGTCTAACTGACATAAATCAATCGATCACAGTTAATTTTGTTCAGTGTCATGTTAGTGGAATGGAAATGTAAAGTCGGTGTCTCTAATAACAGACCGGCGTGCAACCAATAAATCATTCATTCAAGAACACTGTGCAAATTTATTGCAATAATGGTGCATCAGTCTGCAAAATTTGTCATAGTTGTAAACATGGCAGCTTTCTTTTTCCATGAGGGGGTTTGGCATCAGAACAGGTTTGTTTCCAGGTGGACCATTATAAAACGTGACACACACATCTCCCGGAACTCCTGTAGAAATTAACCAATCAGATGCCGAATTCGAAACTCCCAAATTTTTCCCATTTTGTGTGCCTTAATGATCAGATGTTTAGCTAATGGTCCGCGGCCGTGACATCTGAGACTGAGACTAAAACAGACCCTCTTCTCATATGAAGCTTTGGAAAGCCAGATTCATTCTGGTGAATCGATTTGTTCGGCCAGTTCTTGTAAATGAGCAGATTTCAATAAGATTTAGCATATTGAAGTGGCATTTCATTTCTTTTTGTATCAGCATGTTTAACTCAGTTATATAAATTGCTTTATTTATTAATTTATTTATTGGTAGTATTAATCTTCTCAAGTTTGATGTTTTTAGCCTTATTTAGATTTTCATTCATTCAAACACATTGATATAATTATAAATACACAGAATAGAGCTTCACCCTATAAAAAACATCCACCATCCTGGAGATTTCTGGTCTTGCCACAGTCTTTTGTCCATATTATTCCAAGTAATGTTTTATCAAATAGTATGTTGTGCCAGTTCTGAATCGCCTTTTCTTTTCAGCTAACATCATGAATCCGCAGATGCTACCTGATGCTCACTGGACAGCACTGAAGGGCCGCCCACTCACCTGTCAATCACCTAATTAGCTAAAACAAGGAGCCTCTCTAAGACCCTGTTTTTATTAAGATGCATTTTGGTTGATCGGATCACAAGTAGATGAGGCAGACACATACTCGTTTACACCTGATGTTTTAATCCGTCTCTTTTGTCCACTTTCAACCACTTCTGTCCTGATTTCTTCAAGAGGAGGGTCTATGGGTGGGTAAATGTATGAGTTTTTTCAGATCTTTCGATCAAATGGACAAAATAAGCTTGCACAATTTACATATGAACACGCAAGTAGACAAAGGAAAATAAATGGAGAGCATCAGCTTTTGTTTGTGTTCTGACAGCCGAAAGACCACGCCGAACACTGTGAGTGCGTGTTAGAAATCAGGAATGGTGAGAAAACATTGTGCTTGGTACATTTTTCGTCTTCAAACCAAACTTGTGTCTTCAGCCGACAAAGTGTAAATCCCATCTGGCTAGCGTGCTTCCCATAATGTTTACACATTAGGTCAGTAGGCAAAGAGTAGGTGGTCTTTTATGGCTGTTCAAACACATTTGACCACATGAGCATCTACACTATGAAAGCAATCCGGTCGAATGTGTTTTCAACTACCTCTGGAAGCGGTTGAAAGTGGACAAGCTCAAAATGATTTAGACCCCGTTTACACCTGTATTTAGTGTTGTCCACTTGTGATCCAATTGACCAAAACGCATCTTAATACCAGGTGTAAACAGGGCCTAAAAGAAAAAAGCTGTCTGATTAAAAAACAACAACAACAACAACAAAAACACTTGTATCTTACACCAATTTATCATGATTCAGTAAATTCCAGATGGATTAAATCAAGACTTTAGGGCAACAGAATATAAGTGCAGGAGAAGAAGCATAATTTGTGTCAAAATTACTAATGTTAATTATTCCTACACAAAAAAGAGGATAAAAGACATTCATTTCTTTTTATAATCGATGTCTGATGGGATAAAATTATTCAGAATTACCACAGTGTTCCTTGATTGACTGTGACACTCTTGCTTTACAAGATGTGATTACAGCCAATTAAATGCCAATGAAAGTTCACCACCCCTGTCATTCAGAAGAGCAGGTTAATGTCATTGTTCATTTTCCACGGAGTGACTCCACTAGCAACACTGGACCTTGTATGAGTCAAGGTCAATTAAAAATGTCAAGGTTAAGATAACAAAGTATCACATTGGAATTTTACTCACATTCCAACATGGTGGAAAAGCAGTGGGAGGAAAAGTAGCGCTGTAAGTCGATTCTGATAAATTTGATTAGACACTGACGTGTCAGAAATCAGATGATTACACTGCCCTATGTGATATGTGGATGTTAGTCGGAGTAATAATGCACTTCGCATGAGAGGATGGTGTGGATTTACGAGATCATTTCTGATAGAGGTATGGATCTGCAGTTTAATGAGCTGGACTGCTACAGATTATTGATCGTGAAGCTGGTCAAACACTTAGCCATTAGCAGGCCTGACAATAGCTGCTATGAATTGTCACTTGATCTTTTGAGGCTTTACTCTACAATGAGAGGTTTGAAGGGTTGAATGGACAAAAAATATAGTTATGATCCTCATTCTTTCAAAGTCAAAGGAGTCGTTGTTATGGTTGCTAAAAGACTGATGCTAATGAATAGCAGTTAAACCTAAAGTGAAACCTTAACACATCCTTCCACCTGAGACTTCTTATATATATAAATCTTATAGACCTGAAACGGAAAGAAGTCTCTGAATTAATAAATGTAAATGTGGCAACTAATACATAATCCTAATACTGTATCTGTACCTAGAATCCTAATACTACATTCTGCAATATTACTTGAAAGAATGTTCCATTTTGACCAACTTGTTACCATCAGCTTGTTACCATCAGTAAAAAAAAAAAAAAAAAAAAAAAAAAAAAAATGGGGGGGGGGGGAATTGTGCAGCTACAGTGTATTTTCTACTTGGGCACTGATGTATGTTCTCTCAAATAGGAGATGTTTAACTCTTGTCTCAGACTTTTAGTTGTTTCGTGCTATAAATAAACAATGGCGCATTTTCTTGCCTGTGCTTTCATTTTGCTGTGTTTCTGTCTTTATCTTGTCATTTGTCCTTATTTTTCCCCACATCTGTCTGCTGAATCACAGGTCTTCATGAGTAAAGAAAAAAGTGAGAAAGATGGAATTCTGTGCTGTGGAAAAATGTGTGTGACAATAAAAGCAAGGCAGAGGAAAGAAGCAAGAAAGTAGGTCTGTTTGGTCAGATACAGCTAATCCGCTCACAGCTTGACAGAACAGGAGCCCAGAACTTTCTCCTCCAAGCCTAAAAGCCTTCAAACTTAAAGCTTTTCTTCTTGTCAACATTCTTTTAAATGATCTTTTTGGATAGGACATGGAAAATGTTATTGCTATTTCAAAGCTCAGGAGACTTATAGGACATGTGAGACATGTTTCATTTAACTATCAACTTTACAAGATGCCTATGCTTTGCCTTCAGGTGCCTACAGTTAATTAAATTACATTTTAATTTGATTATTAAATAACTATTAAATGAATATAAATAGTATAGCTGAGATCATTTGTTCTTGGAAGAATTTCATAAGGAATATTTGAGTCCATATTGAAATGTTTGGCTTTTGATGGCAGACTTTGGTGTCTTGACTAGAAGCCAAGAACTCAGAAGCCAAGACCAGGAGACTTGGATGTATCTTCAGCAGGATTCTTTATTGAGAACGTGCTGTTTAGTCACAGCAGTCATCAAGTCCAACTAAGGTCCTGTTTACACCTGGTATTAAGATGCATTTTGGTCGACTGGATCACAAGTGGATGATGCTAAATACAGGTGTAAATGGAGTCTAAAACTTTGTCTATTGATCTTGTCCACTTTTGACGACTTCCAGTGGTAGTCAAAAACGCATTAGACCGAATTGCTTTCGTAGTGTAAGGCCCTGTTTCCACCTGGCATTAAGATGCGATTTGGTCTATCGGATCACAGGTGGACCAGACCCGTTTACACCTGGTATTTCAATCCATCTCTTTTGTCCACTTTCAACCATTTCTGTCCTGATTTCATCGAGGGGAGGGTCTATGGGCGATAAATGTATGCGTTTTTTTTTTTTTTCAGATCTTTCGATCTAATGGACAAAATAAGCTCGCACAATTTACATATGAACGTGAAAGGAGACGACGGAAAAACATACGGAGAGCATCAGCTTTCGTTTCTACTCTAAAAGTTCCCGAACGCTGTGAGTGCATGTTAGAAATCAGGAATGGTGAGAGAACATTGTGCTTGGTACATTTTTCGTCTTCAAACCAAACTTGGGTCTTCAGCTGACAAAGTTTAAATCCTGTCTGGCTAGCGCGCTTCCCATAATGTTTACAGGGCCTAAGACAGGTATACACTGTATTTCATAGGCATTAAGTGGGCAGTCCTTAAAAGTGTTGACCTTACACACAGCCTCAGAAGTGACCACTTAATCAAAGTATCTAAAGACAATACAGGAAATTACCCCCGACTGTGAAGATAATAGTACCCCTAAATTGTATAAACAGCACCTGGTCACGAGAACTATGTCAACATTCACACATGGCTCTCAGTAGGAAGATCAGAAACTGGCAGGACCTCCTCACTGGAAACTCTATTTAATATAATCAGTAAACTGATGCCATCATGTTCAATATATGTGAAGGAGGAGAAAGTTTTAAGTAAAGTCTCTCTTAATTAGATTTCCATTTAATCTCACACTGTCTAAGAGAAACAGTAAAGGTATTAAAGAGATCTCATTTGTGATTTTACTTTCCTATGGGACATACTAAGCACACAAACAAACATCAACATTCAGACACTAAGCAGATAAAATACAGCTCTGATAACTCAGAGAAGATTAAGTTCCTGTCTAATGCAGTTTATCAGTCAACTTTAAAACAACACTAATGATAAAGTGCCATGTCACTGTACATCATTAAGTTATGTCAAACAATCTTAATAATATAATACAAAGATCCTGCTCTGCAGCTTGAAGTTATATACTGTATTTAGCTTTCCATTTATTGGCCTGCATATATCAGGACTGAGGGTCACGACTGATAAAACTGAGCAGAAGAATTATTAATAACCACCTAAAGCACATTTGTATCTCTTATTTCTCAGCTGAAACACAAATCTAACAGCCTGTCAATAGGTGAATTATGATTTTTGTGCACTTTCCAACTTTGCCTTCCAACTGTGTCCTGAGCAAGTAAAAGTATCTGTGAGCCAAAAAGCAATAAAATATTAATTTTCTGCAAAACTGTGAAATGATGAACTGTATGAATTCAAAAGCCAAGTGTACAGCTATTTAACGCTTGAGTTCTTTGGTTCATTATCAGTATCACTGCAAAATATTACACATTAACACACAACCACTGATGTGCTTCAACCTAGATTATGATCGCTGCATCCATTGTTATTATTTTATTAGCATCGCTGACACGATAATGAAGGATACTTATTTAGCACCTATCAGATGGGACCGTGACAGTCGCGCTGCTCATTTCAGCTTCTCTTCGTATGGTAATGCAAATGCCTCTCATCAACTGCCACAAGACAGATGACTTTTCTCTACTAATAGTCCCAGTTTCCTTTGTTAAATTGCCAGACTCAGAAGCGAGAACTTTGAGGCCTTATTTAATTAGCCCCACATGAGCTATGCTTGTTTTTCTGTGTGATTACAAAAGAGATGGCAGGTGCAGCAGGGAGATCACTAAGTGCTTTTGGCCACCATGCACTTTCTTTGACTTTTTCGGTTCTTTGCAGTGGGCTTAGTGCTCAGACATTCCCCGCTGGCAAAAATAGTAGACATACACAATGTTAAGCCTAGAAAGCTGGGTGAGAGGAGTGTGTCATGTAAATTTGAATCACATCAGCACAACAACACAAAGAGCAGAGTGTCCTGCCTATGGAGGGGAAGATGGAGGAAATACACCCTCCCCCCCCTCCCCTCTCACGCCCCACCTTTTATTTTTATCTTGTCCATAAATGTCACTAAATGTAAGTTTATTTATTACAGTAAATAAATGCTTTTCTTTATTTTGACATATGAAATCTGAACATCAACCTTTAGGAAATAAAAACGACCCCCTCAGAAATTATTATTATTTAATAATTCAGTTATAAACATACACTATATTGCCAAAAGTATTGGGACACCCCTCCAAATCATTGAATGCAGGTGTTCCAATCACTTCCATGGCCACAGGTGTATAAAATCAAGCACATAGGCATGCAGACTGCTTCTACAAACATTTGTGAAAGAATGGGTCACTCTCAGGAGCTCAGTGAATTCAAGCATGGTACTGTGATAGGTTGCCACCTGTGCAATAAATCCATTCGTGAAATTTCCTCACTACTAAATATTCCACGGTCAACTGTTAGTGGTATCATAACAAAGTGGAAGCAATTGGGAACAACAGCAACTCAGCCACGAAGTGGTAGGCCACGTAAAATCACAGAGCGGGGTCAGCGTATGCTGAGGCGCACAGTGCGCAGAAGTCGCCAACTTTCTGCAGAGTCAATAGCTACAGACCTCCAAACTTCGGCCTTCAGATTAGCTCAAGAACAGTGCGTAGAGAGCTTCATGGAATGGGTTTCCATGGCCGAGCAGCTGCATCCAAGCCTTACATCACCAAGTGCAATGCAAAGCGTCGGATGCAGTGGTGTAAAGCACACCGCCACTGGACCCTAGAGCAGTGGAGACGTGTTCTCTGGAGTGACGAATCACACTTCTCTGTCTGGCAATCTGATGGATGAGTCTGAGTTTGGCGGTTGCCAGGAGAATGGTACTTGCCTGACTGCATTGTGCCAAGTGTTTGGTGGAGGGGGGATTATGGTGTGGGGTTGTTTTTCAGGGGTTGGGCTTGGCCCCTTAGTTCCAGTGAAAGGAACTCTTAATGCTTCAGCATACCAAGACATTTTGGACAATTTCATGCTCCCAACTTTGTGGGAACAGTTTGGGGATGGCCCCTTCCTGTTCCAACATGACAGCGCACCAGTGCACAAAGCAAGGTCCATTAAGACATGGATGAGCGAGTTTGGTGTGGAGGAACTTGACTGGCCTGCACAGAGTCCTGACCTCAACCCGATAGAACACCTTTGGGATGAATTAGAGCGGAGACTGTGAGCCAGGCCTTCTCGTCCAACATCAGTGCCTGACCTCACAAATGCGCTTCTAGAAGAATGGTCAAATTCCCATAAACACACTCCTAAACCTTGTGGAAAGCCTTCCCAGAAGAGTTGAGGCTGTTATAGCTGCAAAGGGTGGGCCAACTCCATATTAAACCCTACGGATTAAGAATGGGATGTCATTAAAGTTCATGTGCACATAAAGGCAGGCTTCCCAAAACTTTTGGCAATATAGTGTATTTATCAGTCATAATAATTTATGATTGAGTAGAACAATTCAGTCTGAATTAATAGTCATTTGCTGCTTTCACTCATTGAACTACCATAAATTACCATAAAATTGTTGAATTGACTTTTTGATGATTAAATAATTGGAAATGGTTTTTAATTACGGCACTGTTTTCTTCATTCGCAGGAATATGGAGATGCGCTTTATTTGACTTTTGAATGACAGGCGTAAAGCCCAAAGTAGGCTACACTCTTTTAAAAAAAATAAATTAAAAAATAAATAAATAAATAAAGATTCCAAAAGGGCTTTTTTGCATTAAGAAGCATTTTTGCCTCCCCAAAGAACCTTTCAGTGATAAGTTCTTAAAATAACATTTTATTAATCTAAAGAAACTTTTTCCATTATAAAGAACCTTTTGTGGAATGGAAAGCTTCCATGGATGTTCAAATTTCTTCATCAGCGACAATAAAGAGCCATTATTTTTAAGAGATTATGCTTTGGTTTTACTCATATGCTAGGGTACTCGTACTGCATAGTACACGCGCACTGTACATACGCAGCCTGATTTTTGCACATGCGCATGTAAATTAAATGAACTGAAATGTAGAGTTGGTATATGAGAATGTTAACTGTGACAAGATGACTGACAGGCCAGTTTACAGTGCCAGAATGGACATATAACTAATCAACAGCAAAATCCGTTAAAGCTGCAGTCTGTAAGTTTTGCCTCTTTGTCGCCATCTCTGTTTGAAACCGGCAATTGAAGTTATTTGCTGAATTATCATCTTTACGTGGGTTGTGCCTCGGCACGACTCCTCAGCGCGGATGAATCTAATGTTTGCTGTCAGTCACTCCATCGGTGTGGATACTGTACTTCGGAATCACAGATTGTAGTCTTGAAGTGTGACCAAAGTAAGAATTTTCACCGGAAAATGTCATCTGAAGAAGTAAGTAACATGTCTGCCACCTTTGTTCTGACCAACTGAGGAAAAAAGCATTACAATAAATCGTGCTGCCAATGGTGATTAAATCTAATGATCTCTTAGCTCGGATCACGTCAAACCTTGCAAATTATAATTACTGTTATCTCAAATTATCTCAAATTGTTAATGTTAACAACATCAGCATTGCATGACTATGTGTATTTAGTGTGTATTAGCGTTACCTGTAGATTTCATTTTCTCTCTAACGTTAATTTGTCATACCATACAATCCGCCATCCAAATGATAAGTTTAATCATTGCAGCTGCTTTGAGAAAAGGCTATAAATGATCCGCCTTACATGCGATATAGCATAGTTAGCTGGGACTAACGTTCTTTATGTAAACAGACGTGACGCAATGACACAAAGACAAGCGGCGACATGCTCGAATTTCCTGCGAAATCCCAGCAGTACCACCTGAATTATAAAACATAATTAATCAGAAATCAAAAAAAAGTTACAGACAGCAGCTTTAAAGATTTTATTTATGGGTGCCTTTCAAGACACTCAAGGACACCTTACAAATAATAAAATACATAAGCAATAAACAAAGAAACAATATACAATAACATACAAAAGGTATATCAAACAGAATAAGCTATTCAAAAAAAAAAAAAAAAAAAAAAAACATCGGTTTTAAGACATGATTTAAAAATTGAAAGGCTTGAACTATTATATATGTCTTGAGGTAAGGTTTTCCAAAGACTCAGAGGAGTACAACTGAAAGCTCTACATTTAATGGTAGTCAAACGTACAGAAGGTGTAACAAGAGTTATACAAGCAGAAGACCTGATTGGGTAAGTGAATACACTAGAGAAGATCACAAAGATATGAAGGTGCTAGATCATGAAGAGCCTTATAAGTGAAAAGTAAATTATTAAATTGAATCCTGTATCTGACTGGAAGCCAATGGAGTTGTCTATAGACTGCTGACGTGCTCAGTGGCAGGTGTTCATGTAATGATCCAGCCTGCTGAATTCTGGATCATTTGAAATTTATGAAGAAGCTTTTGTGAAACTCCACTGAGAAGAGAATTACAATAATCACCACGAGATGTAACTAATGCAGTAGTACTAGCTGTAAGAGATGGTCAAAAACATTATTTCGCAGATGATAATATGCTGAGCTTGTAATGCTATTTACATGTGCCTCAAGCAATAAAGTAGTCAAGGATGACACCCAGGCTCTTAACCTGAAGGGAAGGAGGGATAGAGAGAGTTGTCAGTAGTCAGTGTAAAACTTTCACAATTTTTCAGTTTTGATTTAGTGCCTACTAATAGGATCTGTTTTCTCACAGTTAACCTTAAGAAAATTGCATGTAAACCATGATTTAATTTCAGATAAACAAGCCAAAAGAGAGGAAGGCGGTAGTGTTGAATTAGGCTTTGAAGAAGAGCTCGGTGTCATCAGCATTGAAAATTTATACCAAATTTATGGAAAGTGTGACCTAAAGGCAAAAGATATATAAACAGAAGAGGGCCTAAAACTGAGCCCTGAGGCACACCACTAGCCCAGATGCAAATACGTCCAAAAACTTGCCTACTCTTCTGCTGCATACTCAAAAGTATGAACTTTATCTTCACAAAAACAGTCATACTTTTAGAGCATAGTATAATTGGGACGCAGCATTATTATTATTATTTTTTTCTGATGTATTTTATTCAAATTAATTCTGTTTTTTTTTTTAATTACATTTTAGCGATAATTGATAAGATAAATACTGAATATTACATTTAGTATTTTAAATTAATGATATTTTTAATGACAATAAATAATAATAAAAAATAAAAAAATAAAAAACAGGCAAAAACTAAACATGTTGCATTTGCACACTTAATGGGCATTGCTTTTGTTTTGGGGCATCTTGGGGCTCAACTTTGGCCTTTCAGAGACACAGAGTTCCACTCACCCAAGTGCGCACAAGTTTCTCCTTTGCAGAAATCTGCACAAAAGCCCTTGTCTAAAGTTGCCAAAGTGCTGCATAACCATAAATCACAAATAAGTCCATGCTACACACATACACACCCATGTGACCTGACTCAGCATATGCATATTTCTGTACCACTGCTTTAGTATGCTGTCCAGATGCCCCCCTACAGTCATAGAGGCCAACACTTTACAAATATCTCAGCACATTTCTTCATAACACTCATCATCCTGCTAGTAGAGATCAATTCAATGAAACCCCAAAAATAATAGCTTGCACTTCCACTTTCTGTAATAAAAGGATTTCCAATAAAGCAAGCAATGAACAGCACTTTGATTCATGAAACTGTGTTCCACTCAATAATGATCTAATGAAGAGGCAGAAAAAAAGCAGCATTGAATCAAGGATGGCTGAGGTTTCACCAAATGAGCAGCAGTACTACAGCTGTGAAGTAAATAAAACAGATGTGGCAGATGCTCAATGTGCACATTACACCACTTTCATACATATTAATATAAAACACTTAATGTAAAATGATTATCTGTCTATTAAATATATTTATGAAAGTATATTTTTCTAAATGTGTGAAAGAAATAAAGTTTGCAATTAATACAATAACAAACTACATGAAACCATGCATGACCTCAGAACACTTCCTTAAACATTAAACATAATTTTCGCTTTTGTCATTCATATGTGAATTCAAATTTTGGAGATGCCAGTGAGTGGGAAGCCCATAAAGAGATGCTAAGGATGACTCATAACAGCAATTCCAGAGGCACCAGTGAAATGACAATATCACAGCCCCTTAACACCTATTAAAGAGAAGAATGTCAGCATCATTTAGTAACCTTCCAATAAAAGACTTTCATTTTGCATAGCCATGGACCACATTAGTGGCTCAAAAAAATAGCAGTATTTTTCATTGTTCTGTTTTGATTTGTTTCTTTCATTTTGTCTGTCTGTCCGTCATTTTTGCTTCCCATACCTTATCTTTCCCCCATATGGAAAGCTTTTGTCTGAGTGCACCCAGTAAACTATATAGTTCTCTACATGAGTTATGCTCATGCTGAACACCTCAGCGGCGACTCTCTGTTTCCATGGTTTCCACTGTTCAAATATTATGTCCACAATGTCCGTAGTGTTTGACTGGTATGGTAGACCACTGCTCGGCAGCATTCCTTGGCTGTACACCTCCAAAGGTCACGTAAAGAAAAGGGGAAATAATCAATGAAGTTGTGTTCACAGTAAATGGTGAACTTTAAGTTCTTAAACAGAAACTATAGACATACAGTGGGGTATGGAAGTTTTATGATTCATTTGAAACAAAGAAAATATTTAACATAAAATTAATAAGAAATATTCCAGATTCTGCACTATTTCTAGATATGACTCTTGGTACAGATGAACAAATGTTCTAGTTTCATTGAAGCTCAGGATGCTCTTTGAATAATCTAAAATCATGCTGGAGAACAAGCTCAGCTTGGTTTTTATCAGGTTTTGCTCACAGGATTTGCTTTAATTAAAGGGTTAGTTCACCCAAAAATGAAAATCCTGTCATTTATTACTCACCCTCATGTCGTTCCGCACATGTCGTTCTTCAGAACACAAATTAAGATATTTCTGATAAAATCCGATGGCTCAGTGAGGCCTCTATTGCCAGCAAGATCATTTTGTTTTTCAATGCCCAGAAAGGTACTAAAGACATTTTTAAAACAGTTCATGTGACTGCAGTGGTTCAACCTTAATATTATAAAGTGACAAGAATACTTTTTGTGCGCCAAAAAAAAAAAAAAATAAAATAAAATAAATAACAACTTTTCAACAATATCTAGTGATGGGCGATTTCAAAACACTGCTTCATGAAGCTTTACAAACTGCCAAAGTCAACTATTGAAATTTCGAAACACTTATGACATAACGAAGCCTCGTTTACTGAAATCACGTGATTTTGGCGCTCCGAACCACTGATTCGAAACAAAAGATTTGTAAAGCTTCGAAGCAGTGTTTTGAAATCGCTCATCGGATTTTATCAAAAATATCTTAATTTGTGTTCTGAAGATGAACGAAGGTCTTATGGGTGTGGAACGACATAAGGGTGAGTAATTAATGACTGAATTTTCATTTTTGGGCAAACTAACACTTTAAAACAAAAGAATGACAAACCAAATACTAAAACAGTTTGAGATTCATGTTAATTTTTAAATTCAACTCTAATTGTTATGTGATCATATAATTTGTATGAAAAGGCTGATGTCAGAGTCCATAAGTTGCACTTCAGCTGACCCGAGTTCGAATCCCGACACATTGTCAAATTGCATTCCACTCCATTACCTATCGTATCAGCAAAAATACATTTTTAAAAAAGAAAAATAATTTTTTATTAATATATATTTATATTCATCTATATTACTATAGTTTACTTTAATTTGTATTATGCTATTTTTTTTTTTTTTTTTACTATTTTATTATTATTTATTTTATTTTATATAGACAATTAAAATAGAAACATGCAAAACAGAAGCATTTTCACTAGTGGTCTCAGATGTTTGGGCCACACTCTATGTAATAAAGTAGGACTGATAGATTAAATCTTACAGGGGAGCTTGTGATCAGAATCACAAGCACAATAAAAAATAATTTGAACTTTAAGAGGCAGTTCTTGGGCAACAGATCAGACTGTTTGCATTGGAATTTCTCCAAGTATTCTCTGCAAACTTAATGGAAAAAGTAGATACCATGTAAATTGGGTCCTTTAGGTTTTTAAATGGATTTATTTATGTTGAAATGTATTAGTATATAAGAAAGTCATCAAACAGCGGACTTTGCACTGGCAAGTATTTGCACAGCAATACATTTTCCATTGTCTTGCTTAAAGTCTCAGTTCAGTGATGCATTAGGTTTTCTTAGTTGCACAAAAGCAAGAAAATGTTGAGGTTATTACGCATACTTGATTGACTATGGTAATTACTTTGCATGGTTGTCTAAAATCCCCAAAGCATTTACAGAAGAACAGCAGGTAAATCCAATTGATTTGGTGATGCCAAGTGTAACATTCACGAATCAAAGGTGGGACAATCCCTCTTTATCATGCTGTGGCTTAATGATAATTATCTGTCATAGTAATTTCGTACTCATTACATGAGAAAATAATAATAACACTAATATAAATATGTTTAGCATATCAGTAGCCTAATAAAAGCTGATTCATTTGACATGGATTGTCATGGGGGTTGCCATGTTGAGATCACATGATCATCTGAATACTACTTGCTTTATCTCTGCAACCCCCTATTATCCGACACTTTTGGTCATGGAATAAATTAATCATGGCTGACCGCGAATAAACCGTTTTTGCAATGCTTTTGAATTATACTACATCCACACCACTAGGTGTCAGTATACACTGTGGTGAAAATCAAGTTTTTAATGTTGTTTATATGTCTATGTGGCGTTTTTAATATGCTTTAAGACAAACCATTTGGAAATTCATAAGTCAACACCACTGCTGAGTATTTTCTATTTAAAACTGCAGTGAAAAAAAGACGGTCTCAAACCTGCGGTTTGAAATCGCTGGTGTTTCTGACGTCACAAACTACCTTGTAACCAATCATGTCAACGTTCTGGCGGACTTTAGCATATCATTAAATATATATATCATCTGAAGCAGGAGAGTCTCTACAGAATATATCCCGGTATATTTTATATTTTATCTGTTG
The DNA here is from genome assembly GCA_039654765.1 of Mylopharyngodon piceus. NCBI lineage: Eukaryota > Metazoa > Chordata > Actinopteri > Cypriniformes > Xenocyprididae > Mylopharyngodon > Mylopharyngodon piceus. The sequence continues at coordinate 21,953,471 of CM077453.1, read as the reverse complement.
AAATAAAAAATCGGGTAGATTTGGCAATATAGCGGGTTTATGATGTATATAACGATGTTATGATGAACTATATGCCTTTCTCCACTGACATTAAGGTGTTCAAAGCATTTCTAAGGAAACTGATTGTTAGAAGACAGCTGTCTGACTCACGAACGGGAACATGGTTTGTGGAACATTATCAACACATTATTAGCTGTTTGATAATGTAATCAAACAAAAGGGTAATCATATCAATTACAGTTATGTGTCCGACGTTGTAAAAAGCGATACCATTATGCAGCATTTACCTCAGTAAATTGACCGAGTGGATCTCTGAGCTCATGCGAGTGAGTGGAGGCGGGGCTACTTAGAATATTCATATACCTGTGTATAATAAATGAGGCAAGGGTGTAGAGTTACATTCAAGCTATTTTAAGGCATGAAGAATTTTTTTTCACAGGAAAAAAATGTTTAAATGTGTCATTTTGGTGATCAAAGATGAGTTTTAAGGGAAAAAATTATTGACTACAGGGGGACTTTAAAAAAATGTGAATGTGAAAAGAGTGAATTTTACTTTATTAATCAGTAGAATTTTATATACTTTCATTGTATTTTAATATTATCAACTTTTTACTCTTGTGCAAAAAGGTCTAATTAAGTATTACATTCATTCTGGGCCAATAACACAGCAATTAGCCATTCCTGTCCACCTCCACATGAGTTGTTGGGCAGGAACATTGTCTTACTTGTATCACTTGGATGCCTCTGCATGCACACACTCATTACTTACCATACCATCACTGAGGGAAATGTGGTAATTTGCAAACCTTTCATTTGGGTTCTTGGTAATTATACACTATCTTCTGACTGCAGTGTGGACATTTAGTGATGTGTGAATCACCATATGGTTTCACCAAGTGTTAAGTCATCATAACAGATGCTGAACACGTTGTCATCCGTCCTTCAGGATTGGAACTGTGATATTTGTTTGTGTTAACACTTAACGTAGCGCCTCCATCACCCATCTTGTGGAACCAGCTTCGTTCTGGCCTCTTGCAGATGTCTCAGTAAAACTTGTGAAAGAAAAGTCAGTTCTTGGCTGGTCTGTGTTTGTGAATGTATTAGACTATGATTAATTAGGGCTGCTGTCATTCATGTCTTTAGCCTGGTTGCTGGGAAAGAGATAGAAGCAGGAAGTACTCTACAAAAAAAAAAAGAAAGAAAAAAAAGTCTTTGGTTTACAAAGGCAAGAACCTCACAGGCTAGGATGTTGCTGGTTGAAGACTGTGGATTCAATCTTGAAAGAAATTCTACACTGCAGTCGTCATTCTTCATACATGGAGAACTTCAATTGACCCTCACCATACAAACAAATCAACCCCTGCCATGTTTTGATCAACTTTGTCATCTTCACAGTCACAACCTGGATTCTAACAGCTGCAGTGGGATGTTTTCTTCTCTTTTTCTTTAAAATGGCTAAACTGCAGTTCTTCACCATATACAACAAACATACATTTACAAAGTGAGGTTTATTTTTACTATACTTTGATTAAAGGGATACACTATACAACTTTTTCCCTGATTTACAGTCCGGAGGAGTTGACACTAGTTGCTGAAAGGCAGAGCCAGTCTGCCGATTTTAGACAGTTTTCACAGAAAATAGCATATGATTGGCACAGACTCTGATTTTTTAGCTTCAGACTTTGATTCCATCCAGTTGGAGGATGTCAAACATGTATGACATTTTAAGGCTATTTTAGAACAAATTCTGTATTCATTTGTCATGTGTCTCCTAGAAACAAGACACTAGTTTCTGCATGAGTTTGCATAACTATTTACAAGGTTGGTAAGCGCATGATGCCTATACACTCTTAAAAATAAAGGTCCTTTATTGGCATTGATGGTTCGATGAAGAACCTTTAACATCCATGGAACCTTTCCATTGGACAAAAGGTTCTTAAAAGTCCTCTATGGGACTAATTGTGAAATCACAGCTAGAAAAAATAAATTACTTTATATTTTACATACATTGAAGACTAAAATCGTTTTCCAAAATTAGTTTTCAACATCTGACCTTTGACCTTTTTTTAGGATGCCGTCATTTATAACTGACTTTGTCCTATTAGGGTAAATTATTTTTGGCAAATTGTCTGAAACTTCACACACATTCAAATGCATTTTCACTATCTGAAAAAGAGTGGAAAGGCCTTAGTGTTTAAAAAAAAAAAAAAAAAAAAACATTAAAAAGCTTTATTAACATTCCATTTCTTCTTGTGCTACTATATTTAATTTTGAATGTCAAAAACTTGACACAAATTCAGATCCATCTTCACTGCCCGGAAAGTAATGAAACCATATCCAGGGCCGGAAGTGCTGGCCAAACTGGGCAATTGCCCAGGGCACCAGACCACTAGAGGGCACCGCACCATGACGAGCACGATCAACAATGTCTTCGCCAGGAGTTTGACTAACCAATCATAACGCCGAATCCGCCGTTATGTCCGACAAAGCAGTCAGGGGAATTAGTAGATTAACGTCAGTGGACTTGAATTTGAAAAATAGTGTGTAACTTTACTGACGTCTTTCTGCGGTTGAAACAACATTCCTTCTGATGTTCATTCATGTTTATTTGATGCTATAACTTAACTAGTAGGAAGAGATGATCGGTTTACGAGCCATTTGAACTGAGGCACTAGCGATCTGTCACAACACATTAAAGAGACACAAAATGATATTTATTGTTTACATTTCTTTAAAAATTACAAAATTTGAAATTTGAGACTTTTTCATATCAAAATTAACCTGCATTGTCTTGTCTGTTGACGCATTGTCAGTGTCCTCTTTGCTCCACAATGTATTTTTCACTCTGTTACCGTGTCCTAACTACACGCGCCGCGATGCGCGATAAAAGGTATCTTTTCCATGTTAATCTGAGTTTTTGTCCTAACTAGCCGCGACAGCGACACACGATGACACAAAGTATGATAATGATAATCTCAGGTGCTGTTTATGTGCTTTATTTAATGTTAAAAGCGTCTAATATGACTTTGAATATCATTTTGTGTGTCTTTTATAGCCATAATGTAAGCAATGGACAATTCTCCTCAGATCTTCAAAATAAATAAAAGGAAACAAGAATGTTCAAACTGTCAACTCATTGTGAACAGACAAGTGAATTTTATGACAAAGATTGTTTCAGTAACTCAGTATGTATTTTTAATAATGTTAAAATAGTGTAATATTCATGAATTTGATTATGTAATAATCTGTGATTGCAGAGAGAGCCCGCCCATGCGCTCTTCTGATTGGCTGTGATTTTTGATTGACTTTATCACGTCTCATAGTCGTGTCACGTCTGGTGTGGACATACATATTGTTTGTCGCTGGAATGTTGTCGCATCGCATCTGGTTAGGACATGGTGTGTGAGAACATGATGTTTTTCGTGAGAGAGGCATGGCTTGTCGTATGTAGCAACAGTAACTAAAGGGGCAGGTCTTTGCGAACGGTCAAATCTGCACCAAATCTGTCGCAACTTGGTTTACTCCAAGATAACTGAAGAGTTTGCAGCAGCCAAAGCAAGAAAAGTCCTCTTTTAAATGGTGAGTCAACAACTGTATTAATTCATTACACCTGTTGTAAGTCAACAGTATTTTGCCCAGAGCGCTGGATTGTCTTCCTCCGGCCCTGACTATATCTTAGTGTTTCAAAAAGCATTAAAACATTGTTTCCTTCTTGGAATTACAAATCAGTTATTGTAACATAAGTAAAAAGACTTCTTTTTCTGTGTACCCCACACTTTCCACACGTAACTCGATTTTGACCTGTTTAGTCATCATTTTTGGAGCATCTCTGCTTGTCAGTGTGAGGCCAATAGGCAGTGGCATCTTTCCTGACCTCTGGTTGTAGTATGGATCACATCTTCCAAACTGGCACAGGATAATGTACCAAAATGCCGGACATCCACAACATGACTTATATTCTTCATCTGCTTCTGCTACTGCTTCTATCCTCCTTGATCCTCAACTTCTTCCTTTCTTACTACGACCTCAATTTCTGATGTGCTACCATCCCTATCATCAATACTTTCTGGAAAAGGTACAGCTTTTCCTCACTGTCTTCTATAAAACTTACTAACATCAACTTAAAACACAGGCAAAAAGGCTATTATACTGCCTGCCAGTATTGAACAATAGTGCCAGCTACACAGAAAATATCTATCCCTTAAAAGGACTTTGTCATTTATGCATGATGCACAGATTTTTTGGTCTTTGAGTTATTGTTTTTACAAAATGTATATTAAAAATGACCAAAAACTTAGAAAACACATTTAGATGTACAATGATATTTTTTAAAAATGGAATTTATATATATTCAAGTCTAAAATGAACGGAGCCTTGATAGCATGTGACCTAACATGTCTCCTTCACTTGCTTGTTGCCAAAAAATGTCAAGCACATGGCAAACAAATAGATTTTAATTTTATTGGCAGAAGGGGATGTCATTATATTACTAAAACGTATTATTATTATTATTATTATGGTTTGGTTGAACATTATTGCAATTTTCTTAGCGTCATTTAATGTCCCATAAAGTCATGTACTGCATTCCAACCTTATGTCTGACATGTAAATAATGTTACTGAGAAATTACTGCACTTAAAAGGCTAGTTCACCCAAAAATGAAAATTCATTCCAAATCCATAAGACTTGTTGTTGATCTTCGGAACACAAATGAGGATATTTTTAAAGATTTCTGTTTCTTCATTGAAAGTCTATTCACCCAAACTTCTGATGGTTCATAAAGAGATCTTAAAATAAATCCATATGAATTGAGTTGTTTAATCCAAGACTTCTGAAGAGACACGATCACTTTATATGATGAACAGTTTTATTTTAGGCTTTTATTCACATTCAGTGAACAATGTACAGTTTTCAAATTTGGTCACAGAAGCTCAAGCATGCTTGCATGACGTGCGAAAAACAATGAGGTTCATTCTCGTGTGTTACGCAGCACGTTTGAGCTTTCATAAGAACCAATGAGGTTTGTTCTGGCACGTCAAGCAATGATTGAGCTTCTGTTTATGTTCACTGATCAATGTTTATTTCACTGCATCAAATATGCCTATTCCTATTCCATACTACACTGATAAAAATGATTCTGTGGTAAAGTACTGTAAATACTACAAAAAAACAAATGTAATTTCTACATTGAATAAGTTAGTTCAGGCAAGAATTAAAAAAAAAGTAAATGATATGTTAGTACTCAATTCAAGCTTGTAGAAATGAAAGCTTGAACTTATAAGTATATTTTACTTTTATGTTTACAATGATTTTTGAGTTAGTATCAAAGTAATAAAATTAAGAAAAACCTACTCAACTTTCTGATACTGGTCTTCCCATCATGCACTGGGGCACAAATAATTAATAAGGTTGCATTTTTTCACTGTTTTCTATATTGTATTTACTGCACTGTTTTATTGTTGCTTTTGTTGTTAGGTTTAGTAACCTGCTGTTTTGTAACATCTGAGTTAATTTTCCACTCAAAATGACCCATTCATACTCAAAAACTATCCACTTATACTGTTATTGTGTATTGAGGTCTCTATGTTCACTCAAAAAGAAAGAACTTTCACGGTTGTTTGTTTGACTCAAACCATCCTTGTTCACATAACTTAACTCAAGTAACTACATGAACTTACATGAGTTGTTTCTACTAAAAATGAGTATTGTCAGATTTACTTAAGTGTTTGTTCAGTCAACTTAACATTGCTGAGTGAAACGCAAAAATTAATGTTGACATAACTAACTGGACGGGGGATCCGTAGTTCCCAGAATGCTCTGCAAGGGACTGCATTAGGAGAGTAAATTTAAGGATTAAAGTGTTATTTTATGTGTTTTTCAGTAAAGGGAAAGATGTTGTTAGTTTATGTTAGTGTTTAATATTCAGTTATGTTGGACATTTAGAGGAGTTTCTGTAATGTTTTTGAATTTTGTGGTTACCATTATGCAGAAGAGTGGCGCCTGTGTTTAGGCTGTGAGCCTCATATACGCATGTATATAGGATAGAATTCCTGCTCTCAATTAAATTGAGTTTGTTCAACAAGTTATTTTTTGAGTGCATTTTGTAGAGCAAATAGTTAATTTAATAAGGTAAATTAGGTCAATAAATGTGCTGACCTTACGTAATAAACTTTTATAAATTCAACATAACATTATTAAGGCCACGTTCACACTTTCAGTTTTTGGGATTGACAACTGCATTTACTTAAAGGTGTGAGTATTGAAATGTACCGTTCACACAGCAACTTACAGTAGAGTCTCGAACACTGTCTGTATGAACGTAACGAGAGTCAAACCCGTATTCTCTCACTAGTAACCATAACGACAGTGACCAACGTAATATTAAAGATGGCGACGTCCATAAAACTGAAAGTCTCATATCACTTTTGACATGACAAGAGACCAACTGAACCGCGAGTTCATCCATTCAAACTTCATTAACCAACAGCAGGATCAATGTAAACATGCGCTAGCCGGAGTCTTTAACCGTTGCACTCGCGTGTCACGTCCTTTGCGACGTCTCACACATGACACGGCATTTCAATTTCGAAAAGAAACACAAAACTGACGTGAGCCACTCCAGTGGAGAACAGTGACAGGATCTAACACCTTAAGATGATGCACAGCTCATATCTGCACACACACAAAACACCTTAGAAGACGTATGACGTGACAGACAACTAGTTGTCCAGTCCTGTTCTGTTCACACGGTGCTGAATTTCTGAGAATGCGGTTGTGAGTCCTGAAAATTTACAGGTGTGAGTTTGGTTATAGAATGCGGTTGTCACTCCCATAAATAACCGTACTGCGTGTGAACGTAACCGTATTAAGGACTCAAATACAAGACTGACAACCGTATTCTGCTGCTGTGTGAACGTGGCCTAAGTAAACTACACATACAAATATTATGTAACAGTGACAAATTCACATTATTTGTATTTACTCAAAGAAATTTTGGCAGCTATACTTGAATTTTTTTTGTTCATACAACTAAATTGTTATTTGTACAAATTACTCAATATAGTTGCGTGGAACCACTTGACACTGCTTTTTTAAGTAAATCCAACAATTCAGTTTTTTTGAGTGTTCGGTTGGGTACCTCATATTGTGTAGATATGTTGTCTTACAAAGTGTAACAAGAAATCTACTGTGTTGTTTACTTAAATGTTTTAGGTAAACTATACACTTAAAAAGCATAGCTTTATTCAGTACTACAGTGGTTCTCAAACCTGTCCTGGATGACCCCCAGCCCTGCACATTTTGTATGTCTCCCTCATCTATCACACCTGATTCAACTCATGAGCTCATTAGTAGGGACTGCAAGACCTGAAATGGGTGTGTCAGAAATAGGGAGACATACAAAATGTGGGGGTCCTCCAGGACAGGTTTGGAAACAGTACTACATTGCTAAGTAAAATTAAGTAAAATTTACAAGGAAAGAGTGAATGAAATGTACTTGAAACAGTATTGCAAAGTAAACTCAAGACTCAAGACAATCTAACTGGCAGTTACATTTATTAACAAAATTATTAACAAAATGTAAAACTAACAAAATTCTCTTTGTTAATTTTACACAACTTAGTTAAGTACTTATTTATTATTTATTTATGACTGCAAAAATTAGCAAAAGAAAAATTAAGCAAATTTTACTTTTTTTTTTTTTCAGTTTATATGGTATCTTTCAATGGAGGAACAGAAATCTCTCAAATTTCACTGAAAACATCTTCATTTGTGTTCTGAAGATAAACAGTCTTATGGGTTTGGAATGACATGGGAGTGATAACTGATTTTCAATTTGGTCGAACTATCCCTTTAATAAATAATGTTTGAATCAAGAACTATTGAAGCTCTCCATATACTTTGTCCTTATTGCTTTCATTCATCTGCACATTTTTGTGTTTTCTGTCCACTCAGATCAGGCTGTCTGCACTTTGCCAGGAAAATCTTCCATCTATACAGATTACTCATCCTGATAGACAGAGGGCATCTCATATACATAATCAATTTAAAGACCTTTACATCCATCAGTACAGTCAGATGCATTCGATGTGCAATTTGTTGTCTTATTGCTTTTTAAAAAAGCATAAGAGGCACAAATCCCATGTTTTTTTAAATAAAACATTATCATAAAACATAAAATGAACCTAGTTTAACCACAGACCCCATATTTCTATCCACCCCATAGAATTAATAGAATTAATTTGATCAATATTTAATTTAGATTTTTATTTAATGTTTATTTCAGGTTTTAAATTTCCCCGTAATTTGGTAGAAGTGTTAAAAATTGCAAACATCATATAAGATTATTAGACAATAAATATTCAAATAATTTTATATATTATTCATCTTGAACTACTGTGGTTGATAGTTTCCTAATGATTCAGCACCTCCTGTTACTTATAATTTTGAAAAAGTGAAAAAAAAAAAAGAAAGAAAAAAAAAAACAATAAACAAAAAACAACATTAATTAAAAGTTTCAGTACCCGAATCTATACCTACTTGTGGAGAATGTAGTGTACATTATACATAACTGCGCTATGAACAATTTCCTGATCTTTCTCACTGCCGTTGCATTTCATTTCCCCTCTGTTCCGAGCTTTCTCTGCTTCCAGCTTCCTGTCTATCTCTTATCCTTCATCCCAGTTTTTGTTTCTCATCTCTCTCTGTCAAGCCTCTCATCTCTCCAGATGTCTCTTTAGTCTTAACTCACACGCTTGTCCAAAATTTCCTCATCCAACCTTTCTGATTAAGACACACACTTTCCAGATCCACCCTCCCTGCTGCTGTTGTCCACAATGGCGACAGCCATTTTGAAATTATATAAGGATATGGCACATCTACACAGCATAAATATTCATGGGTGACTCTTCTTTTGCGAGTGCATGGGAGAATCAGGCTTCTGGTAAATGATGTTCACAGCAATCTGTGCTGCTTTGGCTCTAGTTCAGGCCCTCCAAGCTACTGTTCCAGCTTTCCAGACTCACTGCTAAAAATGTAAACACGGAAATGCTGAAAATTTTGATGTTTTGCCAACAGTTTTTGCTTGTAACAGCCAACAGTTTACTTCCAAAGAATTCAAATATGACAATCAGTCACACCACTCTAAGCTGTGTTGCAAATATGCTCGGCAATTAATGCATAGCAATTTATTCACTACCCTGGGGTGTGTTTCCCATACAACGACGTAACTCGCTGCTTCACTACCATAGTACAATGCGGCGTTGAACAAATCAACTATAGCTAGTCACAACTGTTTCCCAAACCGTATTGTCGCAAACCTGTCGTTCAACTATGTTGGTGAATGATGTCACGCAGGTGGTGGAGTAATAATCCATTTGAGATCGAATTAATGCTAGATTTTTTTGCTATAAATTATGGACATGGCATCTGAGGACTAATTCTCATTTTTCTCAGTTATTTTGCTTTGTCTCCATATTCAATCATAGACTCTTCGAAAATGGTGCTTTAAATCTCTTGACAAACTAAAATATGTAAATGACATTTGTGTATATATTCAAAATGAAAGATATAGATTGTACTGAATGTCAGCTTGCTTATTTTGCTCAAGATAACGAGTCCACATGTCATAAAAACAAGAAACTATGGGCCCTATCATCCGACGCAAGTGTTTTTTGCTAGTTTCAGCCCGACGCAGTTATCATTTTCACATCCTGCGCCACGTTGTTTAAATAGCAAATGCATTTGCACCCATTTGTGCGCCCATGGGCGTGCTGGTCTGAAAACGAGGTGTGTTCAGGTGCATTGTTGGCTCATTGCTATTTTGAGGCAACTGAAATAGACTGCGGCATTGACCAACTATAGCAAACCATGTAACCATGACCATGTAAATGGCAAATCTGCCATTTACTTCTCGTGTCATGGCAAATCTGCCATGACGCGAGTGCAACTGACTTTTAAAGGGAATGGGAGATGAGACTCTGATTGGTTTATTGCACATTACGCCCAAAACACACCTATTACTCAAAGGGTTAGTTCAGCCAAAAATGAAAATAATGTCATTTATTACTCATCCTCATGTTGTTCTACACCCGTAAGAACTTCGTTCGGATGGTTTAGTGGTTCGGATGTCAAACTGCCAAACTGCTGAAATCAAGTGACTTTGGCGATCTGAACCACTGATTCGAAACAAAAGATTCGAAGAAGTGTTTTGAAATCAGCTATCACTAGATATTGTTGAAAAGTCAATATTTTGTTTTTTTGGCACACAAAAAGTATTCTCGTCGCTATATAACATTAAGGTAGATCCACTGTAGTCACATGAACTGTTTGAAATATGTTTTTAGTAACTTTCTTGGCACTGAAAGTGTAAATTAACTTGCTGGCAATGGCCTCACTGAGCCATTGGATTTCATCAAAAATATCTTAATTTGTGTTCTGAAGATGAACGAAGGTCTTACGGGTGTGGAACGACATGAGGGTGAGTAATTAATGACATAATTTTCATTTTTGGGTGAACTAAACCTTTAAGAGAATAGGGACTCTTTTGGACCATGTGCCGGGCGCCGACCATTTTTCTTGTCATTAAACTATCAAAAGTGGATTCGGACACAACCTAAGTGCACTTGCGCCGTGTGCTTTAGACCATGTGCTTAGATCGTTAAAACAGGGCCCTATGCTTCTAACAACAGCTCGAGAGCTGTCGTTCCAACCACACAAGTTTGCGAATGTTCGTTTGAACTATGGTTTCGGGAAACACCAAATCATTGAACTATGTTAGTAACGATGGAACTTGTGATATTAGTTGGCTAACGATGCTTTTGGGAAACGCACCCCTGGTCGTTTTGTCTTACCATGATAATTGGTGTTAGTGGCTTGTGGGTCAATTAAAATGTGACTGTACTCAATTCTACTATATAGTATTGTTTAGAATTATTGGTACCCTAGGTAAATATTATCAAAGATGTGAGCTGTGAAAATAAATCTGCATTGTTTATCATTTTGAACTTTCATTCAAACATTTCACAGATATCTAACCTTTTACTGAAACAATTGAAAGTGGGGGGGGGAATTCACATTATAAAATGAATCTTTTTCAATAATCACAATTATTGGCAACCCATACTGCTGGATCTTTGAAATTGTGGGCCTATTTTTCTGCTGGAGGTCCTGGATATCTTGTTCAAATCTATCAAATACCAACAGATAAAAAATCAAAACATGACTCTCCCTGCTAGAAATCCAATAATGGGCCGTGGGTGGATTTTCTATCAGGACAGTGATCCAAAACAAACATCAAAATCAACACAAAAATGGGTCACTGAGCACAAAATGAAGCTTCTGCAGTCCCACTCCCCTGACCTGAACCCTATAGAAAATGAGTGGGGTTAACTGAAGAGAAGAAGCACCAACATGGAGCTGGGAATCTGAAGGATCTGGAGAGATTCTGTATGAAGGAATGGTCTCTGATCTCTTGTCAGGTGTTCTCCAAACTCATCAGCATTATAGGTGAAGACTCAGAGCTGTTATCTTGGCAAAAGGAGGTTGCAAAAAGTATTGAATAAAAGGTGCCAACGTGTATTGGAGAAAAAATTATTTTATAATGAGATTTTCCCCCTATTTTTAATTCTTTTGCTTCAATGAAAGGTTAGATGTTTGTGATTTTTTTTAAATAAAAGATCAAAAGGATTAACAATGCAGATTTATTTTCACAGGCTTGTTTTTTCATATTTACCAATGGTGCCAATAATTCTGACCATGTCCATATAATTCTGACCATGACTGACCATGACTTTTCTTTTCAATTATCATGATTTATTCATTCATAAATATAATTTTCTTTTGGGGGGTAGGCATTGTAGCACATGACATTTTACAACCTGTACTTTTAATTATCATAAAAATGTTATCTGATATTTTAAAAGACTTATTATTGACCTTGACACACAGTCAAGAGGGTCTGCAGAGGTCTTTGATATCATTTCGTTTTGTTTTTTGTTTTTTTTGTTTTTTTCATGTTTCGGCATATTCCACATGACTGATTTTGTGAAAAAAAAAAAATATATATATATAAATAAACTGTGAAGCAATTATGTTAAAATAATGTTTTTTGAGAAAAAAATAATAAATTATAAAGTTAAACCACAGTAATGTTTATATTGAACCATTTAATTTTTTAATGAGTTTTTTCTTCATTATCATATCAGTACAGTTCACCCTGATATTTTTGATTTTATGCAACCAGAAAAAAATATCAAATATCAAAACTATTTATGTATTTTTGAATAAACAAATAAAAGCAGAAAAAATATGCCCTTGCGCTTGATCTCTTCCACAATTAATTGATGCTTATGATTATTTATACTAAACTTTTTTGACATCCCGACAATACAGGAACTCTTTAGCCTTACAGCATTATTCAGATCCTCTGTTCTTTAATCTTTCCTCATTTCACCTTATTTTTAAAAGTACATTTAATTGACAAGACAATCACTAGTAAATCTTGTCCTTTCAGCTTTTCTCTTGGATAGCAAAGGCACTACTGAGGCTGAGTGCTGTTCTAAAAGAGCTATTCTCAGTGGATTATGATACAGTTGTTAGACATGATGATATGTGGTACGTGATGAGGCTGTGACTGAGCACACTTTGTATTTCCTGTTTGATTGTCTATGCCAAAAAACACCCCCCCCCCCTTCTATCCATTCCCAGCCATGGTCCTGCTAATCCGTTTTCAAATGTAATAGTTTGCTCACCCAAACACACGAACATAGAATATCCATGGATGAGAATTTGGGTCAGGGGGAAGACTGGAGGAGAAAGGATATACTGCACTACTGTCATATCAGAATGAAGACTTTTTTTTTAACAAAATGGTCAAACTGTGACATGTTAAATGGATTATCTCTTGTTTAAAGAATCACACTGTCATTTAAAAGACATCCCTATAGGTTTTATGGTTTGTGTGCGCGTAGGTGCATTTAATGTTTTTTTTGTTTTTTTTGTTTGTTTTTTGAATGGCATGATTTAAGATTAGTACAGTGGAAAGTCAGTTACAGAGAGGGTAATAAGGGACTTCCTAAGAGGAAGTTTAACTTGTTGAACTTCTTGAACTTGTCTTCTCAACTTCGTCAGTCTTATCATATGAAAGGCATGAATTGATAATCTTAACGATGCTGCTGCTTAACATAAAAAAATTGCTTCATTAAAGTCACAATAAAAACACCATCAAAATTGACAGTTTTCAAAATTGACAGTTTTCTATTTCTGCTCAGTGTTGGCCAAGTTAGGCTACTCTAAAAAAAAAGAAATAAATTACTAGGTACTAATTAACAGTTTAATTAGATTACAGTTTACTCTCTCTAAAAATCATTGCATTACTTATATCTAATTACTTTCTAAATCCAATATCATTCTCAACCAGTTGAACAATAGGAACATGAAATCACTCTTTTAATTCTTTCAAATTATATAAAATTGCTTAAATTATTGAATTGAACTGAACATATTATTTAAAGGAGGAAGGTTACATTTAAAACATACATTTTAACATTAGATGTTAATTTTTATTTTAAATCCACTATTGTTTTAAGTAGAATAGTTCTATATATACAGTATTTAATGCAATTACATAAGAAGTAACAGTAATTAAATTACAGAAAAATTAAGAGTAATCCCTTACTTTACTTTTTCCAGGTAAAAGTAATTAAATTACTATTCAGTGGTTCGGAGCGTAACGAGGCTTCGTTACATCATAAGTGTTCCGAAATTTCAATGGTTCACCACTGGGGGGCGTGATTTTGGCAGTTTGATACGCACTCCAAACCACTGATTCAAAACAAAAGATTCGCAAAGCTTCGAAGCTTCATGAAGCAGTGTTTTGAAACAAAAGATCGTTATTTTGGTTTTTTTGGCTCACAAAAAATGTATTCTCATCGCTTCATAACATTAAGGTTGAACCACTGTAGTCACATGAACTGTTTTAAATATGTCTTTAGTAGCTTTCTGGGCATTGAAAGTGTTAATTATCTTGCTGGCAATGGAGGCCTCACTGAGCCATCGGATTTTATCAAACATATCTTAATTTGTGTTCCGAAGATGAACGAAGGTCTTACAGATTTGGAACGACATGAGGGTGAGTAATTAATGACAGAATTTTCATTTTTGGGTGAACTAACACTTTAATAAATCATTTGCTCAACCGATTTGTTCAAAAACACTGTAATAAACGAACGAAACCAACCAGCTAAACGAGGTGAATCACAAAATTACAAACTTTTATTTGAAGCAAAAAAAAAAGTATTTGAAAATCTGGTACAAGACAGTGTAATTAATTAATGAGGGAATATAATGAAAATGATAGATAAATGTAAAATATTCATTTCAGATTATATATATAGAAACAGTTTTTTCACATTTATTGAAAAATATGCATAGCCTATGTACAGAAATATGTACAGTAATTACTTTGAGAGTGTATGGAGGGCGACTCGATTTGTTTGTTTCAAGATTTTTTTTGCAGAATCATGAGTGATGTAGTTTTTCACCAGAAATTCTGCTGTTAAGTGATTATTTTAAAAAATATGTTGAAATAATGTGGTCTGATGGCTTTAACAAAAGCATATACCATCAATTAACAACCTTATACCTTAGTCTGTCTGTAAAGTCGGCATGAAACAGCTTTTTAGTTTTTTCTTCCCTATTGTGACGTATATCCGAGTGAAACGGCTTCTTGAAAAACAAAAAATGTAGGGTGGGACTTGATTTTGTCCATCGGGAATCGATTGGATGGTTGGATCACTGGATCATTGTAGTTTGCTATTGCTGTGATGTCATGTGAGTGACAGGCTGTCCCGCCCCCACACCAGTAAACACATCATCAGAGAACAGAAGAGATGTCACTGCAAGAGGGAGGGAAAGTTATTTTGATTAAAGATTACGAGGGCACATGTGTTTAAAAAATAATGATATGCATGGATGAATCATTTACAATAAATACTGCAATATTACATTAACAATAATTATCAATTGTTTTAAACAATTGTTTGAACTTGTTTATCCGTCTTGCCTCAATTCCTCTTGCTAGGAACTGTTTTTCTTTGCAGAAGCTTTGCGTTTAGTGAGATAAAATATTTCAACTCAACATTTTGTATCCAATTATTTTCTTATGTGGCAAGCAGCCATGTGATAAGCGAGAGAGTGTGGATTACCGCAAAATAAACCCTGCTTTATGTCTAGGTCCTGATTACCCTGTTCTACATTATCCCTTACATACTGTACAAATGTTTAATAGTGAGGACTGAGTGGGTTTTTTTTTTTTTTTAAATTATTATCACAAACAATGCTCTAAAAACGAAAAAAGGAAGTTTTCTTGTGTTTCATTCAGGCGTAAGAGTTAAAGATCTGCTTCACTGTTCTAAATACATATTTGGATTCAGAGACTAAATATGGCTCATTTTATTTTGCAAATTGAGTGTGGGCTTTGGACGCAAAGACGTGTTTGCTTGTCTTCTTACAGCTACCTCACACTGCCAGACTCTTACTCAACCACTAATTAGATTTTGTTGTTTAAAAAGTAAGTCTCAAATTTTCCAAAACTTTTCAGTTCCTGCATTAACCGGACTATGTGTCTGAAGTGTTTTTCTGAATTTTTGCCTGCAACTTTTATTTTGATTAATTGAAAGATGTTCTTAGTAGACAGCCCAATGCTTTGGGAAATATATCCGTTTCCCTTGGAAGAACATTTCCATATTTGTAGATGAATGAGTTCAATTTCTGTGCAAGTGAAAGCAAAGCAATCAAGAGTTCGAGGCTCTGCCAGAGCATGACCTTCCAGGTAGGTTCTTAAGAAAAAGTATAGGCTATTAATCCATACAAAATTATTTACACACTTCATATGGAAACTTCATCAATTATTAAATGCAGCATCTTCCTGCAATTACCAGAAATGAATCTCCGTCTCTGTTTGAGTTCAGAGTCTGCCTCTTATCTTGTAAAATACACCCTTTTTTGCCTATTTTCCATTCCACCATTTTTAAAATGCTGTCTTGATTAAAAAAGGCAATTAACACCAAAGAAGCTGAACCTGCATTTTAAGTATTAAACTCAGTCCAGTATTAATCCCCAATCCCATTGTATTGTGTTCAGAAACATCACCATTCCTAATGCAATCATGCCTGTGAATATTAATTTTTTAAAAAGGATTTGAAGGGTGTCAAATTGACCTTAAGGGAGACTGTTAAGGGAGTTTATCCAACCGTATCAACATAAATCTGCCAAAGCGCCAATTAATTCCAATACTGTACATCAAAACATCTGCCTTGGCCATTTGAATACAAATTTCCTCTCTATAAATGATCTATAGTTTCTAGTATATTTGCATTTTAATCTGTAAAAAAATAGTTAAGTTATTGTTGTCCATTCCATATGTTTGCAGATACGAAACTTATAAAAACAAGGATCTGCAGACAATTTTGTTTTGGAGAAAGAATTCTGAAATGCCTGGTTCTCATAAAGCCCTTTCCATTAGTAAAACCTAATTTTCGTTTCATAATTTTCAACGCAGTGTCCCAATGACGTCTGTCAAGATAAAAATCTGTTCATCTGTATAAAGAGCCATCGTTTTTCTCTAACAGCAATGAGTCAGTTGGCACACACAGCTCAGCGGTTTTATTTTTAAAGAGCAGTGAAAAACCAACAGCATTACACTGAAGAAAGAGGAGTCAAGGAGGCAAAAGGGATACAGTTACCAGGATCCTGTCAATCACAAAGCTTTTAAATTTGCAGCCCGAATGCAATGTCCTGACACATACAAAAAAAGTCATACCAAAATAAAAAAGTACAGTAGAAGGATTTTCAATTGTGTTAGCTAATACTGAACTCTTCATGTCTGTTTTCTCCTTGGGGAAAGCAAAAAAATTGGGGGAAATATATGAGGGGGAAACAATAGGATAAATAAATACAAAATCATTCACATAATAATTTACAGCTCTCAGCTTAGATTTGCCTCATTTGTCTCAAAGTGATTTGTTCAAAATGAACTGCAATAAAACGATTCTTTTGAAATAAACTCTGGTTTAAGAAGATACTAAATGAGTTTAGCAGCAAAACATGTAAAAGCATTGGCACGAGAAGTAGCTGAATCATAGCACTGGCAGATATGGCAAACCAGCCACATTTATCAAGCACATACATATATAGTTGAACTGGTGCCAGTGGAATCAGGGGAGGAATGTGAACTCGCACACCGTCACTTATGCAAAGAAACCTCCACACGACAACATTCGCACACCCTCTCACACACAGCATACATTTCCAAACATACACAGCAGTCAGACACAATTCACAATTTTGCTCTGCACACACACATGGGGATCATTAGCAAAAAAAGACAATGACCAAAGAAATAGAAAGCATCACTGCTATCAGCCCTTAGTCCCAAAGTATCACCCTGCTGAATGTTCAGACATTTAGGGTGCAGTAGATCAGTGTACACCAACAAATGATCATTTGTTCTTTTATACAAAGAAAAGTGCTGAACCAAGTCAGAAAGAGCACCTCCAGTGAAATCGGGAGGTGTTTTTGTGTCATCTGACACAGTCACTAAAGTCATTTTTTGATGATGCAAAGAGTCTTATCATATTTTAAAAAAAGACCATTTGTCCTAATACATATCAAAAGTTCTCGTAATAAACATTTTGCTATCTTAAAGCCTATTGGCAACCAGTCCAAGATGGAAAAAGACAGCTTTCTCCCATCCATGACAGGTGTTCTGTATTCACAGAGCTTTTCTGCATCAGAGCATGGTTGGAAATTTCCCCAATGGCCCCGCACTAGGGGGGATCTGTAACTAGAAGCCTTAATGTTCGATCGGAGAAACTTGCGTCAGCTCATTTCATACACATTGCCCCTGGCAAGGATTTCCACAAGTGTATTTTGTGTCTTTCAGCTTTGTTCCGCAGAAGTAATGGTGTGTAGGCATCAGGTAGACCAATCAGCATGGAAAAGCTGTATGTTAAAATTCTGAATGGTGAAATCCTTCGAGAAATCCATGTTTGCAGTACCACCAAGGCCTCGTGTACTTAGAAAGGCAAGATAACAGAAAAAATATACAATAACCTTCATATTGTGCTCCACGTGCTGTGGCTTGTCCTCACAGGTGTGCGATAGTCTACATAAATTCTTTTGTTTTCAGGCTTGATTTGTCAATGTCTGTGAATATTTTTAGATTAGCCCCATTTATAGCACAACCTGGTAACGTAACCTGGACAAGATATAAAGTCATTTGAATTGCATGATGTCCTTAGCTCACTGGGCAGCACAAAAAGCCCTTCATTTACTTCGCAACAGCACCGTTATTGTGCTTCTTTTAGTCCATGTTCTGAATAGCTTTATATTTGTTATCTGAGGAGGCAATCCACCTCAGGAGCTTCAGAAGAATGTGCCTTTGGTGTTCTTGCAGAGAATCTTTTTGAAGGCTCTGCGGAAGTCTTTGTTGAAGATGGTGTAGATGACCGGGTTGAGGCAGCTGTTGCAGTAGCCGATCCAGAAGAAGAATTTAAAGAGCGGCTCTGGCAGGGAGCATGTCTCTGGGCACACAGCCTGTAGGCTGTACGAGAAGAAGAAGGGGAACCAGCAGATGACAAAGACGCCGATTACCACCGCCAGCACAAAGGTGAAGCGTTTCTCTCGGTTCACCATTGCTTTGCGGCGTGCCGAGTTGGGCGTTCCTTCCTGCTTCATCCTCCGGGTCACCAGCTTGGCACCTTTGGCAGTGGCGATCATGTCTCTGTATTTCTGGATAGTGGCGGGGGAATGGATGCCACTCGGCGTCACGGTCGGAGTGCAAGGGACCTCTAACCCCCTCCCACCTTGCTCTGTGTCCGAGTCAGAGCTCATGCTCTCTCCGTTATTGTTGTCGGGCTGTTTCTTGATCTTCTTCGCCTTTTTACCTCCTTTAGCTTTATTAGGAGCCATTTCAGACGAATTCGAAGGAGACGGGGAGGGACACGGTGTGGTTGGCGTCAAGGCTGTCGAAGGGGCTTGCAAAAGGTTGTTAGCAATCGGGTTGCTTGCCTCCTGTTGGGCGGACTCCACTTGGGACACAGCCAGAGTTGGAGGCCTAGGGTTTTTATGCAGGGAAGCGGGAGTTTCATCTCCTCTTCCATTTTGTAGACCCTCCTTTTGGAGCTTGTGCTGAGAAGTTGTGGCATTGGCTGGGACCTCTTTGCGGGGCTCCCCTGGAGGACACCGTGTGCGCTGCTTGGCAATCTGGTAGATCCTCATGTAGACTAAGATCATAATCAGACAAGGAGCAAAGAAGGAACCAATAGTAGAGTACAGGATGTACCAGCGCTCATCATTGAGCTGACACTGTGGCAGCCCACCTGAATCACCACCTTTCTTGTTCATGGAGAGTAACGGTGGAAAGGAGATGACTGCTGAGATCAGCCACACCACCAAAATTGCACATTTGATGCGTTTGTGCGTCCGCTGTGCTCCGTATGTGACGGCACGTGAGATAGACATGTAGCGGTCTAGACTGATGGCGCACAGGTGTACTATAGAGGAAGTGCAGAACAACACATCCAACGCCAGGTAAATCTCACACCATACGGAGCGGAAATACCAGTAGCCCATCAGTTCATTGGCCAGCGAAAATGGGATGATGAGGGTGGCTACCAAGATGTCTGCAGCCGCAAGGGAGACCAAGAAGAGATTCTGGGGTCCTCTTAGTGAACGGCTGGTTAAAACAGCGATGATGACCAAAATATTGCCCACAATTGTTATAAGAATCATCAACGTGATGGCTGTTGCAAAGGCAGCTGTGGCTTCTGGAGAGTATGGGGAGAGTTTTATCTTACTCTGGTTACAAGTGGGTGAAGACGTGCCTCCGGTGACATTGATGTTGTGACCAGGCAGACCCGTGCCTGCAGAGCACGCGCTATCCATGACTGCCTATGCCCTGCCACTGAGTGTGCACGTGGACTAATCTTCTCTATTGTAATCCGAATGTGGGTGAAAAAAAATTTAACAATTTCTTTCAGCTGTTTTTTTTTTTTTTTCCTTCTAAGAACTTAGTAGAAGATATTTTGTTAAATATTAAATTAACGTATAAACCCCCTTACGTATAAACGAATGAATACATCTCTAACTGCAGTAAATATATGGCGGCCATTGTAATGTAAGATCGAGTGTTGGTACTTTATT
Source organism: Mylopharyngodon piceus (assembly GCA_039654765.1). Classification (NCBI taxonomy): domain Eukaryota; kingdom Metazoa; phylum Chordata; class Actinopteri; order Cypriniformes; family Xenocyprididae; genus Mylopharyngodon; species Mylopharyngodon piceus. The sequence goes on along the minus strand of CM077453.1, from coordinate 21,933,269 downwards.
ACTTTGCGTCACATTAAAAACGGAATAAACGTTTGGAACAGTTATGGAAACGTGCGAATTAATTTAAAGGACAACAATCAAATAAATTAAATGTCAGATTAAATCTAATGATTTATAATTTACGGTTGTGATTAACTATAATTTACAAAAAAAAAAAAAATGTGAGGGGAAAAAATAAAATAAAAACCGCCTAGAACCAATACGAGTAGCACAGACCGATTAATTGTCAATATAAAAAAAGATATTGTGCTTCTGTAAATGATTTGTAAAACAGTTATTCAATTATAACATTCTAAATATTCAAGTTAAGAATAAAAATGGTATAAATTCATAACAAGTTCGTACAAAACAAATATATTGGAATGCTTAAATGTAGGTTACCCAGATGCACAACCCTCCACGGAGCGCGAGGCTTTAAATATAAATCTCCAGAGAGCACGCTGCAGCGCGCGGCGATGTGCCAGTTTCCCCTCACAGTTTTCACAAGTTTGCAAAAAGGATTTAAGCGCAACAACTACCCTGATAGATGATGGAGTCTGATGTAGTTGTGTCGTTGATACATTCCTGAGTGTAGAAAGTCGGCATAATAAAGAATCAGAGGCACGCCAAATTTGTCGGGTATGTCCAAGCACTAAAAAAAAAAAGAAGTATGTCTGAAAACAGTTTGTCGTCCGTCTCCCTCCGTGTTTCTCCTGTTTTAGTCACAGTATCTCATTCAGCAAGTTAAATACCTCCTACGTGCCTCGCGCATTACCTCAGTGACAGTTTTAAGTATCAGTGCGGCTCGCGCGAGCCGCTCTGGCTTCATATCTACGCAGCGGTTCTCCTCAGTACCCCAGTATAAGTGATGTCAGGACGGGCGTCATGAGGCAACTCTTCCCTCCCACTTAAAAGCCTGACCTATCCTAAAACTCTATTGACAAACAAATACAGGCGTGTAGTGGGTGCAATTAAAATAATACATTTTGGAGAGGTTAACAATCCAAACAGCTTGTGGCTATGCAAAATGGATAAAGGTAATGATTTTGATTAATGATATTTACATAAAGAAGAGTACATGGTTAATGTTGCTGTATATTCGTTTGAGAAGTTTACATTAACTCCATTAACCGCCGCAAACAGGATATATTGTAAAGTATTATGTAGTCTATGGAAAATGAAAGGTTGTTTTGCAGTTTAAGGTGTTGCTGACTACATCCAACAAAAAAGCAACTAATTAAAAAGTAAGTATACTGTAAAAGCAACAGTAAAAGCAACAGAGACCTGTTTGAAACGTTTAAAACTTTAATCACAGACTGTGCTCTCGTGCGTAAAAGGACTCGTGACAATCGAGCGCTTCCTCCGCACCGTATTCGCGCTTCATTTCATAAAGATCAAGTGGTTTAATGCTCTCTTCAGATGATAAAGTGCAACATATACCCAATTGTAATTTACAGGCTCTTCAAGCATATCCATTAGGATCAGTGAATTTCTGTTTCCTGAATCACCTGTATTACCGTCGTGATTTTAGCAAAGAACACAGAACGTTATGTCAAAAGGGTCGAATGAGTTGCAGTATTTCCAGTATGCAAAAAATATTAAATAAATATTTGCACGAAGCAGTATTTCGCACAGAGAGCTCTTAAGTGGAGTACTGTTTTAGAGAAATAGATAGATAGATAGATAGATAGATAGATAGATAGATAGATAGATAGATAGATAGATAGGAGGGAAGAGACACTTTGTTCATTTACAAAAAACTATGGTAAACTATGGTAAGCGCTGCCCCCTTATGGACAACAAAATAAAAACAGGCATGTTCTCAGAAGAATATTTCACCATAACTTTGCAGGTATCCGATAATTTAATACGTAAATATTTCTTCATTGATCCAGCAGGTAATGTATTTTGCTCGATTATTTATTCATACAAAAATCCTTCAAGTTATTGCAATGTTGTTGCAGGATGACGTTCATTTGAACGTGCGTCAATCCACAACTTTTTAAAACTGGGTTACTGTGTAAAGCCTGTTCTTATCGACTAAATTGCTTAGCAAGATATCTAAATCTCAACGGGTGTTAAAATCTCCACTGCATGTTAGGTTATTTTTCAATTAATGTCTGCATGCCATCTAAGATCATGACACTCCTGAGGATGAAGTTCTCTTTCATTTACTGTTCATTTTCACCTCAATAGCTTTCAATAAGTTCATGATGTTCCTTCTGGGGAAAAGTCATTTTCTTCTTAGTAGTGATAGACTGATATATCAGAGAGGCCGTTTAATTCGACCCTTGTGGAAAAATATGTATGCCTAATTACACTGGATATGCAATTGTAATGTATACTTCAAATTTTGAAAATATATTAAAAACTGTACTTGATCATACAATATTAATTAAATAAAAGGCCACTTAAGTGTACTTAGAGTGCACTTTAATGACTGTTTCTCAACACACTTAAGTGCACTTTTAAAAAAAATGCACTTTAAAATCACATCAAATTAAAAGTTTTACCTTAAAGAATGAGTTCACTTTAAAATGAAAATTACCCGATGATTTACTCCCCCTCAAGCCATCCTAGGTGTATATGACTTTCTTCTTTCAGACGAATACAATCGGAGTTATTAATAATCACCCCGATGCTCCAAAGCTTTATAATGGCAGTGCACGGAAACCACCTGTTTGAAGCTCGAAAAAAAGTGCATCCATCCATCATAAACTTACTCCACACGGCCTTCTGAAGCGAAGCGATGCGTTTGTGTAAGAAAAATATCCATATTTAACACGTTATAAAGCAGCTAGCTTCCGCCAGACCGCCTTCCGTATTCAACATAAGTTGAAAACGGAAGGCGTAGGACGTAGCGTAAGCGTTTTGAACTGCGAGTAGCATTACACTTTTTCCGTAAGTTGAATACGGAAGGCGGTCTGGCGGAAGCTAGTTATTTACATTTTGAATCATTATGTTTTACTAATCTTTTGTCATGCTTTAGAACTACACTTATTTTGATGTGATGACTAACATAGCCTACTAAAGTACATGTAAAGTTGATTTTAATTTTAACTGTTATTCAGTATTACATCTACAGTAAATATATTTTAAATATACTAAATTGCAACTTCATCATTACAAATGTGTAATCACAAATACATTTAAATACATGACATACAAGTTTCAGTAGAAATTACATTAAAATTTTCGTTTAAAATAACTGCTTGTCAGTACATTTGACAGTTTAACCATACATTTCAAAGACAATAGAAGCAATTATGAAATTACAAATATAAAGATGTACTTAAGTCCTACAGTATATGTCAAAAAAGATAATGAAAATAATCCATTTTCATTTAATTGCAAATGACATGCAATTAGGTGTTTGAAAACATGTAAGTATATTTTTATAAGTACACTGTTAGACATTTGATTGTATTTTTACTGTAACTGCCTCTGTACAGTAGCTTACCGCAATTTCATTTTACAGTATGATGCCCTTACTGTAATTTCATTTTACAGTATGATGCCCTTACCGCATTTTCTTTCTACAGTACAATACCCTTACTGCAACTTGTTTTACAAAATCATTATTTAAAATATTTTATGAATGCTATTAATTAATTAATTAATTTAATGAATTCAAAATAAGTGACTTGAGTCCATTTATATAAGTATATTTTTTATTCACTGTCACTATCAATTACATCCATTTTATTTAAAAAAAAAATATATAGAGAGAGAGAGAGAGAGAACTGAATTCATAACAACAAATCAAAGCAGTGATCATGACAAAATGACAACAAAAAGCATGAACAAAACATCGTAGTTGGTCTTAGATGGCCTCCATACTGGTACACCACTGGTGACTGATCTGAAACAAAACAGAGAGAAAATGTGTGAGAAATGGTCATGAGTTTCTCATCTAAATTTGCTCATGGACAGATCAAGTAACAACTTGTGCAACAGCAGTTATTCTTAGTTATTAGCTATATCTATGTATAAGCCAGCGAAAGTCTGTTTTCTGGTCACTGGCTGTATATGATCTGCATATAAAATAATGTATACATATTTTTAAGTGCATGCAATGAATCGTTTTTAATTACTTTGTCATGTTATGGCATATCCCACATGAGATTATAAAACAATCACAAGATAAAAATGGATGCCAAATAGGCAGAAATGTAGGCAGTTGTTTTATTGTTGAAATAAGAAAATGTTATGCATTACAAGATGTGATGATAAGATCACATAATGCATCTGATAGTTAGTCAAACATACTTACAAAGCCAAAGCGCAGTGTCTTTTAAAAGAGCCTTTGGGGTGTAGTTAGCTCCTGTTCACACAGGCAAAAGAGAGAAAAAGGAGAAACATTATTATTTTTCATCAATGATAATTCACTAATGACTAGCTATATATTATGTCATGATGAACATAATAAGTCACAGATATAGGATGACTGCTAGATTGATCACTTACACAATCAGATGAAAACAACACTGAATATATATAAAAATTAAATTCAAATTCAATCCAAAAAATATATAGGCCTATTAGGTTAGGAGGGGGAATGAGAGAGACGCGCGCGCGAGCAAGAGCCTTTGAGAAAACGTGCTACTACTTCAAATGACGTCACACACATTTAACGGTATTCTTTTAACTGACGATTAAAATATACCATAACTGGCCGTAAAAAAAGACGTAAAACCATTGTTCGTGTAAACACTAGACTGGGTACATATACTGAAAAAGGAATGCAGTCAATTGTATGACCATTTAATAGGTTTCATATGAAAGCGGCAGTTTTTGAGGGAAACGAACAGTTCCCTCAGACTGTCCTCTTAGTTATAGCCTATAATTACATCTTATGTACTTTCTTCATATATTTAGCTGTATTTAGTTGATATTGGTAATGGTTTACGTTGTAAAAGTAACTTAACAAATTTTGAACAAATGTCTTTTATAAGTAAAAAAGTACTTACCTCAAGAAAACTCGCAGCTGGCGATCCACTCAGCAGGGACGTCCGTCCGTTATGCGCGCACTTGACACAAACCTGCTTGGGCTTTGCACGCAAGAAATAATTTAATTGTAGTGAGGTGAAAGCAAAGTTTAAATATTTTATTTTTTTCTCATTTAAAAATTATATTATATCACACCACATTTGTGCTGTTATTACCATGACATTAAAAAAAAAATAGTATTATTGCACTTCAAGAAATCTGTCTTCTTCATTTACAGTAGCACTACTGCTTTTGCGTAAACAGTAAAGTACTGCAATTCCCATATACAGTAAGTTACTGTAAACTTCATAAAAATACCCATAATGCAGTGCATATTACAGTAGTTAACCGTAAATAATAAATATGGTATTTTACTGGGTTTTTGCAGTAAGTAACTATTACAGCAAAGTCTAAATTATTTATGTAATAAGTAGGCTATAGGCTACTCTTTTAATACTTTTTGGCCATTTTGAGATTATCGGCATTATAGCTGATCCGCTTGTATCAGTTCAAAATCTACAGACAGCCTTGTAATGGACATTTTAATTTGAGTAGCTAAACAATGTATAAAAAAGCTAGTTTAATTAGATCCTTTTTATCTATTAGCTTATGACTTTCGATGTATATCACAATCCATTTTATGTCAGAAAGGTTTTGTAAGTTTGTTTAAAAGAGAGAAGAAGGGAGATTATGAATGTGTCATGCTTCTATTGATAATTCTGCAGTTTCTGATGGCAATGAAAGCAGTAGCATGCAGAGCAGCATTAAGGAGAGTTATTTGACGCAACCCTGATTCCCAACAACAAAAGCAAACAATTTATATCATGTTCCTGCTGTTATGAGCAAGATGATGGCGTGAAAGTTCGCAAACAAAATTAACCCCGGACAACATGCAGATTTTCCAATTCACTTAGCTGACAAAGCACACTGGAGCTGACAAGACTGCCAATATTCCCATAGCTGTTGTAAGCATTATTTAAATTATTTATTCAGGTGCTGCTGTCAGAATAATGCCGTCAAATGAAAAGTGCGGATATGATTTCAGTCGCTGTGTAATAGCCCTAACAGCCTAAATATTTACTGGGTAATATTTAATTCAGAACTATAGTGAGCCCCTCAATGGCACTGAAACTAAACCAAACTGTTAAGGCTGGATCCAATTAAAATTTCGATTTAAAACTGCCACAGTAGGCAAATAAGTTAAAATGTTTGGCAGATAGCATCGCACCAGAGCTGTTAGTCTCAGAAGATGTTCTGATTTTAAAGGGAGATGTGAGAGAGTTAATGCATGACCCTACCAGTGTTTTCATCACAGGATCTGTCTCACATGGGCAACCACAATCTGTTTTTAATTTTTCACCTTAAAGGGATAGTTCACCCAAAAATGAACATTTTGTCATCACTTACTCACCCTTAAGCTGTTCCAAACCTATATGAGTTTCTTTCTTCTAAAAAAGAGGATATTTTAAAGAATGTTGGTAATCAGACGGTAGCCATTGACTTCCATTGTAGGAAAAAAATACTATAGAAGTCAATGGCTACCGTCTGATTACCAACATTCTTTAAAATATCTTCGTTTGTGTTCAGCAGAAGAAAGAAACTCATACAGGTTTGGAACAACATGAGGGTGAGTAAATGATGACAAAATGTTCATTTTGGGTGAACTATCTCATTTAGAACCATCAATGTCTGGTGGAAATCTAAACAAATCAGTGTTTTCCATGCCCAGTGCTCACAATGAAAGAGCTATAGATGCGGATGGCTGTAGGCAGCGATGACCTTCTGTAGCACAATCACCCCACAAGCTCTTTGATTTTTTTTAATCTCTATCTCTATCTCTGATTTGCTGATGAATCCCACACAACTCTCCAAAGTCCCCTGTATTTCTTGCTGTACTTCTTCCTTGGTATTTGCCCACCTTCAACACATTGAACAATCACAGAGCCAATTGGAAATTAAATGATAATAATAATAATCCATCCATTTACCAAACTGCTTTATCTTTATTAGGCTCAAGGGGGGCTGGAGCCTATCCAGGGTCACGGGTCACAGGCGATGAAACACCCTGAATTGTTGACCATCGCAGGTTAGTGACTCCAACTGACATATGCTGCATGTCTTTGGATTGTGGGGAAACCAAAACACCCATAGGAAACCCACACAGACACGGGGAGAACATGCAAAATCCACACAGAAAGGCCTCTTGACTGAGCCGGGACTCGAAGCGGGGACCAATAATAATAATAATTGCCACTTTCCTCAGTAGCCCATCACTGCAGAACACACAAGATCCAGTGGGCGGAGACGGGTAGGTTAAGGGATATGTAAAGTGGGAGGAGTTGGATTCAGATCCCGGGGGTGGAGATGGGTAGGTTTAGATCCAGGGGGCAGAGACGGGTAGGTTTAGGGTTATGTAAAGTGGGAGGAGTTGGATCTAGATCCCCCCACCCCCTGGATCTTGTGTTCTGCAGTGAGCACCATCTCACTTTCCTGTATTAATTCTTGACAGTCAACGCCTTTTACTTTGAACAATCAGCAGATGGCGCTGTGGTAAAAGATTTCCACTGCTTGTATCATGTAGCAAAACCAACAATCCAAAAAGTGGTAATTTCCCATATTAATATTTTTGTAAGATTAGCACAGCATTGAATGTACAGTATGTCAATAAATATTGTGCGACAATGTGAAATAAACTAAGAAATCTGCAATGTTATCAAACATTTGGGGCCAGTAAAATTTGCTTTTAAGAAACTGAAACTTATTTTAGCAAGTACACCTTAAATTGATAAAGATGGAAGATTTCTATTTCAAATAATTGCTGTTCTTTTGAACTTTCTATTAGTATCCTAAAAAAATTTATTACGGTTTCTACAAAAATATTAAGCAACTGGTTTCAAAATTGATAATAATAGGAAATGTTTCTTGAGCAGCAAATCAGCATATTAGAATGATTTCTGAAGAATCATGTGACACTGAAAACTGGAGTAATGATGCTGAAAATTCAGCTTTGCCAGCAGAGGAATAAATTATATTAAAAAAATATATATTCAAATTGAATTTTTTTTAAAAAAATTATTCATATTTCACAGTATTGCTCTTTTTACTGTAATTTTGATCAAATCAGTGCTGCCATGGTAAGCATAAGTCTTCAAAAGCATAAAAAATATGATGTGCAATTCTCATAATTGTAAATTGTGCATGAAATATTTCTCATATTTAGTCATTTCTGATTATTTGGAAATAAGGAGGGTGGCTCTTGAGGCCAGAATCTGTCAGTGAGTAAGAATGATTGATTTGATTAAAAAGATAAAAAGAAAACTACATTCAGTGCTGCATTAAACAAATGAATCCATCATTTTATTTACATATTAAAATGAGTGAACCACATAGCTTACAAAAGATCTTATCAAATCAAATATAATTTAAAGTGCATCGCTTGAATGAAAATAGATAAATAAATATTCACAAAAACAAGAAATAAAATAACACTTTATAAAAAAAATAAAATACATTAGCAAGTGGCTTTAGTGCCTTTATCTATCGCAACACAATTTAAGTTAATTTTAAAATGACCTAAGATCACAGTTTGTCAGGTCTTTGCCCTTTAAAACTTGTCTGAGACAGACAATTAGACTAACTTCATGGAAAAACTTGACATTTACCACACAGAAGACTAACCACACATCACAGCCATATATGGTCACAGCATCAGTCACTGCAGTCAAATGGAACATTGAATGATGCAACATCATTTTAGGGGGTGATGATCTGCAGACATACATCCTAAACATATACTATTGTTGAAGGTGAAATGAAAATGCTGTAGTAGACTATATTACTCTTAGAGGATTGGCAGGACAGAAGTTGTTCGTCTGTTTCATCAATATCTCAGATACAAGTTATCTTGGGTTGATGTAATAAGATCACACTAGTAGTCAAGTACACAATGTCACAATGACATGTGACTATTACATTTTCCATGAGGGCTATTGGGTGTAGCGGTGTGTCAGCGACGCCACTGTCATTCGGAAACGACAACTATTTATAGTTTGTATTGCCATAAACAATCAAGAACAGGTAGTCAGTTGATGCCATCTACAGCTTTACCCAAACAAGTTGAGTTATTGCCATGGTGTTAGTTTAAAGGGTGGTTGATCTCCTTATTAAGAGTCTGTCAGTTTGTACACCCATAGCATCAAACAAAAACTTCCTTTTAAGCACCTTTGTAGATTTGTCACAGTCTTTGAGGTCAAAGCTGCAACCAGTATATCTGAAAGTTAGTGGGGCCAGTTCAAGATTTCTTGACTGATACTGTCCGTACGCTGATACTAAAACGCAGTGCCACTGTTTTCTCTGTCTAGCACAGAATAGGGACACAAAACGTCCGTCTCGAACTGCAGAAGTTGGCCCATGAAAGCTAGATTGGGTGAGATGACTTGTCGGCGGCGTTTTACAAAGTCAAAGGCCTCGTCCAGACGGACACGTCGAGCGTGTATGAGGTACGCCAGGCAGATGGTGGCTGACCGGGAGATTCCTGCTTGACAGTGGACCAGCACTCGCCCACCACTCTCTTTTATCGAATCTGCAGATGCAATGAAGGTGAGAGTTAGTTTTTAGCTGGTCATTATTTTTCTGAAGGATTCAGAAATCTCTTTTAACCATTAGGACTTACCAATAAAGTGGATGGCCTCTGGAAAGAGCACACGTATGTCTGCAGCCAGACTGTCCTCCACCTTCAGAGTTTTGTACTGAAGTTCCTCCTCAAACAGGTTCGGACAGGAAGAGGATACGTTGAGCACAGCCGTGATCCCACATCGCTCCAGAGTCTCCCGTCTGGACGAGTGATGCGCACTGCCCAGGAAGAGGAAGGGGAGGATTTCAACTGGACCACCCTGGTAATGAAAAAAGATACAAATCAATGAGTATATTTCAAAGATATTGTGTTATATTAAAAGTCATTGGATAATTCATTATGATTTTGAGATTTCTAATAACCAACCTGATCATAGAGAGGAGTCTTTCTTCCGGACACAACGGGCTCTGGTTCACTGAGAGCAGGATAATTTGAGCACATGACAGGAGTGCTAAAGCAGAGCTCTGGATAAAGTGCAAAGAACCCGTCAAATCCACCTAGAAATTGTCAAAGAAAACATTTTTTGTTAATTTTGCACATTTCATTTTATAGAGCAAGCAAACATCTCCACAATTTTAATAGGCTTCCAAGTGCAGCAAAAGTTACATCACCAAATTCCTTTTTTTGATTAGAAATAACCTTTGATTAAAATGTAAAACACTAAAATAATGTCAATTTCTACCTTTTAATATTATATTTATTAATTTATTTATTCATTCATTTTCAGTTATTTTTTACTTGAATAAAACAGTTCATTCAGATGTGATTAATTTTTATGCTAGCCTACCTGACAAAACAGTTTTACAGTGCAACATTTTGCCATTTGCAAAATATATGAGCTATTTATGTTTATTAAATATAATTAGCCTACTTTCGTTGATATAAGATAATATAGTCAGGTTGAGTCTTATTAAATCATGTTATTCCAGTTAATTCAAATGTTACCACATTTTAACTTTTTAGGTTACCTTCCAAACAATGTAAACTTATTTAATAATAGAAATAAATATATAGAAATATAAAATATAGAAATTTAGAACTAAATTAAGGTATTCCAAAAAAGAATGACAACATGTAGTCAGGGTGAGTCATATTAAATCATATTGTTCCAGTTAATTTAGATGTTACCACATAAAGTTTTTTAGGTTTCCCGCCGAACCATTTTTTTGTGTATAAAATAAATATTTTTTTCTCAGCAACTGAACTGAATTTAAGTATTCTCCAAAAACAATGACAACATTTCTAGTTTTGTGAACTTTACCTTGTAAGAAGCAGATGTGCGTCGAGGCAGACTGGACCTCTAACTGAAGGGCACTGATGAGGAGACTGGCCAGACTCTCGCTCTTCAAATCCCTGACCGACCGACTGTTTTCATCCAGGACCACCACCGGAGAGAAGTCCCCGTTCCGCAGCTGGGCCAGGAGCGCCTTGTCGGCCACCAACCATTCCAGAGACACCACGGAGCTCTTGGATCTCCGTCTCAGCATGGAATTCCAGTTGACGTTGCGGGACTCGAGGATGTGCGTTCGGGAGAAGGCAAGGAAAGGCCGACAGTCCAACACGATGCATCCCCCAGACGCGAAGAGCTCAGAGGGAGTCCGCAAAATATGAACTAACTCACTACCTGAGATCTCGAGAGGGTCGCCGATACCCATGACCTCTCCAGACAAACAACAGTCGTGAGTAGAAACGGATATTCTTCACAGCATCAACAACAGCGCGTTCAATATGGGAACGTATTTTTTGCCCACTGGAAATTAAGTACTATAAACAATAACAAAAATAGATGACACAAAACAATATTATTGTGTCCGTAGAGGCCTGGTGTGTTTTCACAGTATTATTACTTTAAAATGAACAATTTACTCTTTAACTGTAAATATATAATCTTCGTCTGTATTTCGTCAAAGCTTAGTTTTAAAGTCCTTTATTTGTCAGCAGATGTGATTCTACAGTACAGGCGGGGTTGGAAACAGTATTTGTATCAAGTCTCCTCCGCCACAGCCACGCCTTCGTTTTCCACATAAGGAACAGACGTCACGCACGGAAGCACCATATATGGCCCGTTGTCGTAGACCGACATTCCAAATATGGGTCTTGACGCGCTCTACACTCTTTTCCCACCGGCACGTGGTCGTTGGGGTTACCCGTGTTTTTTTATGTTGTGACGTGCAGTATCATAGAGCCGTACAACCGCAACACGTTGGCACACGGTCTATTATGAGTCGACACCTGTGTGGTTGGCTTGAGGGCTTTGGGCAAGGTCACAAGAGTTAGATCGTTAAATCAGGGCGATGATGTTATTTTTCATGGTTGACCGTAGGTCTACCATGTAATTTTGTGTGGGTAAAATACACTGTGCTACAACTTTCCACACCAGGTGTACAGTTTCAGTGGGTGATGCAAGCTGCCAGGAGAGAATAATAGACATAAAAGATGCCAAGAATAGCAAAAACACACACACATAACATAATTTATAAACAATATGTGCCTTACATAGGCAGAATAAAGAAACATTGAAGTAAAAAAATCTAAATGTCAAGTTTAAAATCATTTAAGAATGTAATAAATATGGAATGGAAATGTTTATTTATGTCAATAAATAAAAGGCCATATTAAAATAATATATTATTATTTTATTGTTTTATTTTAAATAATGCATTCCAAAGTACATTGCAGTGCGTCAGAGGTAAACAGGTAATCTGATATATTTCCATTATATGAATGTGAATCTGACATCTGCAGATGGCATACTGTTTGAAACGAACCTTACACATTTCTATAGTTGACATAAATATATTAGAGGTTTATTAGGATTGTATGCAACAAGCATATTTGCAATGTAACATCATAGTAGAAATTTCTAAATGTAGCTACTGTGAAACGTACCACAACATATCAACCTGATACATTAATGTCAAGTATAATTTTTTGAGCTATTAAAATGGCTCTGGGCTCAAACATGAGGGTTATAAGGATACAAAATATTTTGATGTTTCAATAAAAAGTGTCATTGCATTGATTAAAATTTTTTTGAATGTTTTGAAATTGATTGAATGTTTTGCCTCACAGAATATACAGTATTTCACAACATGGTAATAATTTTCTTTGCACTCAACTCGGCCTGTAATCACAAAGCAAAACTAAAACCAGATGTCTTTTTAAACATGGGATTGGATGCAGTATTTATGTCCTTGGTAATCGAATGATGTTTTTTTTTTTTTTAATAGACACTTTAAAATCAATTCTATATGTGACTGGAAAGACACAAAGATAAACAGATCAATCCCAAATGTACGCCTATTTTTACAACTAAGAACAAACAACACAGTGGCAGACATCAAGGAGCAGGTTGTTCTCTGGATGCTTGAATGACTCTAATAGCACGGCCTCCCACACATCCACCTTATTGTGGTTGTCCAGGACTCGGTGTCTAGCCAGCATGTTCTTAATGCACATCCACACAGAAACAGCTTGTAATTGTGAATGAAATGATGTGCAGTGGAGAAATAGGCCATGGAGTATAAAGTGGAAAAACAACATAAACTCTGAATGCAGGATTATGTTTGGAATTAAACAGCCCAAGGGTCTGGATAATCTTTAACAGCAATCTGTAATCTGAGGTCACATTCACAAACCCTGCATTCAGACTTTTTTTTTTGTTGTTTTTGTTTTTTTCAGTATTTGGAGCAGTGGTTCTAAACCTCTCCATACTCTCTTTGTATACTCATACCTGCAAACTCAAAAGAGGTGAAAAAGGTGACATGTTTCCGAACAAAATTATTGTAGGGGGGTCTGGGGGCATCGTCCCCCAGGAGAAAATTTTTGTGATTTTAACATGTAAACAAAGCATTCTGGTGCACTCTGACAAGAAAATAAATGGAAAAAAAACAACAACATTTGCTTCAAGTAAAAAATAATAATAATAATAATAATAATAACATTTATTGACACTATAGGGCTAGGCATTGACCCAAATTTCACAATTGGATTCAATTTTGATTCAGAAGCTTGCGAATTGATTTCGATTTGATTACCTTTGATTCAATATTGATTAATTTGGGGCATATCAGGTACAGTATGGCAAATTTCCTCAAAGAAAAAAATATCTCCCAACTAATGTAAACTATATACAGGGAACCACAGTTGGTACATCATTATAATATTAAAGTTTAAAATTATTTATATGATTTGTAAGCTACTTACATATAAATTACACATAAGTATGTTTTTATAATAAAATTATAATAAATTTTAAATGACAATTATGTTTCTACTTGCTTTTTATATAGGCTTGAACATTTAAATGGTGGCTGTCATAAAACGGATTTATGCGTTCAATATTGAAGCACGTTATACGAATACAATGAATATGCAATAGCCTATAGTGCATATATTTAGCAAAATGCTCCTCTCTAAGTTGATTTTGGTAGCTGACTGATGAGTTTTTGGACATTGAACGGCTATTCTGAGGTAAATGTGACGGTAAATGTGACATTTTTACAAGATGTTTTACTGACGCCTTTCCACGGTTGAAACGCAGATTAATCGATTACTTGTGACATGATACGGATTTCGTTGAGTTGTATTATATATTTCAACATACCTGAGGATGTTCATTCATGTTTATTTCGTGTTGTAATAGTAAAGCGGAAGAGATGGTCGGTTCACGTGCGCTCTGCTTGAACTGAAGCGATACAGCGATCTGTCACGCCACAGAGTGCCAAGAAAGATCGCGACACTTTGAGAGGCCGTTTACACGACACAGTTTTCAACTAAAAACGGAAAACTTTTTATGCGTTTTGTCCGTTCATTTACACGACAATTTCAGGCCACTTTGGTGGCCTGAAAATGGAAACTTTTGAAAATGGGTTTCAAAGTGCAAGTTTTTGAAAACGGATTCCGTGCAAACAACAAAAACGCGAATCTGTGAAAACGATGACGTCATCCACATGCGCATTACATGTTCAGTCTATAGTGTTTCATCGGCATCTAATAGCCTGTCAGCAGAATACAGCGTTTTTAGTCATTTTCGGGATTCATATGAATGGGGATTGTTTTGACAACAGTGTCGTCTGTACGTGGAAAACTCAAAGGAAAAACTTCTCCATTTTAACCATATCGATGTCGTGTAAACGTACCCTGAGAGATCTGGTCTCATTCCAGTCTATGAGAAAGTATCTCATTTTCGATTTTTGTGAGATTTATTGCGCTTGCAATTTGCAATTCCCCATATTTTGATTCAAAACGGTGAATTTCGCCGAAAAGCGACTAGTTTGCGGGTATGAATACTTCTCTTGCAACATTAAAGATATTATGGAATCGATTAGGAAGCGTGATTTCCATTCTCAGATACAGTGTGTGATTCACAGACACACACCCCCTCCCTCAGTAGTGTTTGTCGTTGTCATTTAAAATAAATAAATTGTGAGCTCAGACTTGTGGGAGATGTTCCACGCCATAAAGAGAAAAAAATGAGGGTAAATTTACACTTTATTTCTAATTACATTTTATAGGATTTAACAGGGATTTCACATACTGTAAAATGCTTTATTTGGAATTTTACAGTGAAATGAATTCATACTAGGCAATTTTCTGCCATTACACAAGAAATTGCTGTAGATATAACAAATAATAGTCATACTGTGCCGCACTGTGGGATAATTGTTAAGTCAAGGTGATTAGCGTTCACTTTGGCTGGGAACTTTTTTATTATTTCATTGATTTTCTCCTAGCCAGCATAATAGTGTTACAGAACACAGTTGGTTAGTATGTAGAGAAAATAACACAAGCTTATTAATTTACATATTAATTTGTTTGTAATTTGTGCTTTATGATCTCACACATTCTTCCTGGTTAAGCAAGGACAACTTCATCACAAAGGTGTACAAATAATTGCTTGTTTAATATGTATAATGTAGTGTCTCATGTTTGTTTTACAAAATGTGTTTATGATTAGCATGATAAATGTTTTTGTTTTGTTTTTTTTTATGAGAAAACAGGTGCATAAGAGATTGACTATTAAGTCTGATCATAACTTGTATTCTACACTACATGTGGCAATGTTAACGTTATACAATACAGATATTGTTAAAAACCGTTAAGGGGGGTTGGGGATTCTTAGTGCTGTTTTGATGAGCTGAGTCTGGTAAACTGTTAGTATGACTCAACCAGGAGTGAAACTTAGGTTAGGGTTAGTAGAATAAATAGACATGTCGCAAAGTTACTTATAGTTAGTAGAATGTCTAATGAGGACTATCAAAATAAAGTGTTATCAAAAAATTCATGCTTGGAATGTAAGTGCAACATCACACCATTACAGTTAATGTGTGTAAATATATACATGGCATTGCTGTAAGACAGATGCAGAGAATCATTCTACATCACAGTCATTTCCTGCTCCTGTTCGTACTGCAGTCATAGAATACATTCGCCATTTCCTGTAATCAATTGTAGAACCACTACTGTAAAAATTACCATGAAAGTACGGCAACAAGTAGCCAGGAATAAAATGTAAATTCAAATGAAAGTACAGAAACTAGTAGCAAGGAATAAAGTGTTCACACTTATTTTTTTTTCTTTATGGCGTGTAACATCTCCCACAAATCTGAGCTCACATTTTATTTATTTTAAATGACAACAACAAACATATGGCACTACTGAGGGAGGGTGTGAGTATCTGTGAGTCACATACTGTATCTAAGAATGGAAATAATGCTTCTTAATCGATACGTCCTATCAAATGTGATGCATCACAAGAATACAGTCTTATGCTATTACTAAAAAAAAAACCCCATATGATAACTAAAAACGCCTGCGGTCAACCAAACCAACATTACTTAAAATGACATCATTATGCCTCATGCTGACAAGAAGAATTATTCTTAACTCTCATGTTCTGTTTTTATATCTGGTGTCCCTGAAATCACATTGATGTATGTGTGTATCTTAATAGTTATATTCATTTTGAAGCTCAATTCTTATTTTTCTTTCTTTCTTTATTATTTATTTTATTATTGAAGTTCCTCAGACCTCATTATTGAAGCTTGAACCGCCTGGTTTATCATGTGACTTATGATTTTAGTAATTCTGTTTTGGGTCAATTTAAAAACTACAATAACACTTTGTAAGGCCCCATTAGTTAACATTAGCTAATGCATTAAAGGCACAATATGTAAGATTTTCAGATTAAAATATCCAAAAACCACTAGAACAGTGTTATATATTTTGTTGACTTGTGTACTTACATTATCCCAAATCTTTCCAAGAATGTTTAAATCCAGAGAAATATGCTATTTTAACCAGGACACGGACTGTGTCCGTGCGTCGCCTATCAATGACATTATTTAAAACAATGGTTTTATTTTGTAGAAACCATGAAAACACCAAAGACGTTTTATTATATAATGTGTTTTATTAGACAGGTGAGCAACTGTTTGGATACATTCATCGACAGAAAACTAATCATGTTATATAGCTCAACACAGTAAGTCTTATTGTTTAAATCTCGTTTTCTTGATTTACAGCGAGTACCATGTTTAACCATGACTTATATCGATCTAGCTTACTGCAGTGTGCAACAAGTAGCCGCCGAGTGAACGCACAGAGTAGCATTATAACAACTTTCGACACACAAATGTATCTAATACGATAAAACAGAGCTGCGTTACCCCACATACTCATGACCGGAAGAAGCGGAAGAGCTCGTCTGCGGCATAATAAAAGCTCCACTGCTCTCGTGGCATGTGTCGCGCTTGTCTCTCATTGGTAATCGCTCCAGCGGCCTCGTTCCGCTCCAACGGCTTTCAGCCACACCCTGCTTCTTACTACAGTAATGTTTATAAATCTTTAATGCATTATCTCATCCATGAATATGATTTCTGCCCGAGTCTCGACAGATTCTTTTCCACCAGCCGTAGACGTGAAGACAACACCTCCCATGATTCCGCGGAATCAAGGCATGATCAAACTACGCCTTTGTTTTGAATAAGCGACCTCTAGAGGTGAAAACTACATAGTGTGCCTTTAACTACCATTAACTAACAATGAGCAATACATTTGTTATAATAAAAATACAGTGTTCATTGTTAGTTCATGTTAACTCAGGTACATTAAATAATATTAACAGATACAACTTTTGATTTTAATAATGTATTGGTAAATGTTGATATTAACATAAACTAAGACTAATAAATAAGTATTTTTCACTGTTAGTTTGTTCATTTATGTAGTTGACAAATTTAATCTACAACTAAAACTACAAATGATAAACCAATGGCAGAAGTGTATCTCAGTGTGTACATTAGTCAGAGAATTTTATCATAATTTTGCAATTTTATTACCTGTATTATTTATTGTTTTATCTCCAGACTCCCTGAGACCCAAACTATAGTAATGTGATGTTTGAAACCAGTTATTAAATATAAATTTTGATTTTAATTAGTTCTTAAAAAAGATTAGGAAATGTTGTATCATGGCATATGTATCATCCTTTGTTGTCATATTCCTAGTCATAAAACGACTCTCTGAAACCTCAAACAGAACATGAGGGTTAAAATCATATGAAACATCAGTGTTTTAATGAAAAGTATCTTTGAATTGATTAAAATAATTCATTATCCACCAAAATATACACTATTTCATAATAGTGTAATATTTCACTTTCCCTGAAATAACTCAGCCTAAAATCACAAAGCAAAACTAAAAGCAAAGGAAGAGGAGGAGGATCCTCCCATGCACTATGTTTAAAGAGCAGCTAAGTTCAGCTCTGTCCTCCTTTCTCATTCACTCCCTCAGTCTTGAATTTCCCTTCACTCACTCTGTTTCTCCCCCGTCTTTTTCCCCTACAATTTCTCCCAGAGCTGTGGCCACTCTTCCATCCCACACTCCTCTTCCTGTTAAGTTTAAGAATTTGAAGTTTTGTGTTCAGGCTTGCCTAATTAATCTGATAGTCAGTGCATGTCTTTACTCGTCAAATAATTGGTTTGTGATATAACACCGTCATCTACAGTATCTATCGTCATCTGTCTATCTATCTCATTCCTGCATGCCAGTCTTTTTATATAATTCAGTGAATCCAGTATATACACCTGTTACATTAAGTGTATGTGTGTGTGTGTGTGCGTGTATGTATCATTCATTAAACTATACGTGGCTTTGTGAGGGTGCCAGGATGAGTGTGCAAACTGCGTTTCAGTTATTGTTGCAAGGGTGGTGTTGTGGGCTGAGGTTAATGTAACGAACCATGTAGTGTCACAACTTCCTGTTTAATATCGCAGAGAAATACAACTGTCCCTTGCTGCTATAGCAAGAAAATAGGGCCTGTTTACCGTCTGTAACCAATTAAACAATACAAAATGGTGACGACTGTTATTAAGGCTAGATAATGAAGCATTGCATAGATGATAACTGGCATATTTATTAAATTTAAGTTAATTTTTATCATTTAATTCAATTATAATTTGATTAAATTAAAAATTGTATACACTAAAAAGTAAATTACTATCTAAATATTTGATACTTTAATAATTGGTAGATAAATTGTAATATTACAGTTATTTTTTTAAAAATAATGGACCATTATTTCCTGTCGACCAAATTACTTATGTACTTGATTGTCGATACATTGACAGAAAAAAAGACTAACAGGCCTACTATTACTGTGTCTTGATCACAAATTGCAAATGTAGCTAAAATAATGTTGTTGTTTTTTTGAGGGACACCCCCTCCACGTATGTTTAATCAAGCTGTCAGTGTCTTAAGAAGGTTGATGAGTAATCCTGTGAAAATCAATACTTACTCAACTTAATTTCAACTTACTCTATATGTACATTTTGTTCCAGAGAAAACAACCAACCTGTTCAAGTAATAAAGCTTGAGGAATAAATAAGATAGTTAGCTGCGTTAAAAAAAAATTTTTTTTGAAAGAACTCGTGTTTACTTTTGCAGCGCTTCCTGCCTCCCGTGATGTCACTTGTCTCAATAAAACAATAGGAAAATTCAGAAAGCCTTACATGAACAATAACTGAAAGCATCAAAGCCAGTCACAACTGAGCAGAACTTTCAAAACAGATAATTTCCTATGACATAAGGACTTTCCCCAGAATCCCCAGTGACATGAAAATATTAAGATATTATAAACATTAACATTTCTGTAGAGCTGCTTTGAAACAATGTGTATTGTGAAAAGAGCTGTACTGCACAAATAAAATTGACCAATGTTATTTGATACATGTATGATCTAAAGTACACAATTAGGAGAATTCCATCAACCAATTCATGCTGAACAACGTAATATTGTAACTAAAAGAACTGAAAAATAGTCCCATCATCAATCAACTATAAGGCATTCTAAACAGGAAGTCTAAAAATCTCTCAGTTACCAAAGGGGAACTTCATATGAAAACAAGCATTTCAGAGTTTTCAGCGTACACTCCTCTGGTCAGAAGAGCGGATTATCCCCGGGATTATCCAGTTGGCAGGGAAATAATAATTCTAGAAAAACATTGTAATCCAAGAGATTTACCTCTCACACTTTATCTTTCATTCCTCCCACGTGTCTACCCAACCAAAACGTGTCATTCATTCATCTGAAACGTGTCTTCCTTTTTTCATACTCCAGTGAATGGATCTCTTTTCATTTACAAAGGGTGAGCATGTGAACTCAGTCCATAATTAAATAACATATGACAGCACCCGGTGGACAGATAACAATGCAAATGACATTAACCACCGAGATAAACCCAAAATAAATCACCCATGAAAATCTACCTCCAGAGCTTGTCCCTGAGTATGTCACATGACTTCATGTCAAATCATGATGTCACCATTTTCTGGATGAGCCTTTGCCAAATTGATGGCTTCTACTTCTCTTTTTTTTCCTTTTTTTCATTTTTGGGCCTTAAAATTCATATAAACTCATATTTATATGTATAAAATGTAAATATTAAAATAAATTTAAAAAATGCACTACTGCACAATGCCATCCCAAAGCCAGGAAAAAAAGTGAATATTATATATAAGCTGTGTTCGAAATCGCCCCCTATACCCTCATTCACTATTCCCTACATTACTCCACTAATATAGTCCACTTGAAGGAGTGAATGAAAACTAGTGAGTGAATTCAGACACTGAGTGTGCCGGAAGGGCTGACGCTTTTGTATAGTTTGTGCTTGCTGTTTAATAATCATTTAAAACTTAGCAAACTAGCAACTCCAGTAGTAATGAAAAGATTTATCTTGAACCCTGACATGGAAACTAGCATGAAAAAACCTTATTAAACAATTAAATAATCAATCAAAAAGGAATTTATGCCTGTATGATATTGCGCTGTACAAACATTGGAAACAGTGGTTTGGAAAATGGATGGATGGATGATTCAGCTGTGGGCGCCATCTTCTGGCGAGTCGCGGGAATTCATTCGGCACAACCCTCACAGTGCATTATGGGTATTCTCTAGCTGTTGAGCGTACATGAGTTGTATACTCGTTATTGCAGTGCATTATGGGATCGAATGGGCTCACCAAAATTGGACAATAGAAGATTAGAAAAATGTTGTCTGGTCTGATGAGTCTCAATTTCTGCTGCGACCTTCAGATGGTAGGGTCAGAATTTGGCGTATACAACATGAAAACATGGATCCACCCTGTCTTATATCAACGGTTCAGTCTGGTGGTGTAATGGTGTATATATACCATTCAAAACGGTAAGTAAAAATGTGAAATGTTATTACAATTTAAAAGACAGTGATGTATTTTATGTGTATTGTGAATGTGTTTGGCGACACTGTCACCTCAGTCGCTGAGAGGTTTCAGGAGGCGAAGAAACAAGTGGCGACGTTCCAGAGTATCTCCCTCGCTGAACTCAGGTCTCAGGGGCTGCTAGGCGGGAGCAGTCCCAGCCGTCTACGAGCTCTTCGTATTGGGCGCAGCAGAAACAGAGTGTCTCATCTTTGGCTAAGAGGTCCTGACGCCAGTGGTGTCAGACCTCTAAGCGCAGGCCCCTCCGGGGGGAAATGGATTACACCTCATCATACGGTGCTTGCGTTCCCTCAGTGCCCTCAGCTGACTACTTTGAAATACACAGTAGTAAAATACACAGGATTCAGTTTGGTTCTCATCTGCCTCAGTTCAATGGGATCCTGCCAACAGTGGTAGGCCCCGAGCAGGCTCTGGTAATGGAGCAAGAAGTCATAGCTCTCTTGGAGATGGAGGCCATAGAACATGTTGCTCATCCAGAGAGAGAGTCCAGGTTCATTCCAAAAAAGGATGGGGGATTGCATCAAATTCAAGATCTGTGCCAGCTGAATTGCATGTTAAAAACATTCAAGTTCAAGATGTTAATGTTGAAACTAATCGTGACTCAAATCAGATCCGAGGACTGTTTTTTTTTTTTTTGTTTACAATAGATCTCCAAGACGGACACGTCCACATATCTATCCTTCCTCAACACAGCAAGTTCCTTAGGTTTGCTTTCAGCGGCGAAGCTTACTAGTAGCGGGTTCCTTTCGGCCTAGCCTTGTCACCCCACACCTTCACAAACTGCGTAGATGCAGCTCTTGGTCCTGTAATGTGTATGCTGTGTTTCTTTGTTTTTGGTTCTCCCCTGTGACCTAGTTTTCCAAGCGTGTCTAATTAGTAATTATGTTCACCTGTTATGTCAATCATCTTGTTAGTTCTCCTGATTATTTAAACCCTATGTTATCCCTCATTCTCTGTCCGTTCCCATAAATGTATCAGTGTGAATTGTATGCAAGTTGATATTTCCTGAGTTTATGTTGTTAAAGTTTGTTTCCTTGATTCATTCCTCGTTGTGCAATTTCTACAATACCACGCTACATGAGAGAAGAACCCGAAAACAGCATTGCCTCACCTTACATCCCACTAGGATTGGATGTCATGGTGCAGACATCGCCGATTCTGCATCTGTATGCCTTTCCTTCAATCGCTCTGCTCCCAGGAGTTCTAGAGAGGGTCCACAGGGACGGGGTCCATGTAATATTAGTAGCCCCATTTGGGCCGGTCCGAGGATGGTTTTTGGACCTGATGTCTCTCCTTGACAGCTATCCTTGGGATATTCCTGTCAGGAGGGACCTTCTGTCTCAGGCAGAGGGCACAAACACCCCCGCCCGAAACTGAGGTTGTTGAGACCATACTTAACTGTAGAGTTCCCTCTATGAGGAAACTATTCACCTTGAAGTGGAGAGTTTTCACCCCATGGTGCGGAAATCGCCAGTTGGACCTAGTTAACTGCCTGACTGGTTCAGTGCTGGAGTTCCTTCGGGATCGGTTCTCCACAGGGCTATCCACCTCAACTCTAAAGGTCTATGTGGCAGCCATAGCTGCTTACCTTTGGCTGGTGAGTCATTTGGGAGAAACCCATGGGTGTCACGTTTCCTACGTGGTGCTTTGAGGCTGAGGCCTACAAACCACACGAGGGTTCAGACTTGGGATCTGGCCATTGTACTGGAAGGCCTGTTGACAGCTCCCTTTAAGTCCATTAAAACGTCGCAGATAAATTTCTAACCTCTGCTGGCTATTATATCTCTAAAGAGAGTAGGAGACATTCAGGCCCTGTCAGTTGCCCCAGGGTACATACTTAAGGTCATCACCTAATGTTGCGTGATCTATAGTGTTGCAGGCCTTTTGCCCTCCTCCCTTTCAGATGTTGGACCAGGAGAAGCTAAACTTGCTATGCCCAATCAGGGCATTGGATGCTTATGTCCACAGAGCTGCCCTGTGGTGAAAGTCTGATCAATTGTTTGTGTGCTTCTGGCCACCTAGATGAGGGTCCCCAGCAACCAAGCAAAGGATGAATGGATAGTTGATATGGGTTTCAGAATTAGGTGTGGCAAAATGGCTCGATAGCGCCACCTACCAAATTTCAATTAAGCGCCCTTCGTGCTACGTTTCACGGACTATGAAATTCGGTACACACGTAACAGCCCAATACCTACAAAAAAGTCCCTGGGTGCAAAATCTGAAAACCCACCAGGAAGTGAGATATTTTGAATTTTCTCTGCAAAATTTTTGCAGTTTTTGCCATTTCCAGACGTTGTACTTTAACAAACTCCTCCTAGAGCTTTAATCAGATCAACATCATATTTGGTCAGTCTAATCTAAAGGCCTTTGCGGCGTTAAATTGCGAAGATTTTGAGTTTTCACTGAAGGGTGTGTCCGTGGCGGCCTGACAAAGTTCGATGTTTCGCCATGAAACAGGAAGTCGTTGTAACTTGGGCATACGATGTCCGATATGCCCCAAACTTCACATGTTTATTATAGTCCTGGCCTGAAGACATCTACATGGCAATATTCAGTTACAGTCATAGTGCCACCTATGGGCAACAGGAAATTACGTTTTACACTGTGATTAACTCCTCATAGAGATTTAACCAGATCAACATCATATTTGGTCTGTCTAATCTTAAGGCCTTAGTGATGTTAAATTGTAAAGGTCTTGAGTTTTTGTTGAAGGGCATGTCCGTGGCGGCCTTGCAAAGTTTGATGTTTAGCCATGAAAGAGGAAGCTGTTGTGACTCAGGCATACAGTGTCCAATCTGCCCCAAACTTCACATGTGTGATAAGAGTTCTGGCCTAAAGACATCTATTTGCCAATATTCAGTTAGTCATAGCGCCACCTGCTGGCAACAGGAAATGGCATGCTTTGCACTGTAATTCACTCCCAGAAACACATTTGTATATGCCATGACGTACCAAACATGCTAGAAACACGCTAAATCATGCAACACTTGGCTAAGTGCTAAAGTATGCGATTAACGCCACGAAACAGGAAGTTATTGTAACTCAGGCATACAATGTCCGATTTGCTCCAAACTTCATGTGTTTGATAATAGTCCTGGCCTGAAGACATCTACATGGCAATATTCAGTTATAGTCAAAGCGCCACCTGTTGGAAGCAGGAAGTGTGGCACGTCGAAATGACTTTGCCATATTTCTCCTGTATTTACTCGCTTTCATGCATATCGCCCACTGTTTTCCTAAGGCCACGAGGTGGCGCTGACCCTGGGTGCGAGGGCCCTTTCATCACTGCTTGCAGCTTTAATTGAGGTTATTTCTCTTGCATATGAGGTGTGTGTTCAGCCTTTACCTATGACTGTCAGAGCTCATTCAACTAAAAGTATGGCAGCTTCCAAAACCTTGTTGTCAGGGGTATCCCTACAAGAAGTTTGTGATGCGGCTGGATGGTCCTCTCCGCTCACATCTGTGAAGTTCCCATATTATTAACGTTCCTATAGTGTAGTAACTTCCGATGCAGTGCGAGATCCCTTGAAATGGAACATCTCAGGTTACGATTGTAACCATGGTTCCCTAAAAAGGGAATGAGATGTTGTGTCGCCCTGTGATTGACTTGCTTCAGCCAATCCGAAGCTGACAATGTTTGGTCCGGGTGCGCTTTATAGCTTCCTGGTCATGACGTCACACACTACAGGATGACGTCCCATGACATTCCTGATTACTCACATGCTTCAAGACACAATCACGCAGAAGTGTTCCCATAGCATCGTAACTTCTGATGAAAAAATAACCATTTGGCTTTAATTAAAGGGTAGATTTTTATGAATATTTTGAATGAAAGACTAATGGAAGTTTCACAGTCAGTTTTGCTAATATTTACCAAGGATGACAATATTTGTGGCACATTTATTCTTGTGATGACAAAGCAATCATTATTCCAGTCTTCAGTGTCACATGATCTCTCAGAAATCATTCTAATATGCTAATTTGCTGCTAAAAAAAAACAACAAAAAAAAACAAAACACTTTTTATTATAAATGTTGCTGCTTAACACTCTTGGGGAAACTGTGGTACATTTCTTTTCAGAACTCTTTTCAGAAGCCCTGAATAAGTTATGTATCTCCTAGTCACAGGCAACAATATATGATGAGGCCTTTCTAAATACTTGATGAGTATTATCGCAAGTTTTGGATTTTCCTTTGAATGTTCATACTGAGACACTCCAAACTCATCAGTCTTTTGGGTATGTTTAGTCATTTATTCATGTATCTCTTTGGATTGCATCCCTCATTCTGTCACAGTCACCAGCTCAATGTTTTCTCCATCCTCCCCCTCTCCTCCTCTCCTGCTGTCTCTCTCCTCCTTCTGGTGCTTCATGGTCACTCTGTCAGAGGGACACAAAGCAACATGACAGAATGGATGAAAACAAAGTGTGCTTCCTTCCTAATGTTGTCTCTCTGAACAAAATCAGCAGGATGCAGTGACAGATCACCCACTGTTATTCTTTCTTCCTCCCCATTCTCTCTCTCCCTGCATGTGCCAACCCTCATGCAGTTCAGCTCATACATGTCCCTTGCAGAATCTGCAAGACGTTTATCAGTTGTTGTTTTTTTTTTGTTTTGTTTTGTTTTTTTTACATTACCATTCAAAAGTTTGGGGTCAGTAGGTTTTTTTTTTTATTATTAAGCAAGGATGCATTAAATTTATCAGTGACAATAAATTACATTCGAAAATATATTACAATAGAAAACCGTTATATTAAATTGTAATAAGTTCTTTACAGCAATATCTTACAGATTCTGCATAAACATGTTAAAATAAGTACATACAAAACTATTATTGATAGCTGAAAGCATCATCAAATCCACAATCATATATATATATATATATATATATATACACACACACACACACACACACTATTATAGTATGTATTAATATTTTGAATTAGCATTTATTTTTATATTTTCAGTTTTAGTATTAGTAATTTTATTACTAATTTGATTAGTATTAGTTTTAGAAGTTTTAGTAGCCTAATTCAACTTAAACTTATTTTATTTCAGCTATCTGCCAAGGCAACATTTGTAATTTTCATTAGTTTTTCCACCTAATGTTTATATCATATTTTAATTCAGCTTTACTTAAATGATTTTTAATAGTTTTAGTTTTAGTTAACAGTAACAACACTGCCCACAATATTTTATAAACAAACAATGACGGGAAATCTGCTGATTTGTGTGGGTGCAGATTCCATGTGGGCCTGATTATAACTTACGTTTTCCAAAATATGAAAGTTTAATGCAAACATAATCTAATATCACTTAATGTAAGATATATGAAATGAAGTTTGACTGCTTCTATAGTCAAATACTGCTTAATACTGTTACTATATATACAGTAATAGCAACATAAGCAAAAAATATGCAAAGCAAGTAGACACTTATTATTAACAATCTGGTTATCCAAATGTGTTTTGTGAACATTTTTTTTTCTATGAAATGTCTCTCAGAAGTGTTGCTTTGATCAATAATTGCTTGATCATTTAATTACTCATTCTTTCTTTCCTGTCTTTATTTTTTTTGGCTTCATTTGCTATTTTTTCCCCCAAAGTATATTACAAAGCCCCTTTTTAATATGCCCAAACTGCTGTGCATCTAACCATCCTGTTATGACATACCTGAGGTACACTATGATGACAAGGCTGCCTGTGATGCTGAGTACAGTCAGTAAAATCAGTATAATGGTGAAACTGCTCTTATGAGGGCGAGGTGTGGCATCATAACCCGGGGGCAGTGACGGCAACACCGCAATCAGTCTAGGGGTTGTAGATGGCAGTGGCTTCACTGAGGTGAGAGGAGGGTAAAACTAAAGTATACTAGACCACAATGAGTTGCACGTTCAAAAATAAGCAATATAAACCTTGCCTACCTTTCAGTTTGAAATACATGCGTGACAGCACAGTACCCTTTTGATCCTGTAGGAGGCAGCGGTAGGTGCCTTCCTCATTGACTGTCAGCTGATTTAGTACAATTTCAGACTCCTCTGTCACCACCAACACTTCATTCTCCCCATCATGTGACAGCTTGCAATGAATAATAAACTCATTTTAGTACATTTTAATTAAAAATTCAAATCACAATCAGTATAATCTGGTCTGTGGATCTCTGGAAAGATCACTACTAAAACTGTAACATAACAACCTAAAAGATAAACATTTAAAGTAGGCTAGTTGCTAAACTACAAGCTGTATTGAAGCTACTTAAGGGGCCATTACCTTAAAGATTACTGTAAAATTATATATAATTACATAATATAACCAGTACTTGTTGGGAAAAGTAGTTTGTAACTGGAAAAACAGCCGAGCTGCTGTTGTGCTTTAATTTAGTTAAGTTAGCATCACCTTTTTTAGCTAGTTACTCTCCATCATCCCCTAAGAAGTGCACTTAATTGTATTGAGTGTACTTCAAATATTGAAAGTATTTTTAAACTGTACTTGCTTATAATATTTTTGAAATAAAAGGCCACTTAAGTGTACTCCATGACTATGTTTCTTAACACTTTTAAAGGGCACCTTTACATGGTGTTTGGACAGTGTTTAAGTCCAAACTTGGACGGTGTTTAAGTGTCCAAAAACATTACATTCAGTTTGCATATATTCTTTTTAAAGTCTTATTTCTGTAATAAATACTAAAAAGTATGTTAAAGTGTACTTCTTTTTTTACAAGAGTTGTCTGAAACAGTATTCAAAATGGCTTCAAGATTCTTTGAAACCTGCAAATGAATTTAAATGTGTCTGTCTGTGTGCATGTACATTTTTTTGTTCAGGATGCCAGGAGTAATGGTACTCGGTCTGTCCAATGACAAGAGCATGCCAAGGCAGGAAACAGTCCAGCACCACCTCCTCTCCTTCATCTGCCTCAAGATGATGCTCTGATAGAAACAAAAAGAGAGGAAGTCAAAAGAGGACCGTGTTAATAAAGACTGTTATTGCCATTGGGGTGTGTACATCCGGTGTTTGTCTCACCTCCACAGTCTAGTGGCGGAGTGGCTGACAGACATGTAAAAAGACCATACTGACAGGAAGTGCAGTTCATCACTCTCTGATACAGCAGCCCTGTAAGAAAAAATCATTCACATCCACACACCCAGTAAGCAATACAACATGCATCATCATACTTCATATACTCAGTGTCCTGTGACACATACAGTACACGACCACCAGTCAAAGATTTGAACGCACTTGACTGAATTTACGTCTCAGGAAAATCCTTTTGATTAAAAGCTTAAAGAGGACCAATTATGCCTTTTTATAAAGTCTTGATTTTGTTTTCGGGGTCAAAGAATAGGAATAGGTTTTCAAGGTTGAATGTTCAAAAAACACATGATTTTTCACATATTTTACATTGTGCAGCACCTCTCTTCCCAGTCTGTCAGTAACGCTCTGGGGTGCGTTTCCTGTACAACTATGTAACTCACTGCTTAACCACCATAGTACAATGCATCATTGAAGAAATCAACTAGCTAGTCACGAAACCGCATTGTTGCAAATTTGTCGTTCAACTACGTTGGTTAATGATGTCACGCATGTGGTGAAGTTATAACTTCTTTTAATGAATCCATTTGAGACCGAATTAATGCTAGATTTTTTTTTTGCTATAAATTACAGACATGGTATCTGAGGACTAATTCCCGTTTTTCTCAGTTATTTTGCTTTATTTTCAGATTCCATCATAAGCTAATTCTTACATAGAGCACATACGCACATGCGCACTTCTCAAAAACGGTGCTTTAAATCGCTTGACAAACTAAAATATGTAAATGACGTTTGTGTATATATTCAAAATGAAAGATACAGATTGTACTAAATGTCAGCTTGCTTATTTTGCTCAAGATAAGGATTTATTAAGTCCACATGTCATACAAACAAGAAACTATGCTTCTAACCACAGGTCAAGACCTGTCGTTCCAACCACACAAGATTGCGATGCAGTTTGCGAATGTTTGTTGGAACTATGGTTTCGGGAAACACCGACTCGTTGAACTATTCTGATAACGACGGACCATAGTTGGCTAACGATGCTTTTGGGAAACGCACCCGTTTAGTTCCAGTCTCAGTGAAACCCCTCCTTCTGAAAAGTGCAATGGGCTCTGATTGGTCGGCTGGACCAGTGTGTTGTGATTGGTCAACTGCTTCAAGTGTGATTCAGAAATGTCACGCCCCTTACAATAACCGCAAGTTTTAACCAAGCGTGCCACACGAGTCCTGAAAAGTGAAGCCAAAGTGTCTCGATCGCCCCCAGGTGGCTGGATGTAGTATAGGTCATAAACTCCGCCCTCTCCATGTAATGTAATGGGACGAGACAAACTAAACAGTCAAAATACACATCAAATATTTTTTTTTACAAAGATGGTTTCTGTCATTTTTTGTCACATTGATGTTAGTTCAAGTGTTTGTTCTTTAAATAAGTTTGTTTTTAGTTATTTGATGCTATAAAAACGCAGGTTTGGTGTCATGATTGACAGCTAAGATTGACAGCTTCTCTGAGCGAAATAGTCCCTGAAGCACCAACAGACTTTTTTCTGGATCTTCGGGAGGAGACTGAAGCTTTAACTTTAATTTCTACATTTCCGGAACTGTTTATTTACTTGGACTCTTAAGTTTACTATGCGCAGACTCGAAACTCAAGATGTCAGTGCCATATTGGCACACTGGCAGCTTCACTTACTACAATGGAGGAGAGTGAAGGTGCGTCGTCCATCTTTTTTTACAGTCTATGGTTTCAACACACTACTAACACAACTCAGCTAGGCATTGCCCCTTTTTTGTGTATGCCTTGGGAGGGAATTATTTAAAGGAGTAATAATGTAACGTGTGTGTTCCTTAAGACTACAATTGAGGCTTTTTAGGGAGTTTAGAAACAATGCTTACTGATATAGAGATTAACTCCCTTAGGAGTGACTTTGTGCTTTGTAACTTTGCAGACCTTTTTCATGTTCAAACAGCAACATTACACATAAATAAAGTCGAAAATGTATAAAAGAAAAGCTGTATTCAGTGTAAAGATCTGTAATCCAGGCGGAAGCTGGCTATATAGAACCTGAAGATTTGGTTTTTGGTCGCCACTTCTATTCTTTCATTTCTGTTATGTCTTAGTTTTGATGACTTTATTATTAGTATTAGTATTATAAAATTTGCAAAATAGTGAAAAAGAATGTGTGAGTGTGTACAAAATTTTGACTGATTACGTTAAGATATTCAGAACAATAAATACAGGTATCTCAAATTTGTACTTACCACATTTATTTGGACACAGACCTTTGGAAAATAATGAAAAAAAAAAAAAAAAAAAAAAATTGTGAGAACATGTTCTGACATATCATATTGCTATATGTATAAACATTTACTGTATGCCCATTGCCCATCCATCCTACCTTGGGCAATGAAAATCTCCAAATGTTTCTGAAGGATTCTCTTTCCTTTCTCCACTATAGTAATCATATCCCACTGAACAGAACCTACACAATAACACAAATTGATTTTTTTTTTTCATGCTTTAAGATACAAAGCATCTTCATTTTTCTTATGTTTTTGCTCTAACATGAAAACGTTCATATTTCCTCCTTCTTATAAAATGGATGACTGCTCTTTTGGAAATACATAATCTGCATCCATTAGCTCTCACCTGTGCGGTCTTCTTTCCAGTGCCTCTTGAATTCACTCTGATATTCTGTTCGTGCACGATAGAGTGTTGTAGGATCTAAAGCAAACATCACACAGCTCTCAACATCATCATTTATTTACTAATAGGCTGTTTGAAGACAACAGAAATTTGGCAAATCTTACATGTATTACCAGTCAAAAGTTCGGACAAACCTAAGTTTTATAATTAAAACTTATGCAGATATGAATGCCCATTAACATAAAAGGGGGCCGAACGGTCCAGGAACTGTTCCGTTTGTGTTTCTACTTGAGCCTGGTACGGCACGGCACGATTATAAACCGTTCTCGGCCCGGTTGTCTAATCGTGCTGGTAGAATTCGTGAAGTGGCGTCGCCACTCAGGATTGGTCACTTGTCTGTTGCCTGGCTACCAGTTTTTCTGCTGGCTAAAAACACTCTATTTGAACGACGTAAACACAAATTAATAATAAAATTAAAACAAATATCTGATAGCTAATCCTCCATAACGCGGTCACTATTTACACCTCATATCATCAGTAAACCGTTGCGTTACCAAGGCAACGACTGTAGCTTTTGTATTTCATGACAAACAGCGGCCATTATCAGCCCCACAGTGGAAAATGAAACCCTAACCGTACCAGCTGGCCCGGATCGGCACGGAATGGAACGGTTATGCAGTGAGTAGTAGTACCTATGACACCACGAAATGATGTGCTGGTCTCCCGATAGTTGACGTAAGCGTGCTCAATGATTTGCTTCAGTTCAATTTGATCACGGACAGTGATTCCTTTAACTGAGGACAGGAAATCTTCATGCACATAACGAACCACCGTGTCACACTGCAGACAGGACCTTACACTGGGGCATGAACCCAGAATCAAAAGCCAGCCGAAAAGAAACGCAAAAGCCATTTTGGAAAGCTAGTGAGCTGTAGGCCTTCAAAATATAAAAGTGAATCTTTGGCATTCTTTAATTAATGTCACTTCAGAGCCAAACACATGATGTCATCATCATTGTAACTTCAATAGCAAAAATGCTTTTACTATATGAAGAAGACAAAGGGAGTCCAAATAAACATTTTTATTAAATATTAGTGATTTTGCCATTGAATTAGCTTAAAATTTTGTAATGACATTTGGTTTCATTTGTAACATTGTTACTGTTTGTTACATTGGTTAACTACATTTGTTAACATGAACTAACAATTAACAATACTTCTAGGTAAATGTTAATCTAAACATTTACTAAAACATATAAGTAGTGAACTAACATGAACATGTTTAACTAAAATTAACAAAGGGTAATAAATGCTGCAAAATATATTGCTCATCATGCAAGTTATTGCATAGTTAACAAATGTGAGCTTACTCTCAGAAAAAAAAAAAAAGTACAAAAGCTGTCACTGCGATACCCTATGTGTACCATTTAGGTACTAATATGTACACTTTTGGTACCATAATGTACCTTTGAGGTACTTTTGTGCACTATTTAGGTACAAAGGTGTACCTTTTGAAAGGGTACCGCTCCAGTGAGAGCTTCTGTACCTTTTTTTCTGAGAAAAGTGTTACCACTGAAATTAATAATATTTATACTTCAAAATAATATATGAATTAGAGAGAAATTAACTGCATCTACTTTTTTTCCTTCAATTTTGTTTTATTTTAGTTATTTTTTGGTTACACTTTATTTTGATAGTTCACTTTAGACATTCTACTAAGTAACTTTGCAACTACAACTCTCATCAGAGTATCAGAATCAGAATGAACTTTATTCGCCAAGTGTGCGCAAACACACAAGGAATTTGTTGTGTTTTTTTCAGGAGCTCTTGGTACATACATACATATATACATACATACATATATGACACTAGAACAGAAAGAACACAGATAAGACTAGGGGGGAAAAATAAATAAAATAAACAACAACAATAATAATGTGGTATACATCTGGAACAGACTGTACATGCATTATGTAGGAGAGACCGGGGGCAATTGTAACAAATTTTGGTCATCTCGTCATTACTCAGAAACCTTTTGAAATATTTGGATACAACTTTTATGTCAGTAACTTGTATCTGTGTTCTACTTGTTAACAGTCACCAAATGTTTTTACAAGCAATGTTAGAGTCACAATATTGATTGAAAAATTAGAAGTTAAATGTAACATCTGCCCCCACATGCGGGGCGATTGTAACAACACATGTAATACCTTCATATAAATACCAATGACCACAATAAACTCCAGAGAATATAGATATAGTTAAAACTATTTAATATCCATTACATCCATATTATCCAGAACAATTAATTAACTCCCCTTGCTGTTTTCCTTGGTCTGAACTTCGGCATGCTGCGAACAGAGAGTGTACAGGGCCTACTCAGTAAAATGGATCCCCAGATTGAGAGGCGAAAACACTTTTCTTAAATTATTGGAATCTATCAATCTATTTTGATGTCTTTACTAAGCTGGACACTATTTTGATGGTGTCTGGGGCAATTGTAATGCAGTGTTACAATTGCCCCCGACTGTACGACCCCGTGACAAGCTAGAAACAACAAAGCTAATGTTTGACAAAGATATCAAATGTTAGACAACAGAATGGTCATCAAAACAAGACAGATTTAAATTCATAGACATTAATGTTTAAGACAGTATGAGGAAAATACTGTAGATGAAAAAAAAATTTTTGTAGAAAAACTTTACCGAGTATGATTTAGAAGCTTGTCCTTTGGCATGCAGAGAGGGATCTCCACAGAGCACATGCAAAATGAGTTTCATGGTTCTGTCTCGTTTCTGATTGGTGTAATTTGAGATGTTATAATTGCCCCGTTACATTTGCCCCCAGTCTCCCCTACTGTATATACAGCTGTATATATATATATATATATATATAATATGTATGCATGTATTTACACAATATCTAATTATTGCCTCTCTCTCAAGTACTGAGAAAGAATTATAAACAGGTGGTAATGGCTGTGTTAGCTGTTTAAGCTGGAGATAACATGGTGAAAACAAAACTGTTTTTGTGCTTAGATGTTCTAGTGCACAGAGATCTGTAATGTCTGCCTGACGGCAGAAGTGGAAACAGGTTGTGGCCAGGGTGAGAGATTTCTGTGATGATGTTACCTGCCTGTTTCTTCACTCTGGAGTTGTACAAGTCCTGAAGGTTGGGCAGATACACACCAATTATCCTTTCAGCTGTTCTAACAGTCCTTTGCAGTCTTTTTATATCTGATTTGCTGGCTGACCCAAACCAGTATAGAAGTGCACAGAACCGACTCAATAACAGCTGAGTAAAACTGTGTCATCTGCGCCTGTGGCAGGTTGAGCTTTTTCAGTTAATGAAGAAAGTACTTAACCTCTGTTGGGCTTTTTTCACAATGTGATTGTCCCACTTCAGGTCCTGAGAGATGTTAGTGCCCAGGAACCTGAATGACTGTTAGGTTAAAGTTAGGGTTAGTAGAATAAGTTGACATACTTGCAAAGTCACTTATAGTCAGTAGAATGTCTGTTGGGGGAGCATCAACATAAAGTGTTAGCAAACATTAAAGGGGTGGTAGATTATGATTTCTCTTTTTTAACTTTAGTTAGTGTGTAATGTTGCTGTTAGAGCATAAACAACATCTGCAAAGTTACGATGCTCAAAGTTCAATGCAAAGGGAATTTTTTTTAAAGAAATCTCTGTTTAAGGACTACAACAAACGGCTGGTAGGGACTACAACGAGCTTCTTCCTGGGTTAGTGACATCACTAACCCTAAAATTTACATAAACCATGCCCCCGGGAACACACAACAAAGGGGACAAGGCCATGTTGGGCTGCTTTAGAGAAGAGGAAGAGTTGTTGTAGTAGAGTGTTGTTGCCGTGCCGTCATTTTACGCCGGACTGCTTCACAAACGAGGGTCAATTCAACGCTGGATTTGCACAAAAGATTAACATGACGGCACATGCTAGTCGATGAGTTGAATCAACTCCACAGCAACTACATACATTTATCCTCTAACCATTCAAAAATGTCCAGATGCAATTCTAAAAGTTGTAACTTCTTCCTGAGTCTCTTCATCAGTGTTCGACTTCGGTTTGAACAATGTAAGGCTGAACACCATTACTGACAATCGTCATTTTGGCTGTGTGAGATTCTCCAGCTTTGTTGTTGTTGAGCAACCGAAGCGTGAGCTGTTAAAGCTCCGCCCTCTTCTGGAAAGGGGGCCGGGAGCAGCAGCTCATTTGCATTTAAAGGGACACACACACAAATGCCGTGTTTTTGCTCACACCCAAATAGGGGCAAATTTGACAAGCTATAATAAATGATCTGTGGGGTATTTTGAGCTGAAACTTCACAGACACATTCTGGGGACACCAGAGACTTATATTACATCTTGTAAAAGGGGCATTATAGGTCCCCTTTAAGCAGACAGTCTACTAATACTCTAACAAGAATTAGTTTACATGATGCAAAGTTTCAAGATGTTTCAGAACAAATCTAATGCAGAGGGTTCAGGCAGGCTACTTCCTCTAGATCAGAGATTTGATGTCAGAGTAAATCATCACAGTAAGTTAGCCCACTCAGTGGTTAACCATGACAGTGGCAGGCCGTCCCACCCCAGCACAGGCCTGCTGTAGGTGACAGCTGCAAGATCCGTTTGCTTCGTTCGTGACGTGTGATGACTACGTAGGTGTGATGACAATGAACATGAGCACATCGGAAAGTTTTGAGGTTTCCATATACCCAAACCATCGAATTACACAGTAAGGAACACAAAGCACACACTAGTCACGCAAGTGTATTCATAAAGACAATTAACTCAGGCATATGCACATTGAACATCTACTATGCAAAATATAATTCAAACCTGGAAATAATTTAGGATTTTGAAAAATGTAAAACACAGAAACTTTGAAGAAGACATATTAAAGATTCTATAAGTCAAGCAATACAAAAATAAGAGTCAACATCAGTCAATATCAATATAATATTGCCACCCACTGGTACAAAAAAATAAATAATATTTTTCACTGCAATCAAGCAATTCATATTTTTTAGTTAATCAAAGGTAAAGGTATATAAAGGTAAAAGGCACCATTTTAACCAAGAAGATAAGATTTATAAAAGGATAAAAAGTTATAAGCAGGAAAAGATGTAGTTACCTGATAGTTTATCACCTGCCAGAATATAAGTTCTGGGTATAAGTTCATCATATACTGTCTCGCCATATATGTTCAGAAGATAATTTGTGTGTGCATAACCACGTGTGCATTTATATAAGCACATAATCTGTGCAAAAAGTTTGCATGGCATTTTACTTTTAAACTTTTTCTTTAACATTATTTTTTTTACAGAAAATTAAAAAACATTTGAGTAAATTTCTTATGTTACTCCTACATAAGACAAGTTACTGTGACAAGAACAATGTAACCATGAAATTAACAACAATGTAAAATAAACTGGAACAGTGTGAAAATATGAATTACCTATGCCCCACTGCATGCTGGAAGAGGGTACTTTTTTCAAATTAAGCTTGCTCTAAAATAAAATATCTTAAACCAATTCACTTAAATTAAATCTGAGAACATTATTAATCAAAAACTGCATGGAGATGCATTACTTGTGCTAATGAAAGTCGTTAGGGTTTCACTTTATTCGATAGTTCACTTTAAACATTTACTGCAAACTATAAGTAACTTTGGAACTACAGGACCATCAGAATAAAGCGTTAGCAGATAATCAGTCTCTAATACTCTGAGAGTTAGTTGACATATAGTTGCAAAGTTACTCATAGTTAGTATGATGTCTAAAGCAGACTATCGAAATAAAGTGTTATCACTGTTAGAACTACAGAATAGTGCAGAAACCAAAACAACAGTTTTTTTATGGCATTTTTACAGTTTTTTACAACCGTTTTACAACTTTTACAGTGAAAACAATGGTAACACTTTACAATAAGGTTCATTAGTTAAACATTAATGTATTAACTAACATGAACTAACCATGAGCAATACATTTGTTACTGTATTTACTGATCTTTGTTAACGTTAGTTAATGAAAATACAGCTGTTCATTGTTTGTTCATGTTAGTTCACAGTGCATTAACTAATGTTAACAAGATTTTAATAATGTATTAGTAAATGTTGAAATTAACATTAAGAAAGATTAATAAATGCTGTATAAGTGCAGTTCATTATTAGTTCATGTTAACTAATTTAGTTAAGTAATGTTAACTAATGAACCTTATTGTAAAGTGTTACCAAAACAATACAAGACACTCAGACTCAAGAACAAACAATGACACAGAAGACAAAAACATTCTCACACACCCTTCGAGAAACCATAATCATTGTGACACCACACCTAAAATAATAAAATTATTGTGCCCAGTCTTCAGTGTCTAGCCAAGTGTTTACAGAAGAACTCTGATCTGTTTCTAATTCACTTTTACTTACTCAGATCCATTTTTGCAAGATTTATACCATTAAAATAGTATTTCAACATTTCTCGGACTATTGTATAGTTTGATCAAACTAATAAATAATATATCTCAATTTTGAAATAATTATTTTACTGGTTGTGATATTAACAATCTATGACAATTCAAGTCATGTGGGAATTTCATCTCTGAACTGAACTGACTCAACGTAAACAACAATACTATTGTTTTCTGTAGAGCTGCTTATAATTGTATTCAACTCATTTCATAATTGATGAATTTACACAGTTTTTGAACTGAACTGAATCAACACCAAACTGACTTTACAGCATAATTTGATTGTATAATATTTGATGAAGTTTGCATCATTGATCACTATTTTCCTGTTTATCACTGTGAAACTGCTTTGAAACAATCTGATTTGTATAAAGCACTATATAAAAGGTGACTCTAAAAATAGTTATTTGGTACCTGATGTATGGTCATCTATTCATCAGCTGACATACTGTATAAGTTCAGTGAGTTTATGCATTTATACAACAAGCCCAGTAAAAAGGCAACCCCTTTCATAAGAGATTTTCAGAATTATCATGTATCAGCTTATGTTTCCTGTTCCTATGGCAACAGGCACTCTGTCCTGAGTATCCGTATTATCAGTCATACACCACACACTGATAACACTAATCTTAATTAATTGGATTCTCAAGGACAGGGCGGGTAATCATTCACAAGTATATGGGATTATATGTCTTACATTAAGAGACAAGATACTGTACATATTAAGATAATATGAAACATGTTTAGTTAGTTTCAGATTTTTCATAATATGGACAAAGGGATAAAATCGTTTCAAATTATGAGGGAAAAATTGTTTTCAATGCATCAAAATGAAAATAAAATTTTATATATATATATGTATATATATATATATATATAAAATTATTTCAGACATTTTTGATATTTTTGATATATTTTTACTAGTGGGTGCAGGACACTATAGTTCATTTATGTAAGTGAGGATAGCAAAATAAAGTAAACTGTGACATATTATACCCAAAAATTCTTCATACAGTGGACTACCAGTAAAATTGATAAAAATTTGGAACCAAAAATTATCCAGACACTTTGACCTGACCATGTTTTGCTTAAGTGTTATCTGACATAATTAATATTAATATTTTTCTGACACAGTTTAACTCTGAGATCTTGTCATATTTTATTACCATTTTTTTTAAAAAACTGAATAAACTGTATTAATGAATGAAATGTTCAAGGTGTCTCAATACATTTTGGTTTGACTGTGTATATTCCTAGCAGAAGACTTAAAAATTAAAATTATAAGTAAGTTTCTTGAAGTGATTTTTCACTCAGATAATTTTATAATGCTGAAATTAATCTCTCCTTTAAAAAACAGGCAAAACAGGCATTTCTGTTTCATTCTATTATCCCCACTCATTCTGTGTCTTTTTACTATGCAGATTTAATCACTGCAAAACATTTTTGTGTTTAGGTAAATTATAAGCTTAATTCAGCACATTGAGAGTTTACTGTCTATGACTTATTCAAACTATTACAGAAACACAGAAGCTCAAATTCATTGGCAAGCTTTTAAAATACTTAAAATATTTTTATATAAAAAATGCACGTGGTTGTGTCTAATCAGCTTAGAAACACAATATAGTGGAAGCCACAAGTCTGGCAATGTTCTAGTTCAAATTTAAACAAGTGTTTTTGGGAGCAAAAGTATGCAGACATTTTTGTGATTTTTATTTTTGTTGAACAGCTTCAAAAACCCAACAATATCTTAATCATTAATCATTTGTTTTGATTCTGCACAATTACATCTGTCATTTTCTGCCACTTTCCTTAGATTCAAGAATATAAACAAACCATATATTGTCATTATAGTCTAATTATTGGTTATATGACTCATTTGTCATTACCTATAAGCCGGTTGGTTGTGTGCATAGAAAAATGTGGATATTTAGACTTTGTAGAATGTCTATAGACCTTGAGCAAGCTATTAAGTGCCAAATGATAGCATATCTATTAAACTTTTTAAGTTATTTAAAAGGTATAAGCTGCCAAAGAAGCACACAAAATCTTAAGGTTTCAACTTTTAACCAGGATTACTACTAGGTACAAAGGTAAAAGGTAGCACTCACTGAGGTTATGTCACTCTGTATTTTTCTCTGGAAGCTTTATTAATCCTGCCATTCATACTGTAGCAAAATAACACTATACCATTGTGCCAATTGTGTGCCAATTCAAAAAACATAACAGCAACATTGTAATTTAATTGTATTATATAATAGATACATATTATATAAAAAAATAAACAGTAACATACCGTAAATATTTTGTATTCAGATCGTCTGTAAGCAGCAAAGATGGTTAGATGGTAATTATACCTATATAATTTGTTGTTTCAGTAACACTTTACAATAAGGTCCCATTAATTAATACAAGTTGATGCATTAAAGGGTTAGTTCACCCAAAAATAAAGTTTCTGTCATTAATTAGGCTACTGACCCTCATGTCGTCCCAAACCCGTAAGACCTTTGTTCATCTTCGGAACACAAATTAAGATATTTTTGATGAAATCCGAGAGGTTTTTATCTCCCATAGAAAGCAACAAAATTACCACATTCAAGTTCCAGAGAAGTAGTAAAGACTTCATTAAAATAGTAATTGTGACTACTAGGACTACTCGATTATGGCAAAAATCATAATCACGATTATTTTGGTCGATATTGAAATCACGATTATTTAACATGATTATTGGTGGGTGATATGATCAAAGTCTTATTTCATGATATGAGTCATTTTAAATGTCAGTGACATTTCACAATTATCCATACTTAGCAAAAACTAATACTAGGTTAATTAATGTAAGTAAAAGTTATCAAAACAGCTATAGAAAACAATAAACAGTCAACAATAAAATAAGAACAACTAATTACAAACAAAACCAACAAAAAACACAACAGAACAAAAATACAAATAAAATAAACAGTGCTTTAGGTTTTTCAGATAGATGTACTAACAGTGGTATTCAGATAAGTAATACCCAACAGAAATTGAATAAAGTAATCAAATGTAAAATAACTGCTGTATACATTAAATATATACTTTTTTTTTTTTTATTATTTAAAACTAGTTATTCATCCAAGAGCAGTGAGTGATTTTATCTTTGTCTTTTCTTGTTAGATTAACAATGACTGCAGCAGTGATTAATGCTGGCTGCTGTCACTTTAAGAGCTGCAAGGAGCTGAGCTGAGTCGGACCCAATATAGGCCTACTGTTACACACGCGCACTTTCTCAGTGTTCACTTAAGACATAACCAACTGTGTTTACGAGGATACTTACCAAAACGGCATTTCGATATATTTGTGTGCAGGCTATTTGACCAATCTGAAGCCCATAGTATACTTTGCTTATGCGCGTTCCGCCCTGTCTCGGAGCGAACGCACAGGTGGCCGCCTAGGGAACAGCGTCTCTTTCGCGGCTTAATGCGCTTTTAATAGCACTGTTTAATATTAAGCACGTCCGCAGTTTAGCAACAGTAGACTGCATTTTACATCACTCTCTTATTCGGCTGATTTGGATGTTAAATTTGGGTAAGGAATAATGAAAGCGCACCGCTGTGAATGAAAGGAAGGTGCGCTGGACGGAACGCGGCAGAGGTACAGTAGGCCTCATCGTTTTACCTCGATTATCTTGTTTTCATAATCGTTGGAAGCCAAAATCGAAAATAAGATTAATCGCACTGCCCTAGTGACTACAGTGGTTCAACCTTAATGTTATGAAGCGACAAGAATACTTTTTGTGCACAAAAACAAAACAAAAATAACGACTTTATTCAACAATTTTTCCTCTTCACTGTCAGTCTCCTACGCAGTGAAAGCAGTGCAGAGCTTCTGTGTTCTACGTCAGAACGCCTGGCTGGCTCCTACATCAACACCACGTGCATGCGTCGTGGTGATCACGTGAACAGTGTCGGAGACTAACAAGGAAGATAAGAAATTGTTGAATAAAGTAGTTTTTGTTGTTGTTGTTGTTTTGTGCACAAAAGTATAGAGACAGAGCAACTCATAATCAGAAAACCACACCCACCAGGGGGGAAAACAATCCAACACTCTCCATTGACTTTGTATTGCCTCCTTGTCATTTCTGACTTATAACAAAAAAACAGAACAATGTCTAAAAGCTGCTATGTGACAGGGTGTACAGCAAACAAGCTAAAAAAAACCCAGAACTAAGTTTTTATAAGATGTAGACCCCCCCCCAAAAAAAAAAAAAAAAAAAAAAACCTTTAGGATTACCATTATTTAGGGACAAAAAAGTGGATACAGGCAATTGAGACAGAGCGCGACATGTTATATTACACTGAGAACTACGCCCACTGGAGGGGAACGTAATCGGCGACAGGAAATACAATATATAAAACTGACATTTGGATATTTGACTTAACAGTGACAAAATGTTTACTGCACACGTAGGCTTACTGAGGCATACTGAGTGTCAGGATCCCAAAATGTACCCATTCTTCCTGCTGATGCTTCACATCTTATTGCCTGTATCCACTTTTGTCTCCTTAAAGGCTGGCTTTTACGGTTTGGTAGCTTATAAAAACTTAGTTCCGGGTTTTTTTTCTTGTTTGCTGTACACCCAGTCACACAGCAGCTTTTAGGCATTGTTCTGTTTTCTGTTATAAGTCAGAAATGACAAGGAGGCAGCTTCACGCAATACAAAGTCAATGGAGAGGGCTGGATTGTTACCCCCCCCCCCCCCAGTGTGGGCGTGGCCTAAATGCCTAAAATCTCTATTCTCGTCGGTTCATAAAATTAAGGTTGAACCGCTGTAGTCACACGGACCATTTTAACAATGTCTTTACCTTTCGGGGGCCTTGAAAGTGGTAGTTGTGTTGCTGTCTATGGAGGGACAGAAAGCTCTCTGATTTCATCAAAAATATCTTAATTTGTGTTCCGAAGATGAACGAAAGTCTTACAGGTTTGGAACGACATGAGCGTGAGTAATTAATGACAGAAATTTCAATTTTGGGTGAACTAACCCTTTAAGGGTAAGTTTTTGGTTGGCGACCATTTTCACGTGAAAACCATCCCGACAGGTCTAAAATATAAACACTTATAGCCTAATAGGCTTGCCTTAGTGAATCAGGGTAAGACAAAAACACGTTTTGGAAGAATTGTATTGACTCATTATTTAAATTTTGAACCAAAAAATTACTTAACTAGTCTAATGTTAAAGGTGGGGTATCCATTTTTTCAACTACACTGTTTGGAAGTTAGTCGGGTCGATACCAACAACAAATATCTAACCAATCAGCATTAACGCAGAAGGAGAAATGATGAGTCAATACAAAAGAGCTCAAAAGAATATCACGGTTTATGACTGGGCAAGTGCTTTAGGACCCGCGTTAATATTAGAAAGGCTTTCCAGCACTGGAGAGAGCTAAGCGGAAAGGCCTGAAAACAGACGCAGAGGCTGCTTTGAACCCGCTTTTCATGTGAGTAACACTGGGTTTGAGTGTCATGATTGTCTGGGGCTGCTGCGCTGTTGCAGATTAACAACAAACTCCTGTTTGTATTTACTCTTGTGTACTGTACGTTCATTTTTTGTGCGTTCGTTCATCAACTGCACTTTATTTTTCATGAAGCATTTTGTTGCGCGTCAGTTGTGATACACAGACACCCACTCTCGTATTGCGTGTGTATCAGTGGCCAGATAGTGAGAGTTGTGCAGGTAAACCACTGCACACTGACGACCGCTAGAGAATGAGGTGTT
The DNA here is from genome assembly GCA_039654765.1 of Mylopharyngodon piceus. NCBI lineage: Eukaryota > Metazoa > Chordata > Actinopteri > Cypriniformes > Xenocyprididae > Mylopharyngodon > Mylopharyngodon piceus. Next base: position 21,889,998 of record CM077453.1, on the reverse strand, counting down.
TAGCGTCATTGTTAATGCACTTGCCTTGCATGCCAGCAGCGAACAGGCCAGGGTTCGAGACTGACTCGGAGCAGGGTGGTTAGGATTAGAGAATGGTTTGTTTGGGTTGAATTCAAATATCAACAATGTCCAACAGTGTTGTTGAAAAAATGGATACCCCACCTTTAAGAAATGGAGCCTTAGTGTAAAATGTTAACGTTGTTTCTATGTTATGTTTCACTTTACTGCTCTGTACTACAGGTCTACAAATCACATGACACGACAGCGCTCACACATGCGTGTAAGTCATGTGTGTCATATGTGTAAGTCTCCATAATGACAATGTCTGTGCAAAATGCTGAGGCGTGGTGCAAGATAATGGATTCATAATGCAATTTCAGTCTTTTCTCTGGTCATACCTTAGGCATACAAGGTAACGATGGACCCTTTTCACAGGCTGTGATAATGCATTTCCAGTTACAACATTGCAAATCTATACATTTATAAACACTATACTTTGTGTTATATTACCTTGGCAGTAAATTAATAATAATAATAATAATAAAAAAACACTGCTGCGAGGGTGTTTCTAATACGATGGCTAAGGGAGCCTCAATCACTCTATAATTTTTCTCTCTTTTGGAAAGTCGTGGAAATGCTATCATGTTTTGGAAAGTCGTGGAAATGCTATCATGTTTTGGAAAGTCGTGGAAATGCTATCATGTTTTGTTTTTGTTCTTTGTTATTGAAGCAAATGGGAATACAAAAATTATATTTGCTGCCGTTTCCCATTAACCGCTATAGAAGTTTACCCAACTATGACGACTTCTGCTTTCATGGAAATGTGAAAAGTTCCCATAGTTTTCACAGTTATTACCATAGAAGTAGATTAGGCAGATTTTAAATATTTATGAATTACACGTGAGCTTTTCCTTTTTTTAAATTAATATATTAATACTCTCTCATAAAATGCAGTTTAAAACTTTTTTGTGATATGTAACCTATTGATGGTAAAACTAAAACAAATCTTTGTGCATTATAATTATTATGAACTAATTAAAATTAATATATATATATATATATATATGAATTATTTCTAAATTGTATTTATACATTATGCAGACAGACATCTGCATCAAACAATATGAATAGAAATGTACTGTCTTAAACTAATCTGATCTTAACACTCTTAATGCAACCGAGTTAATTTTTTCATTAAAAAAAAACTCCCTAGTTTTTAGTACAAAAATGAAATGTTGGATATGTGTTAATACTGTCAAAATACACCTCTTTTTTTCAGATTATTAAAAATAAAAAATGTAAGAGATATAACCATTTAAACTTGTTACACCTTTTGCTTTCAGGTCTGTTTTGACCTAAAAGTAGGGTGACCAGATTTCTCATGGTGGAATACGGGACGGGTGGGCAATTTGACCATGATATTATAAATTTAATTTCTCTCTCTCTCATATATATATATATATATATATATAAAGAAATTTACAAACAATGCAACAAATACGATAGAGATACAAATTAAATTAACTTGTTTTTTCAGATACAGTAGGTTTATTTACCATGTATACGTTTATTTAACCTCTTTTGTTTGATTAACAGTAATGACAAATATTTAATTAGGCTACTGTCCCTTTAAGACCGAATTCATGGATGCAATATACTGACACATATCCCATTTTCACCCACCTGTTTACGTCCACTTAAGTCATAAGTTACAACCGACTGTATTTACGTGAGATACTCCACTCAATGGACATTTTGAAAAACTATGTGTGCATCTGACCATTCAGGCGCAAGGAGAACTGATCGAGTGCTGTCTGACAGAACTGGTATCACGCGCAAGGAAAGAGAGAGAGAGCGTGCTTCTGGTGTGTGTCATTCAGCGCGATTCCGCCTATCCTGCCTTCACTATTGGCAAGTTAATCAATAACGAACAGAACGTGACAGAACACTTCTACTACTCATTCTATGATTACCCGGTTGTAAAGAAATTGACAAATTAAATTAATGTCTGTTCGTATATCAAAAGTCTAAATTTGTAAAAGTAAAGAGGGTTAGAAAAAAAAGTCCTCATTTCATTCTGCTGCCACCTATAGATGAACCATTGCAACATGAAATGAAGATTCAGGCTGTTTATCATCTTTTTTTCTTTTCTTTTTTTCATCTGAAAGTAAAAGTTTATGCAAGTAAATTTTTTTTTTTTTTTTTTTTTTGGCGATGGCCAATGAAACAGATTTCCATTTGTGAGGATGTGAGGCTATAAAGACATGGGCTAGTGGTTTGACATACCACTGCAACAAACCTCAAACCTCTAAATATTAATAATTTTTAATTTTGTCTTTGAAAAATAACAGATTTGATGGTTAGATCCACTTCCCTTGAACCAACCCCAGATAGGACAAAGGTTTACATAGTTGTCCTTCAGGATTATCAGTTAAAGCAATCCAATAAGGTTCAGATTGATGATAAGATTAAACATGCAACTCGATAAACTGATAATAAACATGGAAAAATTAAGCTTGCAAATGCATTTGGAATCAATTACCCCTTGTAATACATTAAAAAAAAAACTGTAAGCTTCCTGGGTCTGTTTGGACCCTGCAGGAATGGAAGCTTATAAACCATAACTTAATATTTTTCAACTAAAACCATATTGTGTCTGATCAGTAACTTCTCATTAATGAGTGAATGCACATTTTTAAATGTTACCATGTTTTATCATTAGATCATTTCTGCCTGTTTCTACCTTCTCTCTTTGTTGTTGTCATTTGTTGGCTTTGGAAATCTATTTGGTTTATTTTGCTATAATGACCGAATCTGCATTGTCCCCTTAATACTTTTTACATTTACATTTATTCCTTTCATCTGAAGGCCACTTACAAATGAGGAATGCTATAACAAAAGCGATTATTTCAAGCTTTTTACCAAATAAATAACTGAACTATTCTTAAAATAATTATCTTAGCTTACTTTTAGATTATATTAAAGCTTCTGCCAAGAAGCCTGAGGAAATGCCACAAATGATCAGCATCAAGAGACATGTCATATCATTAATTATAAAATTACTGTCGATTTAAAAGTTTGGGGTCAGTAAGATAAATATTTTTTTAAAGAAATTAATACATTTTTGTTCAGCAAGGATGCATTAAATTGATAAAAAGTGGCAGTAAATACATTTATAATGTTACAGAATATTTCTTTTTGAAATAAATGCTGTTCTTTTGACCTTTATATTCATCAGAGAATCCTGAAAAAATGTATAATGGTTTCCACAAAAGAGCAAATCAGCATATTAGGATGATTTCTGAAGGATCATGTGACACTGAAGACTGGAGTAATGATGCTGAAAACTCAGCTTTGACATCACAGGAATAAATTACATTTTAAAATATATTAAACTAGAAAACAGTTGTTTTTTTAAAAAAAAATCTGTATTGTTGATTAAATAAATGCATAAATTGGTGAGCATGAGAGACTTCTTTCAAAAACATTAAAACATTTTACAGACCCCAAACTTTTGAATGGTAGTGTACAATATGATATGATATAAGCGACTCATTTGTCTCTTGGTTTCATGGCCAAACAAAACCTACAAGTTTCTTTAGTCTTGTGTCATAAATCTTACCTGTTTGAATTGTTTATCAGCACTGATGAAACTCCTCCAGAGGTCTTGACTGAATGTCTTTCAATAGACTTTCTACCAATAAACAGTTAACTGATTTCACTGCAAGAAAAAACAAAAAAAAAACAGCACTTTAAATCACGTTAGCGAATTATTATTATTATTATTATTATTAATAAAAAGAGCAAGCACTAGAGGAACAGAATTTTGTTATGCCACACATTGTGTACAAATATGAATCACACCACTGAAAAAAATAAAAAATAAAATTGCAGTTGTTTTGCAGTTATGCAGACCATAGTTTTATGCACATTTTATTAATGAGAGTCATCGGGTGGTTATCAGGTTTTGGTGGGTGTGTTTTGTTCTTTCAAAGTTCCATAGCATCATATCACACCTTTGGTTTAGTCTGCCCATCTAGTTAATGATCAGTGAGCTGGATTGGCTTTTGTCCATTCTGGTTGGTGGTGGAAACATCAGGCCAGATAAGACTCTGGTCATCATCAGTATCACTTATGTTCATCCAATGAGAGTGAGAAAGCCTTTCATTTCCTCCTGTCTTTCTCTACAGTATCAGCACAGGCAGAGATAGAGCAGGGATCGCTCTGCTACCTGAAGTTCCTGACGTCCTCCTGCCTTTATCTCTCCACTGGAACTAACAACTCCACATGCACAGAAGAGTAAAGGCTTAGGAAGAGAAATGCATTTCCAAAGAACGAGCTGGGCACAGTCCGTTACATTGTTGTCACTTGCTGTTTGCGTGGTAAGTCTTCACTTGACATGTTTTGTATATCTAACTTGTCTGAATGACAGAACCATCCTACAAAATATCTGAAATGGGCTGTTTTAAATGTTTAAATAGCAAAGTTTGGCTTCCACAAGTCTCTTTTATATGCAGGATAGGGATCAATAGTATGAGTTAAGGTGATACTTGTTTCATTTTCACAAATAGAAAATTGATCCACAAATATGTAAAGCATTTCATAATAATGAGATATTGAAATGTGTATGGATTTTTGACAGTACAATATCTTCTGTCAGCATGTGCAGAATGAATATTGTCTGTAAATAAAACATAATGATTTCGGGGATACACATTCATGCCTATGGTCTTTGCCAATGGATTCTGGTTGTCATTAAATTCAGAATCATTTCAGCAAAATCGGTTGATGTTATGCTTTTTCCAGTGATACCCATCCAGACTTAGCTTTATTAAAAATTTTCTGGCTATGGTACAAAATATGATTGGTTGATTGGTCAGAGGCATAGCAAAAGATTAAAATCTGTTTGCATGAAACAAAATACATTTATCAATGTATGTTTGCTAATCTTATTTTTTTTATTTGTGTATTTGTTCGTGATTTTTGTGAATCGATTTATTTGTAGTTCTAATTTTGTGAATATGAAACAAATATCACCTCATTTGATCACATCCACACCTTTTCTTACTGTGAAATGTGTGTGAGTCAGAGTGTAGATACTTCTGATCATTATTTGTTACAAGTTATAAAGAAAACATTTAATTTCCTTTCATTTTAATTTTTTTGAATGAAAAAAGAATAATATATACCATTCAAAAGTTTGGGGTTAGTAATTAATACTTTTATTCAGCAAGGATGTATTAAATTCAACTGAAAGTAAAGCCTTTTATAACTTTTATATTTCAAATAAATGTGGTTTTTATGATATCAAAGAATCCTAAAAAAAAATATTTCCACAAAAATATTAAGCGGACCTGTTTTCAACATTGATAATAATATGAAATGTTTCTTGAGCAGCAATATTAGAATAATTTCTGAAGGATCATGTGACACTGAAAACTGGAGTAATGATGCTGAAAACTCAGCTTTGCCATCACAGGAATAAATTATATTTTAAAATATATGAAAATAGAACACAGTTATAGGCCTAATCCTGACTTACGCTAAGCCTTGTCTGTGAAATCGGCCCATTGACATCCATTTGGGGGATTATTTTATGGCACCAAGATCTTTTTTTTTAATTTATTGTACTGAAAGGCTTAATAGGAAGCCTAATGTCTACTTCTACTTTATTACTTATTAATAACTACTTTATTACATAATAATATTTCACAGTATTACTGTTTTACTGTAATTTTGATCAAATAATTGCAGCCTTGGTGAGCATAGGAGATTTTTTTTTCAAAAACATTGCAATCAAATGCTGGCAAACTGAAAAAAAAAAAAAAAAAAAAAAAAATCTGAACTCAGCAGGAACGACCCTTATTGTTGAGTTCTGAGTGCTAAAGATCCAGTGATACAGATCCACTGTTGACTAAACTACAGATTGTTACATCCTTATCTATGTTTTATCTCTGTCTTTTGCAGGTTCTCACTGGTGCTCAGCATGAACCAGGCTACTGCTCATTTTATGAGGACTGTGGCCTAAACCCAGCTGTGGAGGGGGCTCTTATTCCCCCTAGGGTACCCTGTAAGGACTACAGAAAAGCTGTGAATGTGACGGGAGACCACTATGAACTTTTCAAATCCGTGTGCCCAATGTTGGCCAACGGTGATGGTGAAACACTCGGCTGCTGCTCCATCAGGCAGCTCACGGCTCTACAGGGCAGCCTGACATTGTCCAAAGCCGTGCTGATCCGCTGCCCATCCTGCGCAGATAACTTTGCACATCTCCACTGTGCCACCACCTGCAGTCCCAACCAAAGTCAGATGTTAACAATCACCAAAACCGCAAACATCACGCAACCCACTGGCATTGTCAAGGAAGCTGTGGTAGGTTACGAGGCTTACATATCCACCAACTTCTCAGATGCATCATTTAGATCCTGCAAAAACGTACGAATCCCAGCCACCGGAGGGTTCGCTATTGCCACTATGTGCGGCCGCTATGGTTCGACTCTGTGTACGCCGCAACGCTGGTATGATTTCCAGGGTGACTCGAGCAATGGACTGGCTCCTCTGGATATTAATTTCAGGCTCTTGCCGGAAGGTCAGACCGCTGGACTCCCACCGGGAGCATTTCCATTTGCAGGAAGAGCATTGAATTGCAACGAGATGACACCTACAGGTGGTGAGGCCTGTTCCTGTCAGGATTGTGAGCAATCCTGTCCAGCTGTACCACCGCCAGCACCTTTACCAAAACCATTCTTGATTGGTAGACTAGATGGTGTCCTTGTCATCTGCATCATAGTCTTTGCCTGCGTCTTTTTTCTTTTTATGTGTTACGTAGTTTTAGAGTGCGTTACCTATTTCCAAAAGTCAAGGAGGGCTCGGAAAGGCAAGAGCACCAGGGACCAAAACGAAAATGAGATTGAACATAAAATCAGTCCTAAAGATGTTACGTGCTCTGACAAAGCCAGTCTTGCCACTCAGGACTTCCTAGGGTCTCTTTTCCAGACCTGGGGAACCATAATGGCACGATATCCTCTGACTGTGCTTCTGGTCTGTCTTGTGGTTGTGGTGGTATTCGCAGTGGGAATAAAAAACATAGAACTGACCACAGATCCTGTCCAGCTATGGTCAGCACCTCAAAGTCGTGCCATGCGTGAGAAGGACTTCCATGACGCACATTTTGATCCATTTTATCGCACCAATCAGCTGATCTTGATAGCTCCAGACCAGCCCAGCCACTCCTATGACTCCTTACTCTTTGGCAAACAGAACTTCAGTGGCATCATCTCTAAAGGTAAAACTTCCTATTGTTTCACTTGTTGGTCAAATAATTAGTTTGATGGATACACAATCAATAAAAAAAATAATTGTGATCACAAATATGGTTGTCACAATTAACAAATAATCGTGAAACATGTACAAAAGACGGCATACTATTTAGATCTAATCCCGCTGCATTAAAGTTGCAGTGTAACGGAAGTAGCAACAGATCTTTTCTTCCGTATTGTAATGTACCATGCATTATTGAAAAGGAAAAAAATGGAGGATGGGTTCTACCTTGATCCTATCCATCAGTTGTTGATTAAATGGAGATATATCTGAATGTGAGCTTGCAGTCCATTGTAAGAAAGGGTTTAAGTAAACTACATGTGGGGCTTTGACACCGGAGTAACCTTTTCATAGTTCCTAGAACTATTGGCTGAAGTACCCGGATTTTGGCGTGTTCGCACCGCAGGAACTAGGAACAATTTTAGTTCTAGGAACTCCTTTTGTGGGAACTAAATTAGCTCCTACTTCAGAGTAGGGTCTAAACCAGCACTATAGGAACTATCAGTGACGTAAGTGTACGTTGATTGGTCAAACGCATGTCAAACACCGGCACCCGGCATTTTTAAAAAGCCGTGTAAACATATTTACTTCACGAACATGGAAAACAGCGATAATGGCATTTACCTGCTGTCTGCAGGGTTTTGTTCTTTTCTCTGCCTCGATGATGTGTAATACTGAAAGTTGTTATAGGAGATTTTGTCTCTTAGCCCCACTTTTTGCTCTTTTAGTCGCATAAATTTTGTGTTTACATTCCATCTCCTTTATCACGAAACCCATGACACACAACAAACACAGCTCACGGCATCCTCCATCCACCAGATTTTTAGCATTTGTAAATGCTGCGCTTAAAGACGCCGTTGTCGGCCGCTTCAGAGTTCCTATTGCCCGTGCGAATGCAATCAGGAACATGGCCCGGGGGAGAAATTAGTTCTTGAGGAACTATCCTAGTGGCTAGTTCTTATAACTGTGTTCCTAGAACTATTCGGTGCGAAAGCCCCTTACATGACTGCCAAAGTTCAGCATACTGTGAGAAGTCTATCGTTTCACCGGAAAATGTTTTTGCTCATAGCTATTATCCATTCACAATTTGAATAACCACTGTGAAGTTTGGATGTGTACCTTTAGCCTCATGCAGTCCTAATCAGTGTTTTATGTATGCTTTCATTTTTGAGAATTTTCTGTTCCCCTGAATCTCAGGTTTCAGTCAGTAAAATATAGGCCTACTGAGTATGTTCTCTTTCTCACAGATTTGATCATAGAGCTGTTGGAGCTTCAGCAGAGAATCCAGGCAATTGAATTCTGGTCAGATGAACTAAACCGAACTGCAAGCTTAAAGGATGTTTGCTATGCGCCACTCAATCCAGACAACCCCTCTTTAACAGACTGTGCTGTCAACAGTCTACCGCAGTACTTTCAAAATAGCATTGACAATCTAAATGCCAAAGCAAACATGACAGAACTCGGTGTGACTAAGGAGGTCGATTGGAGGGACCATTTCATCTACTGTGTAAAGTAAGTCACGTGGCCATATCTGTAGTTCTTACATCACCTTATGAACATTTCCAGCTATTTGGAGTTCCACTGAACAAGTTTTTTTTCCAAGCACTGGGACTTTTCATTGTTTGTATCACTTCGGACAGTGTTTGCGTGCAGGGTCTTTCAGCAGTAGGTGGTATCAAGTGACTCTTTATGAGTCAGTCATTGAATCATTTGCTTACTGATTGATTAAAATACATGATTCATTCAGGAACAAAATAAGAACTGGTTCAATTCAGAATTCTGTAGCATACTCTTCTCTTAAGCTAGTATATGTAGTACTACTACAATACAAAATATTGTATACTAATATAACTATTAATATATGCTAGTATGCTATTTCAAATTCAGTCACAGTCTTTATGGCTACTCGCATACTCTGGGTAGGTACTTCTTTTGAATAAGTACTTTGAAACTTTTAAAAATATATGTTTAGTATGATTGTCATTGTCATCTGACCTACCAGCATTAGTTGCATCACTACATAACCATTCACAAATCCTCTTCCATGGCCTCATGGCATGTAAAGTATCCATAGGACATGCACTTCCAGAGCAGAAGGTCATCTGGTACTTTGTGCATACTGTTTTATGAATACTGTGAATTTGATCATACTACTCTTTTCATATACTGTTTTTGCCTACTATATAGTGTAGGAAGCATGCATATTCGGGTTGACTTGAGCCAGTGACTAGCTCCTATATAGCATTCTAAGATACTACTACTATAATATAAAAGAAAGAGTAGTTTGCTATTTCGAATTAAGTCTTTATGAGAGTCATTGAATCAGTCACTCAACCAATTTCATTCAGGAATAAAACAGCACCTATTGAGCTTCGTTTAGAACAATTTTTGTTGTTGGTGCAAAAATAGACTATGTAACTAGCAATACTGTGTCTAAAATATAAGCTACTCAAATGAGTTTTGTTTATTGAACTGTTTTATAAAAACAATATCACACATAACATAATTGTATTCTGCTTGCCCACAGCTCTCCATTATCATTTAAAGACATCACAGCTCTTGGCATGAGTTGCATGGCAGACTACGGAGGCCCTGTCTTTCCCTTCCTGGCTGTAGGAGGATATGAGGGTAAGGCACAAAACTAGCTGCTAACATCTCATCATTGTCTTAAAGATTTACCGAGCTGACTTTCATCTTTCCATTATATTTTCAGATGAGGAATACACCACTGCTGAGGCCCTGATCCTCACTTTCTCCCTGAACAATTATGCACGATCCGACGTTAAATTTAAGGTGGTTCAACAGTGGGAAAGCATGTTCCTTGAAATTGTCCAGGAATATCAGAAAAACCCAAACACAAGTTTCACATTTGCCTACATGGCTGAGGTGAGATTCTGGTTGAACACATGCTGTATAGATCAAAGATGTCAGTGTTTAACAGTCTCATAATCAAACGGTCTGGTGCTTCCCAGAGGTCTTTGGAGGATGAGATTAACAGAACGACTGCAGAGGATATCCCCATATTCATGATAAGTTATGCTGTCATCTTCCTCTACATAGCCGTGGCTCTTGGGGAATATTCATCCTGCAAGCGTATCCTGGTGAGTGAGTAACGGAGTGGTTAATGGCTTACTGGGAATTTCCTAATTTCTGATAACAAGGAATAAAGGAAAGCATTTCTTTTCTCGAAATAAATGGAAACTCCAGCATGTTTTAACATGTTCGAACTCTATTGGTAACGACGGAACTTGCGACCATAGTTCGCATTGGGAAACGCACCCCTGAGCAATTCAAATTATACAATCTGGATATCAAAAAGAAAATACATATAGATGTATTTTTTTTATAAATATATATTTTATATAATATTTTATTTTTGTACAATAGATAATAGTCTTAGAATTACATATGAATATATATCCTAAGCCATATACTAATTTTTTAAACGTTTTCCATTTTTTAATTGATCTTTTTCTCAAAATTGTAACTATTCCACATTTGTTTCTTAGTTGACAGAGTATGAAGATCGGAAAAAAATAAAGAGTAATAATTGTAAAAGCTTATGTTTAAAATAGTTTTAGATTGAGTATACACTAGCATATCAAACATCAGTACATTTCCAAATTTCCAAAAGTATTTTCGGATGAACTATCCATTGGTTTAGTTTGACAAGTAAATATATTTTAATTCTGCTTTAACAAACCATGGTTGTATGATTGTTTTCTTAGGTAGACTCAAAGTTCTTGGTAGGACTGGGTGGTATTCTGGTCGTCGGCTGCTCTGTCATTGCCTCAATGGGTTTCTATGCCTGGATTGGGATTCCGTCCTCACTGGTCATTCTTCAGGTGGTGCCCTTCCTCGTGCTTGCTGTGGGAGCTGATAACATCTTCATTTTTGTTCTAGAATATCAGGTATGTTGAGTTATTTGAGTAATTCTTGTTTATTTTGTTTTTCTTTGTAGCTTATCTTTCTGACATACTTTCTAGGGTCAGCTTTAAATTGAAATTTAAATTGAACTTTTTTTTCACTTACAGACTTCTTTCACAGCTCTATACAGTATTGTTCAAAAGTTTGGGGTCTTTTTGAAAGAAATTTATACTTTTATTCTGCAAAGATGCATTGAATTAATCAAAAATCACAGTAAAGACTTACATTGTTACAAACAAAAATATATAGCTCAAATAAATGCTATTTTCTTTTGAACAGTTTCCACAAAAAATTAAGCAGCACAGCTGTTTTAAACTATGACAATAATATAAAATGTTTCTTGAGCATCAAATCAGCATATTAGAATGATTTCTGAAGATCATGTGACACTGAAGACTGGAGTAATGATGCTGAAAATTCAGCTTTGCCAATACAGAAATAATTACATTTTAAAATACATTCAAATAGAAAAGTTATTTTTAATTTTAATAATATTTCATAATATTTCTGTTTTACTGTACTTTTTGATCAAATAAATGCAACCTTCATGAGCATGAAAAAAAAAAAAAAACTTTAAAAATCTTACCAACCCTAAACTTTTGAATGGTAGTGTATATCCATCCATGTCCATATCCATATCCACACATACACAAACACATACACATACACATACGCATACATATACATATGCATACACATACACATACATACATACATATATATACATACATACATATATATACATACACATACATACATATATGTGACCCTGGACCACAAAAACAGTCATAAGGGTCAATTTTTTGAAATTGAGATTTATACATCATATGAAAGCTGAATAAATAGCTTTCCATTGATGTATGGTTTGTTAAGATAGGACAATATTTGGCTGAGATACAACTATTTGAAAATCTGGAATCTGAGGGTGCAGAAAAATCAAAATATTGAGAAAATCGCCTTTAAAGTTGTCCAAATGAAGTCCTTAGCAATGCATATCCACTCACAAAAATAAATGTTTGATATATTTATGGTAGGAAATTTACAAAATATCTTCATGGAACATGATCTTTACTTAATATCCTAATGATTTTTGGGATAAAAGAAAAAACGATAATTTTGACAGTATTGTATTGCTACAAATATACCCGTGCGACTTATTACTGGTTTTGTGGTCCAGGGTCACACTGAATTAGAAGATATTACTTTATGCCTCCACTACTATGACTATAACTTCATAAAATGGTTTCTTTCTGTCTTTTCCATGTTTAATCTCAATCAGAGAGATATTCGCAGACCAGGAGAGCAGAGGGAGGAACATATCGGGAGAGTTCTTGGAAATGTGGCTCCCAGCATGCTGCTTTGCAGTTTGTCTGAATCTGTTTGTTTCTTCCTGGGTGAGAATCTCCCACTGATCTTAAACTCTGTTTCACCCCATAAAACACAAGTACAAGAGAAAAAACAAAAACAAAATTCTATACAATTATGGATAGAAATGAGGAACATTTATTATATTGCTTGACCTTTACTCACTTGTGAATGCATAAAGCATCAGATATGTACCACCCTAATTAAAGAGTGATATGATTCATGTATAGTGGCAATAATGTACTTTCGGCTCCTGAATGAGTCATATATAATGCAGTCAATGGGTTCAGATTAATTCCATCTAAACATGTACGACTGACTAAACACTCCCTCATTGTCTCTTTGCAGGTGCTTTGAGCACTATGCCGGCGGTGAAGTCGTTTGCCCTATACGCAGCTTTGGCTGTGCTCATGGACTTCGTTCTACAGATGACTGCCTTTGTGGCTTTGCTCTCACTTGATGCTCGACGACAAGATGCAAACCGTTGTGAGATAGCTTGCTGCGTTACTGTGTCAACTCCACACCCATCCGAACCCAACCAGGGCGTCCTGCTCCCTTTAATGAAAAAATACTACGCCCCTGCACTGCTCAACCCTGTCAGCAGGGTAATAGTGGTACGTTCCTACTTTACAGTATTATGGTTTCTTCAACTAGTCATTTTATGATTTTTATTACAATTGCTACTTTTCAAATGTCTTTTATTCATAGATTTAATGGGGTCACACTTTATATTAGGTGGCCTTAACTACTATGTACTTACATTTAAATTAATCATTTGATACAATGCACTTATTGTGTACATACATGTTTTACATTGCACTTATATTTTAAAAAATACCTGCATGTAATTACATCTGTAATTAATTTCTGTAATTACATTTATATTTACACTGTTGACCCATTCCTTACACCTTAACCCACCCTTAAACCTACCCATACCACCAAACCTGTCCCTAACCTATACCCGTATCACACCTCAATAGCAGCAAAAGTGTTTTGCAATACAATATAAACACAATAAGTACATTGTACTCATTTTTTGATGTAAGTACATAGTAGTTAAGGCCACATAAAATAAAGTCGGACCAGTAATACATTTTAAAAGCTATAATAATAATAATAATAAAAACAACTAGTGAAAAGAGAAGCATTTCAATTTTTATTGTGTTAACCTTTAACACTTTACTTAAAGCCTTTATTTATAATGCATCATAAAGATATCCATAATGTACGTTATAATGCATTATATCCTTTCATAAAAAAATGCATTATAATTATAATATTTTCAGATTCCTTGTTACATCTGAAATTGGTTGTTTGTCATGTGTTTTAATGCATTATTTCTAAAGGTGGAACAATGAATAGATATGTATTATAACTGTGGTTACAATTATTCATGAGACCATACAAGGCATAAATAATGCATTAAAATACTTTTATAATGAATTATATATAAAGGCTTTAAGCAAACTGTTACCATTTATATACATTTTACATTTCCTCAGCTGTCCTTGGCGTGATTTCCAACACAACCAACAATTTTGCCACTAATAAAGTTATTAAAATCTGCAATTTTCTCAAAATAATTATTAATTTATTTTAATTTTACTTTATAAGATAAGATAGTTACATAAAAATAAAATGAAAATCTTAACAGAATAAAGGAATCAGAAATTTTATTTCAGTACAAATGTATGTGTATGTGGCTAAAACTTTCCATTGTTGAAGAAACATCCACCCATACTAGAATTTTATGCATCTCTTTCTTTAAAAAATGTGGGAGATTTTCTGTCCTTTACATGCTTTTATATAATAAAATGTGTAATAGTTTAATATCATGATGTCTTGTTCTCTTAGATGGTGGTGTTCATTGTGATGTTCTGTGCCTCTGTGTTCCTCTTGTTCAATGTAAAAGTGGGGTTAGATCAGGAACTGGCCATGCCATCTGTAAGTACATAAGTTTATTTAACACTCTACTAGCCTGCCAACAATAATACATGACCAAATGCCAATTAAAAAAAAAAAAAAAAAAAAAAAAAAATCAGTTATTCAATAATATGTGTTGTCTCCAACTTCCTCTGTGTGTAAATATTACCAGGACTCCTACATGTTGGAATACTTTGCATACCTCTATAAGTATTTCGAGGTTGGTGTGCCCACGTATTTCATCACGACCAAAGGATTCAATTTCACCAGTGAAGAGGGCATAAATGCAGTGTGTTCCAGTGTGGGATGTGACCAGTTCTCTTTTATGCAGAAGATCCGATATGCCACAGAGTACCCTGAGCGGTGAGCACTATATATCTCCCCTAGACATGTCCTTCCGAATAAACTAAAAATGTAATTTGGTGCTCTGGTAGCACTCCTCTACTCTTTACCTCATTTTGCATCACATCAGACCTTGAACTTTCAGATTTGTGTTATCGATCTTGAAAGTTCACAGTGACACGGTCCTGTCAAGATACCAGCATTAATGTTTGAGAATTATACAGTGAAATGACAATAACAAAAAAGCTTTTATTACTTCTGCCACTTAGTATTCTTTGAATACTGCTTCTGCAGTCATTCTATAATGGTAGAATAGTGACAAAGAACTTTATAATATTGGTAAAGAGCCAGATTTTTATGAAATATGGTGTTATTATGAACTACCGACTTGTTTGCAGACACCACGTGATTTGATATTTTGTTTTAAAACAAAGAAATTCATACATTTTTACAAAATACAAGTAGTTCAAGATCACAAAATCACAATCTTGCTTATTGCTCTAGATCTTATTTGGCTATCCCAGCATCCTCCTGGGTGGATGACTATATTGATTGGTTGAACCCTGGATCTAAATGTTGTCGTCTCTATACGACTGGCCCAAACATAGGAGCATTTTGTCCTGCCAATGAGAGTAAGTGTTTATATATGTATAAATTATCAGTTAACTTTTAAAGCCTTGTTCTTTGTTATGCATATGGTTCAATGCAACATTTTTAGAGAACTAAATATAAACTTTTTTTTGACAGCGGGTATTTTTACATGTGCCCAGAAGTGTATGAAAACCCCTGGAGATGGGGTTCTGCGACCTAGTGTTGAAGAGTTTTACAGATTCCTGCCAGACTTTCTGAGCAACAGACCTGACCTACAGTGTCCAAAAGGGTAAGAAAAGCTACTACATCTGATCATCTGAAGGACTGAATAGAAGCTTTGAATATTTAGAATATTTGCTGTCCATTATTATGGTCAGCAAAATAGTGCATTGACTAAAAATGTTTCATTTCATTTCCAGTGGTTTGGGAGCTTATGATAAAGCTGTGATTAGAGACAATGAAACTGGGGAAGTTATAGGTGAGATACATGAATTTGTACATGTAAAATTTTGCATTCACATTCTATAGCAGTGGTTCTTAACCAAGGGGCCGGGGTCCACTAGGGGGTGTCAGCAAACGTCCAATGGGGCTTCAAGATGACATTAAATAATTTAAAATAAGACAAAGCAAGCTTTAAAATAAGTCAAAACAGCTAAAAAAAAAAACAAGTTATTTCCTATTTTAATTCACCCCCTCAACAACTGTATTTCTTTGAAGAACTAAGATTCCTACGGTTTTCGAAAACCTGGACATATGAGGTCGCGTAATTTTAGTAGTGTGATTTATAGACCTAGAAAATGGCTATGGTAACTGATAAAATATTAAAACGAAATGGGCATTTTTATAATGAATAAACATTTTCCTAATTATGCCAAGCTCTAAAAAATTTTATCGGGTAGAAATTGTGAATAAAAATATTACGTGCCCTTATTTTTTATCCGGTAATCACAAACAACTGGAAAAGTCATGGGGACACTGGGGGCCTTGGAGTCAAAAACATTGAGAATCACTGTTCTATAGAGCTGTTCAGTCATAACATCAGTTTGTAGGCTAATTCACATCCCTCAGAATTTAGCATTTTCCGATTTATGAGTAAAATGTATAACTAATATTACTGTAAGAGACTTTAACATTTTGTTCTACAACATAAATTACTCACTTTCATACAGTGCGTCAAACGTGATTCTTGAGTCTTTTTAAAAGCTAAGTTAAGCTAAAAAGTCGCTAAGCTACAATGGCTACAACAGTTGTCTCAATTTGTTAAGAATGTCAACTCACATCCTTATGGTAGTTGTAGTCCTTATTTGGTGGATTGTTCACAATGTTTGAGGTCTGAGTGTAATTTATGGTCCTTAGCTGGTTTAAGCTGGTCCTGAGCTGGAGCTAGTTGCTTAGGACCAGCACTTGACTAGCTTAAACCAGCTCATGACCAGCTAAGGACCAGCATAAATCAGCTCAAACCATCTCATGACCAGCTAAGGACCAGCATAAACCAGCTTCCATGCTTCAAAACATACCTTACCATCATATGCTGTTTTTTTCAACAGGGTTTTAAGGTCTACAAACAGCTCATTTAAGACACATTTAAGTTTCGGTCGACTCACAATTCATCATGGCATCTCTCCATTTTCAGCTTCTCGGTTTATGGCCTACCACACTCCTCTGGTCAACTCGCAGGAGTTCACGGCTGCGCTGCAGAAGGCCAGAGAACTGGCGCATAATATCACGCTGACAATGAGGCAAATCCCCGGCACCTCTCCTGACTTTGAGGTCTTCCCTTACACGTAGGTGTCGTCTTCTAATCCTTCCTTATCTTTCTGTATTTACCATCCTCACCCTTGCTGTTTCTTCTCCGGGATAAGATAAGAAGCGATAATCAGTAAATGTAATATTATTGAATGATAACATGTCCTTGAGCTACTTCATAAATTGCAAAACTACATCACGGATCCTTGAGCTACTTCATACATTTCTTGCAATTACAGGATAGAATATTGTGTGTAGCAGGGATGTCATGAAACCATAAAACACATTTTTTGAGATGTTAATAGATATTTATTATTAAGGAAAAAGTGGTTCTTTTTTCGTTTTTCTGAGCCATTTCATTCTTCATGTTTAAAAAGCAAAGTTGAACCAACGTCTTGAAAAGTGAGGTATACGTGTTAATTTTGAGTAATTGGTGGCTCAATTGGTGCCCTACCTTTGTGGAAAAGAAGTGTGCTTAATTGTATTGAATGTGCACTTGTACAGTACTTCAGATCTTCATTGTATATTTTTAAGTATTGCTTGTTTTTAATGCATTATTAATGAAATAAAAGGCCTCTTAAGTGTACTTAAGGAGAGTACACTTCCATGAATGTTTCTTAACACACTTAAGTACACTTTTAAAAAGTGCACTTTGCAATAATGACAAATTAAAAGCTTTACTTTAAAGTACACTTTAAATATTTTTTTTAATATTCTTTGTAATGCTTTAAAGAAGTACAGTACACTTCTTTTGATGTTTACAAACATAAATTAATCAAGCACACGTAAAGTGCTTGAAATTTTAACTGTAGTGTGTTATTCAATATTACATTTAAAGTTAATATATTTTAAATACAAAGTTCTGTCATAAGACTCTAGATGGCGCAGGCTCATAAGTCTTTAACCCAATCTGCTTGCAATTACATCATTCTCTATAGGGCACAGCTGATGTTTCCCACTGTATTAGCCAATGAGCTTGCTGCTTTAAAAATCTCTGTGCACTGACTCTGTGATCTTTCATTTCGCAGTATTACGTATGTGTATTACGAACAGTATCTGACCATCGTGAATGAGGGTCTGTTCAACATCGCCATGTGTCTTCTCCCCACATTCGTTGTGTGTTGTATCCTGCTCGGCATGGACTTGAGATCAGGCTTTCTGAACCTGCTTACCATAGTGATGATCACTGTGGATACGGTTGGCGTCATGACGTTGTGGGGCATTGATTTCAACGCTGTGTCGCTTATTAACCTTGTGACGGTGAGTGTGTCGGAGAAAATCATCTGCAAGTTTGCATTTCATAAAACCAATGAGCAAAAATGAGCAATCCCTGACATTATTAACGGACGGTTTGTTTTGCAGGCTGTTGGTATATCAGTGGAGTTTGTATCTCATATAACACGCTCATTTGCTCTCAGCATTCGCCACACAAAGGTGGAAAGAGCAAAGGAAGCCACAGCTAACATGGGCAGTGCTGTGAGTACCAGAACAACAAAGATGCTAGACTTGAAGACCTGCTTAGCTATGCTATTCCAGTCTAGTTATGGTGCCATTACATATGTCTATGTTCACTTTCCCAGGTGTTTGCAGGAGTTGCAATGACCAACCTACCTGGAATCGTTGTTTTGGCATTTGCTAAAGCCCAGCTCATCCAGATCTTCTTCTTCAGACTCAATCTGGTCATCACTCTACTCGGCATGGCCCACGGCCTCATATTTCTGCCTGTGCTGCTCAGTTACTTCGGTATGTTGCAGACATGAATGCAACACTCAGTCTTTATGTCAGTGGTACTCAATTAAAGGGTTAGTTCACCCAAAAATGAAAATTATGTCATTAATTACTCACCCTCATGTTGTTCCACACCCGTAAGTCCTTCGTTCATCTTCGGAACACAAATTAAGATATTTTTGATAAAATCTAATGGCTCAGTGAGGCCTGCATCACCAGCAATAACACTCCCTTTTTCAATGCCTAGAAAGCTACTAAAAACATATTTAAAACAGCGACGAGAATACTTTTTGTGCGCCAAAAATAACAAAATAGCGACTTTATTCCACAATATCTAGTGATGGGCGATTTCAGAACACTGCTTCATGAAGCTTCGAAGCTTAACAAATCTTTTGTTTCGAATCAGTGGTTCAGAGTGGGTATCAAACTGCCAAAGTCACGTGAACTATTGAAGTTTCAAAACACTTACGACGTAACGAAGCCTTGTTTACTGAAATCATGTGATTTTGGCGCTCTGAACCACTGATTCGAAACAAATGATTCGTAAAGCATCAAAGCGTGTTTTGAAATCACCCATCACTAGATATTGCGGAATAAAGTCGCTATTTTGTTATTTTTGGCGCACAAAAAGTATTCTCATCGCTTTATAATATTAAAGTTGAACCACTGTAGTCACATGAACTGTTTTAAATATGTTTTTAGTAGCTTTATGGACATTGAAAAAGGGAGTGTTATTGCTGGCGATGCAGGCCTCACTGAGCCATTAGATTTTATGAAAAATATCTTAATTTGTGTTCTGAAGATGAACGAAGGTCTTACGGGTGTGGAACGACATGAGGGTGAGTAATTAATGACAGAATTTTCATTTTTGGGTGAACTAACACTTTAAGTTCAAAGAGAATAATATATACTCATATTACTAGTATACACTAGTATTCAATTCTAAATACCTGAACCAACCAAACAATTTTGTGTGTGCTTATTTGTATATATTGTGTGAGAATTCAGGGGGAAAAGAACATGAATGTGTATAAATACTGTTATAAATAAATTATAAACAAACAAAAAGAAAGAAAGAAAAAAAAAAAAAAAAACACCAAACAAAATCCGGTGTTAGAACAGGTTTGGACTGAGCAAAATTGAATGGTTTTATTAACTCATAAAATCGACTGTCTGTGTTTCTCAGGTCCTGGTGTGAACAACGCAGTTCTACTAAAGATTCAAGAGAAAAAAGCCAAGGAGATGGAGCTCAACGGCAAAGCCACATATGACAACGTTAGCTTCGAAAACTACGAAAAGTCGAACGGCGAAATCCCGGTAGAGACTTCGTGTCCGGTAAAGGCCGACATTATCTCCAACACCACCCAAGAACCATGTCCAGTAAAGGCTGACATTATCTCCAACACCACCCAGGAACCCACCCAATGGGATATTGCCATTTTGTAGCCTAAGACCTCTCACAAACTGCTCTTCCTCTTCCTTCCAGTTCATTTACGTATTACACTGAATTTGCAGTCATGAAAGAAAGACATAAGACTGCCATTACATACACTACTGCATGTGAGCATTTGAGAGAAAAACAACCAACCGCACTAAAATGTTCTAAGCAGAATCTCATCATGCTCTGTCAGCTCTATGCCTCCTTATGTGGGCTTCTCGATAGCATTGCATTACTGCTATCAAACTGTCTAATGCCTTCTGAAGATGTTCATGAGGATACTCAGCATGTCGATCTTTCGCCATCATCTTGCCCAGGTCACACCTGAGACAAAGTGATATTGGATACAAATGAGGAGCTCAATTCCAGCTAAAATAAGGAAATGACAACAATAGTTTAGAATTATTTTACTTTTATATTGTGTAATATTTGTTGAATGTTATAATTTTGTTGTTTAGGTTTTATATTTGTCATTTTTGCATGATAGTAATTGTCTTGAAACAGAAACTCTGAAAAGAGGAAAATGGAAAATGTAGCACAGATAACACTCCAGTTTAAAGAGCGTCTGCTCTTGCATTACATGTAAGCATGACTGTAGTAATATTAAATGCACTGTGTGTATTTCTACATTCTGCAAAAACTCATTGAATGTTCAATATAATTCAACTTTGCATTCGAAGTTTACATTTACTGTTAAAGTAACTATAAAGCACTTTTACGGCAGTTTATTGACTGTATGATTGTAGGCAAATTTCAGAGGCAATCGAGGAAATGATTTTTTTAAGGATAAAAATTGATTTTTAAGGATAGTCATTACAGAGTAAATATTTAAAAACATGATTGTAATACTTTCAAACACTGTCAAATGACACATTTAATGAAAATAATATTTTATTTTTATTGCAGGAAATTACATGGATGAAATAATAAACTATACTGTAATAATGCCCTTCTTACATGAATACTAAATTATCTAGCAAGTATTAAAAGTGTGTCATTAAATAAAGCAAAAATTCCAAAGAAACCATGGTTTACAGTGAATTTAGATTGTTGTTAGGCACAACGTGGAGCGGTTAGTCCATAAAAATAATTATTTGGTGTATGTTTGTAGAGTAATTTACAACGGCTTATAAAACGGAGTTCCGGCCCTTGATTCTGATTGGTTAAGCCGCGTTCGAAGCCGTTGTAAAATTACCGAAAACATACAGCTGACCGCATTACATAAGTATCGCTGCGCCACTAATGTGTATGTTGCTGCTTAGCAACCACTCTTAGCAGTGTAAACATATGTTTGTTCTCTTGATATTGTTCATTGAAGCTGCATTATGGAATATTGTGAGAAAGATATCGAGTGACTAAGTGTATTTACCTGCATTCAAATTTAGCATTTTCCTTCAGGTCAGTCCTATGTTCATAATAAAAATCCGTTTGAATGTCCGCTGCGATCTTGTCCTTTTAACAGTTAATGGGTTTCCCCGTGCCCTGCTGACACTGACAGCGCTAGTCAAAGCATTTGTCATTTGCGTCTTGTTCCGTGTTCACAACAAGTTTCAATATAAAAGTCTTTGCGACTGAGTGCCTCGCTCATAAAGACAATCTTTGCCGCCATCTAATGGCGTAATAATATAACTTCTGTTACTGTTCATGGTCAGGGACTATTTTTTTTTTCCAGCGGAAGGAAGCCTTTTAATGATTTTTCTTCATGAAAGTTGCATTGATACATATTTTTTTTGGCGTTAATATTTGTATTGTGTGGTAACCGTTTTATAAAAGCATTAAGCCCCGTGAAGCTGTGGTTTACAGTGAATTTATAACAGCTAAGGGGGTTTTAGGCACTCCGCTCCACATCGTGCCTAACAACACCCCTTATCTGTTATAAATTCACTGTAAACCACGGCTTCTTGCTTTATTTGAATGCAACTCAACCAATCAGAATCAAGTACTGGAATTATCAGTTTTATAAACATCTTTTAATGTGCTTGTACAAAGTCATCATATATCAAAGTTCACATTTACAGGCACATATCAATCATAACGTTCTATATTAAACATTTGTGTGGTGAAAAATTAGTTTTATACAGCCACACTGAGTCTAACTTATACTGCATTGACTAGAAGGAATTTAACACATTCTAATCCAAAATAAAAAAGGAAAAATCAAACCTTAACAATGAAAACTATTGTAATTAATGACAATAAAATAAAATAAAATAAAATAAAATACATAACAGTACGGCAATTGTGCAAACTAAGCACCTGCAATAAAAATGTGCAATCTGCAACTCCCTATTCTTATGTTCATACACACAAACCCGCACGTACCCAAAGACTTTAACCCAGAAATGTGCTGCTCTCTGGCCAATACTGCTGCATAAGGGAAATCTCTCTTACTCACACACACACATACACGCACTCATTCACTGGTGCAGAGTTCACTATGGTCAAAGGGGATATTTGGAGGAAAAACAAGGACCTAGTCTCTTAACATTTATTATATCTTCCATGTATTAATAGCATAGCTATCAGCAATAAAATAAACGTCCTAAACACATAAGTCTATAAAGATAAACCTGTAAAGACTGAAAGACTTTATGGGATATATGGTGATTTCCTTGTTTCAGCAAATGAAAAAACACAGAGCCCTCTGCCATCTAGTGGACATTTGACGTGTTGTGCCATGGCTTCGCTACACCTACATGATGTTCTCTGGAAATATCTTATACTCAAGTAAACTATTCGTAAGTAGCTCAAGAGCTGTTATTTTCTATATATACACATAATATACACAAAATTATTCAGTTTTATGACTGAATTCCACATTATCAAGACCATTTTCCAAAATGTAACTCCCCCCTATCCAATTGGATAACGTCTGGTGATCAGCCAAACAGACCGATGAAGAACCTGATGGATGATTTATGAAAGACAGCAGACATTGATCTGTTGATGACTATGTAAAACTGTGAAACAGAAGCATCTACTTCCCTCAAAACGTTCCCTCAATTAGTGTGCGTTAAGACATAAACAGTTCATAAGGGTGCTGATACATAGCAGGAGAAGATCTGACCTAAGATCAGTAACTCAGAATTTCTGGTAGACAGGAGGAGGTCTCGTCCAGGTCAGCACGTAAGTGTCCTCTGTTCACGAGCCTTCAAACTTGTTCTTTTTTTCCTCCTAACAGAGACAATGAGACAAAACAAACATTTGTTATTAAAATACTATGTATTTATATTAATACTTATTTGTATTTACAGTGAATCCAAAATTGATTTACTTTAATACAATTCTTTTTTTTTTTTAAAATGATATCAGTATAACATCTTGAATGAAAAGTTGAACTGAAAAATTATCATGAATTTCAAAATGTCATAAAATTTGATTTGACCCCCTTTTTTAATGAGCACAACACAGGTTTTGAATGAATATGTCACATTCATTTGATGTTATGTTTATTTGTTTTACTTTTGAACCCCACAAACTGCAGAACAAAATAAACTGCAACAAAAACACAACACAACAAAACAAAACGTAACATAACATAACAAAACAAAACACAGCATTGCACTTGCACCATTGTGAAAGGCCGCCCTCCCCCCCCTGAACAGGAGGGTTCTGCACGCGCCCTATGAGCAGCCGCGCCGTCCTCCGAGCGGAGCGAGACCCGTGTGTAGGAAGCCCGCGCGTCACGGTTCTCCGTCCTTCGGCTACCGTGTCGGTGCGTATATACCATATGCTTGTCTCATTAAATCTCATTAAATCAGGCAAGGCAGCTCGGCCCTGCCGGGGCTCCTCGCGGGCCCTGGCGGAGCTCCGCCAAGACGATCCAGCATGCCTCGGGCACTCCCTAATACTATATGCTTGTCGGATGGATCGCCCGGCAGTTTTTGAATGAAAATGTCACATTCATTTGATGTTATAACGTTTATTTGTTTCACTTCTGAACCCCACAAACTGCAAAACAAAATAAAACAAAATGCAACAAAAACACAACAAAACGTAACAAAACAAAACACAGTATTGCACATGCACCATTGTGTTTGTTTGGTTCATACATTATCGGTTGGGGTACTTTTGGACACCACAATATGCAGAACAAAACAAAAAACAAAATAAAATGTTAAACAAAATGCAACAAAACACAG
Organism: Mylopharyngodon piceus; assembly: GCA_039654765.1. Taxonomy (NCBI): domain Eukaryota; kingdom Metazoa; phylum Chordata; class Actinopteri; order Cypriniformes; family Xenocyprididae; genus Mylopharyngodon; species Mylopharyngodon piceus. Next base: position 21,865,473 of record CM077453.1, on the reverse strand, counting down.
CATTGCACTTGCACCTTGTGAAGGGTCCGTGTATCTTTTGGTCATTCGTTTTTTTTATTTAATATAGAAATCAGAAAAATGAAAACGGCACCTTCGTTTTTCATTTTTTTTAAACAAAACGAAAAACAATTCGGCTTGATTTTTCGTTTTTCTTTCAGGGGTAGAAAATGAATAAATAACTTGAATATTTGATCTCTACATGTGGGCGGGAATGAAACACCCCTTTCCGCTGATTGGTCAACCAAACATTAAACCGCGCAGTCTTCAATTCTTCCGCAGTTTCCCGCAGCAGAATAATAGTCCTCCACTGCGATGGATTCTTAACGCATTTATTGCAACTAGCCTACATTTAATCTCTTTCTCATCAAACAGCCAGACTAACGAATGGCTTGACACATACCCGTACCGAGGCAGAGCCTAGACAAGGCTTTCTTCTGTGTCCATAAATTCGGCAACCTACACGTGTTTATCTCAGAAATAGTATTATTATACTAGTTTATCTCAGAAATAATAATTTACTTCGCACCTGCACTCACAACTACCCAATAGCCAACACCTTTGGGACACTGTCAGTTTTATTATTGCTGACCACCTATCAAAATCTGTGTGGCAATGCTGCGCGACTCACTGGACAGACAGAGATATGGTAGTGAAGCCCAGACCAGTATCAATTTAAGTCATCATACACAGAAGTCAAACTTTTGTTTTAGGCAATACGCTGAGATTATTTAATTAATATTAAGTATTGGCCAGCTAACTGATGGCATACAGAACGGTTATTTTCTCTGCCAACTAAACTTCCAAAGCAAATAAAGTCACAGAACCATTGTGTGACTGACTCGCAGTAGGCGCACAGAGTTGTTTCATTCCTGAATGAATAAGAGTCTTTGAACAACCCATTAATATAGACGATGATTCAGTGACCAATTAATATAGACAGCCACTTGATTTTATTCCTGATAGGCAGTGCGTTCCAAACGGGATATATCGCCCTCCGAAGGGCACTTTGGAGTGAAAACAATCATGGCCGCCATATTGAAGGGTCGTTCCAAACCGAAGTGCTCAAAACTGGCCACTTCAAAGGGCCCTTCGGAATGAAGGATTTCGAAGGGTACAACTGATGGACACTTCGGGCTCCCGTGATCCTTTGCACAGGGAAGTTGTTTGACATCACATAATGGGTACAGGAGGCTCAGAGTTTGATTTTACCTATAAATGTATGTATAGTATTTTTCTATACTACTGCAATATTTATACAAGTTAGATTTGGTACATTATTATGGTCAAAATGACATTGTACTTAAACAAAAATACTTTACAGCTCCCTTTATCAGTCCATTCAAATGTTTCAAATACACAGACACAATATACATTATATTTAACGTAAAAGACCGACAGTAGCTTATAATGTTACTACAGTAAATGAATGCGTATTAATACAAAGAGTACACCAGGGGAAAAAAGACGAAGGCACCTCCTTGATTGTCTCGTTAAGATGACGCTGAAGTGCGTTCCAAAAAAAAAAAAAAAGTTTTTTTGACCCCTACACCCTTCATCCCTTCGAAGCTCTCACTCCGGAGGGTAAACCCTTTGAAGGGATTAGGGCATAGGGATGAGCCTTTCCGAATGGAACGCAGGGTGAATCAGCGTTTTGAACGAACCGACGAATGAATAAATCACTCCTTCCTTAACATAATGACTTACCGCCACCTAGTGGCGATATTACTTTCACAATCCAAGTATCATTTCATTTTGTTATTTCATATTTCTGTATTAAAAATGTTGTTTAAAATAGTAATCTCGTTATATTATACAGTTATAATTGCTGTGTAAATGTAATTACTGTAAGTACATCTGAAAGCAACTTCATGCAGTTGGTTTATACTGATTTAATTGGTAACAATATAGTGTCATATTATTCTAATTTATTTGACTAAATGTATCAATTTAACATTAAAGATGCATATTTAATAAGATTAGGAAAGAAAGTCTATATAAAAGGTAAAAAAAAAAAAAAAAAAAAAAAAAAAAAAACCTGAAAATCATTTGTTTCATATGGGAAAGTTAATTTCTGACACTGGTAGATGGCATTAAAAATGAAAACCCTTCATCTCTGGTTTATTGTTCAAAGTCTTATTTCAGAGTTTTATTAATCTCAGCGTATTGCCTAAAACAAAAGTTATGACTTCTGTGTATGGTGACTTAAATTGATACTGGTCTGCGCAGCATTGCCACAGAGATTTTGATAGGTGGTCAATAATAATAAAACAGGCAGTGTGTCAAAGATGTTGGCTATTGGGTAGTTATGAGTGCAGGTGCGAAATAAATTATTATTTCTGAGATAAACTAGTATAATAATAATATTTCTGAGATAAACACACGTAGGTTGCCGAATTTATGGACACAGAAGAAAGTCTTGTCTAGGCTCTGTGTACGGTATGTGTCAAGCCGTTGGCCATTCATTAGTCTGGCTGTTTGATGAGAAAGAGATTAAATGTAGTTGCAATAAATGCGTTAAGAATCCATCGCAGTGGAGGACTATTATTCTGCTGCGCGAAACTGTGGAAGAACTGAAGATGGCACGGTTTAATGTTTGGTTGACCAATCAGCGGAAAGGGTTGTTTCATTCCCGCCCACATGTAGAGATCAAATATTCAAGTTGTTTATCATTTTCTACCCCTGAACAAAAAAATGAAAAATCAAGCCGCATTCTTGTTTTTCGTTTTGTTTGAAAAAAAATTAAAAATGAAAAACGCATTTTTCCGATTTCTATATTAAATCAAAAAACAAATGACCAAAAGATACACGGACCGTGAAGGGTTTGTTTGGTTCATTCCTTTTTGGTTGCAAACATATGCAAACAATATGCAAAACAAAACAAAAAAGTAGAATGCTAAATAAAATGCAACAAAACATCACTGCACTTGCACCTTGTGAAAGGTTTGTTTGATTCATTCCTTTTCGGTTGCAAAAATATGCAAAACAAAACAAAAAAGTAGAACGCTAAACAAAATGCAACTAAACAAAACAAATGAAAACAAAAAGTAAAACACTAAACAAAACAAGAAAAAACAAAACAAAAAAGTAGAATGCTAAACAAAATGCAACTAAACAAAACAAATGAAACAAATAACAAAAAGTAAAACGCTAAACAAGAAGCAACAAAAACACAAAACAAAGTAGTAAAATGCTAAACAAAAATGCAACAAAACATCATTGCACTTGCACCTTGTGAAGGGTTTGTTTGGTTCATTCCTTTTCGGTTGCAAAAATATGCAAAACAAAAAGTAGAACGCTAAACAAAATGCAACTAAACAAATGAAAACAAAAAAAAAAGTAAAACGACAAACAAAACAAGGGGAAAAAAGTAAAATGCTAAATAAAATGCAACAAAACACATCATTGCACTTGTACCTTGTGAAGGGTTTGTTTGATTCATTCCTTTTCGGTTGCAAAAATATGCAAACAATATGTAAAACAAAGCAAAAAATTAGAACGCTAAACAAAACAAAAAACTAAATGCTAAACAAAATGCAAATAACCAAAACAAATGAAAACAAAGTAAAACGCTAAACAAAAAGCAAGAAAAAACAAAACAAAAAAGTAAAATGCTAAACAAAATGCAACAAAACATCAAAACACAGCATTGCACTTTCACCTTGTGAAGGGTTTGTTTGGTTCATTTCTTTTCGGTTGTAAAAAATATGCAAAACAAAACAAAAAATTTAAATGCTAAATAAAATGCTAAACAAAACAAAACAACAAAATGCTAAACAAAGTGCAACTCTACAAAAATGAAAACAAAAACAAAAAGTAAAATGCTAAACAAAACAAAAACAAAACAGCTTTTCACTTGCACCTTGTTTAAGGTTTGTTTGATTCATACCTATTCGGCTGCAAAACGATATACAAACAATATGCAAAACAAAACAAAAGTAAAATGCTTAACAAAATGCAAGAAAACACAACAAAACAAAACACAGCATTGCACTTGCACCTTGTGAAAGATTTGTCTGGTTCATACCTTTTCGGTTGCGTAACCATGCATTTCCAAAGAACAGCATAGAGGGCTAACAGAAAGCCTATGAACACTGCTGCAGCAATCGCACCTGCAAACACAACAAACACCTGTTACACCGCTGTCTGTAGTCTTGAAAACATTTGTCTAAAGAGGCACATAAACTGTATCTTCTACGCAGAGATGAGATAACACTGATACACAGCGTGACAGAATGAGAGGTCGCAGTTTCATTGTCTGCAATCCAAAATCACTGGTCTTTCTAGTGAAAAATGCAACTTGTACATGTTGGTACGGTTAGTAAAAATCTCCATATCATTTAGTCAGTTTATGAAACATCACAGCTGCTTTATATACTGATCTTAGGCCTGTAAAGGGTCAAAGGTCTCACTAAATGGGAAAGAACAGTCAGTTAGTGTTTTTCATTTCAAAATCAAGACATTTAAAGACAAACTCTGTGTGTGTTTAAAGAGATATATGAGGAAGCAGGGGGGGGAGGAGGAAAATTCCAGTGATGACATGGAAACCTGTTTGAGCCTGTGAGCGGAGAAGCTAAGAAAGGAAAATAAGCCCTGAGCAATGATTTAACACTCCATATTCACTTTCTTTTCCACACCCTGATTTTTAAATTTGAAAAGTATTTCCTGAAAACAAAGAAAATCTAATTTTATAATATATATCTTGACTTTTTTTTTTTTTTTTTTTTTTGGCCGGGCAGTGTATAACTACATATGTTTTTACTCTGCTAGAACACCTGAACTCACTTCATTTATGTCTATATATTACACCAGCCCCATTGACACCAGCTGGTAAACAGAAAACTCAAAAGTCATATTAGTTCTGGAAAAGCTTTAGCAACATTTCCATCCAGCTTAGCTGGATTAATATCTTTTAAGTAATGCAATGAAATATAGAAATGTTTAAGTCTGACTTAGGAGTATGTGTATGTGTAGTCAATGAATGATATTTTCATAAACATTTTGCAAACAAATGAGGTTATATCCTCATTTCAAATGATCAGCTTAGCCTCTGACACTCTGCCCTTTTCCAGAAATTCCAAGTGTTCTCTAGGATGCTCTGTATACATTCATTATGGTGTTTTTTGAGAATTTATTGAGTTTGATATTTCTACACAAAAAAATAACCCCTTGTTATATCTTCCAGGCAAAAGGTCATACAAATTTTGAAATCAAATGATTAATTTCATACTTGATTTTCACTCTTCAGAACATGACGAGAAAAACAAAAACGTCATCTACAGGAAAAACAGCACTTAGAAAGGTGAGATCGCAGATAAATCATGTTCCCAAAGTTTTCGTTTTGACAGGACTTGTTTTGGAGGCATAAGCCATATGATAGTCACACACAAAACACAGTTTTAAGTCATAAAAACCAGAGTTTCATCAGACTGATTAATGTCTAATTTATAAGAAAGACATTACAAAGACAAATTCATAAATGTAGTACTTAAATTTGTAAACAAACAGATAATGAACAAGGGAGGACTGATGAGAATTGGCTAAAGACTGACTGAATGAGAGTGAGGAAGACAACAGCCATAAAAGAGGAAGAGCAGGTCAGATCACTGACAAGTGAAGGAATTTCAACTGAACAAGCTTTCAGCATGTCGTTTCTTTCTGTATGGTGCACAGCTACACCATTCACATGTTGTGATGTTGTGGTTCATCTCAGAGCTGGCTAGTTTGGTTCATGGCATAAAATGTTTCATTAAGCATTTTTGTAAATGCCAATGGAGGAAATGAATGGAGCAATGGAATTAAAGGGTTAGTTCACAAAACAGAAAGGGGCACAAAACTTCATTTGTGTTCTGAAGATGAACGAAGGTCTTACGGGTGTGGAACGACATGAGGGTGAGTAATTAATGACATATTTTCATTTTTGGGTAAACTATCCCTTTAACACTGCCATTCAAAGGCTTGAGGTAGATAAGATTTATGTTTTTGAAAGAAGTCTCTTATGCTCACCAAGTCTGCATTTATGTGATTAAAAAAAAAATACAGTGAAAATAGTAACATTGAGATATACTATTACAATTTAACAGTGTTGGGGAAAGTTACTTTTAAAAGTAATGTGTTACAATATTGTGTTACTCCCTAAAAAGTAACTAATTGTGTTACTTAGTTACTTTTTATGGAAAGTAATGTGTTACATTAGTGTTACTTTTTGTCACCTGAGCTGGGCTTGCATGTTTTTTTAATACCAAAAAATAAAAAATAAAAGTTCTATTTTTGGTAAAACAAAAGGCCCTTTCACAGCAAAAGTGAAATGAACAAACCTCAGGCTGAAGAAAATGCAAATTCACCTGTACAGTAGAGGGCACAACAATAAAAACAAAAATGAAACAAATGTGATGTTCAACTAAAGTCATTTTTGCTTATTGGTGTGGTTGAATTGGATCATCGAAGGTCAGCGGCAAAGACATTGGTTAATAAAGTGAGATTAAATACATAAAGTATATTTGTGTAATTTAACATATTTAATTAATTACTGCAGGTTTGCGGAATATTCTGAGATTGCATTTCACTGCTTTTATTCATTTTGAGGAATACTGAATCTGTTCTGGTGAGATGAATAAATGCATGCTCACATTTAGTCTAGAACTACAATAACCATCATGTTCACACAGCGCACACAACACCTCTGCACTTACTCCTGATTTTTCTCAACATGGGGACAGGAGAGCTGTCAATCAATACATGGGAAAACAAAGTAACTTGCATTACTTATCTGAAAAAGTAACTCATATATTTTGTTGTAAAAAGTATATATTTGGTATTTAAAAGTAATGCGTTACTTTACTAGTTACTTGGAAAAAAAGTAATTTGATTACGTAACTTGCATTATGCGTTACCCTCAACACTGCAATTTAACTGTTTTCTATTTGAATATATGTCAAAAGTTAATTTATTCCTGTGATGCAAAGCTGAATTTTCAGCATCATTACTCCAATCTTCAGTGTCACATGACCCTTCAGAAATCATTCTAATATGCTGATTTGCTGCTCAAGAAACATTTCTTATTATTATCAAGGTTGAAAACAGCGTGCTACTTAATATTTTTGTTGAAACAGCGATACTTTTTTTTTTTTCTCCAGGATTCTTCAATGTATCGGAAAAAACAACCACAACATTAATTTTTTTTTGTAACATTAAAAATGTCTTTTGATCAATTTGATGTATGCTTGCAGAATAAAAGAAAAAAACTGACTCCAAAACATTTGAATGGTAGTGTAGCTAAAAAATGCGGTCACTTTTGCACTCTATTGTGACCGAAAGAAATCAGCGAGTGAAACTGTACCTGGTATGATTCCACTCTCTCTATTCATGGGGGTCTCAGCAAGAGGGGGTGGACTGGCAGTTACTGAACCTTTAGAGACAATGAAGATTATGTTAAAGCATGAATGTACTAACCATCATTAGCATGATATCATTAATGCTGTTTAATATATTACCATTTCTATCAGAGCTGGAGGGGAGCCATGAAGACACTGGGGAAACTATCTGGAGAGAGAAAACAGCAGGTTATTCAGTGAGAAAATAATGGGTGGGGCTTGATTTTATCTTTCAAGAATTGGCTGAATTGGGAAAAGTGGTGTTAAATACCATAACAGAAAGGGGTTAAATAAGCATAAGGTGACATTACATTGAAAAAGAAAGTTGTTTTGACACCTATCTATGTGGTTGCAGCATCACACCAGAGCAGGTTTTCAAATAAAGATGCCATTGTCGATATTACCTACTCACAAGTATATTTCTCAGCCATAATTAATTTATTCTGTAAGAGAAAGTGTCTGGTAATAGAGATAATGCGTGTAGTATTTGGCTAATCATGTTATTCCACAATGGCAGCTCCCATGAGGGTGGACCTGTCCCATGTAGTATAAAACAGCTTTTTCTAGGACACTGATACAGCTGGAGTATTCATCAAAGACAAGTGTACATCATTTTAAACATACTTGCCAAAAGTAACTTCAGAGCCTATCCAAGCACTTATATGTGCTTAAAGTCAGCATGAAACAGAAGTTACGATAGTCTTTTCTTCCCTATTGCAATGTATCCGAGTGAAAGGGCTTTTCGAACAAGAAAAAAAAAAAAAAAAAAAACGTAAGATGGGACTTTTGAATTCAGGAATTGAATGGATTATTAGTTATGTTTCCATCCACCTATTTTTATGTGCATTATTTTGGGACATCGCATAAAAAAATGCTGGATGGAAACACCAATATGCGCATAAATTCTAAAAATGTGCATAAAAAAACGTATGCGCTCAATTGAGTCGCATTTTTTTTTTTTTTTTTTATGCGATACGAAAACAAGCGCATAAACTACAAGGGAAACACTTTTACCGAATAAATTCCTTGATGCGCATCAAAAAAGACATGCAACTTTGCGACGGGACGGCTTAACTAGACCAACCAACTGACCGATCTTGCTGTTTTGGTTGTTCTGTAATGCCTGAGCAAAGTCTGATGTTAAAGTGGTTTGTTGCGTTCACAAACACCAGGCATCTGAATGTAAGATTTTTGCATTTCAGCGTTTTTTGCATTTCGTCTGCATGCTCTGAGGTGCAAGTCATTTATTAGATACGAAAATTATTATATACAGTGGTTTCTACTGCAACAACCTCCATTTTTCTTTGTTATATTTAGCACCAGTTTATCAGGAAGTGACAATTTTGTTCTCATTGACTGACTGGATGGAAACAGTGCTTTATTCGCAAATGTTTTATGCGATATTCCAAATTTGCGCACGTTAGAATCTTTGGATGGAAACAGCTATTTTCATTTGCCATTGCTGCAATCTCAGTGACAGGTTGTCCCACCCCCGCACTGAAAACGCATAATCAGAGATGTCATTCCATTTGGGAGCGGGGAAGTTATTTTGGGTAAATATTACAAAGGCATGTGAATTAAAAAAAAAGAAAAGAAAAAAAAAAGTGCATGGACAAATTATTTATAACAAATACTGCAACATTCTGAAGAAGAAAGAAAAAAAGAAGAAGAAGAAGAAGAAGCTTTTTTCCCCCATTTTGATTTCATGGTGACTTTAAACGACAAGGGGGGAGGGGACATGTCCCAGCACTGTTTAACAAAGATAAGAACTATGCCATGACTGAAAGTTTCCAAAACATGCTGGAAGACAGGAAATGAAAGAGAGAGAGGGAGCAAGAGAGATTTACTGTTTCCCAAGAAGTAGTCTTGCTCCTCAAAACAACAGTTGATCTGTGCTGTAAATGCAGTAATCTGTCTTGCAAAATGTAACTTTTTATTTTACTGAATACTAACAAAAAAGAAACAAAGTGCTATTCTGATACATTGAACTTTTGTTTATTTGCAATAAAACAGTACTTTCCTCATCTTAAAAAGATCCTGTCTTTACAAAGCCTTTAAACAGGTGGAGCATTTATAACAGAGGTAGGCTACTGCAAAAGAGAGTTTAGTATTGCATTGCATTGTTTCTCATGCGTTTGCCTGTACCTGTGTGAGATTGTGGTCCTGTGGTTCTTCATAAAGAGAGCTGTTGTTGTTTCTCACTTTTGTCCACATGTTTCAGGGTGTGTTTGTGTGTCTTCCTGTGATCATCACGAGGCGCCCAGTGTGAAGAGAGCGAATGAGACTCAAACAAAACAGTGTAAAACTCCTCTTAAAGTGGCCGGGGTATGTAATTCTAGTGGGCGGGGCAACAATCCGCCTCTACAGTTAAACTTATCTATAGTCTCCACCTTATTTTGCAACGCGAAGCTATCATCTGTGAATGTCCGATTCATTAGCCGCTATAGGCAACTAAAAAAACAAGAAAGTGCAGTAAACTGTAAAACTGTTTGCTCTACAAACCAGTGTGTTTATGACTATCATAATAAATGAAAATGATATGATCACAAACAGTTTGCAATATCAAGAAGCATAACGGACTGTTGTTGTTGTTGTTTTTCTATAGGTATATAGGCCTACAGCGAAAATAACTTGAAGCGTCGACACCGGAAACCTCGCACATTAAAGTTACAAAATGGCCGAACCCAGGGGCGCCTGCAGGATTTTATCTCAGGGTACGCACAGAACTAACCTTTTTTTTTTTTTTTTTGCTGTCTGCAAAAATCGATTAAATCAATTATTACGTTGGTCGGAACGGTCTAATGCTGTACGAATCGAATGATCGACTGTCTCTTTCCACGCACTTAGAATATCTGATGCATGTAACTGCACTCTGACGTGCTTGTGTAAATGGATGCTTCTTTTGAAAAAAAAAAAAAAAAAATTTGTTTTGTTTTGTTTTATTTTTTTTTTACGTTATCTCTGAGCGGCTTTGTCCCGAAATGTGCGTATTGTTTTCAGATAAATATGTGATTAACGAAAAACGAAGCCTCACTTTCTTTCCAGTCACGTGAATGCTTCACTTTGCCTGTCGGAATGTTTGAGACCATAGCCTACAGGTAGTGATGGGCAGATCGAGGCTTCGTGAAACACTGAAGCAGTCTGCCTCGCTGCTCAGATTGGTTTGCGTCTGTAACTCCGTATAGCTTTGTTTTGAATCTCTTACTTTTATTCATTGTTGCTTATTTTACTTTATTATTTTTTTTTTATTACCTTATATGTAATATTGCCTACCACACTAATCTGACGTCGCTAGCTTGTAATCTTTGAATCTAAATCGCTGTTACAACACGTTTGCATTTGCAGCGCTAGCTTGTTAACAGTCTCGCGCGCTCCTTTTTCAACGCGTTCTTCAAACAGCTGTGGTAAGTCGGATCAGTCTACAAACACGGTGAGTCATGTCATCCTCTCCCAGCATTGCTACCTGTTCCATTTGCCACATGTACACCATAGCTCTCTCTGTCAGCGACGAGGGATTTACATGTCATAAATGTAGGGAAATAGTCAGGCTGACAGAGAGAATCTCAGAATTAGAGACACGCATCCAAACTTTAATCGAGGATAGTAAGAATGCAAGGGCTTCAGATACTGTTTTGGATGCGACTAGCTTAGTGAACTCTGTACATTGTTCGGTTCCGGCTGTAGAGCCCGCGCAGCAGGGCACTTGGGTAACGGTGAGGCGGCATAGCCGCGGAAAACACCACTCTTCCGTTCCAATAAGAACATCAAACAGGTTCTCCCCACTCAGTGACGCACCCACTGAGAATCCTGTTGAAAGTGCCCTAGTTATTGGCGATTCTATTACACGGAACGTGAAAATAGAGACACCAGCCACCATAGTCACATGTTTGCCGGGAGCCAGAGCACCTGACATCAAAGCAAATTTAAAAGTGCTGGCTAATGCTAATCGTAAATACTCTAAGATTATTATTCACGTCGGCACTAATGATGTTCGACTTCGCCAGTCGGAGATCACTAAAATTAACATTAAAGAGGTGTGTGAACTCGCAAGTACAATGTCAGGAGAAGTAATTTGCTCTGGCCCCCTTCCTGTTCGTCGGAGTGATGAGATAGTTAGCAGATTATCATCACTCAATGGCTGGCTGTCTAAGTGGTGTCCGCAAAATAATATAGGTTTCATAGACAATTGGAAAAGTTTTTGGGGCAGACCTGACCTGTTGAAAAGAGATGGTATTCATCCTTCCCGGGATGGTGCTGCTCTTCTCTCTAGTAATATGGCACATAGTCTTAGAGCTGAAACATGACAAACTGGGGCCCAAGTCAGGAAGCAGACAGACTGGCTAAACCGACCGTCTGCTAGCTGCCTCACGTTACAGAAGTCAGATAATCCAGATAACTCCCAACACATAGAAACTCTTACACCTAGATATTTTCAAATAGAGACTGTGTCTGTACCCCGAATTAGTAAAAACAAAAAACTTCCAAACCCATTTAATGGTAAAAATTTAATTGATGTTCAACAAATAAAAAATAGAGATAATAATGCTAAACAAATGATAAAACTCGGGTTGTTAAATATTAGATCCCTTTCTTCAAAATCACTTATTGTTAATGATATTATCAAAGATAATAATCTAGATGTGCTGTGTTTGACAGAAACCTGGCTAAAACCGGATGATTACATTACTTTAAATGAGTCTAGTCCTCAAGGTTATGATTATCGACACAATGCCCGCCAGAAAGGCAAAGGGGGTGGTGTTGCTGTAATCTATAGTAATACTTACAGTATTAGTCAGAAGTCTTTCAAATATAATTCCTTCGAAGTGATGGTACTTTACGTAACATTATGTAAGTTGACATTTGTGCTGGCTACTGTATACAGGCCACCAGGACACCATACAGACTTTATCAAAGAATTTGCTGACTTTCTATCGGAGTTAGTACTAGCTGCAGATAAAGTCCTTGTTGTTGGTGATTTTAATATCCATGTAGATAATAAAAAAGACACATTAGGATTGGCATTTGCAGATATTCTAAACTCTATTGGTGTTAGACAACACGTGTCAGGACCCACTCATTGTCGTAATCATACTTTAGATCTAATATTGTCACATGGAATCGATATTGATGCTGTTGAAATTCTGCAGCAGAGCGATGACATCTCAGATCATTATCTAGTCTCGTGTATACTACATTTAGTCAAGGCGGCTAAACTGCCTCCATGCCATAAATATGGTAGAACCATCACTTCTACCACTAAAGATCGCTTTATAAATAATCTTCCTGATCAGTTTCATCGCCTTAGCATACCAGAAAGCTTAGAAGACCTCGATGTTGCAACAGAAACTATTGCCTCTGTCTTTTCCAGCACATTAGACTCAGTTGCTCCTTTGCGCTTAAAAAAGATTAAGGAAATTAATCCAATGCCATGGTACAATGAGCACACTCGGGCCCTAATGTTAGCAGCCAGGAAAATGGAGCGCAGCTGGAAGAAAACAAAACTAGAAGTATTTCACATTTCGTGGAGAGAGAGAATGATTGAGTGCAGAAAGGCCCTAAAATCTGCTAGATCTGCCTATTTTTCAAAACTTTTAGAAGAAAATAAACACAACCCTAGGTATTTATTTGATACAGTGGCTAAATTAACAAGAAATAAAGCTTCAACTTCTGATGTTTCCAAAGAGCACAGCAGTAATGACTTTATGAACTTCTTTACTTGCAAGATTGATAATATTAGAGAAAAAATTATAACCACGCAACCGTCTACTACAGTATCGCGTCAGATAGTGCATTGTAGTGTCCCTGAGGAAAAATTCAATTCATTTACTGCTTTAGGAGAGGAAGAATTGTCTAAACTTGTTAAATCATCAAAATCAACAACATGTATGTTAGACCCTATACCGACTAAGCTATTGAAAGAAATGCTTCCAGAGGTTATAGATCCTCTTCTTAATATCGTCAATTCATCTTTATCACTAGGACACGTACCAAAAACTTTTAAGCTGGCTATTATTAAACCTCTTATTAAAAAACCACAACTTGATCCTAGAGAATTAGTCAATTACAGGCCGATCTCAAATCTCACTTTTCTGTCAAAAATACTAGAAAAGGCAGTATCATCACAACTATGTTCCTTTTTAGAAAGAAATAGTATCTGTGAGGATTTCCAGTCAGGATTTAGACCATACCATAGTACTGAGACTGCTCTCATTAGAGTTACTAATGATTTGCTCTTATCATCAGATCGTGGTTGTATCTCTCTATTAGTGTTACTGGATCTTAGTGCTGCATTTGACACTATTGATCACAATATTCTTTTAAATAGACTCGAAAATTATGTTGGCATTAGTGGAATTGCATTGTCATGGTTCAAATCATACTTATCTGACCGTTATCAGTTTGTAGTAGTAAACGAAGAGATGTCATATCGATCACAAGTTCAATATGGAGTACCGCAAGGCTCAGTACTAGGACCGTTGCTGTTCACTCTGTACATGCTACCCTTGGGAGATATCATTAGGAAGCATGGCGTTAGTTTTCACTGTTACGCTGATGATACTCAGCTCTATATTTCTTCGCGCCCTGACGAAACTTACCAATTCACAAAATTAACGGAATGCATAGCTGATATAAAAAATTGGATGACCAGTAATTTCCTACTACTAAATTCAGAAAAAACAGAGATTCTAATTTTTGGACCAAAAACTTCTTCACGTAATAACCTAGAATACTGTCTAACACTTGATGGCTGCTCTGTTAAGTCTTCGTCGTCAGTTAGGAACCTGGGTGTGCTCTTTGATACCAATCTTTCATTTGAAGGCCATGTTACTAGCATCTGTAAAACCACATTCTTCCATCTTAAAAATATATCTAAACTACGACATATGCTCTCAATGAAAAATGCAGAACAGTTAGTTCATGCGTTCATGACCTCAAGGCTAGATTACTGTAACGCTTTACTGGGTGGTTGTTCTGCTCGCCTGATAAATAAACTACAGCTCGTACAAAATGCAGCAGCTAGAGTTCTTACTAGAACTAGGAAGTATGACCATATTAGCCCGGTTCTGTCAACACTGCATTGGCTTCCTGTTAAACATCGTATAGATTTTAAAATCTTGCTAATTACTTACAAAGCACTAAATGGTTTAGCTCCCCAGTACCTGAGCGAGCTCCTAATTCATTATAGTCCTTCACGTCTATTGCGATCTCAGAATTCAGGCCAGCTGATAATACCTAGAATATCAAAATCAACCACAGGCGGTAGATCCTTCTCCTATTTGGCACCTAAACTCTGGAACAATCTTCCTAGCATTGTTCGGGAAGCAGACACACTATGTCAGTTTAAATCTAGACTAAAAACGCATTTCTTTAACCTGGCATACACATAACACATTACCAATTTATATTTTCAAATCCGTTAAAGGATTATTAGGCTGCATAAATTAGGTCAGCCGGAACCGGGAACACTTCCTATAACACCTGATGTACTCGTTACATCAGAAGAAGAATGGCATCTACGCTAATATTAGTCTTTCTGGTTATCCCGAGGTTCACCGTAGTCAACCGGATCCGGGCCGTATCCAGGTGAGACCAAGGACCTGCGCCTTGACACGACCACAACGCAGCCCTGAAGTATCAGCAGAGATTGAGTCAACTAGATCATCCACTGTGAGGGCCTCATCGACACGACAGCCACGACACAGTTCCTCAACAACCGTCCATACCAGCGTGATGAATACGATCCTCAATTGGATGGAACTGGAATAAATACTTTGAATGTTGCGATCCTATTGGACTTACGATGGCAACCTGAATCGTAACAAAGCACTGTTGGCCAGAGGAGAACTGGCCCCCCGACTAAGCCTGGTTTCTCCCAAGGTTTTTTTCTCCATTTAAACACCTATTTGCCACTTGTCTGCCACCTGATGTCACCTGATGGAGTTTGGGTTCCTTGCCGCTGTCGCCTTTGGCTTGCTTAGTTGGGGACACTTGACATTTGACTTGACATTTGATATTCAACAGTGCTTTGATCTGCCTGCATTGACACTATTCTTTAAGAGCTGCTGTGCAGCCAAATAATGTACCAGTTATCAATGTAAAGCTGCTTTGACACAATCTACATTGTAAAAAGCGCTATATAAATAAAGGTGACTTGACTTGACTTGAAGCAAATGTGTCGTAATGTGTCGAGGCTTCGAAACAATCTGACACCTGTCTCCACGGTGACCCCTATAGTGGTCAGAACAGTGTAAATGCAACAAAACTCAGGCCAAACATGTATTAAAAATACCCTTTAACAAACGTATTGCAAAAGTTTTATTGAAAGTAAAACCAATCAAATGCAATTAACTAATCATCTAATAAGATTAAATATAGAGTGTCTGTATAATATGTGTTCTTTTATCAATTTTCAAGGCTTGTTTCTCTGTTCCATGGCTCAAGCTAAACAGGCCAATAAAAGCTCTTAATAACTACCATTATTCATTTTAATTATTCTAATGTCTAATTAAAACATCTACAAACGTATAAAACTGATCAGAGATCAGGTAAAACCATAGGGTAAAGCCCTAGACACTTGTTCAATAGTTCTCAGTGAATCTACATGATTCATGGGTTCACTTTATCATCGCCCTCTACCGGTGAACTATTGATATTTCGAACTGTTTCGAAACGTTTCAAAACAGTGATGACGTAATGAAGCCTCGTTTACTAAAATCACGTGACTTTGACAGTTTGATACATGCTCCGAATCACTGATTCGAAACAAAAGATTCATGAAGCTTCGAAATCGGCCATCACTACCTACAGGTCTACAGGTATATGTTCAAGTCAATTTACTAACATTTTAAATATATAAGCCTGTAGTCTATATTACATTATCATATGTTCTGTCATATAAACAGAATAAAAACAATAAAATAACAGCACAATTTGCTTGCCTCAAACAACTCAGTAGGTATTATTAGTATTAGGCCTATTATAATTATTGTTTTTGTTGTCACATTTAATTTATTGCCACACCTTAATATGTGAATTATATTATCAGAAAACTAAACCCATTTAGCGTCGTCGGGCTTTTATTTGTGCTTAATGGATAAAACAACGGAGCTGTGCACTCAGGTTTATGGCTGTAAATTTTAGCCGCCACAAGATGGCACTGTTTTCGACACTCTTGATGCTTTGGAACTTTTCCCGAAACATTTAGAGAAAAGCTTTAAAGATTTAAGAGGCTTCATTTCTCAATAGTTTTCGGCTTTTTTGCAGATGTTTCAATCGAATTTAGCTGTTTTTAGACAGCGTTTACTCATTTTGAGCCTGTTTTTAAACATTAACTATCTGTAACGTCATTTTTCATGTGTGGAAAAAGCGACGAAACTAAACTAGCGAATCAGATTTCTTTTCACCCATGTCCCCCACGCCCGCCCATACACGCACATACACACATTTGACTTTACAACACACAAACGCACACCTTTATTTATTCTCATTCTCTCTTGCTTTCTTAATATGTCATGTGTGTACGCAGATAGATTTTAATAATCAATTGAAAAATTATGTAAAAAATAAAAACGGCATTAATTAGCGCCCTCACATGGTACGCACAGTGCGTACAGCCGTACGGCTGCAGGCGCCACTGGCCGAACCCACTGTTACTTTGAAAAATATGGTGGGTAATTAGGGCCGTTTCTTGTTTCAAGAAACTTTTTCATAATACTTTTCAGAATATGTCTTGACAGATGTAAGCTGTAGATAGGCTAAAGAAATACATTTGAAAAACGAATATGTGGAACAAAGAATGACATTTGAAAGGTGCAGCGGAGAGAAAGATTTCTGGGAATAGTCGGTCTGTTCATCACACAAATCTATCTTGTGGTTTTTGTTATGACTTTTTTTAAACCTTGTTTTGGGCTTGACAGACATGGTTTCTGAACTAACTGAACTGCATGAAAAGTCTTAAATTCCTCTTTTGTGTTCTAAACAATAACATGAGGGTGCACAAGTAAATAATGGCAGACTTTTCATTTTGGGTGGAATATTCCCGAAAGCACAGTAAATACTCTGTGATACAATTATAATGGTTTATATTGTGTTACACTGCCATCTAGTATCAGGAGCCCTCTGTTGCATATTGTAAAAATCTGTTGTACTTAGCTCTTTAATAAAAAATAAAATAAAAAATAGCCAAAGCTAACATTAAATGCTACAGTTATTTACAAAATATTGATATATTAAATAAATATATTATAAATAATTTATGATAGATTGCGAAGCCATTGATGTACAGAGGCATATTACATTTTATTTCATTTTATATAGGCTATTATAATGTGGAGGGACAATGAAACAATTACCTGTAATTTAACTTACATTTTTTGTTTAATACTTTCCCCCCATAATAATTAGTTTGAGATAAACAAATAAACAATAATAAACCCCCGGCAGTATGATTATGGACCCCCTTCTGATTTTTTTTTTCTTTTCTTTTTTCCTTGACACTATAACATCATTTTGTTCTGCAATTTTATACAAAAATGATTCATAGGGACCTCAAACAAATTATTATGACACACTGTCTACACCATCATGCAGAGGATGATTTATTTTTGCAAGTGGCCCATTACATCAATTTACTTCATAATCACAGTTCTGTTTTTGATGGTCTGACATCAGAGAAAAGCAGAAATGGAAGAGTGAGCAACGGCCCATGGCCACAGGCTTTCACTTTCAATGGCGTAATCATGCACATATAGCAATGTTATGTAAAGTCAAAATTACCAGTTCTCCCTGCTGAAGATTGCAATTTGCATGGCTAAATGAAGAGCAGCCTGCCTGCACTTGTATGTCTTGGGCAACAAGCATGTTAACATGGAAGCTTCTTTTCCCATTTGTTCAGATGTTAAGCACTGTATCTTAAAAATGAAAGAAGTGGTTAAAGCTCACAAAATGTACAGAGTAATGCACAGTGAGTTGGTCAGTGTATGTGCCAGAGAAATGTTTCTGAATGGGTCGATATTTTAAAATCTGGAACAACTAGTTTGAAGCTTGAACAGGCGTCCATCAATCACATCTGTTGATTGTGTCCCTTCTCTAGCAAAAGAAGTGCAGTGGAATAGTGTTTTTACCATGGCTGATATGATTTTCATAATATAGTTCTGCCTTTTCAGCAGTAGATGACAACCTAGAATAAAATAAAATTATATAGCTTCACTTGTTCCAAAACATCTTAAGTAATTTTAACACATTCTCAAGATGTGAACCAATACCACCAACACTGCCTTTGTCTCATAGCTTGCTTTAACTTTTGGTAGGTCATAGCCACATCCTCTATGAGCAGTTGCCTGCTGTGACCACAAAAGCAAGCCTACCATCTTGTACGTATTTAAATATTATAAAAAGAGAAACACAATTGTGTAAGACACGATTTTTGTCAAACTTGATTTTTTTTAAGCAATTGCTTATTTCTTGTTTTAAGCATAAAATGTAAACAAAATTAAATTAATGTTTAAACGAACAATAAGTCATAATTTATGCATATTATTTTGGCCCATTTGACCCTTGGCACTGTATGAAAACAAATATTACACGTAAGAAGCACCAGGTGGCAGTAACACATCATTTCTCATGTCATCCACTTGACTGCCATAAAGTCAGGATGCAAGACTTTGTTGCTTTTATCATAAACATATGTATATAATAAGTTTTATGCTGCTTTTTTGACAGTGTAACGTGTTTATTTTGTTTTGGTTTAGTTTAGTTTTAACTGTTTCCTGTTCTGGTTTGCCTGTGTTCATTGTTCCGTTTGCTAATTAGTTTCTATGGTTCTAAATTAGTAAACACTTGTTTCTTCTCCTGTTAATGTCTGTGTATTTAAACTCTAAGTTCTCTCTGTCCATGGTTCCATGTCGTCAATGTTTAACATGGTTGTGTTTGATTATTCTCCTGTGTTTTTATGTTATTTCTAAAGAATGTTATTAAAGACTGTTGTTTGATTATCTCCTTCGTCGTGCGCATCATTATAGCCACAGTGATTTGTGACATAACACAGAACCCTCAATACGAGTAAAGTATTTAAAATATAGTTGCCGGCCGTTCAGCTGCTCTGCCTCAAGCAGAAGGACCGTTCACTGGAGGACCACACTAAGGACTTTTTAGATCTGGTGTGCCTAACCCAATATCTGGACCGCTTGCTCTGTGTTTTTTTACGGCCAAAGCACGCCTACCAGTGAATGGTCCTCGAGGAGGCCGTCAGCAGCCCCACTCCAGACCCAGAGCCCAGCCAGCCACCTCCCTCACTCTGCACGGAGCGAACGCCTGAGCCCAACGCAGACGGAGATCCCGAGCCCAGCCTACACTACTGCCGCTGAGTGTGACCTGCAGCAGGCCTCTGCAGAAGTTTATTATGAATTGGAATAGGATATTTACCTGAATCTCCCATCCCCACTGGTTCCACCCAAGTCTCCTGTGTCTCTGCTGGTCCCGCCCAGCTCCAAGTCTCCTGTGTCTTTATTGGTTCCACCCAGCTCCAAATCTCCTGTGTCTCTGCTGGTCCTTCCCAGCTCCAAGTCTTCTATGTCTCCAGAGATCCCACCCATCCTCCCTCTCCCACCTCCTCTTCCAAATCCAGCCAGTCCATCTGCCCAGCCTCTGCTGGTTCCCTTCAGCTCCTCAGCTCCTCCTTTGTCTACTCCACTATGCTGCGTGGATGCGCCCCGGATCTTCCGGTCACCAGCTCCGCCTAGTCAAGAGGATCCCCTGGCTCCGTCTCCAGCCACGAGCCCATCACTCCACCTCAGCTCGTCAACAAGTCGGCTGCACCTTGGCTCCTCTCTCCCTTGGCTACACTAGGACCTTCATCCTAATGGCTCCACCAGACTCACTCGTCCCTCCAGCTCCACCTTGGTCAGATGTTGCTCTGCCTGTGCCACGGACTTACAGGCCTTCAGCTACACTTTGTCCCTACAGCTCCATCAGGTACCGGCTTCACCTCAGTCCACTGGCACCCTGGCTCCACCTTGGATGCTCGTCGCTGCGGCTCCACCTAGGTCTCCAGAGCCATCGGTGATGCTTGGTCCCAACGGCTCTTCGACTCCGCCTGGGTCTCCACCTCCATCAGCTCCATCTCCATCTGTCGTCCCCCTGGTTAAACCTGTCAAACCTGCAAGTTAAACCTGCAAGTTTCCACCATGGCTCCTCCCTCCGTAAACTCCCCCGTGGGCCTTGGTACTAGCTGCGGTCTGGGTTCCCGCCTGGCTCTTCTTGCTTCTGGCTCCTCCCACTATCATCGCCGCCTTGGTTTCTCCCACCTTCATCTCATCCTGTTTGTCACACTTCATCAGCCCCTCGTCCTCCACCAGAGCCCCCTCCCTCCCTCCTTGGTTGGACTTTGCTACGGCTCAGGGATGCACCTTCCGGGAGGGGGGACTAATGTAACGTGCATGTTCTGTTTTGGTTTAGTTTTTACTGTTTCATGTTCTGGTTTGCCTGTGTTCATTGTTCCCTTTGCTTATTAGTTCCATGGTTCTAAATGAGTAAACACCTGTTTCTGTTCCTGTTAATTATACAGTCTGTATTTAAACCCTGTGTTCTTCTGTTATTTCTAAAGAGTGTTATTAAAGAAAGTTGTTAGTTTATCTCCTTCGTCGTGCGAATCATTACAGCCACAGCAATTTGTGACAGACAGCAGTTTTATCAAACACAATCAGCCAGCAGATGTTATGATTAGTGTAATTTAATTAACTATTGTTAAATAGTTAACAAGGCTTTAGCCTTGTTGTACCCTATAAAGGGCTGGACCGGGCTGTATAATTTTATCCATTGAGATAAATATTTTAAATTTATTTTTTTTAAGTATTTGTCTTTGCATGTAATGTTCATGTAAGCTTCAGTGGGATTACAGACCCTTTAAAAAACGACAATTCGAGTGTATCGGTCAATAGTACAACAACTTTATTTACAATAATTAATCATTTTCACATGTACAAAGTATATTCAAGTCCTTCATTAAATAATTTAACAGTTCTGATTACAACTGAATATAAACATAATTTAAAAGTTAATAAATAAAACAAGCAGTAAACAGTGCACAATTACCTTGCTGAACCTGAACAGTTCATTTATATACAATCACATATAGTTCCCTCCACTTCTCTCCTAACCTCCAAACAGCCATGAAGGTGCAAGTATATGTAACATTACCTGAATGTGCTCAGGACAGTAGCAATAATAAATGATATATGTTGTGTCTAAAAGCACATTTAACTGGAAATATCTGGCTTAAAATGATACATAGCCTATGTTAAATATTTCAATGGCCTGTATGCATGTGGTTAATAGATGTTGCCAAACAACCCTGTAGCCGCCCACTTCACATACGCACTTTCACCATAAGGAAGGCTTTCCAAGACCGCTCTAACATTGCGGGTCTGTGGTGATTCTACAGTTCCAGCTCACAAAGATAATTCATGTGGTTTATCATGGTGTCAGCATGCAGGCGGCCATCTTGCATGCCACAGCAGAAATGAGAGCCGCACCCCGACCGCTCCCTTCTTCTGATTGGATGAAGGTAATTTCGCAGTGAGGAGTCATTTCCCACACAAGCTTATGGAACCTCTCCTTGAAACTGAATGGGAGAATTTGAAGGTCAAAGCCAGAAACACACATTTTAATTGTGTTTATATCACATTGTGTTATATCCCTTACTCATCTATCAAACACCATCTTGTGTTTCCTCTTAATTACCCCCCTCATTTCTCTTTGTTTGCCTTGCCTCTCTCTCCTCTTGTATACTCACCGAGGGTGTAGTTTGTAGACAGAGCCATCGACTCCCACAGTGATCTTCAGTTCCTCTTGACAACGGCGCTCCCTCATTAGGTTGATGACGCCAGCGAGTCCAGCCCCGCACATGTGAGCGGCACGCGTAGACACACTCTCACATGCCAGACGCACAATGTCACAGTCTAGCTCGGACGGCAAGATTCCCAGTGAACTTAAGATGTTATAGATCTGCTTTCTGTCCCCTGTGTCACTGAAATGAAGAAAAAAAAAGCATTTGTATTAAGGTACAAACATAAGTTTTTATATAAATTCTGATTCTCTTAAACTTGCACACATACTTAATATGCTCTTTTCATTGTCTTTCGCATTTCCCCATGTGAAAGAGAAGTATCTTTTACAGTTGAGTATACTTAAGTGTGAACTTAATATCATTTTGTTTCTCAGCTAAATGTATCTTGATTTAGGAATGCTTAAATATAAAAATCTCGCTTTTATATTCAGCAGTTTAGTCCTACCTCTCAATCTGGGAGACAAAGCGAGTTTCAAACGTTCCACGTGTTTTCAGCAGGTCTGAGGCTTCGCCGTTAAACAGCAGATCTTCATTCACTAGTTTTAGCAGCACAAGACGCACAAGCTCCCCCATATACTTCCCACCAATCAGCTTTTCATACCTAGAGTCATGAGAGAAAAATATGTACATATTAGATCAAAGTCTTTCTCGACTAAAACAATGACAACTGTCATCACTTTCAGGTGGCTCAATTTCCGCAGCAAAAAGAAAAATTTAAATGATAGTAGAAGCCTGAGGATAATTATGAAATACAAATGGCCTAAAGTGACATGGACAGAGGAGCGACCCATTGAGCTCTTCTGTATCTTCTAGCATACACTGTAAATACCCATTAAGCAGGCAGCTTCACTAATGATCTCCTTTCCTGGCCATTAATCCAGCCGTGTATATTCCAGCACTGACGTGGCTACCGTCAGTATCTCCACATGTACAGAAAAACAACCCTTGTCACCTGGAGACCACATAAGAGCTCCAGGCTGCTGATCTAACTAACCTCTTCTTGAACTTGGCATGTAAGGACATTTCAGATTCAGCCACTGATCAAACTGCTGCTCAAAAAAGTGTGTTGAATCTATAGTTACAAAATGATATCCGAGGAAACTGAGCATGTATCTTTGAATATAACAGAGTTGTTTGATATATATGTGAAATCATAACATAGACTGATGTCTTGTCAAATATCATGCAATAAATATATCTTTCATTGATGAGCTGAAATAACATGTTCGTGCGATTGTTTTAGATCAAAATTGCATCACAAATATCCTAAAATATCAAACAAAGATGCAAGTTTAAAGTATGTTTAAATGAAACTTAATTGTTAGTTGTTGACATTTTAGTTTACTGAAGATATAGAGCTGATCCAAAAGTCTGAGATCACTAAAAATGCTTCTATTAAGTCATTATATCATGTTCTAAAGAGCGTCTTGTGCTTCAATGGAAGCAATAAATTATGCAGAAATATTTAAGAAATATTTCACGTTCGATTTACCTCATAAAGTTTTATTTTTTTTCTTGTTGTTTTGTTTGTTTTGTTTTGTTTTTTTTTTTTTTTTAATCATAGAACTTTGTTTATTTCCAAATGTAAATATGACTTTGAATCCCAGATTATCAAAGTGCTCTCAGTGGCTTCTATTTTACATTTTTATAATTTTTATGAGATGTTATATCATTATATCATGTTCTAAAGAGCATCTTGTGCTTCAATGAAATCAATAAATTGTGCAGAAATATTTTTTAAATATTTCTTATTCATTTTACCTAATCACCTAACTTTGTTTTTAATTTTTTAAATGGTAAACCTTTGTTTATTTCAAGTTTTAAATATGAATTTGAATCCCAGAATATCAAAGTGGTCTCAGTGGTTACTACATTTTTATAATTTTCTATAACATATTATATCATTATATCATGTTATAAAGAGCAACGTGTGCTTCAATGGAAGCAATAAATAGTACAGAAATATTTAAGAAATATTAAGAAATATTTAAGACATATTTAAGAAATTTGAATCCCAGAATATCAAAGTGGTCTCAGTGTCTTTTATTTAAATTTTTAGAATTTAGTAAAAAATATGACATATTATATAATTATATAATGTTCTAAAGAGCATATCATGCTTCAGTTGAAGCAATAAATAGTGCAAAAATATTTAAGAAATATTTCTTATTATTTTTACCTCATGGCTTGGCCTTCCTTTTTTTTTTTTATAATTTATTTCTAATTAACATTGTTTATTTCCAGATTTAAATATGAATAATTATCAAAGTGCTCTCAGTGGCTTCTATTTTACATTTTTATAATATTGTAAAAATATATATATATTTTTATCTCATGTTCTAAAGAGCTTCTTGTACTTCAATTGAAGCAATAAATAGTGCAGATATATTTAAGAAATATTTTTTTATTTGTTTTATCTTATAACCTTTCTTTGTTTTTAATTTTTTTAACCTACTTTGTTTTTAACTGTAAAAAAAAACAATGTAACTTTGTTTATTTCCAGATTTAAATATGCATTTGAATGTCAGATTATCAAAGTGCTCTCAGTGGATTCTATTTTACATTTTTATAATTTAGTAAAAATTATGACATATTATATAGCACATGTTCTAAGAGCAACTTGTGCTTCAATGGAAGCAATAAATTGTACAGAAATATTTTAAAAAAATATTTCTTATTCATTTGACCTCAACACTCCTTTATTTTTATTAGTATTATTATTTTGTTTATTTTGTTGTTGTTGTTGTTGTTGTTAATTTCCAGATTTAAATATGAATTTGACCAGAATTGTTTAGCATCACTCACAGCTGATGTCCAGGGTTCAGTGACGTCTCATCAACAACACGATCGTATTCCAGGCGGAAGTCCTCCAGTTCACCGTTGTCCCCAAACGCTCCCCACTCCGTGTTCACACACATCCTCCCCTCCTCTCCTTCAACCAGCTCCACCTTACGCATCTCCTCCATATAACACGCATTACAGCCTGTACCTGAGAAACAATGAAAAAATGAAAGAGAAATAGAGAGAGAGAGTGAGAGAGAGACAACAAAAACATTAAACTAAAAGCTTCAGGCATAATGCTTTATAGCCATGCTGTTTTTTCCTGAATGGTTGTTCAAATATTCCATCTTCCTGTTATAAAGTCTATTTCCGAGCTCTAATTATATTTACATGGGTCTAAGTGTGTGCGGTCACTCTCTTACCTACTATCATGCCAACTTCACAGCTGCGGTCTTCATAGTAGCATGAAATCATGGTGGCTACTGTGTCATTCACCATGGCAACCACATCCATTTCAAAGTCCTAAAAAAAAGAATTATTCAATCGCTTTTATAGGACAGCCGTTTAAACCTTTTATTATAAGCTTTTAAGATGTCTAATGTACTTTTAGTTTGAGAGCAGCTTTCCATTACCAGTTAGACAAGATCCCAGAACAGAATTTGTGCTGGAAATTTTTAGTATGAAAGGTAAATCATGCATACTAACCCCTCTCCTTTTAATGGCATCTCTCAGAAGACCCACAATGTTATTGCCTTCAGCGCCAGAGGCCTTGAAGCCTTTAGTCCAGTTAAGCAGAATGCCCTATCACAATTTAAACATAAAATAATCTGTTAGACAACACTAAAAAAGCACATCTGCCACAGCATCAATGTGACCATTAAACCTTAAAGTCACCATGAAATCAAAATGGACGATTCATGAATATAATTCATGTGCACTTTAATTAAAATAACTTCCCCTCCCTCGTCTATCTCTTCTCTGATGATGTGTTCATCAGCTTGAGGGCGGGGCAACCTGTCACTCACATGACATCATAGCAATAGCATACCACAACCATCCAATCAATTCCCAATGGACAAAATCAAGCCCCGCCCTACATTTGTTCTTGTTTGAGAAGCCATTTCACTCGGGTATATGTCGCAATAGTTAAGAAAAGACTATCGCAACTTCCATTTCATGCTGACTTTAAGTGGCTCATGTTTACATGAATGCAGACACTAACCTTATCCAAATCCTCATGACGAACTGGAAAAGAGAAGGTGAATCCCAGTGGAAGCTTCTTATGTTTCAAATTATGTTTGTCCAGGAAGTCAGATATGCACCCGGCAATGTAGTCAAACAACTACATGGAGAGAAAGGGGGGTACAATGAGACGGAGGAGACTAAAATGTCAGAATATGTGTATGTATATATTGCATATAGGCTACAGAGTGTTTGACCTTTTTAATATCTCACCATTTCAGCTGTGCCGGTCATTGCGTCTTCAGGGATGGAGTACATGTGATGCTTGGTCTCCACCTTCCAGCCTCGCTCTTCATCCTCACCCACTTTCACCAACATCACTCGAAAGTTCGTCCCTCCAAGATCCAGTGCCAGGAAATCACCCACCTCTGAGATGAGTCACATGAATCAACATCAGCAACAATGTGAGTCAGGTTCCAGGAAAAGACAACGTATTTAGACTTTCTGTTATTACATAAACTAACCTGAAATAATTAAACACATAGCAAATTACAATTTATTTACTTTAGGCCACTTACAGGGATAGTTCACCCAAAAATGAAAGTTCTGTGATCATTTGTTCATGGGGCCCAAACCTATATGTTGATGGGCCCCATTGACTTCAGTAGTATTTTTTTTTTTTATTCCTTACTATAGAAGTCAATGGGGCCCATCAACTGTTTGGTTACCCATAATAAAGAAATTCATACAGGTTTGGAATAACTTGAGGATGAGTAAATGATGACAGAATTTTCATTTTTGGGTGAACTATCCCTTTAAATGGTTAGTTCACTAAAAAACAAAAACAAACAAACAAAAAAAACATGAAAATTCTGTCATCATTTATTCATCCTTCATGTCCAAACCTAAATATCTGCATAACCAAAAGATGTTTTGAAAAATGTCTGCTTTTGTCAAAGTGGCAATGGGGTCCAATGTTTATTTGGCTTTCATTGTGGACAAAAAAAAACAAACAAAAAAAAAAACACGGAAGAAAGAAAGCCATAAAGATTTGGAAATGAGGGCGAGTAAATGATGACAGAATTAATAGATGACAAACTGTCCCTTACATATGAATATGTGCTGGATAACAGCATCAGATGTTTGATGCAACATAAAAAAATCACATAAAATATGAAAATCCTAAACAAAACTTTTTTATTTTAATTTTATTGATAAAATATATATTTTGTAAATACAGTAGTCAATATTTGAAGTGGATCAAAACCTTTCATCAAAGTTGTCCTAAAACCTTCTTCAACTCTGATGAACTTCAAATGTTAACTACAATATTAAATTATAAAATGCAGCATATAAATTATACTAAACCACACCACTTTTTTGGTTTTATTTAACTATTTTGAATTTTCCCAGTATGAGAATTCTTACCAGAGCCTTCAGGAGTGGAGCGAACATAAGTGGGCAGCATTTTGACACTGGCTTCATCGTGTGTCTCCACACGCAGTCCCCTCTCCATCTCTCTCCGCATTCTCCTCATCACTTCCTCTAGCTCTTCTTTACTCAGCAGAAATTCAGACAGAATTTGGTCCACCTGTAAAATATGTCAGAGAGAGATTCAAATAAGTGAATAGTTTTAAACAGTCATAATTTGAAATTAACATTTGATTAAGATGATCTCAAATGTGTTAAAATCACAGTAGTGGCAATGAACCAAAAATTAGTCAAAAAGCATTTCATTCCCATTATATGGGCACCCTTAAAGTCAGTCTACAAGTAGATATAACTAGTTTAATTACTTTGTCTCTTACCATGAGTATTCTCTCCAGTACTGACTCAAAGTCACTCGGTATCCTCTGCCTACGAGCTGAAGTAAGACACGGCATCTTTGCAAGTCTTTCCAAACAAGTGTATGATGAGCGTTGATTTGCTAAAGTTTGAATGTGTGTGAGGTGCATGGAGATGCTCAGCTGTTTTATGCTCCAGTGAAGGAGGTGGAGAGGTGTGGTCAAAGAGATCATTGCCCTCTGTGTACACACACACACACACACTCCTGATCAAACACACACATATACACATTTAATCTCACCCATCACCTTGGTAACCAGCTGTCAAGGCCATTCAGTGTGATCACGCGCTTCACAGTGAACATGACCTGACCTTTGCCTCCCTGAGAAATTAAAATTGTGATTGACACAATTAATGTGATGTCTCCGGTTTAAATAATATGACATAAAAATGACCATATTATATTAATATTTTTATAAATGTATTTATTTATTTTATTATAATTTTCTTTCTTTTTTTTTTTTCGGGGGTATAAGAGACAATCAAAGGAAATGATATTATACTGGAATGCAAAGCAGTGTGCTATGTGTGCTATAACAGATGTTTGTGTATGCTACTAATATTGTGTCTTATATATTGTATAATTATATTATATTATATTATTTTGATTTATCGTATGTAGTGTACTTTCAGGAATTTGATGGGTTATTTTATGGCATTCAGGTTAAATTCAAAAATAGCTACTGAACTTAAACCCTTGCTAAATATAGATGACTTAGTTTGCAAAGGGCAAACATTTTTCCTGAAATAGTTCTGCAGGAATGTGATGTGAGTGAAAGTCCAAAATCTAAAAGTTTATTGCACTCTGAAGAGTTACCTAAGTGGTCAGACAGGGCAAAAAAAAAAGAAAAAAAGATAAATACACGGTTATGTTCAAGTCTGTTAAAAATCAGATAAACGCGATTTCAGAAAGAACCTAAATTACTCTGAAAGCCTAAAACATTTAAAATATAACATTCAAAAAATAATAATAATAAAAACATTTTGACATTTCATCAATGCTAATTTTATTTTGAACTCGATGGAAGTTCAAAAAAGCCAAGAGAAAGACATAATTTTAGTGCAGAGGCTTCAATATCAAGCATAAGTTTGTTTTATAGAATTACAGTTTAGAAAATTTGTCTCTGCAGCCCTGGTGCTGAATGCTGATAACATGAGGGTGTTGATTGTGTACACTACATAGCTCACATTTCTTATTCCCAGGTTTGACTAGGCCCTAGACAAATCCTAATGCTACATCATACAATTGCATTATGTGCATACTTCCATGTTTCAACTTTGTTGCCACAGTTTGTGGAAAGCCCTTTTTCCCTTTTCTTTCCAGCGTGACAAAGCAAGATCCATATTAAAAGCCACATGCCTTTGGCTTTGAAGTGTATGTTAGATAACGTTCTCATATTTGGGTTAGTAACATAAACAAAATTTGTATAATATATAAAAAATGTGCTATACATATTTAAACAATTATGTGTGTCAAGACCTTAAAAAGACATGTGTACTCTGGGATCAGTAAGGTGGTCAAACACCCCCTGAACTCTCACGCCAAGTTACGGTCACAATACTCTAACATTGCGAAAGGTGCTTATCAGCGCAAACAAAACTTTATTTTTGGACACATTTATCATCTATTCTTGGGTTCAAATGCTTTAAATAGTTTAGCTAAAGGACTTTGAATCATATTGTAGAATACCGTAGAAATACCCCACATAATAATCTTTATCATAATAATCGTATGCATTTGAATCACAACATAAAATAACACTACAGTTGCACAACTGATTGCAAGGCAAATAATTGAATAATCAGCAGGATTTGTGTTGTTAAATGCACATTGCAAGTCTAGACTGCACTACTACAAGCAAACCTGTCCTGAATCTAAAGTAGTCAAGACAGACAGCTATCAGCATAATAATATTTTTACAGCCGTGGCTTCTGTATGTTGTTTAGGTTTATTCCAGAAAAAAAATGTATGTTAAATTTTAATCATTTTATGAGAGAGCGTGATAACTGTAGTTAGAGTTAATCATTAATCAGTTTTTGTATGGTTTATGGTTTATGTTTCATTGGCATTCCATTTTATGACATAATAATGCATTGAATAAAACCCAGTGAGTTAAGGTAACTAAAAACATTTGAGGAAACAGATTGCCTTAACCATTTAAGTTTAAATGCTAATATTTATGAGTACTGTGAACTTATACTATTTGAGTCCTCATAATATTAAATTAAACTACAATTCCACTTTGTGTAGCTGAAACTAAGGAGCTGTTTACACAACACCGTTTTCAACTAAAAACTGAAAACTTTTTTTGGGTTTGGTTGTTCATTTACACGACAACGGCATTTTGGGGGCATGAAGATGCAAACTTAAGAAAACGTGTTTCAAAGTGCAACTTTGTGAAATACCATCATCGTCTCTGTGTAAACTACAAAACGCAAATTTGTGAAAACGGTGACGTCACGCGCATACATTTTACGTGTTCAGTCTATAGGTGTTTTATTACAAAGCGATATCACCAACTACTGGCCTGGCATGCAGAATATAGCGTTTTAAGTCTCTTTTTGTGTGAACGGGGATTGTTTTGACAATGTTGTTGTCTGTACGTGAAAAACACAAAGGAAAAACTTTTCAGTTTTTTGTTCATCGTTGTTGTGTAAATGTCCCCTTAAATTGCATTAAACCATTAAAATCAGAATCTTTAAATTAACTCCAATCATTTACCATTAACTGCTAGTTAGCAATAGCACAAGCACACATGCATGTACTAAAATAGTTAGCAAAGAGACTATCACTGTGCTGAAGTGCACTTAGCCATTGCTTATTAATAAAGCAACATGTAGTCTTAAAGGATTAGTTCACTTTCAAATGAAAATTACCCCAAGATTTACTCACCCTCAAGCCGTCCTCGATGTATATGACTTTCTTCTTTCTGATGAACACAATCGGAAATATTTTAACAAATATCCTGACGCATCCAAGCTTTATAATGGCAGTGAGCGGGATCAACGAGTATGAGCTGAAGAAAGTGCCTCCATCCACCTCCATCCATCATAAACATATTCCACACGGCTCCGGGGGGTTAATAAAGGCAATGCGTTTGTGTAAAAAAAAAAAAAAATCCATATTTAACAAGTTATGAAGTAAAATATCTAGCTTCCGCCAGACCGCCTTCCGTATTCAAGTTATGAAAAAAATGGAACTGGCGTCACGTCAGTGAAGTTTTTTTCGTAAGTTGAATAGGGAAGGCGTAGGACGTAGCGTAAGCGTTTTAAACTGCAAGAGTTTTACACTTTCTTCATTAGTAGAATACGGAAGGTGGTCTGGCGGAAACTTGATATTTTACTTCATGACTTGTTAAATATGGATATTTTTTTACACAAACGCATCACTTCTCTTCAGAAGGCCTTTATTAACCCCCCGGAGCAGTGTGGAGTATGTTTATGATGGATGGAGGTGGATGGAGGCACTTTCTTCAGCTCATACTCGTTGATCTGCTCACTGCCATTATAAAGCTCAGATGGGTCAGGATATTTATTAATATTTCTCTGATTGTGTTCATCAGAAAGAAGAAAGTCATATACACCTAGGATGGCTTGAGGGTGAGTAAAGCTTGGGGTAATTTTCATTTGAAAGTGAACTAATCCTTTAATGTTACTTAGCCAGTTCTCAACCTAACCACTTACTCTACTCAACCCCTGAAAAACAGACATACCAGAAACCATTTTAATTTCCAACATAACAGAACATTAAACACTAACAGATTACCCCCTATATTAATCTTAAACAAAAACACATAAAATAACACTTAATTTTAACATTCAAGGTACGTTTACACAACAACGATGTACTAAAAATAGAAAAGTTTTCCTTTTGCATTTTTCGCATTTAGACTACAACGTTGGCAAAATTATCCTCATTCACACGGATCCGCAAAAACGACTAAAAATGCTGTATTATTCACGCCAGGCCAGTAGTTGGCGATGTCAGTTTGTAATGAAACACTACACGCCTATAGACTGAACACGTAATACGCATGCGCATGACGTCACCGTTTTCACAAATTTGCATTTTTGTAGTTTACATGGAGACAATAATGGTATCATTTTCAAAAAGTTGCACTTTGAAACCTGTTTGCAAAAGTTTGCGTTTTCACACCCCCAAAAAGCCGTTATGAACGGCCAAAACGCATGAAAACTTTTCTGTTTTTAGTTGAAAACAGTGTTGTGTAAACAACCCCTTACTTTCCTTTAACATTCAGAAGCAAAGAATGCTGGGAAATAGAAATCTGCTGTAACTCATTCCGTTTGAGTTCTGTATAATATAATCAGTTGAGTTCACATAATTTTTTTCTATTAAGTGCAATGAAATTTAACTAATATCTGAGTAAAATTAACTAGTTTCATTTAGTAAATTTGACTGAAAAGTTTTACAGGGACGGACTTAAACACATAATTGTGCAATTGTGCCATTTCTGTACTAAAGATGCAGCCAGATGACACAAATCACACATGGAGTTCGTCCAAGGTCATGAGGCATTGACAGTCATAAGAGCAATCTCGCAACAAAGAAATCTACTGTGGCGTGAGGGGGAGGATCAATAAAAGGTGAGTAGGACATTGCAGCATGTGTTGATAAACGCTGCATTCCAGGCAATGTCTGGACAGAAACCAGGTGCAATTACAGTAAGTGTAGATAAAAATTTAAGATTTAATCTGATTTTAATCTGATTTAAAGAAGTATTCTTGACACTGCTTTGTATATAAATAAATATCCACCTAATGATGGTGAAAATTCACTGAATCTGTATATATAGATATAAAAATGGTATACTATATACACCTACTTGTATGATTTATTTTTTGGTTAAGGGCATTTTGAGTAAAGCATAATAACTATATCAATGATAAGTCCAATTAGACAAAAAAAAAAAAAAAAAAAGAGAGAGAGAGAATAAAACATTTTTAAAAATGCATTTTAAGAATATACTTTACCTTGTCCATGGTATGAGGGTCCATGTTGTGTCTTCCTCATGGGTGCATCATTTCAAAGAGAAATGTGTGTATGGTGCAGGTTTTCCTCGGTTCTTCCCAGCTCAATGCAAATGGCTCAAATGAAATGGAAAATATATATATATATGTAAACCGTCGATCAGCTTATCCAACATTCTTCATGGTCAACTGTGGATATTCCAATAGTCAGTCACACTGGATGGTCCTTTGTGTGGTCCATTTTTAATCATCTGAGTGTCCCAACACCAAAATCCAAATATTTTTGTAGCCTGGATATGTTGTTCAGTATTTTCATTCCAGTTTACTAATTCCTTGTCTGGCATTAGAGGTGTACCATGAAAATGATGCTCAACCAGCTTACCTTGCACCACTGACCCAATGATAAAAAAAAAAAAAAAAGAGTAGACTTACAGTATCATCACTGCATTATGCCTTTTAACTTAAATAATTGGAGTATTGCGATCCTTTGAAACACTCTATTGAGGAAAAGGGGTTTCATTCATAACTTTCCCCCTCCCGACTCCCTGTAACTAAGGCAACAAAAGGACTGTTTCCTCCTGTTTTGTAGAAAAATACCCACACCTGTCTCCTTCTACGCCAATTCAGACCGCAGGCCCTTCTTGTTGCCGTGGCAAACTCGTCACCTTGGATATCTGTGAAGACCACACACTACTGATATGGAAAATACTTTGCTTGCCCTGGGTTAAGTGCCCAAAGGAAATTGTTAAATGAGGCAAAATTACTTAGGAAAACATTGGAGGAGTATGAGTGTTGTTTGGTGAAAATGAGTGAGAGTCTATCTAGTCTATCTAGAGTCCTTCATAGACAGTAGGATATTTTATATTGTAATATGGAATTAAAGAGAAAATGCAATTGGTGCAATACTATATCGGCCAAAGATAATAAAAACAAAAGATATGGAGTCTGATATTTAATGTTGAATAGTGGGCCAAGCATGTGAGCTCCTTTTATAGTCAAGAACAAAAGGATTCATAGTTCACTGCAGCAACTTCTTATCAAACTTCTTATCAAATCAACTTTTAAAGATAATACAGACAGTAAAAGACAGAATCTCTCTCTTATATAAGGCCTGTACCATGTGACAACTGGTCCTGCCCCATATTTCACCCAATTGGCAAACATTACTAAGTACTGTTGTGTAGCATTAATGTAAATGTACATTAATTTGGCATTAAAGGTACATAATTGGGCTTCAATCGTCCCTAAAATATTTAATCTAAACAGTAATTTACAATGACAGTGACTCTACTCTGACTGTATCGAATTATTATTTATGCCATATGTTCCATAAAATGTCTTTGTAAAATGCTCTTTTAATAAATCTTCATCTTTTTAGTAATATTTTAGTAAAGCTGCAGTCCATAATTTTTTTTTTTTTTTTTTTTGGTTAAAAATTATCCAAAATCAATCAATTGTCCAAAATCAAGTACATAACCAGCCAGTGTTCAAAACTATCTCCTTAGCTCGATTCACAGCGGTAAGCTTGTAATAATGTTTTCTAATGAGAATGGTATTAGTGGAAATTCGAGCATGTAAATGTCACGTCTGTTTACATAAAGAACGAGTCCCAGCTAGTAGGCTATATGGAATGTGGAGGATGCTGCAGGTGACGGATCATTTATAGCCTTTTCTCACAGCAGCTGCAATAATTAAACTTATCATTTTGATGGCGGATTGTAATCCAGAAAGGTCCAAATGACAATCATCAGTGACAACTGGAGATTAACCCGTAATCAAAAAAAAAAAAAAAAAAAAAGACTTTGGACTGCGGAGTGGCTACAGAAATTGAAATCTACAGGTAATGCTAATACACACTAAATACACATAGTCACGCCATGCTGGTGTTGTTAACATTAACAATTTGAGAACAAAGTATAACAATAATAATATTTTGCACAGTTTGACATGATCTGATCTAAGCAATCGTTAGATTTAATCACCACTGGCAGCACAATTTATTGTAATGCTTTTTTTCTCAGTTGGTCAGAACAAAAGTGGCAGATTTGTTACTTACTTGTTCAGATGACATTTTCCGGTGAAAATTTTTACTTTGGTCATACTTCAAGACTACAATCTGTGATTCTGAAGTACAGTATCCACACCGGTGCAGTGATAGACAGCAAACATTAGATTCATCCGCGCTGAGGAACCGTGCTGAGGCACAACCCACGTAAAGATGATAATTCAGCAAATAACTGCAATTGCAAATTTCAAACAGAGATGGCGGCAAAGTGCCTTACGGACTACAGCTTTAAGTAATATTTTAAGGTGTGGTCACATTGGCAAAATTTTGGTGAAATTTCCCAGGCAAAAAAAGGTTCATTGTCAATAGTGTAGTGATGTATGAAGCACATAAGACACAGAAGTCACTTTCAAATCAAGCAGTTTAATTTGGGTCAATGAGGCGAATGCGTGACAAACTTGAAACAGTTGACAATTGTGTGTGGGGAAATGTTTTGCCCTAAAACCAAATTTGTGATCATGTGGATTTCTATTGAAATGGCTGGATTTTGCCTGTGAAAATTTTGTAGAACAACAGTAAATGTGATCACACCCTAATTCCTAAACACATGGATTCCTATTGAAATGACTGAATTTAGCCCATGAAAATACGCTAAACAATCGTAGATGTGTATGCACATTTAGAGTTGTTCACACACAACACATTTTCCCACTGTTTTTCTATATATATATATATATATACATACATACACACCGATCAGGCATAACATTTTGACCACTGACAGGTGAAGAGAATAACACTGATTTTCTCTTCAATACGGCACCTGTTAGTGGGTGGGATATATTAGGCAGCAAGTGAACATTTTGTCAAGGTGAAGGCAAGCGTAAGGATTTGAGCGAGTTTGACAAGAGCCAAATTGTGATGGCTAGACAACTGGGTCAGAGCATCTCCAAAACTGCAGCTCTTGTGGGGTGTTCCCGGTCTGCAGTGGTCAGTATCTATCAAAAGTGGTCCAAGGAAGGAACAGTGGTGAACCGGCGACAGGGTCATAGGCTGGGGCTCATTGATGCATGAAGGCTGGCCCATGTGGTCCGATCCAACAGATGAGCTACTGTAGCTCAAATTGCTCAAGAAGTTAATGCTGGTTCTGATAGAAAGGTGTCAGATTACACAGTGCATCACAGTTTGTTGTGTATGGGGCTGCATAGCCGCAGACCAGTCAGGGTGCCCATGCTGACCCCTGTCCACCGCCGAAAGTGTCAACAGTGGGCACAAGAGCATCAGAACTGGACCACAGAGCAATGGAAGAAGGTGGCCTGGTCTGATGAATCACGTTTTCTTTTACATCACGTGGATGGCCGGGTGCGTGTGCGTCGCTTACCTGAGGAACACATGGCACCAGGATGCACTATGGGAAGAAGGCAAGCCGCCGGAGGCAGTGTGATGCTTTGGGCAATGTTCTGCTGGGAAACCTTGGGTCCTGCCATTCATGTGGATGTTACTTTGACACGTACCACCTACTTAAGCATTGTTGCAGACCACGTACACCCTTTCACGGAAACGGTATTCCCTGGTGGCTGTGGCCTCTTTCAGCAGGATAATTTGTCCTGCCACAAAGCAAAAATGGTTCAGGAATGGTTTGAGGAGCACAACGAGTTTGAAGTGTTGACTTGGTCTCCAAATTCCCCAGATCTCAATCCAATCGTTAGATAGATGGACTTGTTTGACTGTCACATTTCATGTGTTTTACAGCATCTTGTGCAAGACACCACAGTCAACATTTCATGGTGGGGCTCGATATGGGCTTAAGGTATTGATCCTACATGGGTTTATCCATGGGTTCCATTGTGGCCCTATCTGAATTAACCCCATATGGGCTATTGGAACCAAAAATGAAGTTCTCCAGTTAAAAAAAGTTCATCTTTTAAAAACAAATCTCTATTTTTTATTTTTTTTTTTTTCCACTGCCATATGTCTGGTGTATTTTAAGGCAAAAACGTGTTCTGTGTGAATGGACCCTAAGAAATGGATGCGCAAGTGAGCTGTCCGAATGATTCAGACTGAATCGTGAACCATTTTGCTAACCCATTTGACCCAAATCATAAAAAGAACCAACTTCAAAGACTGATTCATTTACTATTCAGGCATCGCTAGCTCTAATTCTAACATGGGATTTTATAAAAGATAGTATAACAAAAATAGTACAGTTTCAAATAATCTATAAAAAGTTTTCCTCACACACTATCCAATTCAACATTTCACAGTCACAGGGACTGCGTTTCCCAGAGCTTTGCTCAAGGACACTATGTTGATATGAGACTTTTGTAGTTCTCCGGGTCATGGGCTGCCCTATTTTGGTTTGAATATGTAACATTTGTGCTGCCACTCAGACTCACATACAACCACTGTCTCAGGCCCTTGATCCTTCCATTCACATTCACTCAGTTTCATTGCATCCATCCGTCCATCATTTTCATACCTTAAAATCTCTCCCCTCCCCGTCCACACACTTTATCTCATTTTCCACCCTGCTGGAATCTAAGTACTTGTGCAGTTATCAGGGCTCCTGTATTTAGGAGGCTCTGGGTGCCCATGTAGGGGACTAACAGAAGCACTGCAGACCTTTATAGAGAGACGAGTGATAAGAGTCCTCATACATAAAGACTCCATGAACAACACCACTGACCCAGGAGCACATACACAGAGCAAAGCAGACAGTGAACATGGTGAGTGGACACGGCTTCTTATTTATGGTTAAATTAAAATAGGAATGATTTTTAGTGCATATAGAAGCACTACAACTAATTCTTCTAGTAATATTGTTAGTTAATATGAGGAAACTTACATAATAAAAGTGTAAACATTTTCTTAAACATTTTTTCTGTGACATTAGTCTCAAAAAAGCTATTTTAATGAGCCGCAGTGTATATATTTATTGCTGTGGATTAAATGATATAGGCTGCCCACCGGGTGCTTCCGATTGTTATTTTTCTTATATTTTTCTGTCTTTCTTACTCACAGGCTAGTAAGAAAGCTGCATCTAAGAGGGGGAAAACTGCTCAAAGGGGCTCTTCCAATGTCTTCTCCATGTTTGAGCAATCACAAATACAGGAGTTTAAAGAGGTCAGTCTTTATATTATATGAAAACCAAACTGAACAAAACCTTACAGGTTTCATAACTCTCAACGTCACACCAACTTTACTAAAATCACGTAAAGCAATATGTGATCCTGGACCACAAAACCAGTCATAAGGGTCAATTTTTGTTAGGATAGGACAATATTTGGCCGAGATACAACTATTTGAAAATCTGGAATCTGAGGGTGCAAAAATATCTAAATATTGAGAAAATCGCCTTTAAAGTTGTCCAAATGAAGTCCTTAGCAATGCATATCCACTCACAAAAATACATTTTTGATATATTTACCATAGGAAATTTACAAAATATCTTCATGGAACATGATCTTTACTTAAAGGATTAGTTCACTTTCAAAGAAAAATTTCCTGATAATTTATTCACCCCCATGTCATCCAAGATGTCCATGTCCTTCTTTCTTCAGTCGAAAAGAAATTAAGGTTTTTGATGAAAACATTCCAGGATTATTCTCCTTATAGTGGACTTCAATTGGCCCCAAACGGTTGAAGGTCAAAATCACAGTTTCAGCGCAGCTTCAGAGGGCTTTAAACGATACCAGACGAGGAATAAGGGTCTTATCTAGCGAAACGATCGGTCATTTTCTAAAAAAAATAAAAAATGATATCCGTTTTAACCATAGACGCTCCTCTTGAACTAGCACTCTTTTTCTTCTTCTCTATTAGAATTCTGGCAGTGTAGACGCTGCTAAGTGTATTACTGCCCTCCACAGGTCAAAGTTTGAACTAAATTGTCATATGCAATATGCTAGTGCAAGTATATAAAAATTAGTTCAAACTTTGACCTGTGGATGGCAGTAATACACTTAGCAGCGTCTACACTGCCAGAATTCTAATAGAGAAGAAGAAGAAGAGAGCTAGTTCAAGACGAGCATCTATGGTTAAAATGTATAGAATTTTTTTTATTTATTTTTTTTTATTTATTCATTTGAAAATGACTGATCGTTTCGCTAGATAAGACCCTTATTCCTCGTCTGGTATCGTTTAAAGCCCTTTGAAGCAGCACTGAAACTGTAATTTTGACCTTCAACCGTTTGGGGCCAACTGAAGTCCACTAAAAGGAGAATAACCCTGGAATGTTTTCATCAAAAACCTTAATTTATTTTCTACTGAAGAAAGAAGGACATGGACATCTTGGATGACATGGGGGTGAGTAAATTATCAGGAAATTTTTATTTGAAAGTGAACTAATCCTTTAATATCCTAATGATTTTTGGCATAAAAGAAAAATCGATAATTTTGACCCATACAATGTATTGTTGGCTATTGCTACAAATATACCCGTGCGACTTATGACTGGTTTTGTGGTCCAGGGTCACATATATATCAAACCTCTGCTCCGTGATTGTTTATATTGTCACAAAATGTAAACTATTTACTTATATATCCAACTTATAAGCTGTGCATAATTAGTTAACATCTTTGCGACAATAAATTTTCATGTACTTAGAATCACTTTACATGTACTCATGTAAAATTATATATTCTACAACAAATCTCAACTGCTTGATTGTTTATATCAATGCTAAATGTAATTATATTATTCCCAGCTCTAAATGTAACTATAAGGCATGAAGGTATTAAGATATTATAAACATTAACATCATGATTTTTCTGTAAAGTTGCTTTGAAACAATGTGTACTGTGAAAAAAACGCGATATGATAAAAAGCTACATAAGGCACAAGCAGAAGTTGATATCAGGAGGATTGCTTCAATATTATAAATAATCTAGTACAAATGTGACTTACATCATGTGCTTCTTTTAGGCATTTGGCTGCATAGATCAGAACCGGGATGGAGTTATAAACAAATCTGACCTGAAGGAAACTTATGCACAACTGGGTATAAAATGCATTTGCTGTAGAGTTTCAGAACACTTTCATCATACATCTGACATACAAAACATCATATAAGTAAACAGCTTTTTAGATAAACATTGAGTTCTGTGTTTGCGCAGGGAAGCTGAATGTGAGTGATGAAGAGCTGGAGTCTATGTTAGCAGAGGGAAAAGGGCCCATCAACTTCACTGTCTTTCTTACTCTCTTCGGAGAAAAGCTCAATGGTATGACAGCTAAACTTTCAAGATCTTTCAAGGCCTTGATGAATAACAAAATATAAGTTTTAAAGAATGGAGGATTTATTATAATTTTGTAATATTCTTATCTCCAAACAGGCACAGACCCAGAGGAAACCATCCTTGCTGCGTTTAAACTCTTCGACCCAAATGCTACAGGAGTTGTCAATAAGGATGAGTAAGTGTACAAAACAAAAACATTACTGTATTTTTTTTTTTTTTTTTTTTTAATAAAAAGAGCAGTTGATGTATTTGATGTCATTTTGTTTCAGGTTTAAGAGGCTGCTAATGAACCAAGCTGATAAATTCACAGCAGAAGAGGTTAATATTTGCATTTAAAAATACTAATGGCATCTAAAACAAATATTTAGTCACATAAAATGCATAAAAAATCAATAGATACCCATAATGTTTCCCATATTCTGCTATCACAAACAACAGGCTTTTAGCCTATATTATCAGATACTGTGATAAAAAAGCATGTTCTTTTAAAATAATTTCTTCTAATCTACTTGATTCTGTTTCAGGTTGACCAGGCTTTTGCAGTCGCTCCAATAGATGTGGCTGGGAATATTGACTATAAATCACTTTGTTACATTATCACGCATGGTGATGAAAAAGAGGAGTCTTGAATAAAGACGAGGATTCCATTTCATTTTAACGTTGTCATTTCAGTTCTGTCTGCTATTGTGTTTGTGTCCCTCTGGTATATCAGCTTTCATTATTAAAACATTTGTTTTGCATTTTAAAACAAGATTTATAGTTCTGATAGTGCTAGATATAATAAAGGCAATGTGTACTTCAAATCTATTGCTTGTTTTCACTTGTAATGAGCCGTACACTGCAAGATAACATAGCAGGCTAATGGATTCATAACACAAAACAGCATTTTGTATGTATTTAACTAAAAAAAGATAGCCTATGACATGAAGGCTAGCTCATTTATTTCAGTTTTATAAAATTACATACACTCAATATGCAGAATAGATACATATTATTATCATATATTATTGCTGAATAACTGAACATTAGAAAAGACCACAAGGGTAGAATATTTTCTCACTCGTAAATTCTGTCTGTAATTGCTGCCCCCCACAGACAGTTAGTTGAACTGCATTTAGTAACTGGAACTTTTCTTGGACTAATGACGCATTTTCGTAAACCACTAATAAACTTCTCAGTTGCTATGCTTTGTTTAATTCTTTTAGTTTCAGAATAATGCATTATGCGCTATATAAA
The DNA here is from genome assembly GCA_039654765.1 of Mylopharyngodon piceus. Taxonomy (NCBI): domain Eukaryota; kingdom Metazoa; phylum Chordata; class Actinopteri; order Cypriniformes; family Xenocyprididae; genus Mylopharyngodon; species Mylopharyngodon piceus. The sequence continues at coordinate 21,823,988 of CM077453.1, read as the reverse complement.
CTATATTTAGGATAAAAAAATAGAGAATCCAACTTTTTCAGAAATGTTAAAGAAAATGAAAATTTTGTCATTTTTTCCCTCATGCCATTCTAAACCAAGTATGACTTTTTTGAACAAAAGATACCTTGAAGAAATGTCTGTTTTAGTGGAGTTCAATGTTGATTGACCCGAATGTTTTTCAAAATATCCACTTTTGTGTTCAGAAAGAAATGCACAAAGGCATGGAACGACATGAGTTAATAACGAATAATGAATACCTACTAAAATTAATTGTTTAAAAGACTGATAATTTGTAAAAACAGCCTGGTAGACTGTGTATTACTTCCAATATAATATATGTCATATAATAGATTAAATATCTATTTATATTAGCCTATTATTATTATAAACGTCTTATAGCCTACTTCCATTGATTTTCCCGTGTCTGTCACATAAACTTACATTCATTCAAATTAAACCTCGAGAAACGTTTTTTTTTTTTTTTTTTTTTTTTTGTTTGTTTGTTTTTTTTCTCAATTCCTTTGGCTATTCGCATCTTAGAAACGAACATATTCTGAAATATTAAAATAAAATAAAGATTTAATATAAACTATTAATTTATTATTATTATTATGGCCTATTATTATGAACTACTATGAAACATTAAACAGGCTTCTATTCTTTTTCCCTCGTCTCTCACATAAAGATAACAATAATTCAAATTAAACCTCGAAAAACTTTCCATATCCATCCCATAGAAATACGACATGCAAATAACCTGTGGATTCCGGAAGTGACACAGACGCGCATGTGCAGAACTGTCAAACGCAACAGCGAAAGAATGGAAACTCAGCGCTAATGTCATCATCGCCACCCTAACACTAAAAATACGGGTCGACTGATGTGACATTTACTTTATTATTTACCTCTCAACCATGGGACCTCGACTTAAACTAAGAAAACAACTCTGTTGGAGCATCTTGACTGGGAATCTGCTCTCTTTTCACCCTCAAACATCGGCGTGCTGAATGAAAACAGTCCGCTGGACTCTTTGAGCGCGAGACCTGACAATCCGTGGACTGGAAAAATGTGATTCAGGAAATTCATGCGTAGTTTCGTTCGTCCGGTTGTTTACACGCTTTTCGGGCGGTTTTTCTGCATATGTAAAGTGCATTTTCAATCGTCCTTGTTTTGGGATCAAACTAACTGTGGGTTAGATAGTGACACGTCGCGCGCTAAGCTAATTTAGCATTTAACTCGGGTGATTTAAACGCACAGTAATCCGTTTAGAAGGCGTTGTAGCTTTAATAGACGCACAAAATCTACAAACAACGTGGGAAATAAAGTTAATGTTAACTTGAGTGATTTACCATAGTCTTGGTGGGTCTGTGTAGTTTTTATTGGCCTGATTTAGAAACAATTAAAGGTGAAGCATCACATTAATTTGACTTTTTCTCGTGGGATGCCTATAGATGGGTGCAGGTGATGTCCTGTAAGTGAACTTCACAGCAGGGTGTGTTTGTAGAGGATCGTGATGGCTCAGCTGGAGAATGGACGTCTGTCGTCTGATGACACTATGAGTGTGAGGACTCTGGGCAGTCAGTTTGACGAGGAGAGCTCCTTCGGATCGGACTCTGAAATCAACGGATTCACCAGCTCGAGACAAATTGACAAGTATGGATTCATCGGAGGAGCCCAGAAGTATTCAGAGGAATCGTAAGTACACTGCTTTACAAGGCGGTTTAGTTGATCCCATCAAATCCTGTTTGTGTTGGTTGAGCTGGGTAAGGCAAGGTCACGTGGTAAAGCATGAAACAGAAAATATCGCATGCTTGGACTTTAATGGGTGTGTGAGTAGTAGGAAAGCGTTTGAAAGTAACATAGTTTACATTCTTGACACAGTTAAACAGAGGGATTCAAAACAAAGGAATCTTTGTGAATGAATTACTGTTGCTTAACTTTAACCATGTGTGTGTGTGTGTGTGTCGTATATTAATAACTGTGTAGCCCGACGAGGGGAAAAATAAACGCATGCCTTTTCTAAAAGTTAGTTTAAAGTATATTTTATTTCGCGTAACAGATGTAGCCTGTCAGTTAAACCATTTGAAGTTATAATAATAATACATGAAAAAAAAAAAAGATTATATATATATATATATATATATATATATATATATATATATATACACACACACACACACACACTACAGGTCAAATTTTGAATGAATTTTTTAAAAATTAATGTTTTTAAAAGAAGCCAGTTATGCTCCCTAAGGCAATACAGTTATAACAATTATATTTGTGTGTATGTATGTATGTATGTATGTATATACAGTCAAACCAAAAATTATTCAGACATTTCTGATATTTTTGATATATTTTTACTAGTGGGTACAGGACACTATAGTTCATTTATGTAAGTGAGGATAAAAAAATAAACTGTGACATATTATACCCAAAAATTCTTCATACAGTGGACTACCAGTAAAACTGATAAAAATTTGGAACCAAAAATTATCCAGACACTTTGACCTGACCATGTTTTGCTTAAGAGTTATCTGACATAATTAAGATTATTTTTTTCTGACACAGTTTAACTCTGAGATCTTGTCATATTTTATTACCATTTTTTTAAACTATAGTGAATAAACTGTATTAATGAATGAAATGTTCAAGGTGTCTGAATAAATTTTGGTTTGACTGTATATCATGTATCTTGAACTCATCACGATTAACCAATCTTTTTTGTAGGTTTAGTGAATCTCTTGTGTAACTTGTTGAACTAGTTTTGATGGATGTATGAAACAAACGTTCTTTTCATTGGAAGTGGGCATAAAAAAGTTTCTCGTTAGTTTTCATTGATGTGGTTTGAATGGAGTGTCAGGGTGTTTCATCCTCACTTGCTTTGCAGCCAGATGCAGACTTGTTAAAGCTTCCTGTCTTTTATCAGTGAGACATCTGCCCCAGGTTGGTGTCTTTATTAAAGGGTTAGTTCACCCAAAAATGAAAATAATGTCATTTATTACTCACCCTCATGCCGTTCCACACCCGTAAGACCTTCATTAATCTTCGGAACGTAAATTAAGATATTTTTGTTGAAATCCGATGGCTCAGTGAGGCCTGCATAGCCAGCAATGACACTTCCTCTCTCGGCCATCACTATATAAGTTGTTATTTTGTTTTTTTGGCGCACCAAAAATATTCTTGCCGCTTTATAATATTAATATTGAACCACTGTACTCACATGAACTGATTTAAATATGTTTTTAGTACATTTAGTACATTGAGAGAGGAAATGTCATTGCTGGCTATGCAGGCCTCACTGAGCCATCGGATTTCAACAAAAATATCTTAATTTGTGTTCCAAAGATGAACGAAGGTCTTACGGGTGTGGAACGGCATGAGGGTGAGTAATAAATGACATTATTTTCATTTTTGGGTGAACTAACCCTTTAAAGACTCTGCAGTCAACAGAGGACAACACATTCATGTCATTTACAGAGCCGCCTGGATTTGGGATCGTCACCACTTCATTATTAAGAATTAACGGTTTTAAACAGTAGCCTGAGATGGTGGCAGGCTGCTGTATTCATTGTGGATTGTTAAATAGAATGGAATAGATGAGTAAGTGATAGTTGTCCCTCTGTACTGAGTGTACAGCCGCTTTCCGTTTCCTGTGGTTTATGGGAGTGCTGGTGCCCTGAGGTCTGTGCCAGCTACTGGAGAGAGACCGGCCCCAAACCTAACTCTCATGAAATCTGTTCTAGGTTCCTCCATTTTTGGTTTTTTTCACAATTACTCTGAAAAATGAAAAGGAAGTAAAACCTAAGTTGTAGCTTAATAGGTAAAATATTGATAGAAACATTGCTTTCAGATCAAATTTCTAGTGGTTAAGATAGGTGTCTAAGGGGAAGCTAGCTGGTGGTTGGTGTGCTGCCAAACTGATATTTAAAAGTCTAGGCCACAAGCTAAATGGTTTAAGTTTGACTAGGGGAAACACAGGAGCAAATATAACAGGCCTGTTCCATCACTAGTGTGGCCTCAGGCAAAATAGTTACCCACAGGTTGATCCCAGGAAGGTTCTCCCTGAAAATAGCCAGGATGAAGTGTCTAGTCATCTACTGAATGGCTATTTTTAGTGCTTATGTTAGTATTTAAATTGTTTCAGCTTAATTCTGTCCTAAATTTAAAGGGTTAGTTCACACAAAAATTAAAATTCTGTCATTTATTACTCACCCTCATGTCGTTCCACACCTGTAAGACCTTCGTTCATCTTCAGAACACAAATTAAGATATTTTTGATGAAATCTGATGGCTAAGTGAGGTCACTATAGCCAGCAAGATAATTTACACTTTCAGTGCCCAGAAAGCTACTAAAAACATATTTAAAACAGTTCATGTGACTACAGTGGTTCTACCTTAATATTTTAAAGCGACGAGAATACTTTGTGCGCCAAAAAAAAAACAAAATAACGACTTTTCAACAATATCTAGTTATGGGCGATTTCAAAACACTGCTTCGTGAAGCTTCGAAGCTTTACAAATCTTTTGTTTCGAATCAGTGGTTTGGTTCACGTGTCAAACTGCCAAACTGCTGAAATCACGTGATTTTGGCGCTTCGAATCACTGATTTGAAACAAACGACGTGTGTAGAACGACATGAGGGTGAGTAATAAATGACATTATTTTCATTTTTGGGTGAACTAACCCTTGAAATTTCTAATAATTAAGCTTGTTTGCACCACTTGTTTTTCTCGTTCATAAATCTGTGGTCTGTAAGATTTTTTCTAATGTTTTTGAAAGTCTCTTATGCTCACCATTGATCAAAATACAGTAAAAACAATTTTATGCAATTTTGCAATTTTATGAAAAATTATTAACATTTAAAATAACTGTTTGCTATTGGAATCTATTTTAAAATGTAATTTATTCCTGTGATGCCAAAGCTGGATTTTCAGCGTCATTACTCTTCAGTGTCACATGATCCTTCAGAAATCTTAATATGATGATTTGGTGCTGAAGAAACATTTCTTATTATTACTAATGTTGAAAACAGATGTGCTGCCTAATACTTTTGTGGAAACCTTGGTAAAAAAAAAAAAAAAAAAAAATTACCAATAGAAAGTTCAAAAGAACTGAAACGGAAATCTTTTGTAACATTATAAATGTCTTTTCTGTCACTTTTGATGAATTTAATGCATCTTTGCTGAACAATAGTTTTAATTTTATCCAAAAAAAAAAAAAAAATCTTACTGACCCCAAACATTTGAATGGTAGTGGATAAAAACAGCTCACAATTTGTTATGCCTCTCTCATTATGACTTGTTATAAAATTTAGGTGTAAATGGGGAACTCATATTGAAGCTTATATTAGATAACATGATATAAACTTCCTTGCATTGTTTATGTTTTGCGTACATTTTTATCAGCTACTGTAAAGTATACCATATAAAATATGTGGTAAGCTAGAAAAATGTAACAGCTGTCCTGTCCATAGGCTACCATGTTTGTAAGAATCTTATTTTAGTAAGAAATCTTAACTAATGTTGTCTGAATAATGTTGTTTTTAATGATATACTATTATATGAAGGAAATAAATGTGACAAGTGACGTATGTTTGAGGTTTTGTTGAAGTTGAAGTTGAAGAAACAAATTTAGTCATTGGTTTAGTGGTTGCACAGTTTTTCCTGCGAATAGTTCACTCTTTCTGTTGTAGCCTAGTATGTTTTTAGAGATTAAATGAATAGTTCAGCAAAAAATACAAATTCTGTCATTATTTACTTCCCCTCATCTCATTCCAAACCCTTGATGACTTAATTTCTTTCTTTCATGGAACACTAAAAGAGAAGTTAAGTAGAATGTTATATATACAGTCATCATACCCTGAAATAGGACAAAAGTATTATAAAAGTAGCAGTAATTTGTATTTTTTCACATCTCATTTGCACTTCCGCATTTTTAACTTGAGGTGGTATGATCGGTTATGAGAACTGTGAAAACCAATATAGCATTTGGCATTTCCTTTGATAAGCACATTTGGGGCTCTTATTCTTCCTTTCTCTCTCTCTCAAATTAATCACACAGGGCTCAAGACGTGCCTCTGGAAGTGTTAAGGCACAGGGAAGTCAAATGGTTGGATATGCTGAACCACTGGGACAGATGGGTCAGTAAAAGGTTCAAGAAGGTAGGAGCTGCCATCGACATTCACTATATTCTTCAGTCAATTGTTCATTTTAATTGCTGTGTTCATTTCTAACCCAGGAACAATTCAATAATGTCAGATGTTTGCCAGTGCCTTACATGTACACACTAGAAATAAAGAGAGAAGGTATACCAAACTGTGACAATATGAGGAAATCATCTCTGTATGAGGGCTTGGGGCTTTAAATGATCACTGTTATCTTCTCTTTTATTTCCCTTCTTCTCGTGTTTCCCCATATTGACTTGCTCAGACAGTCCCACTGCTGTTTGGATTAATTAAAAACCTCAGCAGAATGTCACGATGACACAATCGTTTCAACAAGGCCCTGTCTGGACAAGCCTTATATCGCATCAGCTCTCCTTATATGGTCTTCAGTGATTTGTTTATCTATTAGTCTAAGTGTTCACCTCTGTTTTTCTCTCAAGCTTTATAAAGCTTTCACTGGGAGTGAGGCGTCTTCAGGTAAAGACGACGGAAGAGTTTTGCCAGAGGCTGTCCTAACAGTCTTTATTGGCCTTTTATGTTTGCATGCCTGTTTTACTGTGTGTGCTCGTCTTTGTGTCACACAGAGATTGAAAGCAAAAAGACACAATTCTAGGGTTGGGAATTGAGAACTGGTTCTACTGAAACCAGATGAATTACATTTTCATGGCGAGTCAAGAATAACGTTACCTGTTGCGTTTCGTCCACCACGTTCCAGATTAAAGTAATTAAATTTGATATACTCTCTTACTGTAGTTTTTCATTTCAAAGCATTTAAAATTATTTAAATTCACTAGATTATGGAAAAATAGACATTACTATATTATTGAATTTTATATCCTGTTACCATAATCTAAAATTCTTATTGTGAATCATAAGGTCATCATAAGCTCACACTATTCTTAAAAAAAAAAATCTAAAAAGGGATGCAAGATATATCTGTATTATTTCGGTTACTGTATAAGAGGCCAGTATTAGTTTTTTTTATTTATTTATTTATTTATTGGTATCTTTTCCTATTTTTACATTAACATTACCATTGCTGCTATCTAACGCTCACTTAAAGTTATACTAGAAAATTAAATAACACTATTAAATGCAATCTTTAGAAAATCTTATGTTGCTTAAAGTGCCCCATTATGCCTTTTCACATTTTACCGTTCATGCAGTATATCTGTCTGTGAATGTAAAAGGTCTGCCAAGTTTTAAAGATCAAAGAGCACGACAAATAAAGTTATTGTGTCCTAAAAGAAAGTCGTCAGCGATTCCAGTCACTTCCTGTTACAAATCTACGTAACAATGTAACAAATTTTCATAATGCCAGCCTATAGTTTTCATTGGCTGCCCATGAACAACATCTACTTTGTCCCACCCTTAAACACTGCAGTCGAAGCTGAGGCATGGAAGAGTTTGGTTGGTGTTGTCTACATGTCGAGAAGATGCTGTTTTCTGTGCTTCGAAACTACTTTGCATTCAAACGGATGAGGATTTGTGCTGGAATTGATATGGTAAAACTGATATATGGTAAAATTGATATGGCCATCGTTACAATTCGTATCACAGTGTGTACAAGTGCTGAGGAAGCTTCCAGAGCTGAAATTCAGATATGGTAATTGGCATTTCGTTTCTAACAGACTTGTATTGCACAACAGGCTGGGCCATCTGACTAATCAGAGTAGAGTAGCACCCGGAAAGTTTTTTTTTGACCTTTGATGCATATAATACTGTAGGAGACCTCCAAAACAAAATTAGGAACATTTAAAGGGGTCATATAATGCCACTTTTATAAGATGTAAAATAAGTCTCTGATGTCCCGATGAGTGTGTATGTGAAGTTTTAGCTCCGTTTTTGTGTGTGTCCCTTTAAATGCAAATGAGCTGCTGCTCTCAAGAAGAGGGCAGAGTTTCAGGAGCTTGTGTTAGCAGCTCCGATTACCTCACGCAGACTTACTGAAAATGTCAGAAAATGTTCAGCATTTTATGTTCAAACCGAAGTCGGGCAATGATGGAGAGACTCAAGAAGAAGTGACAACATGTAGAATGCAACAGGACGTTTCTGAATGGTTAGGTGATGAATTTATGTAGCTGATGTGGAGTTAACTATCTTAAAGTCATTGATTGCATATTCTGTCATGATAATCTATAAATCGCTTGTGTGGGAACTGTTGTAAGATGCGTACAGAGCCAGAGAATATATGCTGCATGAAGATAGAACAGGTATAGTTTAGTTTAATTACGGTTATAACTTGTCATGTTGTCATCTTGCTTTTATGACATGCTATTGCATTTGTGTTACGTACTGTATTGCAGTAACATGGCCTCACCCCTTTGTTGCGTGTTCTCGGGGGCAGGGTTTATGTAAATTTTAGGGTTAGTGATGTCACTAACCCGGGAAGAAGCTCGTTGTAGTCCCACCAGCCGTTTGTTGTAGTCCTTAAACAGAGAATTCTTTAAAAGAAAATATCTCCCTTTGCTTTGAACTTTGAGCATCCTAACTTTGCAGATGTTGTTTATGCTCTAACAGCAAAATTACACACTAACTAAAGTTAAAATAGTGAAATCATAATCAACCACCCCTTTAAATAGCATAATATGGGCACTTTAAATTCACTTGTAGCATTTAAAACAATTTATTTTATTTTTTAGTGTTTTATTTAGACAAAATAGTATACAATTTTTTTGACTAATGACTAGAATTTAAATACCGGTGCATCCTCAGAAATAATACAAAGACAATAAACAGACAGTAAATTGTTCTGTTGGATTGACCTCTAATTGTATGTAACTACAAAACTTATAGTGCAGCTAGTGTTGTTCGACAAGAACCTTTAGGGAACCTGAATAATCAAGTATAATCAGTGCCAACATGGGTAAATTCTATGATTCCCATCCCTACTAAATACATATTTTATCATTGCTGTTTGCTGATGCCAGCAGAGATTGGGCTGTTTTATAATCATAAAGATTTGTCCAGTGGCTTCTGTGTTGAAGGGAGACTGACATATTTGTGTCAAATAACCTTTTAAAATGACATCTGATTGCAGTGTGTAATCACTGTGAACGCATGCTGGTCCCTGCTTATCTGAATATTACTGTGTCAGCGTGTGACGTTCAGACATTTGTAACCCGTAGGTGCGACTGCGATGTCAGAAAGGAATCCCGCCGTCATTGCGAGGCAGGGCCTGGCTGTACCTGTCAGGTGGAAAAGTGAAAAGAGAGCAAAACAACGGGAAGTTCATGGTGAGTCAGTCAGGTCTTACACATACTTGATTACAGTTGATTTGTAGTGGTTGCACTAGATGTGTCATTATGCATTTGTTACTCTAGAGCTTCTCAACCTTGGTGTTGCAACCCCACTGTGTTTAAATGTGTTAAACATATGCAGCTTTTCTTGTGCTTAAACTGTTGAATGACATTAGGCTACAAAATCACAAGATTATAGATTACAGGCGAAGAAATATTGAGCTCTGTATTACTGTTTATGACTGTGATTTGGTTTGTGTCGTTGGTGAGTAGGAGTTGGATAGCATGGATGGAGACCCTAAGTGGATTGATGTGATAGAGAGAGATCTACACAGACAGTTCCCCTTTCATGAGATGTTTGTGTCCCGAGGAGGTCATGGGTTAGTCTTCATAATTTTCTAATCATATTTTTAATATATATATATATATATATTATATTAGTATTTACACACATATATAAACAAACAAACAAACAACAAATAAATATTTATTATGTGCATGTATTTATTATATTATATTTATGTATTTTTGTTTTATATATTTTTAAGAAATTAATATTTCTATTCAGCAAGTTAATGTGTTTGATGAAAAATTACAGTGAAGGTATTTATAATGTAAATAAAATAACATTTTGAATAAATACTGTTCTTTTGAAATTTCGATTACTACGATCAAAGTAGTACACCAGTTCCAATGTGCTTCTGTGTGTTTTTGAGCAGACAGCAGGACCTGTTCCGGGTGTTGAAGGCTTACACCCTGTACAGACCAGATGAGGGTTACTGCCAGGCTCAGGCTCCTATAGCAGCGGTGCTTCTGATGCACATGCCTGCTGAGGTAAAAATGCATAACAGTGTTTTTGCAGCGCATATTCAAGTGCACATTCTTATTAGAATCAGTTGTAATACTTAAGTAATGATTGAAATGATAAATCATGTTTGTTTAATTTGTGTATTCAGGATGCATTTTGGGGTCTAGTTCAGATTTGTGAGAAGTACCTCCCTGGATACTACAGCGCAGGCCTGGTAAGACCTGTTTCTTGATATATTAGCAATAAATATTACTAATAAAATCTAATTCATAAAGGGGATACAAGAAGTGCTTATTGGATGAGAACAAAATTTATACTTGATAATGAGACTAACTTTGCAACTTCAACGCTTGTTATTGAACTGAATTGAATCAACATTGAACTGATTTGAGCTGAATAATTACACCTTTCAGGGTTTTTTTTTTTTTTTCTTTCTGGGTCAAAAATGGTCTTCAGTGGTGGCGGATGAACACTGTCATCTACACACACAGTACAAAGTACCCTACCCATGTGATTTGAGATCCCAGTACTGACAATAAATCCAAAATAAATGCAAAGAAACAGGTTGTAATATTAACTTATTCTATTTATTCATGAAATAAAAAATAATCACTGTCAGGTCCAGTGTTGGGGGTAACGCATTACAAGTAATGTGAGTTACATAATCAGATTACTTTTCCAAGGAACCAGTAAAGTACTGCATTTTAATTGTGGTTATAAGTTGTTATACCACATCTACATAATATTTTTATACATTAAAAAAAAAATATTCTTAATATTTTTTTATTTTTGTTTTTTATGTTTGAGCTTACAGTGCCCTCCACAATTATTGGCACCCTTAGTAAATATGAGCAAAGGTAGCTGTGAAAATAAATCTGCATTGTTTATCCTTTTGATCTTTCATTCAAAAAATTCACAAAATTCTAACCTTTCATCGAAGTACAACAATTGAAAGTGGGGGGAACTCACATTATGAAATAAATGTTTTTCTCCAATACACGTTGGCCACAATTATTGGCACCCCTAGAAATTCTTATGAGTAAAATACCTCTGAAGTATATTCCCATTCATATTTACGTTCTTTAGCACGCCAGGGTGATCATGAGCATGAAATTGTCCAGCCATGACTTCCTGTTCCACATATAAACATGAGGAAACACAAAGGCCAAATTCCCTTAATCATTCATCACAATGAGAAAAACCAAAGAATATAGTTCTGATCTGCAGCAAAAGATTGTTGAGCTTCACAAAATAGAAAATGGCTGTAAGAAAATAGCTAAAGCATTGAAAATCCCCATTTCCACTATCAGGGCAATAATTAAGAAGTTCCAATCAGCTAAAGATGTTACAAATCTGCCTGGAAGAGGACGTGTGTCTAAATCATCCTAATGCGCGGTGAGGAGGAAAGTTTCAGTGGCCAAAGACTCTCCAAGGATCACAGCTAGAGAATTGCAGGGATTATTTGAGTCTTGAGTCTCAGAAAGCCTAAAAAAAAAAAAAAAACAGCACCTACATCCCCACAAGTTGTTCGGGAGGGTTTCAAGAAAAATCCTCTGCTCTCCAGAACAAAATCTCCAGCATATTCAGTTGTCAGACACGACTGGAACTTCAAACGGGACCGGCTTCTATAGTCAGATGAAACTAAATAAAGAGCTTTTTGGCATCAAACCCACCAGATGGGTTTGGTGAACACATGGATAAAAAGTACCCCATGCCCACAGTTAAATATACTGCTGGATCTTTAATGTTGTGGACCTATTTTTCTGCTGGAGGTCCTGGACATCTTGTTCAGATATATGGTGTCATGGATTCTAGCAAATACCAACAAATAAAAAATCAAAACCTGACCGCTTCTGCTGGAAATCCAATAATGGGCCGTGGTTGGATCTTCCATCAGGACAATGATCCAAAACAAACATCAAAACCAACACAAAAATGTGTCACTGAGCACAAAATGAAGCTTCTGCCATGGCCATCCCAGTCCTCTGACCTGAACCCTAAAGAAAATGAGTGGAGTGAACTGAAGAGAAGCAGCACCAACATGGAGCTGGGAATCTGTAGGATCTGGAGAGATTCTGTATGAAGGAACGGTCTCTGATCTCTTGTCAGGTGTTCTCCAAACTCATCAGGCATTATAGGAGAAAACTCAGAGCTGTTATCTTGGCAAAAGGACGTTGCAAAAAGTATTGAATAAAAGGGTGCCAATAATTGTAGCCAACGTGTTTTGGAGAAAAACATTTATTTCATAACGTTTTTTTTTTTTGTTGTTGTTTGTTTGTTTTTTGTTTTTTTCCCCACTTTCAATTCTTTTCATTCAATGAAAGGTTATAATTTTGTAAAATTTTTTGAATGTAAGATCAAAAGGATGCAGATTTATTTTCACAGGCGCCTTTGCTCATAATTACTAAGGGTGCCAATAATTGTGGAGGGCACTGTATATAGCTCCATATTAATAACAGTCTGTGTAATTCTGAGTCTTGAACTGTAAACTCTCAAGTGTTGGCTTTCTAAATATATGTTGGTTATGTGTCTATTCAGAATATGAGCAGCAACCTTTTTATTTTGGGTATGTCATTTATGCCCCACTTGCCAAAATGTGGGGTGTGCAGTAGGGGTGTAACGGTACGTGTATTCGTACCGAACGGTTCACGGGGCAAGTTCCAAATGGAAGTGATCATCCCTATGTGAGCAGGGCACGTGCGTGCCATATGTAGCCGTTTGGAATGCACTTGGCAAAGGGAGCGGCGTAATTCCCTCATTATCTTCAGCTGGGATGTTCCCGTGACAACGCAGCGCCAGCATAAATAATATACAATTTATATTTTAAGTTTTATATATATATATATTACTTTTTATATACAGTATTATATAGTATATTTTAAAATCTTTTTAAAATATAAAATGTATGTTTTTATTTGCAACAGTTAGGCTAAAAAGAAAAAAGAATTATGCCGTTAAAACAGCGACATCTGCTGACGAACACTGTGCTGCGTTGTCACGGGAACATCCCAGCTGAATATAATGAGGAAATTACGCCGCTCCCTTTGCCAAGTGCATTCCAAACAGCTACATACGTTCCCTGCTCACATAGGGATGATCGCATAGGGATGATCACTTCCATTTGGAATTTGCCTCGTGAACTGTTCGGTACGAATACGCGTACCGTTACACCCCTAGTGTGCAGTAAGGGGTTATTAAAAACAAGCAAACCACGGCCAGATTAGAAAAAGTAATGCAAAAGTAACATAACACATTACTATCCATAAAAAGTAACGCTATATTGTAATGCATTACTTTTAAAAGTAACTTTCCCCAACACTGCTTAGAACTATTTTATATTTAAAAATCTGTAAATTTATATGTAAAAAAGTGTCTGATTTTAAAATAAACAACAAAGCATCACATTACATAGAAAAAGTGGCAGGTCTATTATTTTGCATTTACACTCCAAGACTTAATGCACAGGTTATTTGCCATACAGTATCAGATTGTTGTTTTTTTTTTCTGTTCATTGCTATGGTTATCGGTGTCAAACAGATTCATTTGCGCATTTAAATGCGGTTGTCAATCCAGAAACTTTGTTATGTGTAGTTAGCAGCATGAAAAATATGTTATATACAGAAAGCAAGCAAAGATTGCTGCCATTATAATCACTGAAGCTGTCAATCACAACGTGAGGTACACAGCACTGCACTCTTTAGAAAACTTCCGTTATAATCAAGGAAGCTGTTTGCGCTGTGCAGTGAATCGTGTGTATACTTTCTTGGTTATAATGAAAGGATTCGGGAGCGTGCAGAACTTGTGCAGAACCTGTTTTGAGCGGTGTCAGATTCTGACTAACTTAAACAAATCTGATTGGCCATTGCATTCACACACTCAACAGATATGTCTGTGATTGGCTAAATTGCTCAACGCTGCAAAAACACATTGTAAATAGAAACCTTTGATGCACTTCATAGATTGCTTACACAAACACTCACAGAGGTGTTTTTAAAGCAGCCGGCTATCAGCGGGTACCGGTACTGCAGAACGGCAGGTATTGTCACATTAAATGATCAAATAAATCTTCCGTTTACCATATCTGATGTGTGTGTTGATGGACGTTTATATGTGAATAAAAGCCTAAATTCAGTCTGTTCATCATGCGATCGAGTCTCTTCAGAAAATTTGGACAAAACCGCTCAATTCATATGGATTAGTTTTGCGATCTCTTTATGAACTTTATGAAGCGTCAAAATGGTAGTTGCGTAGCTGTCTATGGAGGGACAGAAATGTCTGATTTCATTAAAGATCTTCATTTGAATATCAAAGATGAACGAAAGTCTTACAGGTTTGGAACGGTATGAGGGTAAGTAATTAATGACATGATAAATTTTTGGGTGAATTAACACTTTCACAGTTACTGTCCTGTTTATTAGCTGCTTTGAAGCAGCCTGTATTATTATATAAAGCACCATGTAATAGGGCTGTGACGGTGGCAATTTCTCACTACCACGGTGGGAAATCACCAACAACCGCCGGTGTTGCGGTGGTGGGGTCCGGGTTGGTTTTATATATATATATATCAGAGGTTGCGTTAGACTTGCGTTTCGCCGTCATTTTGATGGACAGGATCGTAAAGTGAACGCGATCATCCTTTCCTCTTTACTACTGTACAGAACGAAATAAACATGAATGAAAATCAAAAAATATGTTGAAAGATACAGTAGCTTACCGAAATCTGTATCACGTCAGTGTTGCAACACGTAACATTAAACCTCAGAAGCCAGTCGTTGACCATAAACTTATAGTCAGCAAGAAAAATAACAAAAGGAACCATTTAAAACAAAACTAACTGGATTAGAAACTTAATTATGTAACTAAGTATAAGTATTATAACTTTATTATTATAAAATGGACTTAAACTGGGTGCTTGCCTGTGTGTATCGTTTTCATTTTAATCTGGAGACTGAACTCACGCTCTGCAGACACACTGGAGCGCGCTCACCACCAACTGGACAGGGGTGGGAATTACAGTTACAAGCAACATCAGCCTCAGTAATCTGTCAAAATGACGGACGGGCTGCAGATTTTTTCCGTCACTGCTAAAAAAATTCTGTAAATGACGGAAAATTTTCAGTTAACGCGACCTTTGAGATTTTATATATATATATATATATATATTTTTTTTTTTTACGTCACACTACCACCGGTGACACTCCATGACCGCGGTGGCAAGTTCACCACCGCGGTGGCGTGGTTGTCATGCCTACCGTCACGGCCCTACCATATAAATAAATGTGACTTGACTTGTGAGATCCACCTGACATTGTGTGTAAAAGTTATCTATTGCCTGTATGATAGAAGATCTAATGACAGTTGCACATTATGAAGTTCCTACATTTTACAATCATTGACCAAAACATTTTAGTGACGAGCATTGTGGAGGAAGACTAAGTATTACGAACTTCATAGTTTTAGGTAATAGAAACGTTATCTGGGTTCCTCAGACACGTTCTCTGGTTCATAGTTTGCATTCTACTCATAGCATTCATATCTAAAGTTCCTTGTTTTCAATCTGCAAACACTGAATCATGTTTCTGAGACAAAATGTGCCGTAGGTGCCTGTGAAAACGTAACAAAGCTTCTTTTGTTCTTTGCTCAAAGGTGAAGTAAGCAGCACAAATGTAGAGTAGTAAATTAAATATCTGTGGTTTCCAAAGGTCAAAACTAATTTTAATATAATCTATGATCACCCTATGCCTGTAAATGTAGAATTGCTGCTGTAAATAACTGTCTGACAGATGAGTGAGTTGTATAATCTGAAAAAAAGGCACTGTTACTTCAAGACAACGAAAAAACCACCATCTTAATTCTGTTGATTTTTATGTGTTGTAGGAGGCCATACAGTTGGATGGACAGATCTTAAATGCGTTACTAAAGCGTGTGAGTCCTCCGGCGTATCGGCACCTTGAGAAACACAAGATAGAGCCCATCCTCTACATGACGGAGTGGTTCATGTGTGCGTTTTCCAGAACTCTACCCTGGGCATCTGTGCTCAGAGTGTGGGACATGTTCCTGTGTGACGGTCAGATTCACTTACACATTTTACCACACAGGCAGGTTTGTCATCACCTTTCTGACTTTATTTTTCTTTTGTCCTTTCAATAGGAGTGAAGATAATATTCCGTGTTGGGCTGGTGTTGCTGAGATGCATGCTGGGAACTCGTGAGAAACTGAAGGCTTGTCCTGGTCAGTATGAGACTATGGAGCTTCTTAGAGCCCTGGAGCCACGATACATGCAGGAGGGCTTTCTCATCCATCAGGTAGCGAATGCACGCACTCTCGCCAGATTCAAACTGTGCTTTCGCGCTTTGGCTGTGAGACGGACGCGCTCAGCGCTTGTCATATATCACAGCTATGCAGTGTTTTCAGCCACATAATGTTTTTTTTAAGGTTTCAGACATTTAAATACGCATAAGCACCAGTAAAACAATACATTTAGAGTTTATAAAATACACACTGATGTCAGACATCAGTGGAAGCAGCAATAACAATCCATTCAAATATAATTTGCTGACTTTTATTCATATCAGACACACATAATGGGCCTAAGTAACTATAAAGTTTACTCTATTATTCTTCCAGTTCACCAGCCACTTACCCAGTAGGGGTTCAATCTTCAGCTGGCTGGCAGGAGCAGCCACTGACAGGTCACGTGACCTGGTGGCAGCTGTCAGTCTGATTCTGGCAGGTCTGTCGGTGGCGGGCTGGTGGCTGGCAGAGTGTAATGCGTTCCCTATCACTCTTGCTGCATGGAGATACACAATTTTATTATTATGAATATAATATTATGACTATTCTTTTGTATGGTTGATGTTTTATGTGGGTTTCTCTCAATTAAAGCAGTCAAATGATCGTGATCTCAACTGGTTGCTACTGACGCTCAGTCCAGCCAGCCACTGCTGAGATGCGAGTATAACGCGTTCCCTATCACTCTCGCTGCATGGAAATACACAATTTTATTATTATGAAAAAATATTATGACTCTATTCTTTTGTATGATTGACGTTTTAGGTGGGTTTATCCCAATTAAAGCAGTCAAATGACCGTGATCTCAACTGGTTGCTACTGACGCTCAGTCCAGCCAGCCACGGTTAGGATGCGAGTTTTACGCGTTCCCTATCACTATCGCTGCATGGAAATACATTATTTTATTATTATGAATGTGATCTTATGACTCTATTCTTTTGTATGATTGACGTTTTAGGTGAGTTTATTCCAATTAAAGCAGTCAAATGAACGTGATCTCAACTGGTTGCTTACTGACGCTTCGCTGGACGCTAAACCAGCCAGCCGCTGCTGAGATGCGAGTATAACGCGTTCCCTATCACTCTCGCTGCATGGAAATACATTATTTTATTTTTCTTTTTATTATTTATTTTATTTGAGTAAAGTGACACTGACACATCCAAGTCATTCCCCCAGTTTCTCTTCCTCCAAATTTTTAACGATGAAATTGTCTGGCTTTAATGATAATTAGAATACTTTAATGATTATATAGGCTATAATTTATATACAGTCAAACCAAAATTTATTCAGACACCTTCAACATTTCACACATTATCTCAGTTTATTCGCATGTTGCAACTCAGAGTTAAACTGTGTCAGAAAAAATTTATCTTGCTAATGTCAGATAACACTTAAGCAAAACATGGTCAGGTCAAAGTGTCTGAATAATTTTTGGTTCCAAATTTTTATCAATTTTACTGGTAGTCCATTGTATAAAGAATTTTTGGGTATAATATGTCACAGTTTACTTTATTTTGCTATCCTCACTAACATAAATGAACTATAGTGTCCTGCACTAGTAAAAATATATCAAAAATTATATCTAGTGTCTGAATAATTTTTGGTTTGACTAATTATTATATGATCTATATTATTATTAATCCATTATACAAGCAATTTTAGTTTATCATTTATTATTAAGCATTTCGATTAAATGAATATTAATACAGATCATATGTAATATAAATAAGCTGAATCAATAGAATACTCTTTAAAGGGGTGGTTCAGTGGCTTTTTTCTAGGCCTGATTGTGTTTTTGGGGCGCAGTTTAACATCTTAATGCTTCGTTTTTTTTAAAAAAAGACGTATTTTTCATATATTTTACCTTTATTCTACACCTCTGTTTCCATTGTCATTTGAACGGCTCGTTTGACTTCCTGGTTCTATGATACCACTCCCTCCAAAATACGCAATGTGCTCAGATTGGTTAGCTGGCCCAGTGTATTGTGATTCGCTGAAGCGTCCGGAAACGCCACGCCCCTTACCATTAGTTGTTACATGTGCTTCAGTGGAAATGTAAATAACGGCGTCTATATTGCTGTATCAGATTGAGCCCGAATCAGACCCAGATGAAGAGGGTCAAACAGAACCTCTGCAATCGCAGCTTTTAAAGGATGTTTATGAATGGTATTTCATTTTGTATTTGTGTCAAAGTGTTTAGATATGCTGTCACTGCTGTTTGTTAGCTTTCAATATACGGTTTTATCCTGATTAAAGCTTTACTGTAGCCGAATACATGACTGAGTAGTAGCAGTTTTGTAAAGGTATTGTTTAATTTATAGCATGAACAACTGTTTGTTCATGCGTAAAACACGCATCTCAGCAGTGGCTGGCTGGACTGAGCGTCAGTAGCAACCAGTTGAGATCACGGTCATTTGACTGCTTTAATTGAGAGAAACCCACTTAAAACGTCAATCATACAAAAGAATAGAGTCTTAAGATTATATTCATAATAATGAAATTGTGTATTTCCATGCAGCGAGAGTGACAGGGAACGCGTCATACTCGCATCTCAGCAGCGGCTGGCTGGTTTAGCGTCCAGCAAAGCATCAGTAAGCAACCAGTTGAGATCACGTTCATTTGACTGCTTTAATTGAGATAAACCCACTTAAAAAGTCAATCATACAAAAGAATAGAGTCTTAAGATTATATTCATAATAATGAAATTGTGTATTTCCATGCAACGAGAGTGACAGGGAACGCGTAAAACTTGCATCCTAACCGCGGCTGGCTGGACTGAGCGTCAGTAGCAACCAGTTGAGATCACGGTCATTTGACTGCTTTAATTGAGATAAACCCATCTAAAACGTCAATCATACAAAAGAATAGAGTCATAATATTATATTCATAATAATAAAAGTGTATTTCCATGCAGTAAGAGTGATAGGGAATGCGTTACACTCTGCCAGCCACCAGACTGACCAGCCACTGACAGAATCAGACTGGCAGCTGCCACCAGGTCACCTGACCTGATGAGTTCACCTGCTGTAAATCTGACTGACAGGACTCTGCGAACTGCGGCGCAAAATAAGATGGCCGCGCCCATCTCACGTTATAGATCAAGATAAAGATCATTTATAAAAGTTTTTAAATGACAAAACACTCAAACATATTTGAGAATCGGAATATCAGATAGTTGATGACATGGTAAGCAAGTTTGTGAATATTTTAAATAAAAAAATATAATAATAGCGATACATCTGTCATACATTGTTATTGTGGCTGCGGTGTGTTACGTGACACGCATGATGCGTCGCCATGGAAACAATAAGGGGAAACGTTCTAAAATAATGGTCGCCTTAAAAAAACTCACTCTGGGAGGTCAGTTAGAATATTTTAAACTCACGCTTGAAAGGGTTAATGTTAAACTAAAGGTTTAAATTTTATAAATCTAAAGCGCACTAGTTCACTAAATAACCAAATATTCATACACTCATATAATAATAATTCCTTACATTTATATAGAGCTTTTCTGGGTACTCAAAGCGCTTTACATATAGAAGGGGGAATCTCCTCAACTACCACCAATGTGCAGCATCCACCTGGATGATGCGACGGCAGCCATATTGCGCCAGAACGCCCACCACACACCAGCTTATTGGTGGAGAGGAGACAGAGTGATGAAGCCAATCAGTGTATGGGGATGATTAGGAGGCCATGATGGACAGAGGCCAATGGGCAAATTTGGCCAGGATGCCGGGGTTACACCCCTACTCTTTTCGAAAGACATCCTGGGATTTTTAATGACCACAGAGAGTCAGGACCTCAGTTTAACGTCTCATCCGAAGGACGGTGCTTTTTGACAGTATAGTGTCCCGATCATTATACTGGGGCGTTAGGACCCACACAGACCACAGGGTGAGCACCCCCTGCTGGCCTCACTAACACCTCTCTTAGCAGCAACCTAGTTTTCCCAGGAGGTCTCCCATCCAGGTACTGACCAGGCTCAGCCCTGCTTAGCTTCAGTGGGCAACCAGTCTTGGGCTACAGGGTGATATGGCTGCTGGTTATATAAAGTCAAGAGTTTTGCTCAAGTGGATTTTGTTTGTAACAAGCCTGAACATCCCTAAACTCTGAATGGCTGGGTTAAGACACTAATATTACAAATAGGCAACAAAGAATTAAAGCTAACTGTTTGGTTTTAAATTACACACTTCAAATATGTCAAATATTGCTTCAACATAAATGTGTTTATTACATAGTATTATTAATATGAACAATGCATTAAATAAGTGAGTTACTTGCTTGTGAAAGCTGCTGTTAAAGGGATAGTTCACCCAAAAATGATAATGATCCCATGATTTTCTCACCCTCAAGGCATCCTAGGTGTATATGACTATCTTCTTTCAGACGAACACAATCAGAGATATATTTAAAAATATCCTGGCTCTTCCAAGCTTTATAATGGGGCCAGATTTTGAAGCCCAAAAAAATTCATCCATCCATTATAAAAAAAATAATCCATACGGCTCCAGTGGGTTAATAAAGGCCTTCTGAAGCGAAGCGATGGTTTTTTGTAAGAAAAATATCCATATTTAAAACTTTATAAATTCAAATAACTAGCTTCCGGCGGACGACCGTACACATACTGCGCAAGTCGATTTGCATCAAATGAGTAATCCTCTGACATGATGTATAAGGCAGGATGTAGGAGTAGCGTAAGCTTGGACACCTTTTGCAGTTTAAACAAATAGGGCTGTGCAACAAACTCAAGCTCCTCTTCGCTTATATCGAAATCCTCTGACATTTCTCTTTAAAAATTATCGTTTTAGACTTATAATCCGTGCCCGGTGTTTTGTTTTGCTCTATCCACTGCGCTTCCGCATTCGTCAATACGTCATGCGTCGGGTCAGAGGTTACTCTTCCGCCGCAAATTGAGGCGTACGGCCGCCTGCCAAAAGCTAGTAGTTCAGGGGTGCCCAACTAGGGATGGGCATTTTTTGGTGGTGGTGGGGGGGGGGGGAGCGCTATTGTAATTTTTTTATTTATTCTAATATTTCAGCAATATTTTGGATTCAATTTACACTTTCTGATCAATCAAAATGTTATTTTGCAGTATGAAAATCACTGATGATTATCGCTAAATTAATTATGAATAGAATTTGAAGGATGTTTTTAAAAGCTTGGCGCTGCACAGCTTGCAATGAACTGTATTTTCATCTATCTTGTCAAAGTGAAGCTAGACATCTCTACGTGACTTTGAGGCCATTCTCTCTAACGTCTTTTGACGCATGCTGTGGCAAGCTAAACAATCAGAGCTCAGGGCGCCGCCCAAAGTGCTGCTAACCAATCAGGAGGAAAAAAAAAACATTTCGATCATCGTTTACATGATCGATCTTCGCTGTCACGGTCAAGTACTCGAGTACTCGATCGCTGTTGTACATCCCTATGCCCAACCCTTTTCCTGGAGATCTACCTTCCTGCAGAGTTCAGCTCCAGCCCTGCTCAACACACCTGTCTGTAATTATCAAGTGCTCCTGAAGATCTTAATCAGCTGATTCAGGTGTGTTTTATCAGGGTTGGAGCTAAACTTTGCAGGTAGGTAGATCTCCAGGAACAGGGTTGGGCACCCCTGTTATAGTTAAAGTTTTAAATATGGATATTTTTCTTACAAAAACCCATCGCTTCACTTCAGAAGGCCTTTATTAACCCACTGGAGCCTTATGGATTAATTTTATGATGGATGCATTTTTATATTGTTTTACCAGATATTAAATTGATAACTGATAATAAACAGGTTTTATTGTCAGGTAGCAACTTTAACTCATTGATGCAGTTTATTTGCGTCATGTAAAAACTTTTATGAACATGACATTGGTGTTTGGATGTAGAGGTCAAAACAACAATGCTGTACAATGGTGATGATGAAACTTCTCTTCTGCACATGCAGGTGTTAGAGCTGCCCATATCTGCTCGAGACGTTGAACGAGAGCACCGCGTGCAGCTGAAGCGCTGGCGGAAAGCCCATGGCGAACTCAGCTACAAGTCCCCTCCCAGAATGCACGGCGCTCAGGCCATCATGTCTGCCGAGCCACACTCCCGCCAAGACCTCCGTCAGAACCCCACCATCATCATTGAGTATCCCCAGCCCTCAGACACTAAATCTGAATCCACTCGCATCAAGAAAAGAAGCACCATCCGAAAAGCCCCCATTCCTTTGGACGTCCCCAATCCGTATGCTTTACCAACAGACCCCAAACCAGACCCTCTTAATAATCAAGCACAAGACACAGCCTCAAACAATCAGTCCAGCCATCCTCCTCTGTCACTACAGCAATCCCTCCTCACTACACCTGAGAAGACGCCAGCCGGGAAGGCAGAACCTTCCTCTGATCCACCAACCTCTGTCATCCCAACACCAGATCCATCTCCAAATCTTTCTCGCACCCCGCCACCTCCCCAAACCTCACCGGTCCCCATTCCCACATACCCGACTGAGCTTCCTCACTCCTCCAACCCGGCAATCACTGCCGAACCACTTCCTATCACTAAAAACTCAGGCAACACCAACAACTCAGCCCACCTTAAAGATCCTCCACCCACTACAGACTCCACTCCGCTTCTTCCAGACAGCGCACCTGTGAATGGCAACTCGGCCGCTACTCCCAGAGTTCCCGGTTTACGCAACTCATGTGAGAGCGTGGGTTCAGAGGACACGTACCTGTAGCTCTCACATCAACATTCAGGGAGAATGCAGTATTGGGAAACCAGCAACCACTTTATGCATGAGAGCAAGATGGGAGGAAAAAACTATGAATGTATTTTTGTGCAAGAGTGAGAGTTTTGGAGGTGATCGATACAGTCCTAAGAATTTTTGCCGTCAGTATCTTTACTTCAAGACTTCAGGAATATATAAAGCTTAACGACAAGAAGGATCAAATGACATAAAGATGTCCGCGACTTCATTTTGGTGTCACCATGCACACAAACCTCTTTATTTTTCTGTGCTAGTCCATAGTGGACTCCACAGCCTTTGTATTCAAAACTCAAAAAGATCCGAATATTATTTCTTCCATTATTCCTCAATCGATAAGCAGAACAGACTTTATAATCAAATATGTTTGGCTAGTTATTGTGTTACTCGCTGCTTAACAATATTAGGTCACATTGCAAAAGATTATAAAATGTGTGACTTTCCAGTCTAACAGTTTTACATTTATAACCGCTCTTTTGACCACTATTATAAGAGTTTGTATTCTTTTTCAGCCTCACTAAACTATTTTAACATGTGCAGCTGTCATAATATTGAGAGCAAAGGAGCATTTCTTGTTTCAACATCATGTCTGTTACCAGTAGCTGCACACAAATATAATTGAACTGAAAACTTCTTAAAAACAATTTAAGTTAAGGTGTCCTTAAAATTATTTTGTTCTGCAAAACTTGTACCTTTATGGGTACAAAAGCTTGTCACTGGCACTGTACCTCTAAAAAAAAAAAAAACACTTACCTGTACCTTATATACCCCTAAAATATGAATATTAGTACCTTAGAGTAGTAATATGTACCCTTAAGGTACTGCTTTGAACCATTTAGGGGTAAGTAAGGTACAAAGTTGTCCCTGTGACAGTCCTTTTGATTAAAAAAAATAAAAAAGGAAGAACATTTTGGGCACTTTCTTGTGACATTATAAAACAAAAAAAGCTCAGGAAAAAAAAATCCATCCTTGTGTGTTACAAATGTAGTAGATGTGATGTTGAAATTATGTTGGAGTGTCTCTTTAACACATCTGATGTATTTATTTTGTTGCTAATGTGAGAGAAACTGAAGACTGTAAACCTATTTCATCTCAAGCCACCAGATGGCGCACGTTCCTTACAAGTGATTTCATTTGCTGAAATGTCTGAGACGTTAACCTGTTACATTGGGAATTTATTTAGATTCATAGTTACTTGTACAGTCATCATCTGTGAAGAGAGTTATGTTACAAAACAGCTAAAACGTGCTGGGTTTTTTTTGGTCACGGACGTGATTAAACGTTATAGGGAGTCATTTTTATTTACGTTACATTTTAATAACAGCTGAAATTTTCACTATTCTCTTTCAGCTGCATCTTATAATATTTTCCTTTCTGAAATTATGGGAGCACTGTTTAATTTTTTTTATGCTTAATTACTCTGGCAAAAACTTTGATTTGTGTGTCTAATATTTAATCACTTCTCAACAACTGACTGTCAACTCTATGTAGATTTTGTACAAATAAAAGCACTTATAATAAGACCATGTGTTTTATGTGCAGGACAAAGGCGCCGTTTCCCACTGGGGCACAGGACGTGTCTGTTTTCTGTCAATGCTGCGCTTCAATTACCGTAAGGAAAGCCATCAAAGAGGCCGCTGTAAACCGAAACCTTAATGCTTTGGGTCATCTGCGATGGCCTGTGCTAAGTAGCAAATTAGAGAGCACCTTTCTTTTTTTCTGTCGGAGGTCTAAACCCATGTCTCTGGTCACAAATTACCAGTGACAACTGCCTGCCTGAGGTCAAACTGGAGCTTTACACAAACTGCTGCTTTGATGCTGACCATAATTTTCACTTTCCATGAGTGTTAACTTTCTGCAGAAACCTGTTTCTTATTTCTGCTACTTCTTTTATTCAGAAGAGATATTATTCTGTTAGAGTTTAGCTTGATTTAAGCAATAAACTACACACAAGAGTGGTAGTGCTGTAGTGGAAATATAACCATGCCTGCTTCTTCTACAAACCTTCCTTAAATTTAGAAAATAAAAAAATTGCAAAATGTTTGAAAATGTACACTAGCGTTCACTCAGAAAAAAAAAAAGAAGAAAGAAAGTACAAAAGCTGTCACTGGGATGGTACCCTTTAAAAAGGTTCTAAAATGTACCGTTTAGGCACCAATATGTACCTTTTAGGTATAAATATCCACTCTTAGGTACAAAGGTGTACCTTTTGAAAGTGTTCCGCCTCAATGACAGCTTTTGTACCTTTTATTTTTTTCTGTGAGTGTTCAAAAGTTTTTCTAATGCTCACCAAGGCTGCATTTATTTGTTAAAAAATACAGTAAAATGACTAAAATAGTGAAATATAATTGCTATTTAAAATATCTGTTTTCTATTTGAATTTATTTTAAAATTTAATTTATTTCTGTCATTACTCCAGTCTTCAGTATCACATGATCCTTCAGAAATCATTTTAATATGATGATTTGCTGCTCAAGAAATATTTCTTACTGTTATTAATGTTGAAAACAGTTGCTTAACTGCTTAATAATTTTGTGTAAACCATGATACATTTTTTTCAGGATTCTTTGATTAATAGACTGCATTTATTTGAAATAGAAATCTTTTGTAACATTATAAATGTCTTTACTGTCATTTTGTTCAATATCCTTACTGAATAATGAAAAACGTAATGACCCGAACTTTTGAACGGTAGTGTAGATGGTTTAAATGACTCATTATTTTCTGATTTTGTGTTGTATAATATAATATAATAACCTTAATATTTGCCAGGTTATCTTGCGTGCTTCTGAGAAACAGAAGTTTTTAAGCTATGTATCATGGTATCACTTTTACTTCACCCCAAGGTGCTACAGGTTCCTACCTGTGAAAATAGACAGACATGCCTCAGGATAAAACCACATATTTCTTTGGGTTTGACTTTATCAATTGGTGCTCATTCGCAGAGGCGCCTAACAGCTCCATTCTTTATATTGGACTTTGGCCTGTAGACAGAGAGAAGAGCAGACAAGAGCAGCTGTAGGGCACTGAGGGAACACATTCAAAATAACAGAAAAAATTAAAGCTGCAAGCAGTGATGAAAGGGCCCTCGCACCCGGTCTCACCGCCACCCGGTGGCCTTAGGAAAACTGAACAGTGGGCGATAGTCATTTTAGCGGATAAATAGAGGAGAAATATGGCAAAGTCAATTTGATGCACCACAGTTCCTGCTGCCAGCAGGTGGTGCTTTGACTGTAACTGAATATTGCCATGTAGATGTCTTCAGGCCAGGACTACTATCAAACATGTCAAGTTTGGGGCAGATTGGACATTGTATGCCTGAGTTACAACAGCTTCCTGTTTTGTGGCATTAATCGCACACTTTAGCACTTAGCCAAGTGTTGCATGATTTAACGTGTTTCTAGTATATTTGGTACTTCATGGCATATTGAAATGTGTTTCAGGGAGTGAATTACAGTGCAAAGCATGCCATTTCCTGTTGCCAGCAGGTGGCGCTATGACTAACTGAATATTGGCATATAGATGTCTTCAGTCCAGGACTCTTCTCAAACATGTGAAATTTGGGGCAGATCGGACTCTGTATGCCTTATGAGTTACAACAGCTTCCTCTTTCATGGCGAAACATCAGACTTTGTCAGGCCGCCATGAACACGCCCTTCAGCGAAAACTCAAGATCTTCGCAATTTAACATTGCTAAGGCCTTAAGATTAGACAGACCAAATATGATGTTGATCTGGTTAAATCTCCATGAGGAGTTAATCACAGTGTAAAACATGTCATTTCCTGTTGCCCACAGGTGGCACTATGACTAACTGAATATTGGCATGTAGATTCAGGCCAGGACTTTAATAAAACATGTGAAGTTTGTGGCAGATCAGACACTGCATGCCCGAGTTACAACAACTTCCTGTTTCGTAGCGAAACATCGAATTTTGTCAGGCCGCCACGGACACGCCCTTCAGTGAAAACTCTAGATCTTCGCAATTTAACGTCACAAAGGCCTTTAGATTAGACTGACCAAATATGATGTTGATCTGATTAAAGCTCTAGGAGGAGTTCGTTAAAGTACAATGTCTGGAAATGGCAAAAACTGCAAAAATTTTGCAAAGAAAATCCGAAATATCTCACTTCCTGTTGGTTTTTCAGATTTTCCACCCATGGACTTTTTTTGTAGGTATTGGGCTGTTACATATGTCTACCGAATTCCATACCTGTACGTGAAACGTAGTGCGAAGGGCGCTTAATTGAAATTTTGTAGGTGCCGCTATCGAGCCATTTTGCCACACCTAATTCTGAAACCCATATCAGATATAAATTTTCACCACTTCTGATGCGTGTGCAAAGTTTCATGAGTTTTCGAGCATGTTTAGGCCCTCAAAAATGTGATTCATTTCGGAGAAGAAGAAGAATTGACTGAGCAATTACAACAGGGTCCTCACACCATCGGTGCTCGGGCCCTAATAAAGATTTCTGGGAATCTCTGCATATAACTTCCACACTTCATGGAAGAATTGCAGATGTCAATATGACTAACTATGACGAATACTTCGAAGAGAATTTCACTGGAAAACATCACTCTCAATATTCACATTTTAAGCTTAATGAACTCAGTTTGAGTTCCTAGTTTTTAAAAACATGATCAGATTTCAGCACTGGATGAATCTTTAGGTAGAGTTATTGGTTAACTGAAATTAAAACTAAAACCATAAAAAATCGTTGTTTGAAATAAAATGATGAATGGATGGATGGATAGATAGATGGATAGATAGATAGAATTAGAATGGACGCTTGGCTTTCTTAAGCCAACATAAATTAATAAAAAGTAAAACTAATAGTATCTCAATTATACAAAAATAACACTGCACAGCAAAATCCGCAGAGTTAAATCAACTCTGCTCAGAGAACATATGGTCCCTCCCTACATAGAGTTAAAATAACACTGAAGCAGAGTTAGTTAATAAGATAATATGCTGTTTGTGGAGTTGTTTAATCAGATCTTGAGAGATTTAATGTCTTTTATCTTCAGTTGATTTCATCTAAGGCTGTGGCGGGAATTCATTTGTAGTTATTGTGTTTCTCTTCAGTGATTATGTTTGTTGACAGCAGGTGTTCATCACTAATGCTCAATCATAACTTAATTAATCTCATTAACTTTAACTCTGCTTCAGTGTTACTTTAACACTATATAGAGAGGGACCATATGTAATCTGAGCAGAGTTCATTTAACTCTGGGGATTTTGCTAGGAAGACTAGCTGATAATCCTCTGGAAATCACTGTAAAGTAACATCAAAATAAAGTTATATTTTTTTTCTGTTGTACACTGTGGCTATAAAAATCTGAAAAAGAGGCAGGATCATTCACTCGGCTCACATAAAACCCTGAACTCTCCTAATAAATCCCATCAGGTGCCTGTCAATCAAAAATCAAGAGCAGTTCTGCTGGACAGAACAGGATTCCTGAGTGACTTTGCCAGTAAACCTTTATATATGGAGTGGGTGACTGAAGCAATTCACAGTGTAGCAATCAAAATCAATCTGGGATTGAGAAAACTGTGGAACATAGATGAGGAATAGATACGAAACTGAAAAGAAAGAGATATTACAGTTATTTCTTTCTTGTCATGGGTGGGTTTGTTTTCTGAGATCACAAGAATTATGTAATAACTGAGATACGGTCAGAATATAAAGTTATTATCTTTATCTCTCGGAGAAGGGGTGGTCTGTCCTCTGCAGGAGGGGGGGATTGAGGGGCAGCAGTTTTTGGCTTTATCCCCACACAAACACACCTGATCCAACTAATCAAACTCCTGCAGAGAAGAGGATAAGCACAATCAGATGCAAGAAACCAGCTAGAGAGCTAAACTGATGAGTCTTCAGGAATCTATGGAATTTCTTGATTGTATTTTCTAACTACTTGCACCATCATAGTTATTACATGAATGTTTAAGTGATTTAATCAATTTTATGAAAGTCAATGTAAATGTATTAAAGAGATAACAATATGATACTACTACTACTAATAATAAGGATTAGTTAGTTTAGGGTAAGTTTCTTCTAATTATGCATAATTTACTGTTATTACTATAGTAAGTACATGTAAGATGTATAACAGGGACACTGTAAAATAGTGTTACCAAACAAATGTATGATGTCAGTTATGTTAATTTGGTTTATACCACTCTGATAATAAGTGTACACTTTTATTAAGGCCACAAATTGAAAACTTTTGATTTCAGATTTTTTTTTTAGTGTTAGATTTTAAATCAGCGTTGGATTTTAAACTGTTTCGCAAGAATGTTGTTTTGAGTAGAACATCCAAAGTCTACGAGACAGTATGTTAGTTACTGAGACTTTCCTTTCAGCAAAATGTGACTTGTATTTGACTGATTTTGAAACTGAAAATTAATCTTCATTCATAAAGAGCAGAGCTCAAACCTTGGCAAAGGATTTTTCTAAAAACATGACTGCTTCAAATGTTAGCATGACGCTTGATGGTTGAGTTGTCACAGCATGGCTCTGACATCATGTCTGTCTGTGCCAGATAAGAGAACTGATAAACAGAGGAAGACTCCTGAATAAAGCAATTAATCAGCACCATGGGCTTTCAAACCTGTGCTGACATCTGACAGAGGCTTTAGGCTAGTTATTTAACGTTATGAGTCAAAGTAATGCCTGGAAATTAATTGATTTTAGCTTCAGAGCTTCACATCCAGTTGCTTTTTAGCATGTGTGTCAGTGTGCAATTATGCATGTGCGGGTGTGTGCTTGTGTGTACTCTATAAGGTGATGAGTAACACACATATGGTAGATATCAGTGACACGAGGAGGAGCAGACACCCCGAAGTGTACTCACACACCCTGTCTCCCCATCCTGTCTCCATGGTCCCTGAAGGGACTCCATGCAGTAACTCTATCCTGTACATGTGAGTACTCAAAGGTGCTGTGGTGGTGGTGGGGGGGGGGGGGTGTTTGTGTGTGTTTTTGTGCAAATGTGTGTTTTCATAAACAGGGCAGCACTAACATTTATGGGGGACATATTAGAATAGTGGTCCTATATTTAAAATATGCTCTACCGTTCAAATGTTTGAGCTCTGCAAGCTCAAAGCTTTTTTTTTTTTTTTTTAAGAAGAAATTAATATACTTTTATTCAGCAAGGAAACATTCAATTTATTAAAAGTGACAGTAAAGACATTTATAATGTTACAAAAAAAAAAAAAATCTGTTTCAAATAAATGTCTTTCAGTCATGACAACTCGGGATAGTTTATATAACATTTTATTAATGTAAATGGAATGTTCATAGGTTTGGTCTTGGTGGACTAGCTCTGGGCACTGTAAACCCGAATAAGTTGGCAAAACTCAAAAAAATTTAGGCAATCGGTTACATCAAAATTTTTAAGTTAAGAAATTCAAAGTTTAAGTAAGCAGAACTTTTATTTTGTACCCAAACATTTTAATTGTTCTTAAATTGAAATATTTGATTAAACTAAACTAATTCATACATTTAACTTAAAATTATCATGTAATCTCAGCGTAAACATTTTTATTAGTGGAAACTTAGCTATAAGTAGATGCTAAGTATAACAGAAACAGAAAATGCAGAACAGAATTGCTAATTTGCTAACGTTAGCAATAGCATGGTATAGCACTTGCTGAATGAATACAGCAATATAAAACATTTAACATACTTGCTCTCAAACCAAGCCGCATGCACCACTTGTCACCATGATGGTAACTCTCCAAAAACCCACATTAACAGAAACTCTTCTAAATTAGCATAACACCCACTTAACATTAATCTTGCACAAAAAAACATTTACTCTCCCTATCGAGTGCCATGGGCAAAGCATGCTGGGAAACAGAAATCCCAGCCCAGTTTCAGTTAAACTCAAGTGTGTGTAAATTAAAAGAAATAAGTTCATAAAACTCAAAACAATGAAACAGTTCAGTTTACTTAAAATATATCAGTTCTGTGAACTTGAAAGAAAAAGAAAGTGCCAAATACTCATAAAAGTTAATTTGAACTAATTTGTTTAATTTAAGTTTGTCCTACTCAAACCAATTAATTATTTTGAGCGTTAGGGTTTACAGTGCTGCAGAGCAAGTACGACTTGCTTCTGCTAAAAGCTCAGAACATAAAATTTAGGGAAACATGCTGCTTCTGCTATAGAGAGGGAAACCCCCGTAGCAGATCTAGGCAGGTGGTGCTGGGGAGGTGGAGGGCTAGAATAAGAATTTGCAAAGTGTGCATAGTTAGTGTATTTGTTTGGATGTGTCATGGTTATAAAGGGAAGTATTAATGTATGCATGAATTTGATTGGCTGTGAAGGTTACATTGAAACAACCAATCAGAAAGTTTCATGGCTTGTTGATAAGAAATGTTTTTTGAGCATCAAATCAGCACATTATAGAATGGTTTCTGAAGGATCATGTGACACTGAAGACTGGAGTAATGATGCTGAAAATTCAGCTTTGACATCAATCATATTTTAAAATAAATTAAAATAGAAAATAGTTATTTTAATATTTTATTTATTTATTCCTATAGTATTTTATATTTTAATGTCTCAATTATTACTGTTTTTACTGATCAAATACTGATTAAATAAAAACAGCTTTGGTGTACATAGGAAACTTCTTTCAAAAACATTAAAAAATAAACTTTTGAATGGCAGTGTGTATAATGTAATAATTTACAAGTATTAAAATGTATGTATGACTATATAATATCATATAAAATCTTTAATATACTTTCATATGAGTTTTACATTCATCGGCTTGAATGTACACCAGGGTTAAAAAATTTATCTTAATTATGTCAGATAACACTTAAGCAAAACATGGTCAGGTCAAAGTGTCTGAATAATTTTTGGTTCCAAATTTTTATCAATTTTACTGGTAGTCCACTGTATGAAGAATTTTTGGGTATAATATGTCACAGTTTATTTTGCTATCCTCACTTACATAAATGAACTATAGTGTCCTGCACCCACTAATAAAAATATATCAAAAATGTCTGAATAATTTTTGGTTTAACTGTATATATAATTTTTTCAAATAAAATATTTCCTGTATCATAAATCAATGAACTTTTGCCTAAAAACAATTAAAAAAGGCCATAATTCCTTTTTTAAGTTTTTTTTTTTTTTTTTTTTTTAAAAAAAAGGTCACCCCAGATGGAACAACCATGTAACAAACGTTACTGCTTATAAGTAAGTAGCACTTCCTAAAACTTTATAGAACAATTTTATTTTTAAGAAAAAAATCATCGATTCATGATACGGGAAATCTTATATTTGAAAAATAGCCAAAAAGTTATAACCCCAGTGTATACCTTTCAGTCTTATATATTCCTTAATTTAAAGAATTATTCCATAAAAAAAAAAGCCAGCAAGGATTTTCCCAGACTTCCTTTTATTCTCTTTCCATTCTCCACTTTCCTATTTTTGACTACTGTTTGTCTTTTTTTTTTTTTTTTTTTTTTAATGACTACTTACCGATTCAGAGGGAATATCCTTCAAATGGGATGTGCTATACAAATGTGTGTGCATGTATATGAATTTGTCAGGGTGCAGTGAAAGTGCAAACGCTTTACACACAAAAGCTGTATCCTGTAGGATACAAAGCAACTGTCTCTTTTCCTATTTTGAACTTTTACTAGTATGGCACAAATTGTGCCCCTTTATCCTGTGTGTGTTTGTGTTTGGGGGGGTGTGTGTGGGTGAAGTGTAGGAAGCTCCTATTCTCCTGTGTGAAAACAAGCTGGCAGAGAGATGTCCTCTGGTCACATCAAAGTAAACACACACACAACAGAGGAAGTAAGCTCAGACCCACCAGGGTCAAAGGTCACCACAGTGGCATTGTTGGGAAGGAAGAGCGGATACTGAGTGGACTGTGACACGTCCAGAGAAGCTCTTGAGTGTGTGTGTGCATATGTATTAATAAATACAGTGACCCGTGAGAATAGGAAATGCACTGTACTCTAAATGCAGAAGCACTAAATCTGACTACTGCTATTGACAACCAGCCAAAGCGTCTCATCCAAACTGGCTCCTCTTCTTAAAGATGTTTTTGTTTAAAAAATGGCCCGTAAATCAATGAAACATCCTGTGATTGTGTGTTTTGGGGAAGGTGTGTTGTACATTTGATATGGGTTGGTTTACTGTAGAGGATACTAATATCTAAATTAACATCTGAGATGCCCAAAGACAGTCATGATACATTGTTCAAAGTTCCTGTTTTTTGCAAAGAGTTTTGTTTTTTTGCAAAGTATCATCAAGTATCATAATGATGCACATGTACTATATGTGTGTTGGTGAACAACATGAAGGGAGTGTGTGTATGTATATACATATATATATATATATATATATATATATATATACCGATCAGGCATAACATAATGACCACCTTCCTAATATTGTGTTGGTCTCCCATTTGCTGCCAAAACAGCCCTGACCCGTCGAGGCATGGACTCCACTAGACCTCTGAAGGTGTGCTGTGATATCTGACACCAAGATGTTAGCAGCAGATCCTAGTGTTGTAGTACTCGAGACCGGTCTTAAGACCATTTTTTGAAGGTCTTGGTCTTGTCTTTGTCTCGGCCGCATTTGGTCTTGGTCTTAGACTAAAAGGACTTGGGATTTTATTTCAAGACCAGTCAAGACCACAACTGCGGGGATATCACTAAATTGCCGTTGCTTGTCTTATTTCTTTGTTAACATCATTAATTTGATTGGATGTAAAACCTCCTGCTTCAAATGCAATCAATAACTTATTTCTAATTTCATTTATTTTGTTACTGTTGTGCCGTTTTTTTTTTTTTTTTTTTTTTTTTTTACAAATGTTCAATAAACAAAATTTTATTTTTAAAACATTAATCTCAACATTATTTATGCAATTGTATTTGTACCAATTCAGATGCAACTTCTGTTCCACCTCTGCAGTGTAAAGATGAACTTTGTTGTTGGTGATTTCAATTGATTGGTAACAGCTCTATATAGTGTCTTATTATTGTAATTATTGATTAAAAATAAGACATTTCTCAGACAGTAAATGTGGATCTTTCAGATGAATTTGAGGAGTGCTAGTCTGGTCTTGGTCTTGACTTGGTCTCGACTTGCCTTGGTCTTGGTCTTGTCTTGGTCACAGCACACACTGGTCTTGGTCTCGACCTGGTCTTGGTTTAGGTGGTCTTGACTACAACACTAGCAGATCCTTTAAGTCCTGTAAGTTGCGAGGTGGGGCCTCCATGGATCGGACTTGTTTGTTCAGCACATCCCACAGATGCTCGATTGGATTGTGATCTGGGGAATTTGGAGGCCAAGTCAACACCTCAAACTCATTGTGCTCCTCAAATCATTCCTGAACCATTTTGCTTTGTGGCAGGGCGCATTATCCTGCTGAAAGAGGCCACAGCCACCAGGGAATACCGTTTCCATGAAAGGGTGTGCATGGCCTTCAACAATGCTTAAGTAGGTGGTACGTGTCAAAGTAACATCCACATGGATGGCAGGAACCAAGGTTTCCCAGCAGAACATGGCCCAAAGCATCACACTGCCTCCGCCAGCTTGCCTTCTTAGTGTATCCTGGTGCCATGTGTTCCCCAGGTAAGCGACTTACAAGCACCCGGCCATCCACGTGATTCACGTGATTCAACGTGATTCATCAGACCAGGCCACCTTCTTCCATTGTTCCGTGGTCCAGTTCTGATGCTCACGTGCCCACTGTTGGTGCTTTCGGCGGTGGACATGGGTCAGCATGGGCACCCTGACTGGTCTGCGGCTATGCAGCCCCATAAGCAACAAACTGTGATGCACTGTGTATTCTGACACCTTTCTATCAGAACCAGCATTAACTTCTTGAGCAATTTGAGCTACAGTAGCTCATCTGTTGGATCAGACCACACGGGCCAGCCTTCAATGAGCCATGACCCTGTCGCCGGTTCACCACTGTTCCTTCCTTGGACCACTTTTGATAGATACTGACCTCTGCAGACCGGGAACACCCCACAAGAGCTGCAGTTTTGTAGATGCTCTGACCCAGTCGTCTAACCATCACAATTTGGCCCTTGTCAGACTCGCTTAAATCCTTACTCTTGCCCGTTTTTCCTGTTTCTAACAAATCAACTTTGAGGACAAAATGTTCACTTGCACGTGCCATGATGAAGAGATAATCAGTGTTATTCACGTCACCTGTCAGTGGTCATAATGTTATGCCTGATCGGTGTATATCTATACATTATGAGGGCAGTTGCCATGATAGCCAATAGACATCAGAGCAGCTCGCAGCTCACTCCAGCTGGAACAGCTTGAGTTGCTAATATAACAACAATAGAAGTCAATGGGAAGTTTCCACCATAATTTAAAAATGTCTATGTGCAAATGAGCACTTTAGAGTAATGCAAGGTTTAATGGTGCAAAGGTGAAGGTGTTTCCTGCTAGCATCCTTCCCACATGCTCATAACAATTTTTTTTTTGGCAGATGTGCTGATCCGGTTAGTCATTTTCTTTCATAATTTTATGGTGATTCAAGATGTGTCCACAGGTGCACTCTGCCTCTCTTATACTCTTTCCTTCCGTTATAATCAGATTGTCTATAAAACATGATACTCTTTTTTTCCCACTAATTATAGGCACATGCCACTGAAAACCTTGATTGAGCATATTGGTCCAGTGCGTGCATATTTAACTACTTTGAGGTCAATTGCACATAAGATTTCATCACACAGAGAGATTGTAAGCACACATGACTATATTGAGACACATACCATCCAATCCCCAAATTGCAATCAGCAGAAAAATGTCTTTGATGTCAATCAGTAGAGTGCAATTTCCTCTTTGTTAACAAAATTAATTGTGCTACATGTATTCACACAAGCACACACTCACACAAGCACACACTTGCACATTTGTGTGTTATGTGATCCTGGAGGGTTTCATCTCTGTTGTTGGAGGTTTCCCTCATGCTGCTCTTATCCCCAGAGGAAAACTCCCATCACACACTTCAGCCTGCAGCCTAAACTATGAGCAAAACCGTGGCAAGATAACTTACACAATTAGGTGTGTGTGTGTGTGTGTGTGTGTGTGTGTGTGTGTGTGTGTGTGTGTGTGTGTGTGTGTGAAAACTAGTTTGTGGCTATAAGTTAGCCAAGATGTCAGGTTTCGTGTAGTTCAGGTTTGCACAGATGTTGCTATGGCAGTGAGCCAGTTGTGTGATGTCATGAGAGAGGCCCCCACACCTCCTCTAGAAAGATAAAACAGAGATTAAGAGGAAATGGAGGTTAAGGGCAAAAAAGGAGAAAATAGTTGATAACAGACATAAATTGAACATAAAATATTGTTGAGTTATTTAGTTATAATATATATTATATGTGTATTGTTATATTATAAATGTTATACATATATTTGCTTTTTTTGCATTTGCTACGATGTTCTGACTTGTTCAGGGTGGATTTTAGTCTGTTGCTAGTATAGGCTGCCACCTAATAGTCGACTAATCTTTACCAAGTAACCAGTAAACCAAACGTTCGCTTATCATCTATCGACCTCAACTATAGCTTATCACTTGAAACATGTAAGTAGTAACAACTTTACATGACTGCTCGCTCTAACACTAACTAGATGAATGTGCGTTATTATTAGGCACGCGCGTATCCAAGTGTTCATGCGGAGTGTAAAAGCTGAAGTATAGTGCATTTACTGCAAGACATGGAGCGGAGGCGTCAACACGATTACTTACATTTTTTCTGATAACAGTGGAAACAACTTAAAATACTTCTTCATTTTTGGTCATACAGATAAGAGTAATACATCATTCGAAAAGGGTCTACTTTTATTTGTGTGAACTCACAATAACAAGAAAACATTGTGCCTTTGTAAAATAAAGAAAACAAACAGTGTGCACTTTCTGATGTCTCAGTATTCCTGAAATGAAAGCTCTAGCGTAAGTTCTGCCGGGAAGACTCAAATGTTACGTCACTTATTAGTTTAGATCTAACCAATCATTATCTAACACTTGGAGTATAAAAGATCAGTACTTACACATGTCTGAGTTCGCAGATGCTGACGCCAACATTCATCTCCCCGCGTGGGACATACACTATATTGCCAAACGTATTGGGACACCCCTCCAAATCTTTGAATTCAGGTGTTCCAATCACTTCCATGGCCACAGGTGTATAAAATCAAGCACCTAGGCATGCAGACTGCTTCTACAAACATTTGTGAAAGAATGGGTCGCTCTCAGGAGCTCAGTGAATTCAAGCGTGGTACCGTGATAGGTTGCCACCTGTGCAATAAGTCCATTCGTGAAATTTCCTCACTACTAAATATTCCACGGTCAACTGTTAGTGGTATCATAACAAAGTGGAAGCAATTGGGAACAACAGCAACTCAGCCATGAAGTGGTAGGCCACGTAAAATCACAGAGCGGGGACAGCGCGTGCTGATGCACACAGTGCGCAGAAGTCACCAACTTTCTGCAGAGTCAATAGCTACAGACCTCCAAACTTCATGTGGCCTTCAGATTAGCTCAAGAACAGTGCGTAGAGAGCTTCATGGAATGGGTTTCCATGGCTGAGCAGCTGCATCCAAGCCTTACATCACCAAGTGCAATGCAAAGCGTTGGATGCAGTGGTGTAAAGCACGCCGCCACTGGACTCTAGAGCAGTGGAGACGTGTTCTCTGGAGTGACGAATCACGCTTCTCTGTCTGGCAGTCCCATGGACAAGTCTGGGTTTGGTGGTTGCCAGGAGAACGGTACTTGCCTGACTGCATTGTGCCAAGTGTAAAGTTTGGTGGAGGGGGGATTATGGTGTGGGGTTGTTTTTCAGGGGTAGGGCTTGGCCCCTTAGTTCCAGTGAAAGGAACTCTTAATGCTTCAGCATACCAAGACATTT
Organism: Mylopharyngodon piceus; assembly: GCA_039654765.1. NCBI lineage: Eukaryota > Metazoa > Chordata > Actinopteri > Cypriniformes > Xenocyprididae > Mylopharyngodon > Mylopharyngodon piceus. The sequence goes on along the minus strand of CM077453.1, from coordinate 21,785,853 downwards.
TGGACAATTTCATGCTCCCAACTTTGTGGGAACAGTTTGGGGATGGCCCTTTCCTGTTCCAACATGACTGCGCACCAGTGCACAAAGCAAGGTCCATAAAGACATGGATGAGCGAGTTTGGTGTGGAGGAACTTGACTGGCTTGAACTTGAGTCCTGACCTCAACCTGGTAGAACACCTCTGGGTTGAATTAGAGCAGAGACAGCGAGCCAGGCCTTCTCACCAACATCACTGCCTGACCTCACAAATTCTAGAAGAATGGTCAAAAATTCCCATAAACACACTCCTAAACCTTGTGGAAAGCCTTCCCAGAAGAGTTGAGGCTGTTATAGCTGCAAAGGGTGGGCCAACTCCATATTAAACCCTATGGATTAAGAATGGGATGTCATTAAAGTTCATGTGCACGTAAAGCCAGGCGTCCCAAAACTTTTGGCAATATAGTGTAGCACGTTTAAAATTTAGGCCGACTTTATCGTAATTTATTAAATTACTGATATGTTTTAACCTAAAACTTAAGCTCCACTGAACCACGGCAAGCATGCAGGTCCTCTCTTCGCGGACTTCTATTGTTTTCATTTCAGCAATATCATCAAAGGGCCTACATCATAAAAGACACGGCTGCAATCTTCACCATTCTCGCGTCATCACTACATCAGCTTTCATCTCAGTGATAAGTATTTTCATCGTTTTATGCACTTTAATGTCGATTGGGTGTAGAATCGTACTCTTTTGCTCTTTTTCTTTTCACGTACATAATAAGCAGAGCTGTATATAGTGCAGTCGCACGCATTTGTTTGAGACAGAGCGATCGTTGTTCAACGAGTGCGCTTGACGTGCTTGTTCGCATTGTAACATATAGCACGTCGTTAATGATCCACATGACACAGGTTACTGTTAACGTTCATTTTCGTTTTAGAAGCACAAAGCAGAACAAAATGGCACAGCATATTTGCCTCTATCAATCTCCCCTCGAATGCAAGGTTTGTGAAAACCCCTAATATGGCATATATCGCAGTAGGAGTAAAATCATGTAAGGTTAATCGGGGGCTGCATGATTAACCGATGTTAAGCTAGAATCACGAATTGGCTCAGCCTTATGAAATCGCTAAGTTCAATTAAATATGCTTAATATGGCTCAGCATATGGTACAGCACTGACATCAGTGCATCGATCTGTCGCATTAAATACTGCTCGATTCATCTTTGCAAGCGCTGTGAGTTTGTCACTTATAACGTGCATTTGAAAGTAAAACACGTCCCATCTTTTCAAGCTTAGAAGTGTTTACGGGCCTGTTGTCCAGCAGTAGTGAATGCTTTGCTCTATCTTACAGGGCATCCAGTGTTGAGAACTTCTTTTTGTGATCTGACGTGGCTTCTTATCATGTACATTATATGTATCGTTCTGTGCGGTCATAAAGGCTCGATGATGCATATTGCATTTTACTAATGCTTTATTCTCGTATAAATACCCGTATGTCTGGAGGAGCACAAATAGACTGTATAGTAGTAATGAATGAATCTGATATGTGTATTCTCGCTAAAGCTTACAACACCATATTTCGGGTATATCAACGGTTCATACACTACAAGGTTCGCCTTGTTATTTGACAGCAGGCCTAACGTGGTCTTTGTCGCCAATCAACGCTTTCGTGTCTATGTGGCCTAACGTGGCCTTTGTCGCCGATCAAGCTTTTCATTGTCATTGTTTATCACATCTTGTCATTTGTTTATCACACAGCCTATCGGGTCCATCAGGTAAGACTGACTATTTTTGTTTTATGTAACCCGGCCTATCTTGGCCTTTCACGTAACATGACCTACGTGGTCTTTCTGTGTTAATCAGTCTTATGTGGCCTCTCATGCCATAGCTTATACAGTCATATGTTCATAACTATTTACTATGTATGCATTCATTTGTCACAAAATTGAATACTATGTAATTTTCATGCAAATACTGGTGGTGGTGTTATGTTTTTTCTCAAATATTACTACTCATCGATCTTTTAGTTAGTCTCTGTGGCCTTACATGGCCTTTGTCTCTGTGGCCTAACATGGCCTTTGTCTCTATGTGGCCTAACGTGGCCTTTGTCTCTATGTGGCCTGATGTGGCCTTTGTCTCTGTGGCCTAACGTGGCCTTTGTCTCTATGTGGCCTGATGTGGCCTTTGTCTCTGTGGCCTAATGTGGCCTTCGTCTCCTATGTGGCCTAACAAGGCCTTGTCTCTATGTGGCCTAACGTGGCTTTGTCTTCATGTCGCGATCAAGGCTTTCATGTCTATGTGGCCTAACATGGCTTTGTCGCCGATCAAGGCTTTCGTGTCTGCGTGGCCTAACGTGGCTATGTCTTCATGTTGCCGATCAAGGCTTTCGTGTCTGTGTGGCCTAACGTGGCTTTGTCTTCATGTTGCCGATCAAGGCTTTCATGTCTATGTGGCCTAACGTGGCTTTGTCGCCGATCAAGGCTTTCGTGTCTGTGTGGCCTAACGTGGCTTTGTCTTCATGTCGCCGATCAAGGCTCTCGTCTTTATGTGGCGTATCGTGGCCTTCTCTTTTTTCTTGCTTTTCTCTCATCATGTCTTCTGTTGCGTTCTTACTGCTTTCGCCATTTTCTCACACCATGGCGAAGTGGCCCTCTTCCACTGATAAGCATTATGGTCTCCGAGTCCTTTTTATGTTTATAAAAATTTTATTTATCTCTGTTTCAGGAACCGCAAGATTCACTACTGGTGGGTATATATATCCTCGTACAGTTCTTGGGGGGGTAGGCTCCGTCCCTGCGGGATAATTCTCCTTCACCATTTTTGGGGGTCGGCTATGCCCCTGCCTTCATCTTCAGGCAGGAAATGCAGAGTCCGCAACCCTCAGGATGTGAGCTACGGATGGGGCCTACGCCAAAGAACTTTATCTTACCATATTTTGCTTGCTGATTGTTAATAAATATCATTGTTACGTTATCTTGCCTCCCGAGTCTTTCTGGAAGATCTGGAGCGCATCACAAAAATGAAGCGAAACTTAGCATATAGGCTACTTGCCTCACAGACATGAGAAATGTATCTAGGCTATAGAAAGCTTGAAATGTCTACTTTTAAACAAACCAGTTCAAATCGAAAAGAAATACATCTCTTGTTGCTAGGGTGTTCTGACTGTTTTTAAGGTGTTGCTATGCGGATGCTAGGGTGTTCTGAGTCTTTTTAAAATATTCTTAGAAAACTTATGTCATATATTATATTGATGTATCTTAGTGGTTGTGTATATTAATTTAAAGACATTTCCTTGAGGAAGAAAAAGTTAATATTGATCAGGATTATACAACAGGCTTTGTAGTGTTTCCATAATCTCAAACATGCCTGAAGGGCTCAACTGGGCCCTTACAGACTTCCAGGAGGGTAATTTGTAGTGGAATTGTAATACTAGTATGCGGTTAGTGTGCTTTTGAGTGTGCATTTCCTATAATTAGGGTGTACGAACTGTGTAATAGAAGAGTATTGGAGCGTACTGGGTGTGTACTTTGAGTGTAATGGTTCTCCTCCTAAAGGAAGTCAAGGGTTGAGTTATGAGCATGGGAAAAAGAGATGAACGACACTTGAGCGGGAGAAACAAGGGTTCTTCCCATTCTCAATATATCTGGTTTACAAATAATACAATACTTGACTGGAATCTATTTACATTAAAGTACAGTGAGTGAAACGAAGGTCTCTGCACAGATTTGTCTTATGTGATCTTTATTTTTACTTCATTGCACATTATTTTGATTCCAATTGATATCTTTTTTGAAGGAATGTTTGTATTTCAATACTTCTTTTTAGTTAATGAACTTTGAAACTTTTCTGGTTTACGTCACTTCTGTAAATCACACTAAATTACCTAAGTATATAACATGTGATATATAGATAAATCATAAGAGAACAGGAGATGTAATTTGGAAACAACACACAAATCTGACCCATTTACTATTTAATATCAATTTACTCTCTCAATACTATTCTGTTCATTCCAGCTCTGCTCATTTCTCTCTCATACACACACATTTTTTTGTGTTCTTTCTGGACTTGTGCCAAACATAAATTGGTCCCTTATGCACAGGGTAGGGGGCAGACTTGGAAGAGATGGTAGCTCATGTTATGTGTGCGTGGAAAAACAGACACACGTGGTGTTGTGTGTTGACAGCCCTGTTCATTTTTGACTGGCTCTGTGTGTGGTCATAAGCAAATGCAGAGCTCTGTAATGTATGAGTGCAGAATTTTCTTAATCAGTATTTTTCATTTTGTTTTCCAGTTAAAACATCGAAACAACTCTAAAACAGCATCAGTTTACTTGAGAAGCAAGATTGCACAAGATGGTTCTTGTTTCCTTCGCATTATTTTATATGAGATCATTAACACATCATCAGCACCATCATCGTCACCATTCCATCTAATAAGTCACTTTTGTCAGGTTATTTCCATACACACACACACACACACACACACACACACACACACACAAAGGTTAGTCAGGAGGAAAACAGCAGAGGGTTAGCAGGTGTGTTGGGGCTTGTCTATGGGGCCCCATTTTCTGACCTCCTGTTACAAATTACCATACAGGTGAGGGGTCAAATACAACAGAAAAGAATTCAGATTAGTGTGTGTGTGTGTGTGTGTGTGTGTGTGTGTGTGTGTGTGTGTGTGTTGGGGATGTTGTGATGAGCCCATAAGCTGCAGGCATTGTGCCGTACACCAAACTTAAAACTGTGACAGAGTCGAGGCCAATCTGCCCCCCAGCTCTCCGCCTCACTGAAAACTTTCATTAACCTGCGTCAAAAAATGAAGTAGGGGGGAGAGTACAGGTCATAGCGTGTCTGTCCCACAACCTATAGCGGATTCCGTTCTCACTCTGAGAATTGGGGTCAATGAAGAAAAAAACAGTGTCAGTTCTCATTGTTTAGACACTGTGTTAGGGAGACAATCGTCTATTCATATGACCTCTGTCTTCTAGAAAAATTGCCTTAGACTAAGTGGAAAACTTGAGCTACTTGTTTGCAACTTCATGGGAGGACAGAGAGGAAATGAGAGTAAAGAAGTGATAAATTGCAATAAGTTAAAATATTTCATCATGAGAGTGATTTATTGAATTAAAGTGAGCTGTGATACACTTTCCCACACTCTCGCGCATATCTATACAACCAACAAAAACAGCACAGCTTACACACACAGAGCTATGAAAAACTATGTACTCCCCAACATTTCACCAATGTTAATAGATTAAAAAAAGCCATATAATTCAGCAGGTTTCACTTGGAATCAACATTCTGTAATGATTCTTATAGCATAAATAAACAGAAAAGTCCTTTTTTTTTTCCTGTGGAGAAAGTTAGTAAACCCCTAATGCCTAAAATTATTATGACAATTAGTTGTCGTGTGGCTTTATAACATGCACACCACAGGCAGTATTGCCAAATCTGTGGTTTTCCCACAGAATTGGGCTACTTTTACACTTTTTTACACTTTTACTACTTTTTCATGTCTGTGGGTTGAAGTGACCCCAAATAACATGATATTTAGCCCCTGGAATGTGACCTTTACCTGGGGAGCCCCGCCAAAAACGCGTATTTTACCCCCCAAAACACGATTTTTACTGTAGGACCCCCCGTGAAACACAATTGGGCTAGTTTTGAGTAGCAATTGGGCGGGTTTTGTTGTGAAAACCTGGCAACCCTGACCATAGGAGATTCGAGGGAACAATCTTCAATAGAAGCAAGAGAAAAAACAAAGCTACTACACTTAAACATTGATGAGACCGAACAATGAACTGAATTCAATTCAATTCAAACTTCAATTCAATTCAAAATTGTCTTTAAACAAAGGCTCAACAAACAATATTAAAAAACCACAACATATCAAAAACATAACATCAGTTTAAAAACCTACTAAATTAAGACCTACACAATTCTTATGAAAAACATAAGATTCATCTTAAAATCCCATTTAGAACACCAATAGCAGTTGAAATAAAAGTCTTCTTATATTTGGCCTTTTTCAACAAAGATACTTTGTACCGTCTGCCAAATAGGAGTAACTGAAATGCACTATACATAGGATGGGAAGAATCTGTCACAATAACACTTTCCTTTTTACTGCCACCATGTAGAGATCTGTAAGTGATCCTTATTTCTCCCCAATTATTTTACTAGCCAAATTTATAATCCTTAAGAGTCTGTTTTTACTTTTAGCAGAGAGAGAGTTGAACCAAGATACAATGTTAAAAGTGAACATAGATTCAATAAGTGATTTATATACTACTATCAGAATGTCCTTTTCAATATCAAAACTCCTCAGTTTCCTCAATAAGCCTAGATGTTGGTAAGCCTCCTTAAAAACATTGACTACAGGTCTATCAAATATAAACTTGTGGTCAAATTTCTATACCTAGATATTTAATAATAATAATAATAAACTTTATTTTCTATAGCACCTTTAAAAGTTACATCTCAAAGCACTTCACAAAAATAAGAAGAAAAAATAAGAAATACAATAAAATAAAAGAATGCATTCATAAAAGTGAAGCGCATTCATATATACAATACAAATATAAAACATGTTATCAAAACAATTCTATAAGTAAATAATTAGAAGTAATCAAATAAAAGCTACCCTAAAAAAGTACATTTTAAGAGATTCTGCTTGCCTCAGAGGCCAGAGAGTTCCATAGACTTGGAGCAATTGAGGAAAAGGCCCTATCACCCTTAGATCTTAGACGAGTTGACAGGACAGTTAAAAGACCAGCTACAGAGGAGCAGAGATCACGCCTTGGGATGTAGGGGGTTAAGAGTTCTGACAAATATTGAGGACCCAGACCATGCAAAGCCTTATAAGTGAGCATGAGAATTTTAAAATCAACATGAAACCTGACAGGGGGCCAGTGTAAGGACTCCAAGATAGGAGTGATGTGATCCCTTGTCCTGGACCTATGATTCTGGTGGCTAAATTTTGAACAAACTGTTACTTGTGTAGAGTAGCTTTTGAGACTCCGGCCAGAAGAGCATTGCAATAATCAATACGAGAAAATACTAAGATGTTAATTAACTTTTCAGCCACTGGAAATGGCAGCATAGGACGTAGTCTGGCAATGTTTCTTTGACAGTGTTCTGGACATGAGGATCAAAAGTTAAATTAGCATCAAATATCACCCCAAAATTTTTAATCTGTGAAAATCTAAAATAGAGCCATCCACATTTAAAGTTAAAGACCCAGCTTTACGTAGCTGGTGGGGTGAGCCAATGACTATAACCTCAGTCTTGTCACTATTTAGACAAAGGAAATTTTGAGACATCCATTTTTTTTTATTTATTTTTTTTTATTATTGCAGAAACACATTAAGACAGAAAGACAACAGCCACATTATCATCAGGTTTCGAATGTATGTAAATATCGGTGTCATCTGCATAAAAATGAAAGTTAAGACCAAGTGATCTTAAAAGTTGACCAAGTGGAAAAATGTAGATGCAAAATAGTAAAGGGCCCAAAATAGATCCCTGATGAACACCAGATTTCACCACACCAACCTCAGACCTGCAACCACCCATAGCGATAAACTGCTTTCGATCAGAGAGGTAGGACTTATCAGTATCAGAAACACCAAAGACAGTCTCTAAGCGGTTGATTAAAAGAGAGTGATCTACAGTGTCAAAAGCGGCACTGAGATCAAGAAGGATCAAAACTGAAAGACAGCCAGAGTCCAAAGCAATTAATAGATAATTTGTGACCTTGACTAATGCAGTTTCAGCGCTGTGGAATTTACGGAAGCCAGATTGAAGGGGCTCAAACAATTTGTTTGCAATAAGGTGAGAGTGCAATTGAGAAGCAACAATTCACTCTAAAAGTTTAGCAAGGAAGGGAAGATTAAAAATGGGACGGAAATTATTAAGATTATCAAAGTCCGAGTTAGCTTTTTTAAGGTACAGGGGTTACAGCAGCAATTTTAAATGCTGCTGGAACAACACCAGTGCACAGGGAGTCATTTATAATATTCAAAACAACAGGACATAGAGAAGCAAAACATGACTGAAACAGACAAGTCGGTATAGGAAGTGGCAGCTTTCATTTGTGAAACCTCATTGCTGAGAGAATGACAGTCCAGTGTAGAGATATTTGAGAGAGAGGTACCAGAAAAAAAAGTATTTAAAGTATTAAAAGATGAAGGAGTAGTAGTGATAATGCATTCACGAATACACTCAATCTTCAAGCTTAAAAAAACAAGAAATCTATTACAAAGGTAAGTTGAAGCAGGGACAATTGTCTAGGATTTCTTTGATTATTTACAATTATCTGTGAAAAATAATCAGACCTGGCTGATACACTCTCAGATTTATATTCTAGTAAGCGGTCTTTCCAGGCCCAGTGATGAACAGTGAGGCCAGACGTGCGCCACCTACGCTCCATTTTACGACAAGATGTCATAAAATGCATGCAGGTCTTGAAGCAGATCCATATTAAAAAAGATAGCCAGATGATCAGACAGCCCTAAATCAGAATTCAGACACAAATGAACCATTAGAAATCACAAGGTCTATGGTGTGGCCTTTGTTATGTGTAGGACAATCCACAACTTGGTTTGAATCAAAGCACTCTAATACAGACAAAAAGTCTTTTGTTATTGTAGTCTTTTTTGTCCATATGGTTATTAAAATCATCCAGGATAAAAGTTCTCTCAAATTTGAGGCACAACAGAGACAGCATATCTGCAAATTCTGATAAAATGCTTTCAACAGACGCAAGGGCTCAGATAAAACCGGAGGGAACTTTTAGCAACTGACAAGTTGCTAAAATTAACCCCAGTAGGTCTACAGGTTTGCACAAGAATGTAGCACAGCCTTTGAGGTTTGCACAAGAATGTAGCACAAGCGACGGCATCAGATGATAGGCATGTAAAACTGCGTCTTAAAGAGCGATGTATGTAGTGCATAGGACGCAATATTCCAACATGTCTGCACAGTGCATATGTGTCCTTCACCAGATTTAAGTTTCCCCTTTAGGTTCAACAGTTGGTGGGTGGTGTACCTTAAAGCCATGCAGGAGGTATCCACAGCAACCTCGCACTGGTAGTGTAAGTCCTGGACAAGGCAACAGGAGAGTTGATTCCAGCAAATGACGCTCAAAGATAAAAGCAATAATCCAACTGGTGAAGCGTGATTCTGCATCACAGTTAAATAACATAAACTTGTCTTCACACGCTCCAAAACCCTCACGGCAACTAAAAGTAATCAACTACCTGCCTTGAGCGCACACACGGCATCCGGTGTGTGAGGACTGAATGCACTCTGATGCCGGAAGTGATCGCTCGCACTCATTGACATATACACGCGAGAGATCACTTCAGTCATCAGAGCGCGTTTTTAGACCTCACCAACCGGATGCTCAAGGCAGTTGGACATATTGGTGTATTAGAGGTAAAAAATGATATAAATACTGTTTGGTTTCTCGCACAAACCAATCGTTTTGTGTCTTAGGACATCAATATGTCGTCACGAGCCGCAGGGTTTAATTTGGATTTGTCTGTGCATGTTTTTTTGACTCTTATAGATGGAGTTCCCATTGACATGCATTATACGACTGACAGACCGCAACGGTTGGAGTTAAAAATCATCATTTGTGTTCTACTGAAGAAACAAAGTCACCTACATCTTGGATGCCCTGGGGGTAAGCAGATAAACATCAAATTTTCATTTTTGGGTGAACTATCCCTTTAAAACAATATTCAAGCTATTAAAAATCCACCTCGACACTGTACATCAAATAACCTAGAAGTGGTGAAGGCTTTAGACCACTGATATGAACAATTATGTTTAAAAAGATTTTTAAAAGGTTAACTTTCGCACTTTTATTCACTTTTATGTACACATGAACATCAAAACAAACATAAATACATCAGAGTCACATACATAAATCCATCACAGCATACTCTAATCACCTCTCTAGACAAAACAAACTGATTCTGACTCTCTTTCTCTCTCTCTCTCTCTCTCTCTCTCTCTCTCTCTCTCTCTCTCTCTCTCTCTCTCTCTCTCTCTCTCTCTCTCTCTCTCTCTCTCTCTCTCTCTCTCTCTCTTTCTCTCTCTCTCTCTCTCTCTCTCTCTCTCTCTCTCTGCTACATACTCACACTGTAACTCACTCATGCTGTTACTTCAATCAATTCCCCCATCCTGCTATTGTTCCCACAATGCCAAGAGGTGGGGTTCTGTCCTGTTTTCAGCACACTGACCCCTCAACTCTATTTCTTTGTGGCCCATTATGAGAATGTGCCCAAGTCACAAAGTGTGTCTGTGTTTATGGGATTCTTCAAGCAGTTTATTTTAAGGAAAGTTTTGTCATCATTTACTCACCCTCCGTTCATTTCAAACCTGTATGACTTTCTTTCTTCTGCGGAACACATAAGAAGATATTTTGAAGAATGTAGGTAACCAAACAGTTTTGGTGACCTTTGACATTAATTGTATGGATGAAAAAACATAGAGAAATTTCTCAAAATATCTTCTTTTTTGTTCTGCAGAAGAAAGAAGGACATGATGGTTTGGAATGACGTGATGGTGAGAAAATGACTGATTTGTGAACAATAGTTGTGTTAGTAAGGACACTATTAGTTAGGGTGAGATCACTTTGGCTGATAAATTTAGCTAACGACTCATGGACAGATACAAACAATCCATCATTGTTCTTGTTTAAATATGTCAGTCTTCTATTGTTTATTGTCCCATATCTTGTCTCAAATGAGCCCTAAAACCACTAGATCTTCTGACTGATGCTGACAAAATATCTGTGCGTGAGTGTGTGTTTGTGTGGTTACGGTATGAGCGGAAAGGCACCGTGGTCAGGGAGGGGAGTGGTTGACCTTGTCCAGCAGACTCCCCCTCCCTGTCTGTCTCTCTCCTGCTCTTTCTTTCAGATGGAAGATGTATGATGCCTAATCAGCAACAGACAGAACTAGCACAGGAAACACCTTCCATCTTAAGATGCAGGAAAATAACATCTCAGAGAGATAGAGGAAGAGATATCCTGTAATCATCTGCACATCTGCCTCTCTTCTAGGTTCTAATAGAAACCTATCATGAAGGTCATAGTGCAGTCAAAACACATGTGCCTGTATGAGCAAATGGGATCATAAAAGAAGAAGCACATATACTCTTAAAGGGTTAGTTCACCAAAAAATGAAAATTCTGTCATTAATCACTCACCCTCATGTCATTCCAAACCTGTAAGACCTTCGTTCATCTTCGGAACACAAATCAAGATATTTTTGATGAAATCTGAGAAGTATCGGACTCGTCCATAGACAGCAATATAACCAACACTTTCAAGGTCCAGAAAGGTACTAAAGAAATCGTTAAAACCGTCAACGTGACTACAGTGGTTCAACCTTAATTTTATGAAGTGAAGAGAATACTTTTTGTGCCCAAAAACAAAACGACATAATGACTTTATTCAACAATTTCTTCTATTCTGTGTCATTCTCATACGTTTATGACCAGCGCTTCCAGGTTCTATGTCAGAACGGCGACTCATTATTGGCTGGCTCCTGCGTCAACATCACATGCATGTGTCGTGCTGCTCACGTGATCAGCTTTGGCCAATACTGAGCCGGCATTCGGACGTAAACACGTATGCCTTCACTGTGCTTACTGCGTCAACTGCGTAAGGATAATGACAGGGAAGAGAAGAGATTATTGAATACAGTCGTTATTTTTGTTTTGTTTTGTGTGCATGATCCATTTAAATGTTAGTACATAGTAGTTTATCACAGCATGGTCAGATAAAGTCAAGAGAGGGATCCAAATACAGCAATCAATGTTTGTTAGGATAAAGAAAAAATCTACACTCACAAATACAGAGAAACACAGGCAACAATGACAAGAACGGACAAAGAACAGAACTAACCTGGGGATATAAATACACAGGATAAAATAAGGAACCAAACAAGACACAGGTGAAAATAATCAATAACGAGGGAAACCAAATCAGTGGAAACTAATAGAAACCTACTGAAACTAAATGAGGACACTATGAAACCATGGTAACAAATGATATGAGAACAAAACACAGGAACATAACTAAACACAGACTAAAGGTACGTTTACATGACAACGATGTACTAAATACAGAAATGGTTTTCCCTTTGTAACATTGTCAAAACATTCCACTTTAACACGGATCCGCGAAAACAACTAAAAGCGCTGTATTATTTAACCAGGCCAGTAGTTGGCAATGTCACTTTGTAAAGAAACACTATGCGCCTATAGACTGAAGACGTAATACGTGTGCGCATTACGTCATCGTTTTCACAAATTCGCGTTTTTGTAGTTTACAGTTATGATAATGGTATCATTTTCAAAAACTTGCCCTTTGAATCCTGTTTTCAAAAGTTTCAGTTTTTAGGCCGCCAAAACCGTTGTTGTGTAAATGAATGGCCAAAACACATAAAAAGTTTTCCGTTTTTAGTTGAAAACGGTGTTGTGTAAATGGTCGCTAAATGTGACATAGGTAAAGACACTAAATATAAAGTGGGACAAAAGTTTCTTTACCCTATTAATCAGGGTTCTTTTTTGGTACTACTTGGAAAGTTTATAAATACAAATAAAATAGAAATAGAATACAATATACTGTACAATTATCGAAAAGAGAATAGAATATTCTAAAACACACACACACACACACACACACACACAAATAACCTCTTTAATATCCCATTTCTCCAACAATGATATTAGATATTAAGCAGGTGTTTTTATACTTAAGTCTCTTGCTTCTAAGATTTTTTCCTGAGAAAGAGACCTCATAAATCTCACATATCATCTAGAGTTTCAGAAGAGATCCCAACGTCACACACTGTGTTCAGACCTGTACAAAACTCTGCAATCAAACATCTGAGATTTCAGTATGAACTTTTTTGTTTTCAGTTATCTGAACTATTTTATTTGCATTGATAAGCAGAAACATACCACACAAAGTTGATGTGTCAATGAAAGGGCAACCTCTGACTGCAAGGTGAAGAGCAAGGTGAAGCAGAAGCAAGGGTTGCAAGTTTCAGCAAGTTTGTTCTTGTTGTTTGCTGAGAGCTTCTTTAAGAGCTCTAGTCAGTTCTTCTTTCACTCACCTGTCACAAGGAATCTTTTGCATCCATCAGTAAAGTCTTTTTATCACATTCTTTGTTTCCTCCCCTCTGTCTTTTGATTTTTTTGGACCACCAGGCCTTGTCATGGTCCATTAAATGCTTACTTAGATTACAGGACATAAAGCATTGGGTAGCACACAAATCCACACAGACACAAACACACAAAGGATGGTCAATGGGAAATTATGTTGTTTGCTGACCCTTTATTAGAAGCCATGTTTGGGACTTTCCATTTACTTCACTTATTTTTTATCCCCTAAAACTACACCTAACCCTGAGAGAAAACATTTTATACATCTTTATTAAAACATTAACTACCATTATTAAAAAAAACAAACATTGGCTGCTCCCCACAAATGTAGATGATTTCAGGTTTTTCTGTCCAAAACATGACACACACACACACACACACACACACACACACACATAAAGTAGCATTCAAAAGTTTGGGGTCAGTAAGATTTTTCAGTAACACTTTAGGGTCCAATTCTCACTTTTAGCTTATTAGCATGCATATTACTAGGATATTGGCTGTTTATTAGTACTTATAAAGCACAGCTGCCTTACTAACTATTAATAAGCAGTAATTAGGAGTTTACTGAGGCAAAAGTCATAGTTAATAGTTAGTTAATAGTGAGAACTGGACCCTAATCTAAAATCATCTAATCTAAAGAAATTAATGCTTTTATTCAGGACACAATCAAAGGTGAAAGTAAAGACATTTATAACGTTACAAAAGATTTCTGTTTTAAATACATGCGAATCCTTTGAACTTTATATAAATCAAAAAAAGGTATCACAGTTTCCACAAAACTAATAATAAGCGCACCTATTTTAAACATTGATAATGATAATAAATGTTTCATGAGCATCAAATCATCATATTAGAATGATTTCTGAAGGATCATGTGACACTGAAGACTGGAGTAATGATGCTGAAAATTTGACATCATAGGAATAAACTACATTTTAAAATATTTTAAAATAGAAACAGTTATTTTAATTTGTAATAATATTTTGCAATATTACTGTTTTAACTGTATTTTTGATCAAATAAATGCAGCCTTGGTGAGTATAAGATATTTCTTTCAAAAACATTAAAAATTCCGAACCCAAAGTTTTGAATGGTACAGAAACTTAAACGCACTTAAAAATGTATGAATGTTTTCATTATATGATAAAATATAATGTTTTCAACCAAAACATTTCACAAAAAAGGGTTGAGTTTTTAAGTGTCCAAGTTTGGCCACTGTACACATTACTTAGTTAAACTCCTCACAGTCCCAGTGGAGAAATAATCTGTTTATAATTTTAAAAAAAGCATTACTGAGGTGTGTGTGTGTGTGTGTGTGTGTGTGTGTGTGTGTGTGTGTGTGTGTGTGTGTGTGTGTTGATAGGTGCAATGCAGCTGTCAGCATTTAGAAGATGAAGGTCAGCTGCTTTACTATTAGTGTGTGCATGGAGACCATCAGCGTTTTTGAGGACATTTCTTCAATTTGTTAAATCTGTCTAGTGACTCCACCCTCTAATGCTAATACTGACTGGCGGTTTACAAGTGCAATATGTCTAAAGAAAGTAGCCAGTGCAAATATTTTCCCACATTGACCAGTGGTGCTTGTTATTTGTGTGCGTACAAGAGACACGCATAGCTTTGACATTGGCTTTGAGCCCATGTGCCCTCGTTAAAGGGCAGTTTGTCAGTGCGCACCAGCAGCAGGCAGACGTAAACATGACAGTCTGTCTAAGGTGCTCTAAAATAGTAACCTCTGCCTGATTTAGAGCACCAAAGAGTCTAATAATGGCCTGTTACAGACCATAACTTGGCCTTCTGGAGTGTGTATGTGCCAGTGGTCCCAAAAATGATTTGGTCACTTAAGGTAATCTCAAAATATATGAATGTTATTGCTTTAAATAATAAAATATCAAACCATATCAAGTAGCTTTTTTGCACAATGTGACATATGAAGTCACACGAGATATAACATGACAATGTGATATGTCACAATTTTAACCCAGCCAGTTCAATCACAGGCATGGATTCATAGATTTAAACTTTTTTTTTTTTTTTTAATTTATGAATACGAATCACTTAAACTGAAATGTCCATTCCCTTGTTCCATTAAGATGTATACAAAATGTTTTAAGCTCTATTTTTTTACTCATTTTAATTTCTGAATTCATAATATGAATACTATGTAAGGATTATTCGGTAACACTTTAGTATAGGGAACACATATAAACTATTAACTATGACTTTTCCCTCAATACACTCCTAATTTACTGCTTATTAATAGTTAGTAAGCTAGTTGTTAAGTTTAGGTATTGGGTAGGATTAAGAATGTAGAATATGGTCATGCAGAATAATTAATATGTGCTTAATAAGTACTAATAAATAGCCAATATTCTAGTAATATGCATGCTAATAAGCAACTAGTTAAAAGACCCTAAAATAAAGTGTTACCGATTATTCAATTCAATTTGATGGAAATTTACTATACAATTAAGATTCATGAATATTATAAAAAAGCCTTACTTTTTTTGTGTGTGTGTGTGTGTGTGTGTGTGTGTGTATATGCGTTTCTCCCTTTTTCACATTCCCTTGCTTGGTATGATAATAGCCATAACCTTAGCCTTTAATGACTGCATGTGTGTCTACTTCAATCGTCTATAAATAATGAAGGTAATAATAGAATCAGCTGTTAAGAAGGAAATGCTGAAGAACTCTATTATCCCTTGTGAAAAGAAGTGTGCTTAATTGTATTGAATGTACACTTGTAGTATTTTTTAAACTGTACTTGCAGATAATATATTACTGAAATAAAAGGCAACTTAAGTGTACTTAGAGTGCACTTTCATGACTGTTTCTTAAAGGGATAGTTCACCCAAAAATGAAAATTCTGTCATCATTTACTCACCCTCAAGTTGTTCCGAACCTGTATAAATTTCTTTGTTCTGCTGAACACGAAGGAAGATATTTGGAAGAATGTTTGTAAGCAAGCAGATCTCGCCCCCCCATTGACTACCATAGTAGGGAAAAAAATACCTAGGATGGCTTGAGGGTGAGTACATCATGGGATCATTTTCATTTTTGGGTGAACTATCCCTTTAAGTCCTACTTAAGTGGGTCAAAAAAGCACTCTTGAGGTCAACTAATTGCATTTACTATAAATTTAAACTATAATAATTGTAACATGCAATTTACAGTGTCCAAAAACATTAAATCAAAGTCCCCCTAGTCAATAATTGTATCCCTTAAAACTCATCTTTGATCACCAAAATTACATATTTAAACGTTTGCCTCATTTAATATACACAAATCTATGAATATGCTAATTAGCCCTGCCTCCATTCACTCGCACAAGCTCAGAGATCCACTCAGTCAACTTACTGAGGTAAACGCTGCACAATGGTATCGCCTTTTACAACGTCGGACACATAATGGTAATTAATATGATTAGCGTTTTGCTTGACTATGTTATCAAACAGCTAATAATGTGTTGCTAATGTTACACTAAACCATGTTCCCGTTCACCATGTCAGAGTCAGACAGCTGTCTTCTAACAATCAGTATCCTTACAAACACTTTGAACAACTCAGAACGTCAGTGGAGAAAGGCATCATAACATCGTTATATGCATCATACACCTGCTATATTGCTAAATCTATCCGATTTTTCATATCAACATAAAAATATACCGGGATAACCTTCTTTTGAGACTTCCTTGCGCGGTCAGTTAATGATATGTTAAAGCCCGCCGGCACGTTGACGTGATTGGTTACAGGGTAGTTTGTGGCGTCAGAAACACCAGCGATTTCAAACCGCGGGTTTGAGACTGTCTTTTTTTTACTGCAGTTTTAAATAGAAAATACTCAGCAATGGTGTTGAATTATGAATTTGCACATGGTTTGTCTTAAAGCATGGTAAAAACACCAGATAGACATATATACAACATTTAAAACTTTACACTTAAGTATATTCTTTTAAAATATATTTTGTACTTGTTTTAAAAGTATTCCAAAGTGTATTACTTTTTCACAAGGAGTGTTATGGCTGTCAACTGCTAAAAAAAGAAGGAGAGAGCAAGATGAGGAATAGAAAGAAGAAGAGGAATTGAGAAGACTTGCAATTTGCTGAGAAGGAAAATAGCAGAGTGGAAGGAAAGTGATTTGTGCCAGTTCTTGATTGGTTCTGGCTGCAGTGCTTGATTAAAGGACTAGCATGAAGATAAGGAAGTTTAGAGTGAACATACACAAGCACGCGAACACATGAACACATAAACACAGCTACTGGATGTCAATGACTGAATGGTCTTACAAATTGTTTGTTGTGTTTTACTGACTGCCTACTGAGCAGTAAGAACTCCAGGACACACTCACACGTGCAAAGAGACGACGTACCACCAATAATTCACATGCTACCACGCGCCTGTTAACAATAAGAGCAGAAGCCATTGTACTCGACAACAGGATGATGATTGTGCCTCTCACAGGAGCAAAACAGACAGCCAGCTAACAATGCAGCCAGGAAGCTTTAACATTACATGCTCATTTATCATAGTACAGACAATCATTAATAAGATCGTATTCTCATGCAGCACTGAGATTAAATCTTAAATCTTAAAATTGATTAAAGAAATAGTTCATACAATAAATGGAAATTCTGTCATCATTTACTCACCCTTGTGTCATTTCAAACCTGTATGACTTTCTTTCTTCAGTTTTTGTTTTGTCTACAATGAAAGTCAATGGGGTCCAAAAAACAGAGACATTTTAAAAAATGAGAGCCATTAAATGATGAAAGAATTTTCATCACTTTAAATGAAACATAAATTAATTTAAGGGTAATTTTTTATATTTTTGTAAATGTGCTTGCAGATAATATAATATTACTGAAATAAAAGGCAACTTAAGTGTACTAGAGTACACTTTCATGACTGTGTTTCTTAACACACTTAAGTACACTTTTAAAAAGTGCATTTTGTAATGATGTCAAATTAAGTTAAAAATTTTAAAAAAAAACAGAGACATTTTTAAAAATGAGGGTCATTAAATGGTGAAAGAGTTTTCATTTTTGAGTAAACTATCACTTTAAATGAATTTTTTTTTTCATTTTTACCAGTTTACAAATACATTTGCTCATTATTCAACTGCCATCTTTTTAAAAAACTGTACTTGCAGATAATATAATATTACTGAAATAAAAAGCAACTTAAGTGTACTACTTTCATGACTGTTTTTTAACACACTTAAGTACACTTTTAAAAAGTGCATTTTGTAATGACACCATTAAATGTTTTACTTTAAAAAAACAAACATTTTTAAAAATGAGGGTGATTAAATGATAAAAGACTTTTCATTTTTGAGTAAACTGTCCCTTTGAATAAAACATACAGTAAATTAATTTAAAAGGGTAATTTTTACATTTTCTTTTCCAGGCTCAGAAATACATTTGATGATTTTTTCAACTGCCATCTTTCTGTCCATTCAGTCCTGATCATTTGGTCCATTTGGAGTGAGTTTGTCTGTCTTTAACATTCAGTGCGGTTTACAGCTACAGTAAAATATCTGGAATACAAACACAGCTATCTGGTGAAACAGGGTATGCAATGTTTAAAATCCACCTGTCACTCAAACTGTGACACCTCTGCCTCTCAGCGGGACGCCACTATGGGGGTCTGAAAAAGCACATACACACAAGCACAGAATTAGTTTAAAGTGGCTGCTCAATAACAACCACATTTGGGTCACTGTAAACCATATGGCAAAAGAGGTTTTGACAGAGTGTAAAAACAATCTTGGCCTGTAACAAAAACAGCACTTCAGGGGCTCATGAATAGCACACACATATATTTAGAAAATTTTCGGTGGGAACAGTCTAAAGTTATGAAGCACCTCTCTCTTCAGGGAAAACTTGTCTGGCAAGTCAGAAATCTAGTCTACAAATACAAGGGAATGTTCTTTTTTGTTTGTAAAAGGGCTGCAGCATTTATTCCCAGCATCCTGATGAATGCATGAGCATATAACTCATATATTTTGAGGTGGTGTTTGCGTAGTTTACCCATTACACTGAACTAATCGCTAAAGTGTCCTGACATTTTATGATTCATTTCTCACTTATTTCTCACATATTTCATTGTCACTGAGTCTTGAGAAACAAATATAGGAGGTTCTTCTTCATAATGCGGTGCCTTATGTGTGCTACATGTATGTGTGTTAAAGGGTTAGTTCACCCAAAAATGAAAATTCTGTCATTTATTACTCACCCTCATGTCGTTCTTCGGACCTTCGTTCATTTTCGTAACACAAATTAAGATATTTTTCATAAAATCCGATGGCTCAGTGAGGCCTGCATTGCCAGCAAGACAATTAACACTTTCAATGCCCAGAAAGCTACTAAAGACATATTTAAAACAGTTCATGTGACTACAGTGGTTCAACTTTAATGTTATAAAGCGTGAGAATACTTTTTGTGCGACAAAATAATGACTTTATGACAATATGATGGGCGATTTCAAAACACTGCTTCATGAAGCTTCGAAGCTTTATGAATCTTTTGTTTCGAATCAGTGGTTTGGAGCGTGTATCAAACTGCCAAAGTCACGCCCCCCAGTGGTGAACCGTTGAAATTTCGAAACACTTATGACGTAACGAATCCTCGTTTACTGAAATCACGTGACTTTGGCGCTCCGAACCACTGATTCGAAACAAAAGATTCATAAAACTTTGAAGCTTCATGAAGCAGTGTTTTGAAATCGCCCATCACTAGATATTGTTGAATAAAGTCGTTATTTTGGGGTTTTTTGGCGCAGAAAAAGTATTCTCGTCGCTTCGTAACATTAAGGCTGAACCACTGTAGTCACATGAACTGTTTTAAATACGTCTTTAGTAGCTTTCTGGGCATCTGAAAGTGTTAATTGTCTTGCTGGCAATGCAGACCTCACTGACATACAGCTACTGATGAAAGTACTGATTAAGGGGTGTCAGCTAAAAACAGAAAACTTTTTAAGTGTTTTGGCCATGCATTTACATGAAAACGCCGTTATTGGTATAATTAAAAATTTAATTTTTTTTAAAACAATACCGTTATGAATAATACAGCATTTTAGTCATTTTTATGGATCCGTATGAACGGGGATCGTTTTGACAATTTTGTCATCTGTACGCAAAAAAAAAAAACGCAAAGGAAAAACTTTTCCGTGTTTAGTACATTGTTGTCATGTATTAGCAAGACACTGTCACATTATTTGATAGATTTTTCTGTTTAGTGTGTAATGGAGAATATATTTTGAAATATATAATTAGTTGTATTGTTTGTTTTTGAATATTAGTCATTTTGTGAACTGTGCCATTTCATTACTGTTACATTATTTATTATCTAGAATAAAAATTAATTCTACTTAAATTTAGATTTTATTGAAATTAAAATACCATACTTTTGCTTTACTCAACTTTATGTTGTGATATTTCCTCCTTAAATTAAAATAGGCTAATTGAATTTAAATTAAAAAAAAATAAAAAATGATTGTTTAATCTTCCTGAAATCATAGAAATGTAGGTCTATATTATGTTTAAACTTATTAGCCTTGTCAAGCTCAAAAGTTCACCTGTTATTCTCCTATCACAAGTGGTCAGCTGAGGCGAATTTTGTTGTTTCCACCTGTGATTTGTGTTAGGATTTCACAGGACCATCCCCTCTTATTCCGTCACACCCTACATCACTTTCACGGGAACGTCTAATGCTGTGCCCAAATATGTGAGAAAGTGAGAATAAGATATGGATATATAGCATTTCCACTACAGGTGCGAGGTACACTCTTTTTTTCTTGAAAACACTATCCGCAGGATTTGTATTTAGCACTGACTGCTTGTGACTGGATCACCAAAATGCATCTTGATACCAGGTGGATGATCAATTTTTCACAGTTTGCAGCACAAAGCATATAAATATTTACTGTACGTAATGTAGTTTGGTATTTGCAGTAGTTAAGGTCATTGTTAGCCATTTTGGACCTTTTGACCTGCAGTGTTAATACATACTGAATACTGGGTTTGACACAACCAAAGATTTTGGGACAAAACTGTCATGGGTGATTTATTAGGCACACAAAATTACAAGCATATGACTTCCAAACTTACTGTGACAGGGTTGAAGTTCTGTAGAGCGTAGGTAATGGAGAAATATGATTTCTTGAAAATTTAGCAATAAATTATTTAAATGAAATGATTAAAAAAAAAATACAGAATTTTCCTAAGATTGTGTAACCATTTCCTGAGAGTGACACATTTGTGATTTAGTTTATGACACTGAACATTATAACCATTATAACAAGCAATAACTCTAACTCAACATGACGACCAGCTCTTTTGCTTTTGAAAACTGGTCTGAATTAGTTCTCTGTTCTCTTGAACTGTGCTCTGTCTTATTTTCACACAATCTTAGGTAAAGGTGTCTTAGGTAAAGCTGTGGAGAAGCTTTTGTTTTCTGCAGGATTTGGGTCCAGATGTGTCCAAATTCCTCTAAGGCCCCCAGGAAAGAGGTAACCAGATAGGCGGTAAGCTTTATCCTCATGTTTTAAATGTGCAATGGTGTGAATGCACATTGTGCGTGTGTGTGTGTGTGTATGCAACTAAGTATTTATGTGTTTCGTTCTTCTCTAATCCTGCTCATTATCCATTCCTGCCTCTCATCACCTTTATCTTCTACCTCTGTTTTTCCTCCACTCGTTGTTTTTCCTTCTCATGTTTTCCCGCCTGTTTCCTCCCTCTCTCCCTCCTTTCCACCATCACCACCTTCCTGATCCACAGCCCAAGGGCTCCACATAAATGCTAGTTATACAAATAATGATTAAAGAAGGCACTTCCTGTTAATTCAGAGATGTGTTGCATAGCAATCTCCGAAGAGTGAAAACAGCAACACCAGCTTGTCTTTTGGTTCTCAAGCCCTTTAACTCTCATGGCCTGTTTGACCCCAGTGCCATTTTAATAGATTGGAAATTGTACTTAACATAACTATCAGGTCAATACTTATGAAATGACTTGTGAGTCAAATCAATATAAATACAACATCCTAGATGAAATATGTTCTGAGAGACCACATATGCAATGAAGTTTCACATGAAAATGATAGTTAGAGGGTGATTGTTAAAGTTTCGGTTTGCTGGGTTTTAATTTGGCCCACCCTTGTGAAAAAGAAGTACACTTTAGCATACTTATAAAAAGAGTACTTATTATGGATTTAATATATAAAAGTATATAACAAATATTGTGAAAATGACCTTATGATAAGATAGTGACAAAAGATAAGAACTTAAAAATTTACTTAAAAGTAAAACTGTTAATTTGACATTATTATAAAGTCCATTTATTAAATTATCTTTTTTAAGATGTTAAGAAACATAGTCATGAATGTGTGTGTGTGTGTGTGTGTGTGTGTGTGTGTATGTGTGTGTGTGTGTGTGTGTGTGGTGGGATACATGTGGGCGTTTGTGAATTTAACCTTGCAGTGCACATATAAATATGAACCAAAGACAACACTATGGTCTATTAAAGCCTTAGAAGACCTATATTTGTGCCTATAGTATCTGCAAAACCTATAAAAACAACTCTAAATGTTATTTATGTGGAAGCAGACCCCACACAAGCACACACACAGCATCTTCCATTATCCTGAGTCCAGAGCTCTTCCTGCTTTGCTTGCTGCTTTATCCATTCAGGGGACGAAGGGCAAAGGAGAAGGGCAGGTCAGAGGTCACTAAGCCCTCAGTGCAAGCAGGGAAACACCTTGCGAACCCTGTTTGTTCCTGAGAGAGTGAGGAAGAGAGAGTCCATTATGATGTAGAATGGTATATAGATTATTTGATGATCTTGTTTTTTTTTTTGGTGTATCAGGGTCAGAAAATAACGGGGGCTTAGGGCAAAATACCACCAAATTTTTGCCCAAATATATATATACACTCACCCGCCACTTTATTAGGTACACCTTGCTAGTATCGGGTTGGTCCACCTTTTGCCTTCAGAACTTTTTGTGGCATAGATTCAACAAGGTGCTGGAAACATTCCTCAGATTTTGCTGCAGTTTTGTCAGATGCGCATCCATGATGTGAATCTCCCATTCCACCACATCCCAAAGGTGCTCTATTTGATTGAGATCTGGTGACTGTGGAGGCCATTTGAGTGTAGTGAACTCATTGTCATGTTCAAGTAACCAGTTTGAGATGATTTGAGCTTTGTTACCTGGCGTGTTATCCTGCTGGAAGTAGCCATCAGAAGATGGGTACGCTGTGGTCATAAAGGGATGGACATGGTCAGCATCAATACTCAGGTAGGCTGTAGTGTTTAAACAATGCTCAATTGGTACTAAGTGGCCCGAAGTGTGCCAAGAAAATATCGCCCAACTCACCATTACACCAGCAGCAGCAGCCTAAACCACAAGGCAGGATGGATCCATGCTTTCATGTTGTTTACGCCAAATTCTGACATGACCATCTGAATGTCTCAGCAGTCCACGAGTTCACATTTACATATAATTAAATAGAGTAAAGGTTATGCGTATTTGGTGTGCTGTCCGAAGGGGAGGGGCCTGAACCCAGAGAACTCCCCCCATCCTAGATTGGGATAGGAATAGTTAGAAGTGAGGAGATTGGGGTGGTTAGTGCCCATAGTAGGCCGGTACACAGTACCGGCACTTCTCTATTTTTACCTTTAGTGTACCGCCAGTTTTCCTTGCATACCGGCACTTCCGACATGTTGCATGTACGGAAGCCCGCCGCGCCCTCCCTTCTCCAGTAATGCGTTTTACCGGCACTTTTATTTTTCCACTTCACTGGGGGTGGTGGAGGGACGCTGGAAAACTGTCATGGAACAGAGGCAGGTCTGCTGTACATATACCTCTAATCTCGCTAATTGAGTTGATTAATTGAATGTAAACCTCCCATGTTAATTAGGTTAATTATCTGAACGTACTCCTCCCGAACTTTGTTAATAAAACATCATAAATCGAGTCTCATCAGTCCAGACAACATTTTTCCAATCTTCTATTGTCCAACTTTGGTGAGCTTGTGCGAACTGTAGGCTCAGTTTCCTGTTCTTAGCTGACAGGAGTGTCTTCTGCTGCTGTAGCCCATCTGCTTCAAGGTTCGACATGTTGTGCATTCAGAGATGCTCTTCTGCATACCTCGGTTGTAACAAGTGGTTATTTGAGTTACTGTTGCCTTCCTATCAACTCCAACCAGTCGTGCTTTTCTCCTCTGACCTCTGGCATCAACAAAACATTTTCGCTCACAGAACTGCTGCTCACTGGATATTTTCTCTTTTTTGGACCATTCTCTGTAAACCCTAGAGATGGTTGTGCTAGAAAATCCCAGTAGATCAGCAGTTTCTGAAATATTCAGCAGGATTGCGAATCAAATGACAAATATTGATTTTATACAACAATAACTCCAACAAACAAGTTCAATATACAAGAAGTTAATATCGTGTTTTAGGATTGTGATTATTGTCTGTTTTTACTCTATTTCGCCAACAAAATTTGTTCCAAACAAAGAGCAGAACCGTTGCGTGCCTCTAGACCACACGCTGGCGTTCGTTAAAAAGAATGAATCACATTTATGAACGAATCAGTTGAGAATGATTCAATGAACAATTCATAAAGACAGTCACTTGCTTTGTTCTGGAATGAATCAGCTGTTTTGACTGAATCAGTTGAGTAACCTCTGCAGTGTAATAGATTCGGTTGATACTGTTTTCATTCGATTGGTAACAGCCCTATAGTGTGTTCTTATTCTAATTGAATTTAGTGGTTCAATTTAGGAATTTGACATTGGCAAAATATGTATACATTTAATAAAATCTGCCCTTATAAATGTACAAAATCAATTTAAGGGAGCAAAATCTCCCCTGAATGGAAAAAAGTTCATTTTTGTCACTGGTGTGTATTTGAGTTTATTTCCAGTGGTGTACGTGTGCTTTTCAGCCTCTCACATGGGAAGTTTTTATGTATAATGGTGTGATTAGGGTCAGAAACAGTACCATATACAGTAGAAACAGGAGTCAGCCACCATTGATCCCCTGATGCAATGGCTTCCTCTATAACAATGGTCTTATCTGATCCAGCACTCAACATTCACACAGGTGTGCCTGTATGTGCGGCCACTTGAGGACACTGTGTATGTGTGTGTGTTCATGCACCAGTATGTGTGTCAATTGAAGATAAGCTATTTATGAGCCACATAATTTATGGAGGATTCTCAGGAAATAGTGCCATTTGTGTCTTATGTGTGTCCCTATTACCTACATCTGATATATTTAGCAGGATACTGAACTCAGTCACGTCATTTTAACTCTTTTTTTGTGTGTAATAATGAAAAATAAAACATTTTTAAGTGTTTTGTTTTTTAAGTGGAATATCAGTCCATATGTATGTACAGCATTTACCCGTCTTGATCTGTATTTCATTATGTTTTGTGCTTATATCGGCTTTGTCAAACTAGCTATTTTTTTAGGTTATTACTTTTTTACAGTAAATAAGCACAAGCTTTGAATGCAAATAATGGTGTTGTAGTGCAGTGAAATTTGCTAGTTAATGCTGCCATTTTGCACTGACCCTTAACCCTGAAACATTTTGAATGTAACAGTGTTGGCATAAAACATATTTTGAAAGAAAAATGTCATGATTTATTATTTTTCAATTAATGTTTAACTTATTTCAGTGTACAGCAGAACTGATTGAATTTACTCCATTATTGTTACTTTTCAAGACTGTAACCACAGATTTGAATTGGCCATTGAAAAAACAGTATTTGGCAAATATTTTGGCATGAAAATATGGAAAGGAAGAACACAATCAGGAAATGTCAAAAGCCACACTTGAACTCACATCACCCACATGAGCAACATGGCCAGTGCTTCAGAACATGTGCCTTAACTCCAGTAAATGGCTTTGGGAATATTGCTTTTTTTTCGTAGTTGGAACAATAGTTAAGTAGTGAAACTTGAGAATTTCCAAACAACAAAAGGTGACAAATCTGCCTGGAAGAGGACATGTGTCTATATCGTCTTAATGCGCGGTGAGGAGGAGAGTTTGAGTGGACAAAGACTCTCCAAGGATCACAGCTGGAGAACTGCAGAAATTAGTTGAGTCTCGAGGTCAGAAAGCCTAAATATATCAAACAGGACCAGCTTCTATGGTCAGATGAAACTAAAAAAAAAAAGAATTTTTTGGCAGCAAACACATGAGATGGGTTTGGTGCAAACAGGGATAAAAAAGTAGCCCATGACCATAGTTAAATATACTGCTGGATTTTTGAAATTGTGGGCCTATTTCTGCCAGAGGTCCTGGACATCTTGTTCAAATACATGGCGTCATGGATTCTATCAAATACCAACAGATAAAAAATCAAAACCTGACCACCTCTGCTCTTAATCTTATAATGGGCCGTGGTTGGATCTTCCAACAGGACAATGGTCCAAAACAAACATCAAAATCAACACAAAAATGGGTCACTGAGCACAAAATGAAGCTTCTGCTATCTCTCCTGACCTGAACCCTATAGTAAATGAATGGGGTGAACTGAAGACGAGAAGCACCAACATGGAGCTGGGAATCTGAAGGATCTGTAGAGATTCTGTATGGAGGAATGGTGTGTGATCTCTTCTCAGGTGTTCTCTAAACTCATCAGGCATTATAGGAGAAAGCTCAGAGCCGTTATCTTGGCAAAAGGGGGTTGCAAAAAGTATTAAAAGGGTGTAAAAGTACACTAAAAGTATAAAAGTATAAAAGAGTGCCATTAATTGTGGCCAACGTGTATTGGAGAAAAACATTTATTTCATGAAGAGATTTTCCCCACATTTTCAATTATTTTGCTTCAATGAAAGGTTAGATTTTTGTTTGTTTGTTTGTTTGTTTTTGTTTTTGTAAATAAATGATCAAAAAGATTAACAATGCAGATTTATTTTACAGGCTTCTTTGTTCATATTTACCAAGGGTGCCAATAATACTGACCATGACTGTAATTACTAAAAACCAGCCGATAAGGCAAGTCCATCCAGCTAACAAAAATATGTTCTAAGAATGTTTTGCTAATGTTCCCATTAAATTATCAAAACGTTATTTCTGAACCTTCTCTAAACTTTGTTTTAAAAACACTTTTTCTTGGTTATGTGAACGTTAAAGGGAACATTCCATTTGGGCATTTTGCAAACATTGGAAAATTACTTTTGAATGTTCTCTGAAGTAGTAACATTTAAAAAATATTTGATGAACGTCCAACTAAAACATTCCATGAATGATGTATAAATAATGTTTTTGTGCTAACATTTGAGAACATTATTAAAGTACGGAGCCCCGCACATGACATGCAGGAAAAAAACAGTAGGCTAAATTGTGCGGATTTGGTCCCTCGATTTGCTAAATCATGCACACAAATCAATTTACTTTCTTTTCCTGCATGCCATGTGCGAGCTCCGTATAAAAAAGCCCAGATAACCCTGAATGAACATTCAATTAACATTACTGGAAAAATGTTTGTTCATAACCTTGCCAGAACATTAATTAAAGTTCTAAGAACGTTCCCTGTTAGCTGGGCATATGGCATTTTCATTATGGCCTGTAGATTTAAGGGAAACCACGAAAAAGAAACACCATTTTAAAACTCCCTTGGCTATGGCTCCAGGTGAGTATGTGTGTTATCAGACTCATCAGTGAGGGCAGTCTTGGGGTAAAGAGTCAAAGAGTCGGGCGGCTGCCCGCAGGCGCCATATTTCAAACATGCCTTCAATAATGAGCTGGGCTGGACTGACCCAGAGCTACAGAATGGCAACTCACTTAAGAGGAGGTGAAAAAAACACATTCATTGACAGAACAACTTGTCGGTATCCTCCACTATGTGATTACTGAGTACACATGGGGGTAAGCGAGGGGGTGAGCAGACACATGTTTTCAGGGATTTCAAAGACTCACAAGACTCTCTACATCAAATCAGAAGAGAATGCTAACCTGCTAAGCTAAAAAGCAAACAAACATTCATGATTGCCTTTTAAATCTCAATGAATTAGCTTGCAGGCCTAAGTCAACAGAAAGATGGTGATCTCTCTCTCTCGCTCTCTCAGTGTGTGTGTGTGTGGGGGGGGGGGTGTTGAATGGCACATGGGTGTGATATCGTCTGAGGAGGTTTCTTGGTGTTTAGCATACCCATATGAACACTTGGGACGTTGTCTTTACAACACAGAGATCCAAACAACCAATACACAAAATACAAGGGAAAATTCTCCCTTTCCGTTTAAGCGGACAGCCTCTTGAAACTCCTTCTTTTTCATTGCCTGAAGTGCCTCTGATGACATACAAAAGCACAGAAACACACACACACACACACCTTGTGTGATTTGTGAGGTTTGAAGTTCCACAAATCAAGCCATGAGATCAAATCTGACGTGTTAGGTGCCTGACAGCTGTATACTTCAAACAATCCCCAAATTACAGCTCACACCCCTCCTGTAGCTTCACCTCTGCTGGCTTCAGCCATGCCAAACCGCTCGGTCTGTGTTTGAATGTGAGTGTGCATGCATTCAGACGTGTGTGTGTGTAAATGAAACATCGCAGCTCATGAAATGGAGGACCACTCTAGCCTGCTATGTAGCAGCGATCCGGTCAGCTGTACAAGGGCAAAAAACAACACAGCTGCTATGGGTCTCACACACACACTCACTCACAGGCAAAGTTGCGGTTTCTTGTGTGGTCTTACTCTTCACAGCTGATAGAAAAATAAAACTCACAAAAATAGTAACTATTGGAAAACTTACATTTACTTTAATTGCTTAATTTTTTTTTTTTTTTTTGCCAGAACAATAATGAGGAAAAATATGTCTAAAAGACATGAACTTTTTTCTTTGTGCTCTTAAATTGTATTATACCTGATGTACTATTATATATATTGCTTGTTAATTATGATTTGATGATTTATGCTGATTGTTATGTTTGAAACATTTCAGGATTTTATAATCCTGCCTTGTCAAACTTAAAAATAAACCTCAAACCCCATTTCAAATAAATGCTGTTCTTTCTATTCATCATTGAATCCTGAAAAAAGCATTCCCATGAAATTTTAAGCAGCACAACTGTGTCAACATTGAAAATAATAATAAATGTTTCTTGAGCATCAAATCAGCATATTAAAATGATTTCTGAAGGATCACGTGACACTGAAGACTGGAGTAATGATGCTGATGATGATTACCATCACAGGAATAAATGACATTTTAAAATATGTTAAAACAAGAGTTCTGGTAAATTGTAATAATGTTTCAGAAATATACTGTTTTTACTATTTTTTTTATTTATTTTTTTATCAAATAAATGCAACTTGGGTGAACATATGAGACTTCTTTCAAAAACTTAGTTCAAAAAAATTTTGTGGATACAGACTGGAGGAAAAAAAAGCAGAATCACATACTCAATAACACAATACTCTCAATGTGTTTATCTCTTCATTACTGTTTACTTTGGTAAAATATTTCCAGTGTATGGCAGTTTTTATGCTCATATGCTTCACTTTTATATCAAACTCAACCTCTGACCTCTAACCCCCCAGTTAACCCCATCCGGTCCGTTTGGCTTCACTAAGACTTGAACAAGTACAGTATTATCAGTGTGATAAAATGTCATTGAGTAAATCACGCTCAAACAAAGCTTTCACTAAAAAATTTTGATTTGTTACAACAAAGGGCTTTTTGGTGAAGATCTCAATTTCATCTGCCTAATCTGGCAATTAGAGGTGTGTGTTGAGTGTTTGAAAGCCGTCTGGCTAATCTGACCATCTGCTTCTTATCAGTGTTTCTTTTATTTTTAAAATGTGTGGATTTATTTATTTATCTTAAGGATCTATAAGAGCAGCAGGCAGCCACATCTCTCCACAGTCAATCAGATAGCAGCCTACCAACCTAGCTGTGTGTGTGTGTGTGTGTGTGTGTGTGTGTGTGTGCCTGGTATTCCTTATACTTTATGGGGACCAAATATCCCCACAAGGATAGTAATACCAGTAAATTTTGACTTTATGGGTACATTGTTTGGTCCCCACAAGGAAAACAGCTTATAAATTTTGTAAATGTAAAAGTGTTTTGAAAATCTAAAATTGCAGAAAGTTTTCTGTGATTGGTAGGTTCAGGAGTAGGGTTAGTGTAGGGGGACAGAATATATAGTTTGTACAGTATAAAAATCATTAAGTCAATGGAAACTAATGTGTGTGTGTGTGTGTGTGTGTGTGTGTGTGTGTGTGTGTGTGTGTGTGTGTGTGTGTGTTGTCTATAAAGAAATCCACTAGAGGGCGCAGTCTCGTCTGAGGGCCTGCCAGCTTGATTTAAGCAGGAAACTGTCTGTTGTTTTTGCCAGGCTGTCTGCTGTGGGTGTGTGGAGTGTTTTAGTTTCTCCCGATATGAAGCACTGAGGTCCAACAAAAACAACATGCAGAGGAAGGGGTGAGGGGCAGACTGGGGCAGGGCAAAGGATTATGGGGGCACGGCAACCCAGTCGCCTTTTTGCACAGCGGGAGCTCCTCGCTGACTTTATGCAAACTTCGAAATTATACAGTAATTTATGGCTACAAGTAATATTTCAACAAATATGAAAGGCATGAGTAATAATGTCAAAATATGAACCATGACCTCACTTCTTGCTTGCCTTTAAAGTAATTTCAAAGTATAAGGCAGTGAATTAATCATTTAACAGGTGTTTTGAGGGATAAAGACCCATGAGGGATCTGATCTACAAACCTATGAAGAGCATTTTCAGTACATACTTTAAAAAATAAAGGCTTTTAAAGGGGGGTTTTGCCATAGAAGAACCATTTTGGGTTCCCCAAAGACCCTTTCAATGAACAGTTCTTAAAATAACCGTTTTTTCTTAGTGTGAAGAACATTTTAACAAACTAAAGAACCTTTTTTATGCCAATAAAGAACCTTTATTTTTACGAGTGATATGTAAAGTATTGGATCAATCTGTTTGATATGCATCATTTGCTATTTGTTTTCAAATAACCACCTTAAAATGTGTGGTGATAATGTCATTCAAAGTGAGTTCTGAATCTAAATCTTAAGATGTTTACAAACTGAAAAAATAAAGATCATACCACAGATTCGGTGTGCTGTATCTAGAATGTTCTGATGCCAAAAACTGATGCCACGAGTGGACATGTGCAGACAGTATCCTCAGAATAATGGTGAACATCCTTTCATTCAAATGTATGCTTTGCCATAAGTGCCACTATTCACACATTTTATATCTAATCTGATGCATTTAAACAAATTTGTCAGAGATGCATTACATGCCTCTGTTGTCTTTACATTAGTTCTCAGTGCTGGTCACACATTTACTTCACACTATCAGTGAAGTGTTATATAAGCTATAATTCATTTTATTCCTCTAAAAATGGTTACAATCCTGTAGCACTTGAATAGAAGATACTGGCAGCTCATTAAGTGATTGAGAAGATCTGCAGATGATCTCATCAGTAACACTCTGATAGGTTTTGATTGATGGATTACACACTGATCCTGCTAAATGTGATTGCACATTAATTTAAGGAGCATCGTGTGTGAAACAAGATTTGTATGTGTAAATAGTGGTGCAGATATGTGAAACGACCGATTTAATAGAAGGCTCATGAGAACTTCTTGAAGGATAATCATCTGTAGAACATCTCAGGTGTATAAGGAAAAATAAGTTATGTGTAGCCTATAGTTTTCCTGTTTGTTTTGAATGTGAATTGCTCTCTATTCAGCCTAAGCTATTTCGCTTTAACTGCCCTTTTTCAGGTGCTGCAAATTGGGTGTAACGCGTGAACAGCGCGTCCTTAAGAAACTCGTTAATGTCAAATGCGTCGTTTCCTTTTGTTTTTGTTTATTTTGCGAGTTTGTGTCTGCTATTATCATGCAAATAAATGCAAGAAAGTGCGAATTAAATTCACACATATCCAAATCCTTTGCTGACATGTAATCTAATCACCAAAGACACTCAGAGCGCTTTATAATATAGCGAACAATGTATTTTTTATTAGAATCGCTGAAATGAATTGGATTTGAGCTCCGAAATGTTTTTACGAATAAATATCAGTATAGATCAGAAGTTCACAACGTAAATAAATATCAAGTTATATGATGTAGGCTAATATTGTTAAATGTAATATTTATAATGTAACGTATGATTCTGTCTTTTTAAATAATGAGTTTGAATAATGTGTCTGCAGGTAAAGCTCTTCTTTCTATTAAAGAGGCTGCAGTGATGTATAGTGGAAGTAGAGTGTTTGAAGTGACTGCATGTCACCTTCATGTAATGTTTGAGTGAGAGGAAATCACAGAGCAATGCCTCTTTTGCATTATCATTTGGTCCCAGGCGCTGGTTTCACTGGGAACCTGTCTGAAACCTGTTTAGGCTTGCCATGTTTAGTTAAGTTTTACTTTAGTGCCATATACATATTTGTAGGGAGTAATTATTTATACTTACTGTGTAAATTGAATAGCCTACCTGCCAATGTCGTTTAATTATTTTTACAGGCAATTTCTCCACATGGAGGCTTTTCTCAAAACAAGCTGCTTTATTGTAACAATCTTTTCATTATTTTGTCATCATTGTTTCCATCCATTTAACGTGTCACAATAATCAATTTAACTTGTCAAATAATTCTGTCACACTTGAATAAAAGAGTCCTCTCTCATTCTTCATATAAAGTGTCGGAAAAATGAACGCTTCACTGCAAGTTTTACATAAAACGTGGAGGTAGCAATTTAACTAAAGCTCATAGTGGGATGACGGAAAAATAGGCTACCAAAAATAGCCTAAATGAATTTATTCATTTATTTATTCGACCAGGATGTTCAATTCTGCATGACTTGAATGTTTAGTGTGTGGAAAAGTTAACAACATCCATTGAAATTCTGCGACTGTGACTATACGTTGTTTCTCATTTTGTATTTAAAATGTGCCGTAAATGAGACGTGACGCAAAAATATTTTTGTCAGACAATTTAAGCTAAATCTAACTTGAAAGACGAGCAAGCCATTACTTTTTCATTAAGAAGAAAAACAAGAGTTAAGCTCACTTTGTTGACACACTCGCTCCTGCCGACTGCGTGGCCTGGGGGGGTTGGTGTGCCGTGGTGGGTGGGAGTGTGTGTGTGTGTGTGTGTATGGGGGCTGAGGTTTAGTGGAGATAAGGGGTCCGATATATGGGTTCAGAGGGAGGGGTGAGAAGTCTGGAGTTTAAAAAGACAGGGCGCTTCTCTCCCTCACACAGACGCGCTTCATCTTCCAGTGAGGGAAACTTACCACAGACTCTTGTTTCAGACAGAAGAATCCAAACATTCCCACTGAACTCTATCAAATTAAGACCAGAGATTCGGATACAACTGCCGAACCAGAGATTCGGATAAAACTGCCAAAAAAACTGAAGGACTCAAAGCTAAAGCCCCCTCACCAAATGGAGCCAACGCCGGAATACGTCGACACGTATGACTATTATGACTATAATGAGACTGTGTGCGACTACTCGGAGTGGGAGCCGTCTTATTCTCTCATCCCCGTGCTGTACATGCTCATTTTTATCCTCGGTCTCTCCGGGAACGGCGTGGTTATCTTCACTGTCTGGCGCGCGAAATCCAAACGGCGCGCGGCAGACGTTTACATCGGTAACCTGGCGCTCGCGGACCTGACGTTCGTCATCACGTTGCCGCTGTGGGCTGTGTACACCGCGCTAGGTTACCACTGGCCGTTTGGCGTGGCTCTCTGCAAGATCAGCAGTTATGTGGTACTTGTCAACATGTACGCAAGTGTCTTCTGTCTGACCTGCCTGAGTTTTGACCGCTACCTTGCCATCGTCCATTCTCTGTCCAGCGGCCGGCTAAGATCCCGTGCCACCATGCTGGCATCGCTGGGTGCTATCTGGTTCCTCTCATGCCTGCTGGCCGTGCCCACGCTCCTGTTCCGCACTACGGTGGACGATGCCGGGAACAACCGCACTACCTGTGCGATGGACTTCAGCCTGGTCGCTCACAATCAGGATCATGAATCCCTTTGGATTGCGGGTCTGAGCCTTTCCTCCTCCGCTCTCGGATTTCTTCTGCCTTTCTTGGCCATGACCGTCTGCTACTGCTTCATCGGCTGCACGGTCACCCGCCATTTCAGTCAGCTGCGCAAGGAAGACCAGAAGAAGCGGCGTCTCCTCAAGATCATCACCACCCTGGTGGTGGTCTTCGCATTCTGCTGGACGCCTTTCCATGTGCTGAAAAGCATGGATGCGCTGTCCTACCTGGACCTGGCGCCCACCTCATGCGGCTTCCTACACTTCCTGCTTCTGGCTCATCCGTACGCTACGTGCCTGGCTTATGTCAACAGCTGCCTCAACCCGTTCCTCTATGCGTTCTTTGACCTGCGGTTCCGCTCACAGTGCCTGTGTCTGCTGAATCTGAAGAAGGCCATGCATGGGCACATGAGCTCCATGTCCTCGACCCTCAGCGCCCAGACTCAAAAGTCGGAGGTGCAGTCGCTGGCCACCAAAGTGTGAGGGAATTCAATGAGAAGAACAGAAAACATGAAGTTGAAGAGAAAACACTGGGTTGAAGGGGTTTTAAAAAAAGTGGAAATCTACTGACGGCTGGTCCGTTCTAACTGGTGTTGAACTGATGGACTTTGGAGAACATATTGCTTTATGTTTGTAAATAACACTCATAGTTTTGTGTACTCTACTGTATTCGTGGATGAGTTGCTGGAATGATGTGACTTTGTGTGAATGCATGTGTGAATTTATGTTTGCTGACACCTTCGTCAGCTTTGACACACTCAAAAAACGCACACACAGAAATATCCAAGCAAACAGGAGGTCAGTTTTGTCGAAAACATTCAAACTGTATTCTGACCACAGTGATGCTGCACTGAGGATGAACTTGCTTGTGTGGTTGTAAGAGTGTGTGATTGTGTTGAAGCCTGTATACACTGGTGTAGAGATGCAAATTGTACAGTATTTTCATACTATTTTCCTTTCTGTTAATTTGCAATGTTCAGAAATGTGTTCAGTATCTGTAGCACTTGTTAAGAGGAGATATAAAAATTATAATTTTTGTTAAACTCCCTGATGTGAATGTGTGTGTTTTTTTGATGAGCGGGTCAGTGTGTGTGAGTGTGTTACAGTGCAAAGGTGATGCTGCTTGATTAGATAGATGCGCAGACAGATAGTCAGGGTTTGGGAGGGGTTGGGGGGGTGGTTGGGGGGGGGGGCAGACAGACAGATGGCTGGTGACAAATGTCTCTGGGAAAAAAGAAAGGCAAGTGCGGAGGAAGGGAACAAATTTGTGGGGTGTAAATGGATATATATTCATGAAATTATGTTATATTTTTGAAACTTCTGTAACTAACTACTGCTACTGTATTAAATATGTTCCTTAAATACAATACCGTCTTAGCGTCTTTAAACATGATTATGGGTATGTATTGGTGTGCGCAATACAATTCAAAAGGACTTTTTTCAAACTGCTTGTCCTACCACTTAATTGTATTGAATGTGC
This sequence comes from Mylopharyngodon piceus, assembly GCA_039654765.1. Lineage (NCBI taxonomy): Eukaryota > Metazoa > Chordata > Actinopteri > Cypriniformes > Xenocyprididae > Mylopharyngodon > Mylopharyngodon piceus. The sequence goes on along the minus strand of CM077453.1, from coordinate 21,750,175 downwards.
ACTTGTAGTGAACTTCAAATCTTGAAAGTATATATTTTAAAAAATAAATAAATAAAAAAATAAAAAATACTTGCAGACAATAAAATATTAATGAAATAAAAGGCCACCTAAGTATACTTAAAGGAATAGTTCACCCAAATTTTGTATTCATTTACTCACCCTCATGTTGTTCCAAACCTGTATGAGTTTCTTTATTCTGTTGAACACAAAAGAAGATATTTTAAAGAATGTTGGTAACCAGACAGTTGATGGCACCCATTGACTTCCATAGTATTTTTTTCCTACAATGGAAGTCAATGGGTGCCATCAACTGTCTGGTTACCAACATTCTTCAAAATATCTTCTTTTGTGTTCAACAGAATAAAGAAACTCATTCAGATGGAACTATTTGAGGGTGAGTAAGTAATGACAAAATTTTCATTTTTGGGTGAAATATTCCTTTAAAGAGAGTACACTATGTTTCTTAACACACTTAAGTGCACTTTGTAATAATGTCAAATTAAACGTTTTATTTCAAAGTACATTTTAAATCAGTGTTTTAATATTTTGTTGTGATTTAAAGTGATGCATTGACAACATATAAAACATAATGTAATTGTAACTTTACATTAATTTTGCTAAATTTACTTCATCTTTACAAATGTGTAAGTACAAATACATTTATGACACACAAGTTAAATGACATTAAATTATGTTTTATTTTAGCATAAAAGCTCAAGGCTCAAAGCTCATAAAAGCTGTCAGTACATTTGGCAAGTAAACTTTAACTGTATTTGAAATAGAAGTAATTATGAAATTACATATAAAAAAGTACTTAATTTATTCTTAAGTGTGTCAAAAAAAGCACTTAAGTATATATATTTCTCTAATAATATACTTTTTAAAAGTATGCTAAAGTTTTTTCACACGAGTATGTAAATGTATGCTTGTGTGTTTGCATGCATCAAAACAACAGCAAAGATGCATAAAAGTCTTAAAGTTCCTTTGGAAACCAGGTTCTGTAGATAGACTGAAACTTTTCTTATGTTTGGTTGTGAACATACAGAGATTTTCAAATAATGAAGAAAAAAAAACCTCTCAAATATCTGTTTTGAAATAAAATTAGAGAAACCAACATAACGGGTGGGGTGGTCCGTCCATTAAAGACCAGTCTTACAGGCCTGGAACGAACAAACACACACACACACACACACACACACACACACACACACAGACACACACACAACATGTGGTCTAATGATGGTGACTAATTAACAGTGACATTGTGAGGCCCCTATGATTTCTAAAGAATGAAACAGGATGGATACATATGTTTGAAGCTATGTGTAGCTATTATGGGGCAAGTGAAAAAAAAAATTTTTTAAAAGATGACCGTTAAAGAAGGGGGAAAGGGACGCTACACACACTCACATAGAGGGACATCAACCAATAACAACAGAACCGACATGACCAATAGGATCCAGACACTTTCAAATCAAAGAGAGCAAAGAAAAAAGTGAATGGACAGAGTAACAGAGAAAAAAGACCTTGAGCACTTGTCGAAGCCCCTTGTAACATGCAGAGTCCCATGATAAATATCGCCAGATTGTTTTTGGCAGACTGTCTGATAGACGCACTGTCTGGAAGAGAGATATGATGAGGTAATCTCATTAGCTGGATAAACCAGACCAATGATGTCATCTCAAAAAATCATAACAAACCTTAAAAGCCCAATGCATTTTTGTTCACAACGCACTAAATGTTAAGCAGCTATTTCACATATATTCTTTCCTGTGACAGTTTACTGTAATTGCAATAGCATAAAGTAAATGCATTTGCAATCGTTTGACAGATGCTTTGATCAACAGTGATTTAGAAATGAGGGACATCGCAAGCAGTTCATCATAAGAACAAAAAATTTTTGCAGTACTCAATTCCATGTAAGTAAGAGTTTTACACAAGCTTAAGCAGAAGTGAAATACATAAAAAAATTATAGAAAAAGAGCATCAAAGTGGTGTGGTAAATATATTGTAAACTATATATATATATATATATATATATAATAAAAACATTAGTTAAATGATTATATGTTTGAGGTTCTCAGTTTCAATCAGAATCTAATGGGAATCTCATGTTTCAGGGCTTTTGTGCCAAACATAACAAACCAAGCTTTCAAAAAGGAGTTTCAAATGAAAAGGACCATGCTTATTTCATCCTGCCAATCACAACACACTTTTCTTCACTCTTTCGACAAGTCTTCCGGCATCCCTTCAGCAACCCAGCTGCATGTTTATTTCATTAATTATGTCCAAGGGGAAAGCATGCTTGTGCCCATCGATAGAGACTGCAAGAAAAAAAAACTGAATTGTCTTTTTTTCCCAATAAAATAGGCTATATGAACACATGGACCTGAGAAAAATCATTGATAAATCATGTCATCATGCTGGGCATTTTAATAATTTTACTGTGCCTGTGTGTTTGGTCAGATATGCAAATACAGAAATACATTCATACTCAAATGCATCCGTGTGAAAACAGCAGCAGGTGCTGAGCTACAGTGTTGGAGTGTGTATTCAAGGCTGTTATAAACCATTAACCTTGTCTCAGAGTTAGATTATGATATACATGCATGTATGTGTCCCAGCTGCTAAGCTTCATAATAAAGAGCAGAAGTGCATACCCTCTGTCATCACTACTCAAACTCTCTCACATCCCCCAGTCCTCGACAGGTGTGTTTCCTCACTGGATTTTGCCGTCACTTGGGCATCCTATGTCATGCCTTCAAACTTACATTGAACAACTGTCCGAATGCACTGTGATGGACAGCTCTCAGGAGGCTTGGGTGCACTTTATCTGACTGTACTCTCATTCCTGACAAAATGATGTTATTTGGATGAAGTACTGCAATTTAAGTGTGTCATTATGTTTTATATTAAAATGTTTCCTTTGTGTTGCAACAAGTTATGAAAACCATTTTTTTGCCCAATCGGAAAAAAACCCTGCAGCTTTATTTCTCGTAATCATGATTTTATTTCTCATGACGTCATATTTCCCAGTTGTGACTTTTAATGTCACAGTGTGACTTAAAGGGTTAGTTCACCCAAAAATTAAATTTCTGTCATTAATTACTCACCCTCATGCCATTCCAAACCTGTAAGACCTTCGTTCATCTTCAGAACACAAATTAAGATGTACTTAATGACAGAAATTTAATTTTTGTGTAAACTAACCCTTTACGGCTGTAATATACTATGTGACTTTTGCTCAGAGTTTTGCTCTGATTTACAGTCTGGAGGAGTCGACATTACTTTCTAAAAGTCAAAGCCAGTTTGCAAATTTTGGTCAGTCGGAGATGACAAATTTCACAGAAAATCATATAGTGTATGATGGGGACAGACTCTGATTTTTAGCCTCAAACTGTGATTATTTCAAGTCAAAGCACATCAAAAAAGTTTGATATTTTGAGCCGATTTTTGAACATATTTTTTTATTATTTGTCATATGTCTCCTAGCAAGGAGGCGAATGTTTCTGCATGAGTTTGTTGTGTTTGGAATGACTCACATAGCCAGACATTTGCATGAAGACATAAGGTCCGCACTCTCAATAGAGTGGTGCATGATGTCAAAACCCGGAACACTAATTCGCCCCTGGTTCCCTCAAGATTTTAATTGGGGTTTTATAATGCGGTTTTTCAATTTATGAGTAAAATAAGGTCTGTGGTAAACATAAGTTGACGATACTTGAACATTTTGCTCTACAAGGTAAACTGCACACACCCATATCGAAAACGCATATTTTGAAGTTTTGAAATTTTAAAGCTGTTTTTATTTTAAAAAACATAATAAGTAACTAGCAGAGCTGGGTAGTAACGGATTACATGTAATCTGGATTATGTAATCAGATTCCAAAAATCAAGTACTTGTAATTAGAGTAAACTACTTTTTAAAATACTCATAATCAGACTACAGTTACTTTTTTATGGATTACATGATTACATATTATTTACACAATGGCAGTAAGTTGTTCACAATTCATTGGTTTTTTTTAACATTTATATTTTTTTCATAATAAACCTGCCGCTTATATACGTTCGTGATTCTTCGAGTTTTTCCGGCGGTGAGGGGGAGGGGTGTGGAATCATGCACAGAAATCAGCAACAACAAGAATATTTGTTTTTGTAATGTTGCTGTTTTCTAAATTTACTTAATTTTAAGTAAATATGTTTTAAAATCATAAGATGTGATTTTGTTTTATTCAGTGTTACTATCAGCAAACACTAACAGGTACATTAATGTTAGTATTTTGAAGTATTAACTGTCCATACATTGCACTTTAAAAAGAATCTGTTGAGGCTCTTGTTGGTGAATAGAATATATATTTTTTGGACTATATTTTTTCTTTGTATCTGTCAAAATAGTACAAGATTATCCTACAATATATGTGACATCAAATAAGGGTTAGCACAAAAGTAATCTAAATGTAATCCAAAAGTAGTCAGATTACACTACCAAAAATGTGTAATCTAACAGATTATATTACTGATTACAAATGTTGTCATGTAATTTTTAATCAGTAACTGATTACAATTCATAAGTAATCTACCCAGCTCTGGTAACTAGATAAGAACGTTTGGGGTGTGAGTGGAAACTAACCAAAGTCTGATGTCAAACAAACCCGGGTACACACCAAAAGCATCTCAAAATTAGATATTCTCCTGAAGTTGTTTTCGTGATTGGATGACAATTCGTCTCAAATATATGTGTGTGTTGATGCTGCATTTGTCTTGCAATATGAGGTTATATTGCGCAATTGTGACTTTTTATCTCACAATTATGACTTTATTTCCAATTACTTTAAAATTCTCATTAAACACTAATTTTCTCTGATTTTGCTGTTTTTATTCTCAGACCTAATCCTGCTATCAAACAGAGTTCTCTTTTACTCTTAAGGACAGACATCAGCTGCTCTCATCACGCACCCGCACACATTCACATACAGAACGACCGACACAGTAAGTGTCAAGTCAATAACGCAATGTGTCTGGCCTAGCTTGACAATGGAGCCTCTCATCTATCAAAACACAGAGGCCATCTTTGAGCAGAGGTTTGCTGAAAGACACACTCACACAGGAGAACATACTCAATGAGTTGTAGGGTCTTCCGTTACTGTGTGATGGAGCGCAGAGCTCTCTGAGAATGTGTAACACATTAGCTCCTGGATTTGTCTTGCGTGTGAGTGTTACACAACTGTCCATTTGACAGATGAGAGTGATGTCTACACTGGGAATTCCTACATTTTCTCCCAGATAAATCACATATGACGTTTGGCATCAGATCAAGTATCTAAACTAAGCCAGATGGGTCTTTTTTGATATCGCAGGTTCATCATTTGTGTACAGTCAAAAAATATCATCCTTTTAGCCTCCCTGTCATGATGTTTTCTCATTTATGGGTAGAGTTGTACCTTCTTTCCATTCTGAAACCAACTTGTCTGCTAATGGATTTGTTCCTTTAATCATAATCTTCATACCTTGAAACTCCCATGAAACTTTTTAACCACTTTTCTCTCATCTCATCTCCTCTCTTTCCTTCTTTGTTCAACCCTGTGGTTTGGGCTCTTTTGATGTTTAATGTGATTTCTACTCCTCTGTTTAAGCTGTAATGAGCTCTGGGAGAAAAAGAAAATATTAGCCTAAGGATAAACACAATTTTACCACAGAGAGGTTATATGTAATTGTTTTATAGCACCCATCTACTACTATGAAAGTCACTGTCAATGAGTTTGGCTTTATATTTCAAACCCTTAAAGTCAAGATGAAAATGTTAATGCAACCCACTGATTCATTGAAGCACATTATTATTATTAGAACAGATTATTTTAAATAAGTTTGACAAGAGACCAGATAAGAAACTCTGTGACATTTACAACAAAAGAATACAAAGTGATTCAAATTCTGAATCATTCTGCTGGCACATGTACAGCATGACTAGTCAGCCAGAGGGGTTTTGTGTTGTTTGTGTTAAGTTGTTAGAAATAATCTACAAAAAGCCTTGTGAAGATTTAAGACTGAAATTTGATCATTTTCCAGCTACTTCATGGTGTTTATGCCTAAGGGGACATTAACATGACAACGGTGTACTAAAAGCTGAAAAGTTTTTCCTTTGCGTTTTTCACATACAGACAACAACATTGTCAAAACAATCCCTGTTCATACAGATCTGCGAGTAAAAGATTAAAAATGGTGTATTATGCATCCAGGCCAGTAGATGGCGATGTCACTTTGTAAAGAAACACTACACGCCTATAGACTGAACATACGTATGCGCATGACGTCACCGTTTTCACAAATTCAGTTTTTGTAGTTTACACATCTTTTTCAAAAACTTGAACTTTGAAACCTGTTTTCAAAAGTTTGCGATTTCATTCACTCAAAACGCAGTTTTCATGTAAATGAACGGCCAAAACGCATAAAAAGTTCTTCGTTTTTAGTTGAAAATGGTGTCTTGTAAACACCCCCTAAATGTCCTGGAAAATTTGATTCAGAGGAATCTACAGCATATGACTTGAGCAGTTGCGTGTGAGCTTGCAGTATTATGTGACACGGAATGTTTATCAAACGTATTTTAAACAGACGTCATAAGAAGCCACATTCAAGCCAGAAACACACACGAACTCTCTCTTTACACAGGTGTCTGTGATCTTTCATTCATGAATACATCTTTGGCTCCAGCTGCAGATGCTGTTTACTATCTAAGCTTGTATGGCAAGTCTAAGGGGTCAAACCTGCTTTAGGACATTTCTCTGGGAGAGACTGCTTTTCCTTTCTGCAATATTGTATTCTGAGTGCCAAATGCAGCTATTAAGAGAAATCTTGCAATTGAAGAAACAGTGATTTGGATGAGTGATATCCATAATAATGGAGGAGACATGCAATACACACAGCTGATGTTGATGATCCTGTTACACAATGTCAAAACCAAAGGAAAAGCACGTTGTTGAATGCGTATATTCTTTACAACTCCCGGTGACCACACCCAGAGAGGACCAAGCCTGTCCATGTGTGAATTTAGATCAGACAAAGACTGAAGTGGCCCCTCCATTCAAGTGCAGACAAAAGCTAACTAAACTTGTTTGCACTGACTTTCATTCAAGTTCAGTGTAGTTTTCCAGGCAACATTTGAGGGTCTCATTGTATGTGCCTGTATGTTTGGCTAATAAAAGATAATATATAGCACAGAAAGCAGAACAATAACCATAATTGTACACCAAAATCACCATCCTTCATCCAGTTCCTTTTGTGTTGCACAGAAACAAAGCATCATATGGGTTTGGAGTGACATAAATTGAGACAGAATTTTTGTAATATTGAAATATTGCTCCAGGCAGTATTCTTTTTTTTTTTTTTATCATTAACATATTAGGTGTTTTTTGTTTGTTTGTTTGTTTGTTTTTTGTAGTTTAAGTTAAATTTCTTTCAATAAAAAGTTTAATTTTTCATTAATCAACAAAACAGCTATACACTGCAATAAAACTATTATCCAAAAATTTATATAAAGATGAATGAAAATGCTGTTAATGTTTTTCACAGCAGTTTTTTATTTTAAAGTTTTATTTATATTGTTGGCTCCTTTATATTAAACTGCATATGTATTTCTTCATTTGTAAAAAGCATTTGCTACATGAACAATAACACCACAATCACCAATATTGAAATATTGCTCCAAGCAGTATCATTTTTTATTTATTAATATATATATATATATATATATATATATATATATATATACAGTCAAAGCAAAAATTATTCAGACATTTTTGATATATTTTTACTAGTGGGTGCAGGACACTATAGTTCATTTATGTAAGTGAGGATAGCAAAATAGACTGTGACATATTATACCCAAAAATTCTTCATACAGTGGACTACCAGTAAAATTGATAAAAATTTTGAACCAAAAGTTATTCAGACACTTTGACCTGACCATGTTTTGCTTAAGTGTTTGCTTAAGTAACATAATTAAGATTAATTTTTTCTGACACAGTTTAACTTGTCATATTTTATTACCATTTTTTTAAAACTATACTATATATATGATATATGAACTATACATATATATGAAAGAAAATACTGTTAATGTTTTTCAAAGCAGTTTTGCAATATTTTAACATTTTATTATTTACATTTTTTTAAAACTTCACTGCTAAAATTGTTATCACCTTTATATTAAACTGCATGTGTATTTCTTAATTTGTAAAATGCATTTGCTTGAAAATATATTTAAAAAAAAAATTTTTTTTTTTAAATTATTTAACATTATTAAGTGGCAACAATGCAGATCAATTACAGATTTATGGTTGATGGTGATGCAGAACAATTTATTTTATTTTATTTTATTTTATTTTGTGCACAATATAAAAACACATCAGCTTTTATGAATGATGTGTGCGGGCTGCGTGTGTGAATACGTGTCTCTGTGTGTGTGATACAACCAGGAGGGGTGAATCTCTGACTGCCCTGAGAACAGGCAGTTCTTCCTCTCACATTGTGCTTCTTAATGGATTAAACATGCTGTTTCCCCAGGATGCTACAACTGGGTCAGAATTTGACCGTTTGAGGTTAATGCGCAAGAAATGCACACGCAGCACTATCTGCAATCGCAGCACTTATATAATTCCACTATACCACAATGAGAAGTTAAAAAATATATGCACAAAGTAGGCTATTAATTATTGGACAATATTACATTATGAAAGATTAAACACAAGGTGCATGAACCACAGTCTGTCTGTCTGTCTTTCACTGGAGGGAGATGTGGCTGCATCCGATGGTGATTTTGGCGGGAGGATGTCGTGTGTTTATATGAGTGTGTCTGTATGAGTGCCCAGCTGGACTGGCAGTGAGAGCAGAATCATTTAGCTTTCTAACGGGCAGCCAGGGATGGACGGCCCGCACAATGCCATCCTCTCACGAGCACCTAAACGGCCTCTTTGTAGCTCCAGGAGGAAGGATGAGTCGTCTCTGCATCCAGATCCGGCCTTGCACACTCCAGCACACACTCACATACAGGTGTTCAAACAGACTAAATTTGTGCTGTTACATTCCTCTTCTTTCCTAGACTCCTTTTGCTCACAAACAAAACTGGGTCAACACCTTTATTAAGCATTCTTAAAAATAAAGGTGCCAAAAGGAGGTTTTCACACCAATGCTACAGTACAACCATTTTGGGTTCCCCAAAGAACCTTTCAACCCAATTTGGACTATTTTTTTATATTCTTAGTGTGTGAACATCTGAATCATCTTTAAGAACCTTTTTGCACTATAAAGAATCTTTTGTGCAATGAATGATTTCTTCATGAAAGGTTCACCAATGCCAATAAAGAACCTTTATCTTTAAGAGTGTAGACAAACAGTATTGCAATGTATTTTTTCTCACAAAACTTTATTGATATTCTCATACCAAGAATAAATATTTTTATTTTAGTTTTTTCACATTTATTTTTAATTACATTTTTTACATTTTGGAAAAAGACATTGGCCACCATTCAGTTATTTGGCTAGTTTATTGGACCACACTCTCAAAACAAGCTAAGAATATAATTCTAAGAAGTCCAGATGCAGATGAAAAAGAAACAACTGAGGTAAAGATCCCATTATATCACACACTAAATATAAAGAATCATATTACTATATCATGACCCAGATATCAATATAATATCATACCAGATAATATAATAAGAGATTCACACCCTAATATACAGGTTAGAACACTATTTAAATGTTTGTGTGTACAAATTTGTACCCAGAAGTGAAATAAATCTGAAATAAAACCTCTTTTGGGGGATGTCCTTATTTGTAAAAACAGTTTTATGAATGGTTATAGTATTTATATAGAAAAACAATATACTTCTATGGGGTTTTCAGTCTTTTAGATGCCACAGACCTCTATATATGATCATTCCATATCCTAAAATTTAAAAGGCAGCTATTTATTTTCATGTATAAAGAACCAATTTCTACTGTGAAAATTACTTATTATAAATATGTGTATGAGGTAACACTTTACAACAAGGTTCTGTTTGTTAACATTATTTAATGAATTACAATTTTTTTTTTTTAAATTGCTTACACACTAAAAGTGGAACTTGAGGCCCACTCAATGAAACCATTCACTCATGAACCGAATCTTTGGACCAAGCATTTTTAAAAAATAAATAAATAAATAAAAAAATAAAAAAACTGTAACTAACATGAACTAACAATGAACAAACTATTTTTACAGCATTTATTAACCTTTGTTAATGTTAATTAATAAAAATGTTCATATTCATGTTAGTTCACAATGCAGTGCATTAACTATGTTAACAAATACAATTTTGTACCCTAAAAATGTAGTCGTAAATGCTGAAATAAACATTAACTAAGTAAATGTTACCATGTTATATGTTGTGTTATATTATATTATATTGTGTTCGATTATTTATTTCCAATTTCTGCTTTGAAAATTAATATAATAAATACACATAAAATATAATTTGGAAAATATTAGTTTATATGTTATGTTACTATGTTTTTTATACTCACTCTATAGTACTGTACTGTTAGATATATTATTTATGTATTTAATGGTAGCACTTTATTTTACAGTCCTGTTCCCCATGTAGTTACTATGTACTTATGATAGTAATTGTAATAACTGGGTAATAACTAGGTACTAACCCTGAACCTAACCTTAACACATGTACTTACCTTATATTACCCAGTACTTTCTTGGGTAAGTATACTGTACATGTAAGTGCACGTACTGTAAAATAAAGTGCAACCTATTTATTTATTGTTTTAAATTTTCCTTTCCTTTTTTTTCTTTCTTTTTTTTTTTTTTTTAAAAAAAGCATATCACTTATCAGAAAGTATTCTAGTGTGTGAAACTGCACACACGCAGCAGGTTCACCACTGGGGGGCGTGACTTTGGTAGTTTGATACATGCTCCGAACCACTGATTCGAAACAAAAGATTTGTAAAGCTTCGAAGCTTCATGAAGCAGTGTTTTGAAATCGCCCATCACTAGATATTGTTGAATAAAGTCTTTTTCTTTCTTTTTTTTTTTGGTGCACAAAAAATATTCTCGTTGCTTCATAACATTAAAGTTGAACCACTGTAGTCACATGAACTGTTTTAAATTTGTCTTTAGTAGCTTTCTGGGCATCTGAAAGTGTTAATTATCTTGCTGTCAATGGAGACCTCACTGAGCCATCGGATTTTATCAAAAATATCTTAATTTGTGTTCTGAAGATGAACGAAGGTCTTACGGGTGTGGAACGACATGAGGGAGTAATTAATGACAGAATTATAATTTTTGGGTGAACTAACCCTTTAACACTGGTTTTGATAGAAAGGTGTCAGGACACACAGTACATTGCAGTTTGTTGCGTATGGGGCTGCATAGCTGCAGACCAGTCAGGGTGCCCATGCTGACCCCTGTCCACTGCCGAAAGTGCCAAAAATGGGCACTTGAGCATCAGAACTAGACCACGGAGCAATGGAAGAAGGTGGCCTGGTCTGATGAATCAACACAATATTAGGAAGGTGGTCATAATGTTATGCCTGATCGGTGTATATTACCTAAAATGTATAATGTAATTGATTACATTACTAACTACAATTTTTGTCATGCATTTTTGAATCAGTGACAAACTACAATTTGTAAGTAGTCTACCCAGCACTGTTTATTTAGTACAACAGTTAAACTTTTTATTATTTATTTGTGTATTTTTGCATTTTTTAACAGTTTTTTTTTTCCCCAAACTTTTCCACAAACTTTAGTACTCCCTCGCAGCCCCCCTGGGGGGTTCCTGGGGGTCCCACAGTTTGAAAACCGCTATATGAAATGTCCTCATTTAGATAGCAAAGTGTGTGTGTGTGTGTGTGTGTGTGTGTGTGTGTGTGTGTGTGTGTGTGTGTGTGTGTGTGTGTGTGTGTGTGCGTGGTCTGGTTAAATTCAGTCAAATCTGCCAACACACAAAACTGTGTCCAAACTAACTGGAGCTCTTTAGCAGTCTTAAAACCCTTTACTTCTCACCTCTCTTTCTTCATCTGTCACCTAGCAGACATCTCTTTCCCTTCACACACACACAAATAGACACACACGTCTGCCTCATCTGGCCATTGCTGCGAATTCCCTGCCTGTAACAACAAACCCGCCATTCCCCACTTCCTCCTGACAGGTGCTCCCAATGAAAAGACCTCCAGTGTGAGAGATACATGGCACCCCATCAAAGCTATAGAGTGACGGGAAGTGAGCAGAAACAGAGCGAGAGAGAGAGAAAGGGGGAGAGAAAGAGAGATGACCCTCTCTGAATGTCTTGAGAAGCAAAGCAGCATACCAACACAGTCATGCTTTAGTTAACAGAGACATCACTGATCACCCTGAGCATCATTTGAGGGTCTATACGCAACTGAGCAACTACAATGAAGCAGTCATGAACTCAGGCTCACCTGCACTTCCAGCAGAAAGATCACAGCACATCAGTCAGGAGCCAAAGAATAAGCTACATGCACTTATTTTAATTATTTAGCAGCAGGCTGTTGGAAATAAAGGCAATTTATTATTATCCACAAAACATATTAAGAGGTAACAGCTAACCATTAAGTATTATGAGGTATATTTTCCAGAATTTCTAATTAGGCCTAGCTATAGTTTAAATACATAAGGTACTGAGGTCTTTCCCAAGTCTTGACCATTATGAGCCTGATCAACACTGCCATCTGCTGATGCTGGCAAAGTGTTACAAGTTGACTAGTAGCTTTTATCAGCCAAGACCAGTGTTACCAAGAAAACGTGTGTGAATTAAACATGGCTGATTAAATACTAAAATACTAGTCAACTTGTAATACATTGCTGGTATCAGCAGATGGCAGCGAAATGCCCTACTTTTACACTGTTGGCGTGGCTTGTTTGTTTGTTTGTTTGTTTGTTTTAGTCCACGGGTTGAACGCGATTTTTAACCCCGGTGTCATGACAAATCGGGTCCACCCTCGAAATCTGGTCTCCACAAACTGTCATTTAATGATTATCCTAAGTATATACGAATGATATTAATTTAAAATACGCATAGCTTACTATATAATGCATTAGAGAACAATTTAGTGGATAATAAAACCAATTGAGCATAATTTCTTACACTTGATTAACTGTTAATTAATAAATAATAATTATAATAGCCTATTAAGTGAATAAATGAACATCATTAATTTGTTTTATTTATAACTGAAATATTTAACACTTAAGTTAACACAGGCTAAATACATTAAAGATGATTGTGAATACATGTAGGGTAAGTGCAAATGCATGTATAAACTAAGCTATCAGGCTAATCTGTATGCTATGCTAGTACATTAGCAAACTTTATAACGTTGTTAAAACAGCATTCATCATAACGTGGGGGGGGGGGGGGGGGGCTCAGAAGTGGAAGTCGTGATAGTTGGGTAAACTTTTATAGTGGTGAATGAGAGACTTCATTAAATATATTTTTCGTGTTTCCATTTGTAGAAAAACAAAAAAAAAAAAGAGAAAGAAAAACTCGGAAAAAAACAGAGAGCAATTGATAATGGTCGTCAGAAGAAAGAAAGATGTAATTTTTACCATGACTCCCATAGTCGCTGTATCAGAAACACCCTCACAGCGTTAAATACATTTTTTTTTTTTTTGTAATTTGATGTAATGGTAATATAATACTAAGTATAGTGTTATAAATGTACATACTTTTTTTTAATTGAAAATTTAATTTTTTTTTAAAAAGATTAAATTCATTCTTTTGTTTTTTGTTTGTTTTGTTTTTTTAGTCAGTGGGTTGAACGCGATTTTTACCCCCCGGGATGCGATTGGGCAAGTGGCCATGATTGGGCGGGTTTTGTTAAGCCCGGAACACACCAAGTCGACGCCGACGAACTAGTGGCAACGAAAGCAGACTGCGGGGTTGGCTCACGTCGGCAGCGTCTGGGTCCAAAGTTGCCCTGACACACCAAACCGACGCTCTACACCCGACGGCCAAGTAGCACGTCCGTTCTGCATCTGCGTAAGAAGAAATAGCTTTCTGTACCAGCAGGTGGCAGTAGCTGAACAGCCAATAAGAATGATCAGGCCCTACTGACCGACGAGCTCCGATGCCGATTCACCTGTCGAATCGGCCGAAAAAAAGCCGTCGAGGACCAACTTCAGCCGATGGTGCGGAACACACTGAGAAAACTTAGTCGGCCGACGAACAAAACCTGTCCGACGGCCGACCGTCGGTTTGGTGTGTTCCGGGCTATACACAAACCTGGCAACCCTGGCCAAGACTTTCATCTTGAACTATATTACATGATATATGCATAATGTATGCTGAGAGTAAAGCAGTGTTATTTTAGTATCATTATAGGCTACTATATAGCCTAGTTTTTGTTAATATTTTGAATTTGGTTTTATTTATATTTTGTTTTCATTTAAAATTTTAGTTTTTGTATTTGTTGTATTAATGTCCATTTCATTTTCATGTGTTTATTTTCATTTTATTTTTAATGGTTTTAGTTTTAATTAACGATAATAGGCTTGGAGTGAAGATTTGTATTTCTTGATTATGTCACGCAGATGAGAAAATATAAATCATAATTTAAAACAGCAAAAATCTACATGTAGCATCTTTTTAGTGCTTTCTAAAAATGTTTTTAATAATCCTTGATATCTTTAAGCAATACTTTTTTTCATAGTTTCAGTAAGTGTAATTACAGCAACGTGTCTCTGCATTTTAAAAGATTGTATTCAGTTACTAGGATAGACAAGTCAGCTGACAATAGATGTTCAGTTGCCTTCCTCAAGGGGGCGCAAGGGGCTCAAAAAGTCCAATTCCCCATTGAGCTGCATCGGCTGCATTCAATCACAAGACGTTTTTTTGGACATTTTGTTCTATTCTATTTTGTCTTGTTCTATATTAATTGTGTACTAAAACGCGGACTAGAAAGGTAAGGGACCAGCAAAAACACATTTGTGTAGCTTTCATTTTATCCTGCCATGCAGATGACAAATGATAAATTCAATTTTAGCTGAGTTACATGATAAAGGCTACACAAGGCTACATGTTTGCCCCATAATGAGTAAATCTAACTAGAGACAAGATAGAAGTTCTGAGCTCTTTAACATTTGGAAAGTTACTGAAAACAAAACAAAGAAGAATCTCAGCTATAAAGTTACTGAAAACAAAAAGAAAAATCTCAGCTATAATCCTCTTAAAACTGTTCTTACACAATAAGAAACAATAAGCGCTTTACACATTTTTATTGGGCAAATGCTCATTTTCTATTTGACAAGTGCTTGTCAAGGACACAGAAAAGTAAAATGATGTCAGATTGTCAAAAAGAGCCATAAAATAAAACATGGGTCATCTCCCAGCTCTAGCATCTTATAAAAAATAAGGCTTCTTTTAACCCCCATTAAGTGGGGATATTTAAAAGATTCACAAAGCATAGCAGCCCAGACCCTTATAGGATAAAAAATAAATTGTTATATAAAATATAAAAATACGATGCTCTGATTTTTCTATACATCCATATAACTGTCACTACATCAGAACTACTTCAACATGAAAAAGCACAGAAACTAAAATGTCTGCCAGTAAAACAGCACCAGTGACATACCTCTACTTTTAGAAATTGTGGATAGTGCCTTTTTGCCATAAAGACAAAAATGGACTTTTCAAAGGCTTATTATCAAACACGTATTTGTACATATTTCAAGATAATAAAACACTTAACCAACTTAGCAAAAGATATAAGACACACAAGCGCAGGTGGCCTGAATAATTTGAAATACTCAAATATCTTCCAAATAACTTTACAGTAGATGTGCAAAACCTAGAAAAGATTTTAAAAATTAATCTAAAGATTAATACAAGACTATATATGTAAACAAATTATACCAGCCTCTGTTTATAATAGCCTCTTCACAGCAAAAGGCCTTTTAAAATATCTCTATTAAAAATAATCAAACCACATTTTGTATTCACACAATCAAAACATGCTGAACAGAGAAAAACAAAATAATATACAATATTTATAATATGGATTTTGAGCTGTTTGAGGCCACAGCCAAGAGCAAGATAACCAACCCCCCCCCCCCCCCCCCCAAAAAAAAAGCATTATTTCTGCATCTATCCTAAACAGTAACGTAAAAATGTTTTCATATGGCCTGGCACATTAATGATAATAGAACCAGCTGCAACCCACTGTTTGGCTGAAACATTTTTGGCAAAATGTAATTTGCAAAAATTCCATCAGTTTTTTAGAAATGGGTTTTAGGAAAACAGGTCTATAAAATGTTATACAGTCTTTTCAATGACACTTTCAAGCTGTGTTTTAAATAAAAACTTAAGTATGAAGGGCTTTTCACACTTGAAAGTTAACCCTGGGTCATTCTAAACCCCAGGTTAAGGCAATCTTGGGTTATCTTGTTTCATGTATCACACTCCTAATAATTTACCCAGGGTTAACCGTTAATCCTGGGTGTTTATTAATAGGGTTGGGTATCAAGAACCGTTTCCAAATTTCCAAGAACCATGAATTTCATAAGACACACGCATTTCAATTCTGCTTATCAATGTGTGTGCATTTTAATTTGACCATTCAAGCGCAAGAATACACGAAAGAGAACTAAATTCAGCACTCACATGCTGTTTTCTGTGCTGTGCACGCATCCAAAGCGCGAGCATGCTTGATCGGACAAATACGCAAAGAATTATGTCAAAATCCGTGCATCCGATCTTAAAGTGACAGCAGCCTAATAAACTTGCTGTCTCTCATTAATGTTAATCAAAAGAACAAAAGTAAAAGATAATCACTCACTGATCCTGATGGATTAACTTTTGTAACTTTAATAAGAATTAACATTTTATTTATAAAAAGAAAACTATACAGTGTTATTTATATTTGATTACAATTTTAATTTCTATACCTGAACTTTGTTGAACTGTATTTATTTGTGCTATTGCTAATTTTTTCTTATTTTATTACTGATTGTTTACTTGTCTTTAATAATGTTTGAAATTTATATATGTTAGTACTTGTTTTTGCTGTGGTATTTTTGTTTAAAACAATTTAATTTAAAACAATAGACAAAAGGTGTTTGTGTAAGTGTTCTGTAGGCTGCTGGTTTTAAGGTATTCAGCTGCAACAGAATGTTTTGCAAAAAGATAGAATAAATATGTTTGATTATCTACATGTTTGACCATGTTTTTTTTTACCTTATTGGAATCGAAACTGCACGCAAAAAAATGCTGGATTGTTTCAACCTATGTTTGGGTCAAATATGGACAAACCCAGCCGTTATTTTAATTTTTTTTTAATTAAATTTTTAAACCTAATAGTTGGGTTTGTCCATATTTGACCCAAACATGGGTTGAAAAAACCCAGCATTTTTTAGAGTGTGGGAATCGGTAAGAATCGGAATCGATAAGCTGAAACAGAATCCGTAAAATTCAAGCGATACCCAACTCTATTTATTAACCGATGTTTCACTCAGTGCAATGCCTAAACCCTGGGTTAACCTTCTTATTTGTATGTTTGTGGTGTCAGTGTCATTGATTGGACAAACTCAGTACAGACTCTAAAAGTAAGAATGAAACGGTCTCTTCTTCCCTCCAATTGTCGCATTCTCTGTCACAATTTGTCATTTTGACTAATTTGATTAGCCCTGCTTCTAAATTACCAGTACAAGTGTGACATTTTCCTTTACCTGGGGTTAAAAGCTTGCTTTAGAGCGACAATAACTTGGGGTTGAGTGCAGTGTGAAAAGCCCTTTGAAATCACTTCCAGGGTAAATCTCTGAGCCATTTAAGCACATTTGTGACCCTGGACCACAAAACCAGTCACAAGTCGCACAGGTATATTTGCAGCAATAGCCAACAATACATTGTATGAGTCAAAATTATTTCCTACCATAAATATATCAAAAAATAATTTTTGTAAGTAATATGCATTGCTAAGGACTTCATTTGGACAAATTTAAAGTATTTAATTTGAAAATTAAATATTTAGATTTTTTTGCACCCTCAGATTCCAGATTTTCAAATAGTTGCATCTCTGCCAAATATTGTCCTATCCTAACGAAAGCTTATTTATTCAGCTTTCAGATGATGTATAAATCTCAATTTCAAAAAATTGACCCTTATGACTGGTTTTGTGGTCCAGGGTCACATTTCTAAATTAACTGTCAGACACTTTGCTTACATTTAGACGTATATGCATTATTTAGACTTATCCGCTTTGAGATGAAAAGAAATGAATCTACTATTATAATACTGAAAAACATTATTAAAGTTTACTATGCATTTGGATGTAACAATTTGGCCTAACCGTAAACGGAAATTCTATAAAAAGAACTGTAACAAACCAAACAGTTCTGGAAAACATGTTGGTGTTACTATTCAATGAACTACTGACTCAGGATGTTAAAAAAGCCTACATTTTAAAAAATTACTTTTCAGTGACTGTCACTATTTTTGACTGACACTTTCCATGTTGGAAGCATCCAAAGCATGTAGAGCGAAATAAAAAGTTCAGCAAGTTCAGACAACCATCAGCAGCAGGGAATTTTGTATTTGCAACAAAATAATTTCTTTAAAACTGATGGCAGTTACAATAGAGTGGTGGTACAAATTTCCCCATCTGTATCAAGGTTTGTATGTTCACATAAAAAATTAAACAAGAAAAACACAAGGCACCACAATATTGTGATACTAACATATTGCAGAATCCCTGATTCCCACCTTCTAGTGTCTATTAATTTGTGACAACATTCCATATTTTGGGAAAGTATTTGGTGTGAGAACAAGGACTCATATAAGTGCGTAGGCTAAGCAAAATTTGCCTCTCCCCTGTTATCCAGTTGGTTTTGCATCTGAGTGATTTTGGCCAGAACCTCCAACTCCTCGTTCTGCCGCTCTGTTTTGTGGCTGACCAGCGAACGGTAAAAATGCACAGCGAAAACGATAAACACCAAGGCAAAGGGCACCATGATGAAGGTAGAAGCGATTGCCGCGGCTTCCCCCGGGCTTATACCTTCAGATTGAGTTACATTCTCTTGCTTGACAGGTTTTTTATTCTTCAGAGGAAGGAACTTGACCCAGCAGAGAAGAACCACCTCTGCGAGAAACAGAAGGGTGCCTATGACGGTGGAGAAGGCCCAGGCCAGCTCGATGTGACGGTGCATCCGCTCATGTGGCGATTCCCTTATGGAGTTGAGGTTGTGGACGTTGCTCACGGCTTCCAGGTTGGGCAGGATACATGTGCTGATCATCAAGGCAAAGAGATGGACGGCCACCAGAACTGTTGTGCAGGCACTGAAAGCAACCAATAAACCAGGAGGGTAATTGTGATCTTCCTCCAACTGCACTTCCACCATTGCTACCTGAAAACACATTAATTGGTAACATAAGACAACATGGTCAACCTCAATAAACATGTTTCAGCAACTGACCCGTAAGACCTTCGTTCATCTTTGAAACACAAATTAAGATATTTTTGATAAAATCCGATGGCTCAGTGAGGCCTTCATTGACAGCAAGATAATTAACACATTCAGATGCCCAGAAAGCTACTAAAGACATATTTAAAAAAGTTCATTTAAATATGTTTAATGACAATAAGTTTAATGACTTAACTGCCAAAGTCACGTGGTTTCAGTAAACAAGGCTTCATTATGTCATAAGTGTTTCGAAACGTTTCAAAATTTCAATGATTCACGTGACTTTGGCAGTTTGATACACGCTCCGAACCACTGATTCGAAACAAAAGATTTGTAAAGCTTCGAAGCTTCATGAAGCAGTGTTTTGAAATCGCCCATCACTAGATATTGTTGAATAAAGTCATTATTTTTTTTTTTTTTTTTTTTGGTGCACAAAAAATATTCTCGTCGCTTCATAACATTAAGGTTGAACCACTGTAGTCACATGAACTTTTAAATATGTCTTTAGTAGCTTTCTGGGCATTGAAAGTGTTAATTATCTTGCTGTCAATAGAGGCCTCACTGAGCCATCGGATTTCATCAAAAATATCTTAATTTGTGTTCTGAAGATGAACGAAGGTCTTACGGGTGTGGAACGACATGAGGGAGTAATTAATGACAGAATTATAATTTTTGGGTGAACTAACCCTTTAATACATCAGTCCACATGCACAGCTTTGAAGTCACTCTACTGAATTATATTAAATTGAAAAATATTCCTACAATTATGAGTTTTTTTTAAACTAATCATTAGCTATTGACAGATTTATTTCTAGCATAAGAATTGAAATTTGAAATTACATGGCAGTGTTATTTTAGTATCATTGAGATTCTATTATGGTTTTTATTAATATTTTTAATTAGTTTTTATTTTTAAATTTTAAATTTTTTTAATTTTAGTTAAGGTTTTAGCTTTTTTTTTTTTTTTGCCATTTTGTTAGTTTTTGGCTTTAATACATTTGTTTTCATTCATTTTTATTTCAGTTTTAGTTTAATTAGTTTGGTATATCAAGTTAAACTAAATGAGAAATGTTGCCTTGAAAACTAGTGTAAACGTTTTTTTTCTTTTCTTTTTTTTTTTCTTCCGTTAACATTTATTTGACTTCAATTAACCAAAATCATTTTTATGGTTTTAGTTAACTAAAATAACCCTGCTACCAGATATACCAGTTAGATTAAAACATTAATGTTTACATCCAACGTTTCCAGTGTGTCTGGATCTGGATTTGGATATGACCAATGAGAATTATATAATCCTAATGTAAATGGATAACATAAACTTCCAAATATATTTAAATTATAAATTGAAATTGATTGTATGGAATGAAATTGTGACAAAATGTTGGAGAATGTTGTTGCATTAAATTGAAAAAGCAGAAAAAATGATTCTGTTCTCTGAACACAATTCTCAACATCTAAGCAATTTTACTGATCTTGTTTTAATGACGTTTAAATATTTTTTTCCTGGAAAACAAGACAACAATATTGACTTAAAAAATTATTTTTTTATTTTTTTTATTTTTCAGCATGGCAGACACATTTTTTAATTTGGCAAACAAGCTGTTTTTCTTCAGAAAACACCACAGACCACAAGTCTTCTGTGAATGGGGCCAGAAAGCAGCCCAACAAGTTACAGCCACAGATATGAAAATGAGCTTCGAAGTCAACAGCAGGTTACAGTAGAAGTGCTCTACTCTTGTGTAAGTGCATCTAAACAATCTGACATGTGTAATTATGTTTACACCGATCTCTAAAGAGACAGGTTATGATCTGCAGTTTCTTCGTGCCACACCTATTCATTTCATTTCCTGTGCTGCTGCATTTATAGAAAACAGACTAAGCTCAAGCACAATAATCACCCTCTGAAAGAATATTACACCTTTTGCCAATCGCTTTATACACATTTCCGGAAAAACATTTCTGGTTCTCAGGTGGATGGAGAGTCTGTTCAGCAGGGAAACAGTAGTAAGAAAATATGCTTATAAATATTCTTACAGTAGCAAAAAATAATATGCTCATCAACTTTTAAAGGGGAAGAGACAATGCTTCCCATATCTTTTGTTTTTGTAATCAAATGATGTGGTGCGTTCAATCAAACTCTACTGTATTTTAGTGTAAAATCATCTCTACAATATGAACACTGAGCATGACATGTCCTCATATTAATATTTTGGCATTTTAGTTAACTTTTGTAGGATAAAATAATTTTGTGTTGGGTCACCACTTGATTTCTATCTAAAAGCAAAAAGTGTTGGTGTATTG
Organism: Mylopharyngodon piceus; assembly: GCA_039654765.1. Classification (NCBI taxonomy): domain Eukaryota; kingdom Metazoa; phylum Chordata; class Actinopteri; order Cypriniformes; family Xenocyprididae; genus Mylopharyngodon; species Mylopharyngodon piceus. The sequence goes on along the minus strand of CM077453.1, from coordinate 21,728,403 downwards.
TGAAAAACTCCATGCCATCAGGGAATAGCTGAATTCATATAAAACACAAATGTCAGTTTCTTATAAAACTAATTTAATAGTATTTCAAGTCAAGCCAATTCTGTATAGTGCTTTTTACAAAACAACTTTACAGAAATGTATGGCATAATGTTTATAATACCTTAATGCCTAATTGTTCACGTTTATCAGTTTATTATTTTACACCTATCAATGGTAACAGAAATACTTAACTATTGGTTCTATTTCACATTTAATTTATAATGGACTTTTATTAGTTTACTTAACACAACATTTTCGAAGGAAGTACATTTCCTGTTGCCATGATGTAATGTCATTTCCAGTTGCCATGATGAAATGTCATGCAATGGATCTTCCAGCAAACGGAAACCTGTCACAGTGAAGATACTGAGGCCCTTACAAATGTTTACTGTAACTGCAGTTGTTGCAAAAATTCTATAGCTAATGCAGTTTTTGTAACTACTTTACAATCATAATTATTAATATGACGCCTCCTCGCAACATTGTAAGAAGTTTTAATACTCTATTTTTGATATTACTGGTGGTCAATACCCTATGAAAATGAAGACCTCTTTATTTTACTGTATAACAATTAATGTAGTGATTTTGGTATTTTTGTGTATACTATGATTACCCAAAAAATTAATTACGTAAGAGACGAAACAAATTATTTATGTCTGGAATGTCAATTGAATTTAGCAGTGTTTTGATTCGCCGGTGTTTTAAACAAATCTTTGAAATGAATGAATCGTTCTCGTTTACTCCTTATGTTTTTCGTTCACTCAAAGACAGACTACAGCAGTAGCCAATAGCATTCGAGTCCGTATTGTGAAGCAACATTTCATTGGTTATGCCAGCTGAACGAATACGCCCCCTTCACTGACTGAATCGCTGTTTTGCACGAGATTCGTAGCAGCGCTAAAAGAGAAAACTCTTTCGTGAACTAACTGAATTAACTCGGACAGCCAGTTATTTAACGAGAATCTGCAAACGGACTAAACGATAGGGAGACGACTTTCGTTCGGGATGATGCTTTTCGGAGTTTCTTAATGGATCGGAGGGTACGCTAATGAATAATTTAATATTCCCGAATAACACACACACAAAACACTCTTGTCGCCCCCTACTGGCACACCAATGGAAAGTACAGAAAGGGCCACTGAATCGTTGAAAGGTAATGAATCTTTTTAGTCAGCGGATTCAAAAGATTCGACTGACTGGAATGAATCAAAATCCTCACCACTGAGAGCACCAACTAACACTTGTAAGAGATATGTCGAAGTAAGACTAACAAGGCTAATGTAAAAACCTAAACTCTCTAGCCCTCTGATTACGCTGTATCCATGACAGGTGTCGTTTGCAAATCAAAGTGATTGACATGTCACGCGTCGTATTACAACGCTATAACTTTGGAAAACTTGCCAGGCTTCCGAACAATGTACGTTTCTCATTTACGTAAGTGTTAAGTAATTACTTTTAATAACTCACCATAGCAAAGCCGGAGAGTAGGGCAGAGGTTCTGCTGGTCGCTTTAAGCTTAGCTCGACTCAAGTAAAGTTTTCTCCATGACAAAGCTTGAAGGGAGTGCTCGTTAGAACTCATTGTGCTGCTTTTGTTGTTAGTCCAAAAGTTATGAAACTTTATGTTTTAATCTGAGATCGCCTTTGTATCTTCTTGGTTACCCTTCGTACGTTTGCCGGAGCCCTTCAACGCGATGTGACATACTCAGATTGTAAGATGACTAACTCCAGTTACCCTCTTCTACAGCCTGTTCCCTGAGAAACTACAAGTCGAGCTACCCACAACGCACCGCTGACGATCACTGCGCAGCTGACGGTTTGTGGGATTTGTAGTCATGCTGTATTTGAACTATCATGTCCTAGAATTTTATGTTGCCACACACACACACACACACACACACACACTTACATATACATACATACATACATATATATATATATATATATAGATAGATAGATAGATAGATATATCTCGTCACTGATTTTACATTCCATCAGTAAGAGCAGTGTGAAAGTTGAATTAGCAGAGCTTTAGCACTAGCCTGTACATGAGATATTGCAATCCATACAACAAAATGGGAGACATATCAGAGTTCAAAAGAGAACAAATTGTTGGTGCACATTTGGCTCATCTGTGACCAGGACAGCAAGTCTTTGTGGTCTATCGAGAGCTATGGTATCCAGGGTAATGTTGGCATACCACCACAAACAGCCGTATCTGTTGATGCAAGAGGAAGCTGTCTGAAAGTGATGTCGAGTTTCCACCAAAACTGTTTGTTGGGAGCTCCACAAAGTCAATATTCATGTTCGGGCTGTTATAGTCAAACCTTTGGTCACTCGTGCCAGTGCCAAATGTCAGTTTCAGTGGTGCCAGCAGTGCAAATCTTGGGCTGTGTACAATGTGATACATGTATTGTTCTCTGATAAGTCCACCTTCACTGTCTTTCCCACATCCGTGGGAGTTACAGTGTGGAGAAGCCCCAAAGAGGTTTAACACCCTGACTGTCACTGCCCGGAGTGAAGAACAGGGGTGGATCAGTGATAGTTTATGGCATTCCCTACTGTGCTTGATGGGCACGTCACTAGCAAGGACTACCAAGTACCGATGCAGATGTGCACCTAATGGTTGTCGTGTATTAGCATGTATCAGCATGATAATGCACCAATACGCACAGCAAGACTTGTGACAGAATGGTTTGATGAACATGAAAGTGAAGTTGAACATCTCCCACGGCCTGCACAGTCACCAGATCTAAATATTTTTAACCCACGCGGGGGTATTTTGGAGGAACAATTGAGAGAACGTTTTCCTCCACCACACACACACACACACACACACACACACACACACACACACACTATTACTTATTAGCACATTTAATTCTTGACCCAAAACAGTTTAACCATTAAACCCACTAGAGGTTCCAATGTCTGTCTTGCCATTTTGTTTTTCTAACAGGTGCAGAATCTGAACATGGCATCAGGAATCTGTCTGATGAATGACTAAGGTAATCTCTCTACCTCAACTTTGGTGGTTTTTGTTTGTCTATAGCCTTTTTACAACTGATTAAGAAGTACACAGCCAAATATAGCAGTTATATGGATGCTGTTGTGTGTGAGATACTAAAATGAGGTTTTGTGTCTTATCTATTTTTAAAATTTACCAAAGGTTTGGCATTATAATCATTACTGTGGTATTTGTAGTAAGACTATAATAACCACAGGTCAAACCATAGATGGACCGCTATTACATTAATGTTATTGTAGTTTCTAGGTCATTTATTAATAAAAATAGCAGCCTCTACATATTCAGATAATATAACTACACTGCCATAATTGTAGTAAAATGATTGAGCTCGATTGTTAGCATTAATTTTTAGCATTAATCAGCATTATCACCCAAAAACCATACTAGTTAGTGTTACTGTAGTAACACTATGGTAAATTTTCATAATAGTTTTTTATTTGACAACGATGTCACACACTAATGTTAACTAATGAACCTTATTGTAAAGTGTTACCAAAATATTTTCAGCTAGTTGCCAAGGCAACATTTCTTTTCATTTAGTTTAACTTGAGGTAATAAATTAACAAAAACTAGAAATAAAAGTGAATACAAACTGTAAAGCGATGTAAAAAAATAATAATAATAATAATAATAGTAAAATAAAAATAATGTCAAACACGCATTACAAAATGACTAAAATTTAAATGAAGATTAAAACAAAAATAAAACGTAATTCAAGATATTAATAAAAAACTATAATAGTGTCTCAGTTGTACTAAACTAACATTCCTTTTGACTCAAAAGCTTATAGTTACTGAAGTAAAGTCCTTGCAACAACTTTGCTGTGTGACAACTAGCCCCGGTCTCCCCTATAATGCCTGATGTTCAAGACAGCTTCATACAGATATGCTTTAGTCAGTTTTTATATTAACACTATTACATAAAAAAAACTTTTAATATATGGCCTATTTATATATATATATATATATATATAAAAACTTTTTTGTATTTTACATTCACATTATACTAGTATCTGTGTAACAAATTGATTTCCTTTTTGAGTATTTCTGATTACAATTAAACAGATTGTTCTGGAGATTTCAGTCTTTTGATTTAAATCTTAACATTTGATCAATACATGTTGTATTTTAGTTCAAACAACATAAATGAGGATGTCCAAATCTGCCATTCAGTGTTCCATTAGTAAAAACGCTGACTTATTTGAGATTTCCAAAATGAAATAGAGGCACTTAAATGTGATATATTTGACCTTTGTCATTCAAATGAGCATCCCACCATGTTTCACTAACACTGCTGTATAAGACTTTCATGCACCAATGGTTGCAGAAAGCAACACATTAGACCGAAACAATCAAACCCAAGTTAACCGATAACTTCCTGTATTTGTAAGAGGAAGACAACATCAGACCCTCTGAATCACTCGCAGAGCGAGACCTTGCTCTCGCATGGTAATGTCAGTAGTCCTTTTGTGTGCAGCAGTGCCTCCCCTCCCCCTCTCCATCTCCCACCCAGACCCACAGTACAATGTGTGCTCTTTGTAGGCAAGCCTGTAACTGGACGCCAGGTGGTCTGTGATTGGCTGAGTCGAGGCCCCCTCTCCCCCGTCTTCTTTTTCTGGTGCATATGCATGAGATAGCAGGCTGGTGTGTGCCTGTGCAGCTGCCTGTTCCAGACAGGAAAAGAGAGGGAGAGAAACAGGAGCGAGACATTGGGGAAGGTTAGAGGAAGAGGAATAGAGAAAGGAAATCGGGTGAGGAGACGGAGGGCGACTGTGATTGGGGGGTTGTAGCCATGTCTATGTTCTGTTTGTCTGGCTGGCTATGAGATCAGGCAGCTATGGCCATGTCACTGAGCGCCGACGATGAGGATTACGACTCGGACACAGCCGAACAGGTCAGCTCTCTCTCTCTTTCTCCACATACACACAAACAATTAGCTGCCTTCTCAGGTTCCCTTCCTTGTAGCACCATGCCTTTTAAACAAGGCATGTGTTTTCTCCACCTCCTTCTGCTTTCTTCACCTTCCTCACCATCTTTCTTCTCTCTCCATTGTTTTTGAGTTTTGCTTTATTGCAGCAGTAATAATAAGACCGGAGAGGTTTCCATGCGACAGGAAAGAAAACACTGATACAACAGAGAAGAGTGGTATCACCACTGAGCCTGAGTCTTATTGTTTGTCTCCATTGAACTTCAGCTATCAGTTGTGATTGGTTTGACACATGCATGCTTCCTTTAGAAAGACTTGTTTTAAGGAAAAAAACATGTTCTTATTGCTTTACCTTTGTGTTTGGATGTGGTTTATACGGGTTTGTCTCATTTGTTTTGTTGTGAGAACTAAAATATTGTAGATAGTAGACTTTTTGGGTTGTGATGTACACATGTGCAGGGTTTTTAGGGAGTAAAACCTGTATTAAAGGAAGACTAAAGTTCCTTTAAGGAACAGCATGACTGGACATGTGTTGCCCTTAAGTTCCCTTCCCATGATGCTCTGCTGCTCAAACTGTTTTCTAGGAAATGGAACATCACGCTTGGTTTGTTGTTTTTAAGTGCGGACAAAATCTAGACTAGAAAACTGTTTTTCTTTTGCACCCATTTGAAAGGTTAAAAAATAATTAGGGACACGAGTGTAATGTGTAGTATTTTATTTTCCTAGGGAACATAACATGCTGATTTTTGCAACAGACACCTTTGAATTTATATATATATATATTGGTGTGAGGAAGCATGCACATATGTGGATGTCATTGAACCAAGTAAGCCACATGTGCTCACTAACAACACAAATAATGTGTGCATTTCAAATCTCTTAATGCCTGTTGTGATGTATAACTGGGTCCCGTATCTTTAAAACAGTTTCTTTGGCTGTTGAAGACTGGGGGAGGGGAGGAGCAAAGTATGTGTGGAGTGGGGGGGACAATAGGAAGGCCCTGCTGCTCTTGGGCCCCCTGTCTGCGTTCATCTTGGGTAGTCTATAAGTCAAAAGATACATTAGCTAAGACTCTTTAGACATGTGTTTGGTCTAAAGGTGCGGCCATTATAGCGAATTGTTTGGGGGCAAATTTCATGGACATTAGCAAACTGATGTATGAAGTACATTTCGGTCAGAAGTCACTTTCAAATCAAGCAACTTTCTGTTAAACGTAGTGAATCCACATGAACAACTTGAACCCATTATGAAATCTGCATGGGGAAATGTTTCAGCTTCATACGAAATTCCTGATCACATGGGTTCCTATTGAAATGACTGAATTTCGTTTCGAAAAGAAAATTCGCTAAACACCGGTAAATGTGACTGCACCTTAAAGGGTTAGTTCACCCAAAAATGAAATTTCTGTCATTAATTACTCACCCTCATGTCGTTCCAAACCTGTAAGACCTTCGTACATCTTCAGAACACAAATTAAGATGTTTTTGATGAAATCCGAGGGTTTATGAACCACACATAGGCAGCAACGTCATTGCACCTTTTGAGGTCCAGAAAGGTACTAAAGACATCGTTAAAATAGTCCATGTGACTGCAGTGGTTCAACCTGAATGTTATGAAGCGACGAGAATACTTTTTGTGCGCAAAAACACAACAAAAATAATGACTTTATTTAACAATTCTCCTATGCTGTTTACATAGTAAACACATTGCAGCGCTTCCGGGTTCTACGTCAGAACGCCGACTCATTATTGGCCGGCTCCTGCATCAGCATCACATGCGTCGTGGTGCTCATGTGTACTGCGACAACCAATACTGAGTCGGCATTCGGACGTAAACATGGAAGCGCTGAACTGTGTTCACTACGTAAACAGCATAGGAGACTGACAGGGAGGAGAAAAAAATTAATTCGTTATTTTTGTTTTGTTTTTGTGCACAAAAAGTATTCTCATCGCTTCATAAAATTAAGGTTGAACCACTGCAGTCACATTGACTATTTAACGATGTCTTTAATACCTTTCTGGACCTCAAAAGGTGCAATGACGTTGCTGCCTATGTGTGATTCAGAATCCCTTGGATTTCATCAAAAATATCTTAAGATGAACGAAGGTCTTACAGGTTTGGGATGACATGAGGGTGAGTAGCCTACTTAATGACAGAATTTTCATTTTTGGGTGAACAAACCTTTAAAGCTTTAATCGATTAGACTGATTTACTCAAATTGCACAGTGGTTTGATCTTCAAATGTTTGTTTCTTACAGAGAACACCTCAACAAAGTTGAACATGTTGTCATTGACTTGGTCATCATTATCATGCAGAGGCAGTAGTTTTCACTCCTCTGCTAGATCAGTGGTTGCAATGAGGCCTTATGACTCAATGCGTCCTTTGACTTGTGTCATGGCATGGGCATAATAAATTACCAAGAATTAGAGATATAAACTCTCACCCATGCCCATGAGTAAACATATTCACACAGACTGTACATTGGTGTGTAGGATGTGTAGATGATCGCATCTACAACATGAGTGTTTTAGGAGAATAGTGTGTTTGTTTGTGATGCATTCAAGTCATGTCAGAATGAGTAACCAAACGTAATTTCCTATCATTCTCTGTGGCAGCACATAAATTAAATAAAATACACATGTAAAGCATCAGTTACACACCTAAACGGCATCCTTTGCTCTGCATTTTGTTGCATTAGCGCTAAAAGGCTTCCTGTCTTTTTCAGGAAGTGAACAAACGAGAAAGGAATATGACATTGCTCAGCGTATCCATTTTATTCAGACTAAAATCACTTGAACAGACATAGCAGCATAATTATTATGTATTATAATTATTATATATTATCATAATTATAATTATTATAACTGGGAACTTCCCATGAGGGCTTGAATGCATGTGGATTTTTCAGAATGGAGAATAATTATAAAAAAACATGTATTTAGGTGAATTGCATGCTGATAGAAACGAGGAGCCCTGCGGAGGTAACATGATGTCCCTGTAGACCATTGTGGTGGAATGATTCCTTCAAGACCCAATAGCAGATCATAAATGATAGACTATTGACTGGTAGAACATTACAACCAGCCTGCAGAAGACATTAAAATCAATGAGGCTTCCCAGAAAGTATAGTCTGTGCTATTTGTTTATTCATCTATTTTGCTGGACTCACAGGTGTCTGTGTAGATAGATCTCATAGACTTCATATCCATTGATTTTGCAGCGTATAATAGAAGAGTAACTGGAGAACATCTGAATGACCTGGTGTTTTACTTTCTTCAAAAGGTCTGATCTAGTATCAGCTTCATCAGTCCAAACAGTCATTTGTTTGAGGTTGAGATTACGTCTTAGGTTCTCACACACGTTTAGCCACTGAAGAGCTGATAAATATTGCCTGTGATGCAGCATTCTTTTTGAAATGTCTGTCGTTCATATTGGGTTCCACACTTGGACCGCAGGAATAGAGGTCACAGCTGTGATGTATCACACCAAAGCACAAAAACACTGTTGTCCTCTATGGTAAGCATTCTTATAGTCAGCAGTCTGTACCGCTCTGCAGTTCCCTGAATCTGTTATGATGAAACATAGTGCCAGGGAATGGTTGTGTTCTAGTTGTTTTGGTGTGAAGGAAATTATGTCGTATGGAAGAAGACAGGGTTTTGCAAAGGCAGGAATAGCTCTACAGCAGTATTTGCTTTTTAATGTCTAAAACATCCCATTAAGATGAATATAGCACCATTGATCTTGACTGCATTTCAGTTTTACTATTTAGTCCCTTAGAGGAAATATCTCAGATGAATTGCAACGGGAAACGAAATCATTAAAAAAATGGACGTTGAACCCAATCGTCAACCACTTCCCCCTTCTGAGCCAATTAAATGTTGAATAGAAGTATTCCTTCACTCCACCAGTCAGCAAGAACTGCTGTGTTGCCATGGTTACATTGCAGAAGGACAGACTTCCAGTACTGCACTGCAGTTTTGTGCTTGTGTTGTAATGTATTCATTATCTGAGCTGAGGAGGCAAGATAACGACACTGTGTAAATGGAGAAAGCTGATATTAGGATTATTTTAGAGATGATGTTGATGATGATGCTAATATAAGACATAGTAATGTTAAGCAAGATGGTGTGCAGTGTGAAAGAAAAATGCAAGCTGATGTAATAAAGAACGAATTGTTCTCACATATATGCATCTGTAGCACCTGGTACCAGTGAAAATCCCTTTCCTCCTTTACAAGACCACTTAAAAAACACTGCAGGAGCACTTTGACAAATCTGTAATTGGATCGTTAGTCACTTTGGATAAAGCCATCTGCTAAATTTAATGTAAATTAAGTTTAAATCACGTTATGCAACTGACATAATGTAAATGTCGACCTAATGCTAATTTTCATTTTGTTATATGTTATACTGGGCTATCTGGAAATACATTTCTATTTTGATTTGGCGTTGTTGCCAGTTTCATTTATAGATATAGTAGCGATTGCACCATGGCTCAGTGAGTCAGAGCTTATGCAGTAATGCTAGACCAGAGTCCTGAAAATCATTTCCTGTATTTGCTAATAGGTAGAATTTAAAATATTATTACATCTCCAAAGTACTCTTGCACATGATCTCCTCTGTAACCAGAACAAATTTGCTGGATTCCACTATTTTGGCTGCTTATTACTACATTAGAGAGCAATCACAGTGATCCAAATAACAGAGCAGCATAATGAAGTTTTTAAATAGGTTATATTCCAATAGCTGAGCTGCATATGCAATTCAAAAGAGGTGCACAGTCGAGTAAGAAGTGATGATAAACAATAGCTTTCAAATCTCAAGGGTGGAAGAATAAAGGATATGAGCATAGATTATTTTAAAGCATAGCACATAGTGCAGTAGATTCATACAGGGATGGTGGGTGGGTAAACAGTCAATAAGAGGGACTTGAAAGAGCTTTGAAACAATGGAGAGCTGTATAATGTGCAGAATGAAATCATTACAGAAGAGCACCGGTGATACTCAACACTTAATTTCTTCGAGTGAGCTAATCACACGTGAACCAGGTGCCCCGTGCCATTTTTGATACTTTTTTTTGCCAAGCAAATGGTATAAAGGAAACCATGTGGGCTGCAACTATGCATTTTTCTTGCTAGTTAAACATTAAACCAACAGTTTAGCCTATTAGCGTTCAACAATACAGCAAAATTAGGTGTTTACTATCAAATCTCATATAGAACCAGCTCATAACAAAATTCTGAACCAAAAACATGAGCATTTCACTCATGTTCCCAGATGTCTAGTACACTTAATGAATGCTAGATTTCTAAAGCGATATAATTAAAAGCACACTTTTTTCCTTTCTTTTTTTTTCCAGATCTCTATTGTCACATTACAGCAGTAAATTCAGATGTGTGAGTGCACAAATGCTTAAAGGGTTAGTTCAGCCAAAAAATGAAAATTCTCTCATTAATAACTCACCCTCATGTCGTTCCAAACTCGTAAGACCTTTGTAAATACAGTACAGCGTTACAGGTTCTACGTCAGAACGCCGGTGTGTTTACTATGTCAACAGTGTAGAATTGTTGAATAAAGTAATTATTTTTGTTTGGTTTTTGCACACAAAAAGTATTCTCGACACTTTATAACATTAAGGTTGAACCACTGTAGTCATGGACTATTTTATCAATGTCTGTACTACCTTTATGGGCCTTGAAACTGGTAATAATGGTAATAAGCTCTCGGATTTCATCAAAAATATCTTAATTTGTGTTCCGAAGGTCTTACGGGTTTGGAATGACATAAGGGTGAGTAATTAATGACAGAATTTTCATTTTTGGGTGAACTATCCCTTTAAGAGAAAGAGAGGCAGGGCAGGTGGATGAATAAACGAGTGAACCTAAGTCGTTTCACCCCAAAATCAAAAGAAAAGTGTACAATTTGTATTTTGCTTCAGCAAGTTTGAAATGCAAATGTAAAACAATACAGTAAATCAAAGAATTATCAAAACTGTCAGATTGTACTTTTAAAAGCGTGTAGGAGATTATTCTGTTTTAAGCCTCAAATTCACCTTTGGACTGGAGCTGGACCATATTTTAGTGTTTTATGGGCAACAGTGTCTTCTTAATGGAAGTAATCTATTTTTACATTATTGTTGAATTTTTATTCTTTTTTTTTTCCCATTAGCAACGGCTACCGAACAGACCCAAGCCTAAAATGGCTGCATCAACAGCAACAACTCCGGCAGCAACCACTTCTTCATCTACTGCTACAGCGGTCAAGCTGCCATCCAATCGAACCTCCTCTGGAGCTCGCCGCAGGCGCACACGATGCCGGAAGTGCGAGGCATGTGTGCGGACAGAATGTGGAGAGTGTCACTTCTGTAAGGACATGAAGAAGTTTGGAGGACCTGGTCGAATGAAGCAGTCTTGCATTATGAGACAATGTATAGCGGTAAGAAACTCAATTCAAACAGACACTGAGATAATTCATGAACCAAATGAGTGATGCATTAAATCACAACCCCATTTCAGAATTTTTTACTTGAAAGACACCCATTTTTAGACCCAAAAATAAAATAGATTGTTTTTGCAATCTGGTGTTTTTAAATAAGAATAAAATGTTAACCAGACCTCAGGGCTGTTTACTTTCGGAATTCACCTTCACCACTTACTTCATAGAGCAAATGTGTGAGGAACTGGTAGATTTCCAAGTAGATGTAGTTAATGGAGATATATCAATACAGACATTTTAATCATTTAGCAAACTGAGATCCAGAAAATATGCCTGAACTTTACAACCAAAGGTTAGGTAACAATAATTCAGCTGAATAGTTTATAATAATTTTATTAACTATCACCGTAAAATGTGCGTATACCCATATATGTGTGTTTTATTTTATTATATTCATGTTTTTTAACCACATATTTTCAAAACTGTTAATATTCTGGATGTTAATGTGTTGGCATGTGATTCCACAGCCTGTGTTGCCGCACACAGCAGTGTGTGTGGTGTGTGGTGAAGCCGGTAAAGAAGACACACTCGATGATGAAGATGAAAAATTTAACGCCATGCTGATGGAGTGCTCCATCTGCAACGAGATTGTCCACCCAAACTGCCTCAAGGTCAGACTGACTGAACCCTAACCTAACCACTGACTTAAATACTGTTCTAAAGTAAATGGGAAGCAGTGTATACTGTGCTCTCTTTTGTTTTGTGTGGGCGGAAAAGGAAGGAAAGAAGATATTGAACTGAAGTGCATGTTAGTGGGTGGCTCTGTTTTTAACACCCTTTAGTTCCCCTTTAGTGTGTGGTGGTGTAATGTATTCACATTACTTAGCGAGAATGTGTCTTCATAAACCGTCTTGGACATCTCGGTCTCTTGCCTATACAGGTGAAGGATGCAGCTGGAGTAGTAAATGATGAGCTTCCTAACTGCTGGGAATGTCCAAAATGCAATTACGCTGGGAAAACTGGAAAAGTGAGTATTTGGGGAACAGCAGTGTAGTTTGGTAGTATACAACATTTTAAGTAAGGATTGGAGTTTTTATTAAAGTTCTTTATTATCAAATGGACAAATTTATATGGTATACAGTTAAGCAGTGATATGTTTTTGTAACTTTTTTCATTCATTTCATACTTTATGAACTTGTGTTGCCTCACATATTTAGTTCCTGTTTTAATTTCTTACAAAAAGCAATAAGGGACCTGTGTTTCTCATTCAGAATGATAAGGCCATAAGGAAACTGCCAAACCATATCTAGATGCAAATAAAATGCAAATAGTCATGTTGTGATAATTTTAATTCCGTTAAGTAAGTTGTCACGCTCTTTCCCTTAATATAAACTCTGAAATGTTTTAGTAAATAAGTTGGAAATGTTATCTATAGGAAATATGTTATACCAATTCATTCTTGGTGAACAGTCCATAACATTCATAAGGTATAAAGTTGTCTTTTGTATTTTCTTGCCACTCTTTGGCCTGCAAGCAAAAACGGGGCCCAGGCTTTAAGTACGCATCCAACCTGCCAGGGTCCCTGCTGAGGGAGCAAAAAGCAGGACGTGACGGTAGAGAGGAAGGGGACCAGACATCAACAGGTGCAGCATCCATCAAGAGGAAGAGTGAGAGGGAGGAAACTCCCAGACTGAAGACTGAGGATCTACCCTCGCGTCTACCCCCGCTTTTGACCCCCAGTGGCCTGCCAAGACCACGATCCGAAGTGCCCAACTTCTTGAGGAAGAAGAGGAAGTTATTTGACGATGACGAAGAGGAAGAGGAGGCTAGTGCTAAAAAGAAGGTAACATTCATACAGACAAGCGCTATTTGCATAAACAAATCTGCTGTAGTTTTTCATTTACTTACTTTGTTGATATATTTCTTAGCCGAAGAAACCCTGGAGGCCTGAAGAGCCTTTGATTCCCAAACTCTCTCACATGAAAACAGAAGAGGAGGAAGACAACTCTGATGAGGAGGAAGAGAGGCAGGAGAAGCGAGAACCGCCTCGCCGTTCGTTTAAGAAAGACTACAGCACTATGAGAAAAGAGGAAGAGCATGAAGAAGAGAGACGGGAGGAGAGAGATTCACCATTCAGATCCCTAAAGGAGTTTAACACCCTAAGGAAAGAAGAAGACCAAGAAGAAGAAAAAGAGGAAGACGATGAGGAAGAGGAGGAGGAGAGTAATGGCAAACGAGGCAGGGACAGCAGCCCTGCGCTGAAGAACCATTCTTTATCGCTTGAAAGTGACGCATCACGGTGCAGCTCCCCAAGGGCAGGGCCGAGCAGCGAAGGCAGTGAGACGCAAGAAAAGGCACCGCGCGCTCGGGCGAGGCGACACCGCCGCAAGCCCCCTAACCGCCAGCTCAGCGCAGAACTCAGCAAGCAGCTTAACATGGAGATCCGTCGCACAGAGCATTCACTGGCCAATGAGAACCAGCAGCCACTCAAGAGTGAACCAGAGGACAGCGAGAACGAGGAACCAAAGAGAGGCTTACGGAATGGGACTACAGGGAATGGAGGAGGAGGTGGTGGAGTTGAAAGGGGAGCAGGTGGAGAGGGAGGAGGGGAGCGGCCACACTTACGAGCAAGGGAGATGAACGGGACGTCTTGGGAGCTGCGGCACTTCTACCCTCCTCAGATCACCCCACTTGGTTTGAACCGCAGTTCACCCACAGTCAGACCACTTCCTGCACGTTCCCCTCCCAAATGTGTACAGATGGAGCGGCATGTGATCCGGCCACCTCCAATTTGCCCTCCACCTGATAGGCTACCACTAGCTGATGGGCGTAATCACATAGCTCCCAGAGAAGCATGGTTGGCTATCTTCGGTCACTTGAGCCATCGTGAACTTTGTGTGTGCATGCGCGTGTGCCGGACATGGAATCGCTGGTAAGAAAAACCTAAAGGCTGGTTTATCTTTTCACACTTCAAACTTGAGACTTCTTATCTCTGGCCCTGTCCCAAATGACACCCTCAACTCTTCCGGTCCTTCTCAATTAGTTTACGCTTTGGTGACATGTGGGTGACATTTCGGGAGTACATAGTACAGTGTTTCCCAACCCTATTCCTAGTGGCACACCAACAAAACACAAACTCTTCCTATTCAAACACCTGATTCAACTCGTCAGCTCATTAATAGGGACTCTAAGACCTGAAATGTATGGGCCACATAAAGGAGACATCCAAAATATGTACTATTGGTGTGCCTCCAGGAACAAGGTTGTGAGATACTGGGGTAGTAGACCATTGTGAAATCCCATTTCAACCATGAAATGACAAATAGGACACCCTATACAGCAGGGGTGTCCATTCCTTCCTACGGATGGTCACCTTCTTGCAGAGTTTACCTTCAACCCTAATAAAACACAACTTAACCAGCTACTCAAGATCTTCAGGACTTCTAAAAACTTCCAGGTAGCTGTGTTGGAGCAGACCGAAGCTAAACTCTGCAGGAAATTGCCCCTCCAGAAGCAGGATTGTACACCCCTGCCCAACAGTCTCATGGACTTAGCAGACATACGCAAACAAAGGTGCCATTTTGGGACAGGTCCTATGTATGATTATTACAATGTCATTTTATAGTTGGTCACTATTAGAGCTGTGGATTTCTGGTTTTAATTCATATCTTTTTATTTATCTGTTTAGGTGTTGTGACAAGAGATTATGGACTCATATCGATTTGAAGCGTTGTAAGTCCATCACCCCACTCATGCTGAGTGGGATAATTCGCAGACAGCCCATCACTTTGGACTTGAGCTGGACTAACATCTCCAAGAAGCAATTAAGCTGGCTTATAAACCGATTACCAGGTCAGTGTTCATGTAAGCAAGTATGTAGATCCACGTCATCCAAATTTGTGTAGCTATCACTAAACGCCTGTGCGTTTGGATGCAGGACTGAGGGTGCTCCTCCTATCGGGTTGTTCATGGGTGGCCGTTTCGGCTCTCTGCACATCCAGCTGTCCTCTACTGCGTACTCTAGATCTGCAGTGGGTGGAGGGGCTCAAAGACCCCCAAATGAGGGACTTACTATCCCCTCCGACTGACAACAGACCAGGTATTATATGACACTTCAGATCGATATGCGCATATCCAAGAATCAGAATCAAACACATACAACACAGAATGCATATTCTCTAATTTGGCTTTCTCTAACAGGTCAGATGGACACACGCAGCAAACTACGGAATGTTACTGACTTGCGTCTGGCTGGTTTGGACATCACGGACAGCTCTCTGCGTCTCATAATTAAAAATATGCCTCAACTCTCCCGTCTGGACTTGAGTTACTGCAACCATATCAATGACCAGTCAGTAAACCTGCTGACTGCTGCAGGGACCACCACTAGAGACTCCCTAACCGATGTCAACCTTTCTGGTAATTGCACTGTTTAAAAATTCAGCCACAAATGCCATTTGTAATACTACAACAAATGCTTTCAAACAATTAATATCCCTTTTTCACCAACACAGAGCTGGACCAGAGCCCAATCTTGAACTGTTGTTTCCACCAAAGATAAATTGGCTCCTCATTGTTCCCTTAAGGCTAATTCACACTGCTCCAATGCCAACAGATGTGTTCATTGGGTTTGATTAGATCAGTGTGTACCCCTGTTGGTGTCTGTTGCACCAACTTAACATATTTATTCTGCGTTTGTCAGTCGTGGAATGTCTTAGCAGTGATGTAATCTGATGATTGTCACATTGGTTGGAATATAGTGTCTGCAATGTGAACTAGCCTCTAAACCTGGTCTCGAACCAAAAACATTAGCGGGCAAGAAAATGCCATAACCATTTAAAGTTTCCAAAAAACAATCTTAATCTGGCTACATTGACCCCAAAAAATGCTCTCATTTTAATCAGTGAAGCTGTCAATGCAGGAAGCATCCAATGTGGGCAGATTACGTAATTTGGCTCATAAATTAGTGGAATTTTGGGCCTGTTCAGAGTGAGATCCCAAGGCACTGGTATGGCAAGCTGTTTTAACTTTTATTCATTCTCAGGATATGAATTCTTGATATCAACAATTCAGTTCTTGATATCAGGAATTACATTTCCACTAGTAACAATGTTAATTCTTGATATCAACAATTAAATTCTCACTAGTTAAAATGCTAATTATTGATATCAAGAATTACATTTTCACTAGTAAAAACTAGAATTCTTGATTTCTGTAATTGTATTTTCAAATAGTGAAATGTCACCATAGACTGCCATTCAAATTCAATTGTTGATATCAAGAATTGATTTCTTAATAGTTGAAATTCCAATTTCACATATCAGAAATACAATTCTTACTAGTAAAAAATATAATTTTTGATATCAATAATTACATTGTTACTAGTAAAAATGTGAATTTTTGATATCAAAAATTCAATTGTCACTAGTTGAAATGTCAGTTCTTGATATCAACAATTGAATTGCTACTAGTAAAAATGTTCATTTTTGATATCTGAAAATGTATTTCTAATATCAATATAATTTCAGATATCTAAAATGGCTTTCTTAGTAACAATCACATTCATAATATCAGAAACTAACATTGTCACTAGTGACAATCAAATTATTGATGTCAAAAATTAACATCGTTACTAGTAGCAATTCAATTGTTGATATCAAGAATAGATATTTGCACTAGTAACAAAGTAATTAATGATATCCTTTTCTGATATGTGAAATTGGAATTTCAACTAGTAAGAAATCAATTCTTGATATCAACAATTGAATTTGAATGGCAGTCTATGGTGACATTTCACTAGTGAAAATACAATTACAGATATCAAGAATTCTAGTTTTTACTAGTGGAAATGTAATTCTTGATATCGATAATTAGCATTTTAACTAGTGAAAATTGAATTGTTAATATCAAGAATTAACAATGTTACTAGTGGAAATGTAATTCCTGATATCAAGAATTGAATTGTTGATATCAAGAATTCATATCCTGAGAATGAATAAAAGTCAAAATGGCTTGCCATACACCGGCACTATTTCAGAGAAAAATGCATATCAGTTACTCTGTCAGGACCTATGAGAAAAATTACTTAAATGTTAAACCTGTGTATCACAGGAGTTGCATTGGTATACTTAGGACCAGTGGGACCAGTAAATAGTTTAAAAAACTTTGGGTTCACTTAGTCTAATGCTGTAAAACTGTTAATTCCCCCTCACTGATTACTGATCTCTTCTTTCTTAATTCTCTCTTTAGTGTGCAACAGGGTCACTGATCAGTCACTGAGTTACTTCAAACGCTGCGGAAGCATCTGCCGCATTGACCTGCGATTTTGCAAGCAGGTGAGCCGACAGGCATGTGAGCGCTTCATTGCTGAGATGTCGGTCATCGTTCCCTTCAAACTGCAAGAGGATAAACTGCTCCAGAAACTACACAGCACCCCCTAGTGTCTGGGAGGAAGTGAACACCAGTCTAAAATGATACCATGTATCAGGTGCACTCATGTGTTCGGACTGAAACTGGATTCGCACATTTAAAAAAAAAAAAAAAAAAAAAGCACTGCAACACGTATGTGGACAAAGCGTTTGGTCAGACATAGAGCAGACATATTGTACTTAAAGGCACATAATTCTGCTCCTGTTCTGAATGGTGTATCCTGATGATGGACTTTATTCTTCAAATTCTGTTAATCTTTAAGAGGAGATTTATATGTGTTATTACCAGGGGATTGTATTTAAATTGTTGTGTAGTAGAAAGCAGAGGAAGCAATGGGTTTATAAACACAACATACTCACTGGATACTACAACACTTAATCCATGAGAGAGTAAGCATGAGTGTACATTATTCAAAACCCTCCAAACATTTTTTTGTATAAAAGATGTATCAGTTCAGATTTCTGTGCTGTTTGGTTCAGTCCTGGATATATGTATTGTTCTTTATTTTGTTTTTTAATATAATGGAATTTTTAAATATCTCTGTCCATTTTATGTCATCAGTATTGGAATGTTCCAGTCTGATCAGCATTTTTCAGTCATGAGTTTTGACTGCTTTGAATTTCAAGTACTTGCTGTTCTAATCTCAAACAGGTTTGGAAGTGAAATTTGTTATTATGAGGTCTATTTATAAACCAGTGCCATATTCCATCTGTGTTGTTTTACACAGTTGTAACAGGCAAGCCTTCAGCTATCAGTAGCCTATATTTCATAGCTATGCCTGTGTAGAGCGCAGTTCTACAAGTGTTAGACCAAACAAATTTCTGATTATTTAATCTTGTTAGCTCAGTAATTTGTTTTGCTCAACACAATCAGGTAGTTCTGCATTTTTTCCATGAGGTCAAACAACACTTTGGTGGACGTCCATGCAGTATTTGTCTATGAAAGTCATCATGTGCTTTTTATTCCTTCCACAGTGATTATTATTGTAAAATGGTAACTGTTATGATGACAGATGATTTTAATGGTGTATTATTGTGAGTTTTGTCTCAGGATGATGATGAAAGAGGAAGTCTGCCATTTGATCTAAGCCACCATACTTGTACCACTATAAATTAAGGCGTTGTTCGCCATCTTAAACCTTCTAATGTATATTCGGCTATTTATATTTGTATGTAATTAAAAAAAAATTACTGTGAGGCATTTGAAAAGTTATTTTCCAGAAAAAAAGTAAATTTGCCTGTATTAGATTTGAAACTTTAAATATGAAATTTGAAATGTTGCTTAAAGCAGGGAACATTTTAAAGCCAATGTGAAGTGCCATTTGCAGTCTGTTTTTTTTTTTTTTTTTTTTTTTATAATATTACATATTTCCAAGTGGGGGGAAAAAGAGAAAAGTTAAGGCATTTTCAAAAAGTCGATCTTGATTTCTGAATTAAATATTTCCGATTTCGATACTGATTTAAAGATGCACTGTGTAAATTATAGCGGCATCTAGCGGTGAGGTTGCGAATTGCAAAATAGAGAAGCTGCGGTGGCCAACACAGGACAAATATGTCGTCGTCTGAGACAGAAGAGAGTAGCTAATCAATCAAACGCGCTCTGTAGAGCAGTTTGTCCGTTTAGAGCTACTGTAGAAACATGCCAGCGCAAAATGGCGACTTAACATGTAAGGGGACCCGCGGTGTATGTAGATAGAAATGGCTCATTCTAAGTTAATAAAAACATATCGGTTCATTATGTAAGGTCTTTATACACCACTGAAAACATAGTTATGTATATTATATTGCATATCTGTCAATGGATCCTCCAAAAATTTACACATTGCACCAAATAATGGACGAGTACAATAAATTGACATTTAAGAATCACAAATGCAGTACAATCCAGTAAAATATTTCTTAGCACTTTTATTTAAGTGTCACAACTAAGAACATACATACCTCTTTATCTTGTTTGTTAATTCTATATTAAAGTAACAGCAACTGATCAAAAGAAACAAATATCAAATTATTTTTTGTTAAGAAAAATAAGCTTATCTGAATAGGTATTTACACAGGAATTAAAAATATGTCAGACATAACAAATTAAACAAGGATGTAATGAATCGGAATAACCAATTAAATGTTACATGAACAGGCTGGTATTGCTGTGGTGCAGCTGATGCTTGTCAGCTCTATGCAATGTGCCATGATCCAACATCTAATCATGAATAATGGCTACAAAATATGGGTAGATCATTTGTTTGGGTCATCACTCTCAATCGATGACTTATTTTTTGTTTTATTTTTAAGGTTTTCCGACTTACATTAATTCAAGTACCAACAACAACTGTTGTGCACTGGAGAAACAGAAATGCACCTTTTTGGCACCCAAATCATCCCTCTTCTTTTACACTGTGCATAATGTTGAAGTTATGGTTACTTTGCACATAATATAATTTGAAAATGTGCATTTTATATGACTTAAAGTAGTTATATTGTACCTGTTTATGGTCCTACTTTTAAAATATTACACTTACCCCATACACTTAATTATTTGGTGAATACAAAACAGTTCCATTCTCTCTTATTTCTCACCACTTATACTGATTTAACAACAGGTTTATAGACTGGTTTTCTAGTCACATATTCAAGAAACCAGAAAATGTCCTAAGACTTTTGACAAAGAAAGGAAGTCATATGATTAAAAAACAGAGGACTAATCTGTTGAGGACCATGAAACGTTCATTATGCCGCTTATAATTTGTTGAATGGTACCAGTGTCAAGTTATCAGAGGGTACAATGATCCAAGAGGATTCACAATATAAACAGGAAACAAAGGCCCATTCACAGATGTTGCAACAAAAAAAGAAATAAAAGAGCAATAGGAACATTCAAATCCTTCCATCCTGAGTTATGGTGCATGTTGATGAAAACACTTGAGTAATTCTCATTATTTTTGTTCTTTTCTTGAGTTTCTCACAGTGCTTGCATGTGACATGTGAGCAGAATGTCTTCAAAGCTGTAGGACATCAAGTCAAGGCTGTGGGGTGTTGCTGCTGAACAATTGCATATTATTACAGAGCCTCTTTGTAGAGCTTGTGGAATGTTTTTACTGAAGCATTTATTGACAAAGCCATTGTGGCCTACTGTCTGAAGGCTTCCTGAAACGTCATGAAAAATTAAGCAGAGAACTTTATCTTCCGCACTAATCTGATGTGAAGACGGGCACTTGCTGGATGCGTCCTCACCAAGTCTCTATTGCAGTCTGCAGGTGAAACAGGACATACTCCCAGAAGTATTAAGACTTGAAAACATGCACAGCCCTGATAACGTATTGTCTGCATATAGGGCATTCGTTCATGCGCTTCCCGCATTTAGTGCAGGTGACCATGTGACCGCACTCCAGCAGTACACAGTCAATTACAGCGTCCATGCAGATGCGACACAGGTTGTCGTCAGTTGATAACTGGGCCTTGCAACCATCTGCAGTGAGAGAGGAAAAACCGATGAGCCATTATGACATGTGCCAGTCCATCTTTAAGAACAAGATCTTGAGTTAATCAATGGCTTCATGTCATATCTGAAGAACCAATCACAACCAGAGATGGCCACAATTTAAGTAAGATACCTCCAACTAGTGATGCACCAAAATTTTGGCGATGAAAATATTTGGCCAAAACAGCAATTAAAAAAAGTACATTTTTCAGCCGCAGTTGAAACAGTTTCAGAGGGCTGATATTATTGCCCGAAACGGTTAACGCTTCTTCAATAACACAGAACATGTTTTTTCCATTGTTTTTCAATGTAAACACACTCTAGAGAGACACATTTAACGGTTCCGCTCACATCTTTTGCAGCGTCTTGCGCATGACTCTCATTGCACGCTGCATTCTAAAAACTCAGCGCTAGAGTTAAAGGAAGTAAGGGGCCGTTCACACAGAAGGCGTTTTTCAATTCTACTGTGCTACTTTTCCATTGTTTTTCAATGCCAACATGCACTAGAGTAGACAAACGTCTATTGAATTATAAAAACGCGGCACTCAAGTTAAAGGACGTAAGGGTCCGTTCACACAGAACGCGTTTTTTCACTCTACTACACAACTGCCTATTGTTTTTCAATGTAGAGTAGACAAATGTCTTTAACCATTGCGCTCAAGTCTTTTGCAGCATGACACGGCATTCTAAAAAACGTGGCGCTTGGTTCACACAGAAATCGGGCCGTTCACACAGAAGGCGTTTTTCAATTCTACTGTGCTACTTTTCCTTTGTTTTTCAATGTAAACAGGCTCTAGAGTAGAAGAACGTCTTTAACCATTGAACTCATGTCTTTCGCAGTGTCTCGCGCATGACACAGCATTCTAAAAACGCAGCATTCAAGTTAAAAGTAGTTTTAAAAAGCGTGTCTCTAGACCAGGGGTGTCCAACCCTGCTCCTGGAGGGCTACCGTCCTGCAGATTTCAGTTCCAACCCTGCTCCAACACACCTGTCTGTAATTATCAAGCAGCCCTGAACACCATGATTAGCTGGTTCAGGTGTGTTTGATTTGGGTTGGAGCTAAAATCTGCAGGGCGGTAGCCCTCCAGGACCAGGGTTGGACACCCCTGCTCTAGACCTTGTGCTTTGATTCATTCTACTGTCTGCGTCTTACTTTTTTAACAGCAAAAAACGATTTCTGTGTGAACCAGCTCTATGGCTGATTTGTTTCCTGTGAATGACACCAAGAACAGCACACCCAGTTCAATTATAATATTACCCAAATTCAATTACCGAAACTTTCGGTTTTGGTGTTTCAGTAAAAACATTCATTTCAGTGCATCACTACATCCCAACTCTTGCATTGTGCAGTTTACATAAACCCTTGTCATAAAACAAAATAATAGTTGATGAAGGACATGGATGAAATGGGATAATGGGGGTAAACAGTAAAACGAAGATACATTTTTATGACCCCAAACCCTACCAATAAAATGCATATTGCATTATTAATCATTTATGGCTGTGTAAACAATGGCACTTTACATTTTTCCTTTTTCTTTGAGAGTACATGCTATCTGGCACTGGCCATGCAGGGAGGGGGCTGAAGTGCAATGACATCACAAACTGCAGTGCACCGGTGGGTGTGACCAGGGAACATTTCCACCAATCGCAAGCCTTACCTCCGATTCCGCCATTGCAGATTGGAGGGGGATAAGCTACCACTTAAGTGGGAGGAGCAAAGCACAGCTATTAGACTCAGCTATGAGTTAGTTAAACATTCTATTTAAATTACTGTGAAAATCTGAGCTGATTATTAATGAAATCGACTCAGACCCACACCTAAAACAGCATTTGCACTCTTTTTAAATCAAACTGTGAGGTGAAGTAATTTCCTACCTGCAGTGATGGGGTTGCTCACATTTTCCACTGAAAGGGGAAAAAAAGGGGGGGTGAACACCTTTTTTTATAAAAAAAGAATATACATACATTTTCAAGAATTTGTAAAACTTCCATAGACAGTATTTTCTCAATTCACAATTGGAAGTTATAGCAAAAGGTTAATTTTAGATACTGTGTGTTGTAGTGTTAGTGCAGTTCTGCATTTAACACTCACTAGATTTGCGATTGTCCTCGTTTTCCCGGTAAAGCCTCCTGACGCGCTCCACCAGCTCCCACTTCTCACAGCAGCCGGAGAAGCTCACAAAGTTCCTCGCGAGGATCTCCTTCAGCTGCCGGACAGTCAACTGCTCCACATCATCAAGGGAGGACAGATCTGACAGAGAAGCTCTAGCCCGTCGCCGCGTCTGAGGACTAACCTGATGGTAACAGCACATTCATGTTATATAATCTCTGCAATTTAAGAAATTATGTTATTTCAACAATAACCAGAAAATAGGAAATAAAATTGATTGCATTGTGACCAGTGTTGTTATTGTTGACTAAAAGAAAAAGGTTTAAAAAAATTAAAGGAAAACTGAATAAATATTATATTATATTATATTATATATATATATATATGACAAAAGCAATAAATTCTTTAAAAAAAAATACTTAAACTAAAATTAAACTGAAAATACAAAAATAAAAGCAAATTCAAAATATTAATACATACTATAATAGTATATAAAAACACTAAAATAACACTGATTGTGACAGAACACACAATTAAAACAGAAAAAATGTCAATTCAAGTCAATTTAATGGCCATCAGGACAAATTGAAGACCAAAGATGTGTGGAGATGATATGCTGCTTCTGACCAGCCCAAGAAAGTAAGTATGACAGTTCTTGACCATGTTAGTCCTTTCGATTACAAGTAAATGACTTAACTCACCTCTGGTGTGTGTTCTGCCTGGTCAAGGTTAAGGAGTGAGACTGAAGTGGAGTCCTCAATATCCTATCAGCAAGGAACATTTACACAGAAAGAATATAATTAGCCATCCATGCTAAGAACAGCTTTAGAAAGGATTCACCACTGACTGCCACAAGTATGCAGCCATGCACAAGTTCTTACTTAAATTACAATGTAAAGTCCACACTATGGGCTCAGTAACTACTAGCTAGTTTGTAACTCTGTACTTTATTTGGCTGCACCATTAGTTCAATATAGCTAGTAAGTTGTAAGCTCTCTGTAAAATAATGCTTAGTCCACATAATATGGTATTTATCCTCAATGATCCAATAGCAGCCTTCAAATACATGAGCAGAAGTTGTGTTGAAATGCTGTGTATTTCAGTTTATTCTTGATTCTAACTTATTTTGCTTAATATAACTAATGGTAAAAAAATAAGTTTCCATTGAAATATGATACTACTTAATCATAGGTATTTTTATATGTAAATAACATTCAGAAACTGTATTTGAAATTAATCTTAATAAATGTAATTTCTTTTTGTATGATTTTATTTGACATGCACAACACGGAACGAAGCACGCAGGCGTGCTGAATTAGGTCGGGTCTCTTAAAATGTAAACGAGTGTAAATGCAAACATTATCATATATTACTGAAGTATTTAAGTCTGTCAGGTAAAACAAGAGCTTACTGATGTAATTCAGTCAATCTGATGTTTTCTTGCAACTGTTACTCCTGGTCGGAGGCTTCTGTAAATATTTCGTTTATACATAGAGTTACGTTTTAATTAGGTTTTTATATTTAGTAATATTCAGTAGTGTTTAAGTTACTAACTTGGTGCCCCATTATGTCAAAACTAGGCTAAGTTGTAACTTAAGCACAGCTGGTGCTACCGGCCCCTGCTTCCTGGATCAGCTGAGGTATGCCATGTTCGACATGAAATACTAGTGTACTACTCAATGCAAAGTATACTTTTAAAAAATTGTAAGTGAAACAGGATGTATTATGTTTTAAAGGGGTCATGACATGGATATTTTTATTATTTTAATATTTTCCTTAATGTTGATGAATAAATATTTTCAATTTTTAAGGGGCGGCTCCTTTAAGGCTCGTTAATAAACGGCCACTGTTATGACTGGCATTGCATAGGAAAAAAATATCCACACCCACTCACTATTGCACAAGAGTAAGTGTATTGAAAACATTAAAGCCGTCATTTACAGACAGAGCATTACGAAATCATTTACTTGTGGTTTATGATGCAGCTGCTATCAGATCCAATACAGTTGGCTGCTTCATCTTTCAATCAACAAAAGTTTCTCTGCGAACTCTCCATTACACTGTGCCTTGTTTACAAAACGAAATGCTCCGAACACACATAATCCTCCGACGTGATCCAAGATGCCATTAAAATAAACCATTCACTTGTTTCTGATGCTGGGATCCTTCTGAAGTCTGTACAGAGATGCAAAAGAGATGTTTAAACTGGACACATCAAAGTGAATGTTTATTCACTCTTCCATTTGTCCTGTTGTCGACAGACTCAAGTGTGTGGAGTATATCAGAAACTGAACGCACATCTGTATACTGTATCCAGTGTAGACAGTGTCAGTGATTATAACGGATTATATTTGCTTTTGACAACACGACACTCACATCCAGTGTAGGCAAATGTCAGCCGTTAAGTGAGTGAATACAAGAGGGCGGGGCCTATGGTGCGATGAACTATGTGGAACTATTCGCCGATGTCTTGCTCTGGAGGCAGTCATATGCAAATATATTTGTCCGTGTGATGTCACAGAACCCGCAATATCAAAACGAGCTGTTTTTGGAGCTTGATTAAATAAATGCTTTGTTTATAATGAGGAGGACGTTTTTAGCTATGAAACTTGTGGTAAGTTTTACTGGTACAAAGACCTCTTGTGTGTCAAAAGATCAAGGTAAATTTGATTTCTCATATCATGACCCCTTTAAACAGTAGTATGCTATAATGGTCACATGACCTTCATCATATTGCATGTTTAATTTAGTGGTGCCCAGTTATCTTGGAAAAAAAACTTTTAATCCAATTTTTGTATGTTTTATTATTAAATTAATGAAATTTAATAAAAATTAAAGATATTTACAAAAACATTATTTTCAGTTCATTAGACATTTTGAAAATAGATGTTTAAGTCAAGTGCATTGCATTGTGGGATATTTGCAGCACAATGCACTCTGATCTGCTCATTTTGGCAAATGTATTAGGATATTTCATGCATACGGAAAATCAGCATACTGGAATGTATGTAAAATAGCCATGCTCACAGACTAGAATAATCTGGACACACCTGATTGGTGGACTCTGAGCTGTTGCTCCTACTGATTGGTTCTCCTTGAGTTGGAGAGATAGCTGACAGAGGGGAAGTGGGCTCTTCAATTGAAGGAGGTGGGCTATACAGGGGGCGTGACTGCAGAGAAGGCGTGTCTGGATCATCCTCACTTTCTGCACCTTGATGGCAAAGCACCAAGTCCACAAGGTCCTCTTTCTCCCTAAGACAGATTTCAAAGTATTCAAACAAATCAAAAACACTAATGATATTAGCCCTATTTTTAATAATGCTCACATATTGTTGCCTATGCGAAAGTACCTGCAGGTATCAGTGTTAATGTTGCGTAACACAAGGTACTGCCGCAAGTCTTTAACACGCAAACGCATGAGCTGTGGACGCTGGAATGAAGTGCCCTTCAGCAGCTGACAAGTTGAGCATCTGCGCAGGTTTTCCTGAAGTACTGAGCACAGCGAACAAAAACTCTTCTTACAGTCACAACAGATGTGCTACGGTGGAGAAAAAGAGGGAAACTGTGCTTAATCAAAAGGACAAAAAAAAGCAAGGCTGCAATAAAATTACAATCTCTCATCTGCATTTGGAAAGACAGGAAGATTGTGGATTATTAACTGCCTAGCCCTTCTATATATTTTAATAATGTTGGAAGGCACTTACGAACCTTGTGAAAAAGTGTGCTTAATTGTACTAAATGTGCACTTGTAGTGTACTTCAAATCTTAAAAGATTATATATTTAAAAAAAAAAAAAAAAAAGTACTTGTCTTGCAGATAATATAATGGTAATGAAATAAAAGGCCACTTAAGTGTACTTAAACAGAGTACACTTTCATGACTGTTTCTTAACACACTTAAGTGCACTTTTAAAATCTGCACTTTGTAATAAGTAAAATTAGAAGTACATTTTAAGCTTTAAAGTACACTTATTTTGATGCTACTTATTTTAAATGCCTGTCAGTACATTCGGCAGTACACTTTAACCATATTTTAAAAACAATAGAAGTATGAAATTACATACAAATATGTACTTAAGTCCAACTTAATTGCATTTAATATAAAATAAAATAAAGCTACAAAACATTTTCATTACACTGCAAATATCTTGCAGTTAAGTGTCCGAAAACATTACATTCAATTTGCACTTAAGCATGTTCTATCAAAGTATATTATTTCCAAAATTAGTAATCTTTTTAAAAGTATGCTGCTAAACTGTACTTCTTTTTCACAAGGGTAAAGGCCCCATGAAATCAAATGAGAGATTTGTGCATTTTAGTCTAAGTATATTAGATTTATATGCCACTGTACATCTAAAATTGACCAAATAAACTTTTTAGTAGATTTTTAAAAATGTACAATCTTTCTCTTCTGGGAAAATGGGCCAAAAATACTGATGACTTATCTTGCATTCAGGCAATTATACAAATTTTTGTCCAATCAAAAGTTATATAGAATCAAAATGTCCCCTCCCTTAATAGCACCCACCACCAACTAGATATATTTGCCAAGCTGTGATGTACTGTAAATTTTATTTGAATGTACAAGCCGTCAACATGCCCTAACCTACAGATTCAGTAGGAAAAATATCAAAATCAGAAAGAAAATTGTATTTGTCCAACCATTTCATGGGGTCTTTAACCTAATAAATGCTTTTAGGTTTAATATGCAGAACAAATGAGATCGCATGGCACTGGCAGGTGTGCAGGTCTACCTACCCTTCTCCTAAAGACAGAGAAGGCTTGTCTACAGGACTGACACACCAGGCTGGTGTTGGTGGAGTTTGTAGGTGGGTATGTGGAGTATCCTGCTGTGGGAGCGAAACGAAACGGCCCCGCACCGGCCCCGAAACCTGGCTGCTGCCCTCTCACGGCCCCGGTACCCATCACTTCATTTAACAGACCACAGCATGATGCCCACATGGACGAGGCCCCCGCCTGCATGGAAAACAATCACAGAAGACTTTCATGATGACAATGATCTTCATTGAGTAGGTCTTTCCAAACATTTGACGTTGTATTAAGACTAGTGCTGTCAATCGAGTAAAAAATAAACAAACAAAACAATTAACACGCGTTTCGTGTGCTAGCTAAAGGATGAAGGGGGGAGGGGGTGCTGGGTTAATTGCATTAAACACCATGCATGCTTGGTTAATTGCATTAAATACCAAAAAAATAAAGGGGTGTGGGTTGGGGGCGGGGCCTGGTTGAGTTGCAGTAGTAGTGTGTGGAAATTCACAGTTATGGTATGGGGCGTAACATTTCCAAAACATGCTTAAAGCGGTTGCCCAATCACAACACATTGGTCCAGCCAGCCAATTAGAGCACATTGTGAGACTGGAACTAAACAGCATTACTGAGAGACTAGGGACAGAGGTGTTGCAACATTGTAAATTATGTAAAAAATGGGGTTTTTTTTAACATTCAACCATGAAAACCTTTTCTAACAGACCCCAAAAACAAAATCACGATTTTGTAAAAGGGCATAATAGGTCCCCTTCAAACAGAAAATATTAAATCACAGAAATAAACATGTTATTTTTGATAGCCCTAATTATAACATCCATTCAGAATGTCCTGCCCTGAAATAGTTCCCATTGACTGGGATCACTCTCATTAGAGACGGATGGGAATAGGGCTAAGCCACAACAAGGGATTAGTGTGCTTTAAGTGACTTATGACTGCAGCTAGAGCTGTGACACTCAACAGAGTAACCATGGTGTTTTTATTTTCATAGGGAGCCAACAGTATAATCAACTCCCTATTGTCACTGTGTGGCACAGTGAAGGATCGGTCCTGTTGCTGGGTCTCGCCTCCCAACAAATGAAAACATGACAGCAGAAGAGTTAAAAACAAACTAACACATTGCTGATCACTGCATCCAGCAACTGAATACTGAGATACACTACATATATTATATGACTGCTAGATGTTGACTGATATACATATATTTAAGGCATGAAAGATGTCATCAGTGCACAAAATCACACAATACAAATAACGCATGAAGTGCTAAACTGGAACTCATCTGTTACTTATCGAGCTGATAGCAAAGATAGCAGATTAATAATGCTAGCATGACACACAGCCAACAGAAAAACAAGCTCAAAAACTAAACGAGCATTATGAAAAATTACTGTACCTTCATAGCAGCTCCAAGACACCGCGGGAAGTCACCCAGCTGTATGTAAAGGCAGCCTGGCCATTGCTCATAAACGGCTAACTCTTCATTTACAGTCGCTGTCTACAGCCGCACCAGGATCGCTATGTAACTGTAATGAAGCGTTTTCAGCCAATCACAGCGGTGGATATCCTGTGACGCAACACCAACCAACCAATCATCTTGTACCTCCTGTAGTGCAGCGGAAGTTCGTGCATTTCGATTAGAGTTTCTGTCTTTATTAGACTTTATGTAATGGAATTGCTTGTTTCCTTTGCTTTAATATTTTTAGCACGATAGCTTAACCCCAGACTAACTTAGTTCGCATCCTAATAAAGCCTTATTATTTGTTTTACAGAATTATTTTTAAGTTTATGTTATCAGCATAAAGAGTACTATTACAACATAAATAGTGGCTGAAGTATTTTTATTTATTTATTTATTTATTTATTTGTGGTTTAACATTTTAACATTTATTAACACTCATTTTAAGCAATGTTTCTTACCAGATTAATTTACTCAGGTACTGAATAATTCACGAGTGTCACCCGAGTCACAGGTCACTGTTGCTGTTCCAACAGATAGCAATCCATAATTGATACGTAGTATAAAGCTTTTTATGTTTAAAGCTGTATAATCAGATTCAGAATTGTTTTTTAATTATATAGGTAAATGTGTTGGTGCTTTGTGGATAGTTCAAAAAATTCCCCAGACATTGCAAGTACAAATGTGAGGGGTAAATGTATTTTGAAAGACATTTCCAATGCTCTTCATGTCTTCTAGTGTTTTATGCTGATGAAAAATTAAAAATGTAGGCATAGTCATCACTTGATAAAATCCACTGACATCATGAAAATATATTCATTGATATAAAAAAAAGTAAAAAAGAAATTTAAAATGTATTGGACAGTATGCACATGCGCATTAATTGGACATAATAATATCATAATATTCGATAAACTATATATTTTTAGATTTTGTTCATGTATATTAATTTACATATAGTAGAATTTTTTTTTTTTTTTTTTCAAATAAATGTAATGCCAAGCATGTCATATTCTCAACATTTGCGACCTCTACCGTGTGCAGATAAAACATCTTTAAATTAAATGTAGTTAAACGTTAAATGTAGACTAAACTTATTTGTCGCGGGAATATTGATAATTAGCTGAAAAATCTGTGAATTTATAATTAGCTCTATGTTGGAAAATATATAAAGGTTGATAAAATCCGCGAGTGTGCTGTAGGCGTCCACAGGGATCGATTTATCAGCGCTCTACTAAAACATAACAACCCGATTCGCTAATGAATTGTTCTTTTGAGTCGGATATTTTCACTAAATCTATTGAACCGTTTTGCAGAGTTGATTTTAACAATTTATCCACAAACTAATTAAACTGGTCTTGAGTCTCATTACCTAGAACGGTCTTTTTTGAACATATTCAACTCGAAACGATCTATTTTAACAGCTCAGCGACTCATTGAAACGAGCTGTTCATAAGAACCGATTCAAAGAACTGAATCGGACTTCTGAGCACTAAAACATAATCGATTCGTCTTGTGCTCTACACTGCGTCCTGAAACGTAAACGGAACTGGAGGGTATTTTGAAGAAAAGTCTCCGTCAGATTGTTAGCATATGATCCATGTGAATATATTCAAAAATGTCTATGTTTGATTACTAAACTAATGCATCAAACATAGTGTTTATTATTACAGATTTACACATGGAAGAAAGCCTTCGAATCGCTATTACTGCATTTGAAACACGGTTGATGTTTTACCGTATTATCAAAATAATGTAAGCTAGATTATTTTAGCTTACCATATAACAGCATAGTTATTTTTTTCTATCAAACTAGAGTATTTACTGCACCAGTACACTTCATTTTTATTGATTTTTGAGGAATATAAGTCCCGAGAGGCAATGGCCAGTGTGCATGAAAGTTTGTATTTCAACCCCATGATGACAAATGGGGTTGTTCATGCCAATATCTTCGGGATAAAGGATTGGGTCACTCCATACAAGATCGCAGTGTTAGCTTTACTGTATGAGATGTCCACAACCAAACCAATGGCTCTTCTAGACAGAAGACGCCTGAACAAACTCATCCTGCCTTTACAACAGGTATGTATGCAACATTTGTTGTAGTAAGGCTGTTTATGCCTACCCCTTTGACACTTAAAAAAAATAATGTAAAACATAGCTAAATGTAATGTTTTCGGACACATAATTTTCTAGATAAAATTATATTGCAGATGTTTGATTTGTGTTTGTGATGATCAGGGTGCAGATTTGACCCTGGAGCAGTTTGTGAAGATAGTAGAGGAGTGTTGTCTTCGCATGGTCAATGCTGTTAAACTCAGGTACAGTATGTATCTTCTCTTTATAAAGAACGTTTTACTTGGGTAGGTTTTAATGTATTAATCGTTTATATAATCATTGCCTACTGTTTTTCAGGTTGTTTTTGATGGCTGATGGAGAGTTGCAGGACATGGAGCATTTTTTCACTATCCTGCCAAATGCTTTCAGTGACTCGGAGGCATTCAAAACTAGTGTTGTTGGTACGAATATGTGTTTCTTTCAGGGCTGTAACCACAATTACCATCAAATATTGCCAAATTTATAGGGTTAGTTCACCCAAAAAAATTAAATTTTGTCATCATTTGCTCACCCTCATGTCATTCCAAACCCGTAAGACTTTTGTTCATCTTCGGAACACAAATGAAGATCTTTTAAATGAAATCTGAGAGATTTCTCTCCTCTATTGACAGTCTATGCAACTACCATTTTAATGCTTCAGGTTCAAAGTTCATAAAGAGATTGTAAACTAATCCATACGTATTGAGCGGTTTAGTACAAATTTTCAGAAGAGACTCGATGGCTTTATATGATGAACAGATTGAATTTAGGCTTTATTCACATATAAACATTGATCAACTCACACATCCGTTGTGGTAAACAGAAGCTCAAGCATGTTCGCTTGACATGCGAGAGCCAATGAAGTTCATTCTCGTGTGTTACACAGCATGTTTGAGCTTCCGTAAGAACCATTTAGGTTTGTTCTCACGTGTCAAACAGGTTCGGTTGAGCTTCTGTTCATGTTTGCTGATCTTTGTTTATATGTGATTAAAAGCCTAAATTCAATATGTTCATCATATAAAGTGATCAAGTCTCTTCAGAAAATTCAGACTAAACCACTCAATTCATATGGATTAGTTTTACGATCTATTTATGAACTTTTTAAAAACGCGTCAAAGTGTCATTTAAAAGATCTTAATTTGTGTTTCGAAGATCAACGAAAGCCTTAAGGTTTTTGTTTTGTTTTGTTTTTTCATTTTTTGGGTGAACTAACCCTTTAAGAGTTTTGGGTCTGGATTTGTGAAAATCTTCTTAAGAAAAAGGTTTTTAAAGTATATTATAAAATGTTTGTAAGTAAGTGTGATTCTTGAAAAATTCTTTTAGAAATTCTAAAATATTTTCTTAATTTTTTTTTTTTTTTTTTTTTTTTTTCGTAAAAGTAAAATGACAAGCAGTGATGTTGTCAGATTGTGTACTTTCACAGACGTTTTCAATTTTTAGATTCTACGGGCCCCCAAATATGATCATCCTCATGCATGGGACTCTGGCCCTAAAATTTAAAAGACAGTTATATATTTTCAAGTATAAAGACCCAGTTAATACTGTGGAAAAATTAGTATTATAAATGTGTCAATTATGTTACATTGTGTTTTTTTCTTTTTTCATTCTATTCTCTGTAGTACAGTTGTATGTATTATTTAAATCAATTTATTTATTTTTATATGCGTATTTTACAAATAAATTGATTTGTTTTAGTTATTTTAATCAATTTATTTACTCATTTTAATCTATTATTTTAATCAAATTATTTCTTTATTTAGTTTTTTATTGTTTTATTTTTATATTTTTCACACTGCTTTTCTTTAAACTTTTCCATGGACCCCCCAAGCACTCCCTTGTGGCTAGACCTTTTTCATGGTGTTTCCTTGTCTAATACAGCAAATTCAAATCTTAAACTTACCTTATTTGTCCACCTATTAAACCCACTTTAACTAAAGCATCTCATGATGTAAAATGTGTCAGATGAGATCATGTTCTCCATTAAAGTACATTTTCACTTTCTAACTGTATAAGAGAGTGTTGTTAAAAGGGGTTATTTTGGGGAATACAAAATATCTTGATTTTTTTTCTTAAGTTTGCAAACATTAAAAAAGTAGTTAAGAAGAGCTCTTCTGAACCTCTAATCTCTTTCTGTTTCTAGGTCTGTTCATGCGTCAGATGCTGCTGGCCTACAATAAACTATCGTTCAGTCAGGTATATAAGCTGTACAAGTCCCTGCAGCAGTACTGCCA
This sequence comes from Mylopharyngodon piceus, assembly GCA_039654765.1. Lineage (NCBI taxonomy): Eukaryota > Metazoa > Chordata > Actinopteri > Cypriniformes > Xenocyprididae > Mylopharyngodon > Mylopharyngodon piceus. The sequence goes on along the minus strand of CM077453.1, from coordinate 21,694,386 downwards.
CCGTGGAAATCAGCCCGAGCTGTCTGCTCTGCCCGCTGAAGACATGGAGCTGACGAACACTGAAGACCCCAGCGCCGACCGCATAGACAAAGATGAGCTAGACACAGTATCTCTACACCAGTCCGAACTGAGGTCAGAGGGAATTACGTGTTACTTGTATTATTAGTGGAATCAGGGTGGTATTATTGTGTTGGGGTCAGTTTGACCCGTAGTCCATTTTCAAAGAGCTTGAAACTATTTATTTCGTCTTGTAATTTTGTAACTATTTCTCATTTTATGTAAAGTTTGAACACAAATGTGTTTTGGAAAGGCTTGACAAATTTTGGTTACATCAATTGTGTTTGGGGTAAAATTGACTCCCAATGGTTTTTATGCAATTTGCCAAAAATCAACACTTTAAAAAAAAACAGCAAAGAGTTTCTTGTCATTTATTGTAGCTTGTCTAAGACTAAAATATGAAACACATGAGAACTTGACTCAAAGACTCATCTTCTGAATCGTCCAAAGAAAATTAGCTGTATCTTCATCCATTTGAGTTTCACAGTCAAAACATCTGAAAGGATGTTTTGGGTTGTTAGTTTTTTGGATCTCATGTACTAAACTCGTTCAGCACTGAAAATAAGTGCAAGAAACCCATTTTACCCTCACAAAGGTTTGAGAACCAGACATAACAAATGTCAGAGGTTATTTATACAAAGTACAAACAGTAATAAATACCACTTGGACTAAATACAAATATTGTTAGATGCTATTTATATGTAGTTGTAGTTATTTGCTCCTCAGTGTGCAAATAGTCACTGTCACTGTCACTACAAGTATTCACACAAGTATTTTTTGTGTCAATTCAACTAATTTTGAAAATAAAAATATGTGGGTCAAATTGACCCCTAACACAATAGAAATAGATGGAAAGAAATTATTATGTTTCTTACATATTAGTCTCTGTCAAACTACAATAGTGTTTTTTTGCTTGTTTGTTTTTACATGAATCTTTAGTGTTTTTGATAATGTTTACTTTTGGCAAATTGCATGGAAACCAATGGGAGGTCAATTTGACCCCAACACAAACAGAGGGTTATTGAATACGAATGGACTTGACTGGGGGGTTTATTTTCTGTTTTCATCAGATCTGATGAGACCCAAGGTCCTTTATCTCAGAAACAAGCAGAATACTTCCTTGCACGACAGGTTTGTTACAACCTAGAAGAGATTTGGCTTTCATAAACACAGCTGTCCATGATTGCTTTTGGCCCGTATGATTGCCACCTTGTTTTTTTACAGGCGTACCTCCTTAAGAACGATGAAAACAAGGCCATGTCGCCAGCTAAGTTACAGGACGAGCTCAACAACATTCTCAAGTTTAATCCTGACTTTGCTGAAGCTGTAAGCTGAAATCCTTAATTTCAATAAACAGATGATTAATCTCTTTTTACTATCACTGAGCCTCTCTCTGTGTCTCCACAGCATTACCTCAGCTATCTGAACAGTATGCGAGTGCAGGACATCTTCATCTCCACTCACAGCCTCCTGCACTACTTTGACCGCCTCATTCTTTCCGGTGGCGAGGGGAAGAGCAATGGAGATGAAGGCTATGGCCGCAGTTTACGATACGCTGTCCTGAATCTGGCAACCTTGCACTGTCGTTTTGGACACTAGTGCGTATTAGTTATCTAGATTATGTTTTGAACACTGCATTGTGTCAGGAACATTTTATTTTTGCTGGGAAAATAAGTGGCAGCCAATAAAAAATTTAGCCTCTGAACTGAACTGTTGTTATATGACTAAAGCTGTTTGCAAATTTCTGTGGTTGTGTATGTGCAGTCAACAGGCTGATTTGGCTCTGCAGGAAGCTATCCGCATCGCACAGGAAGCAAATGACCATGTGTGTCTCCAGCACTGTCTGGTAAGAACAGTTTGTCTCATTCCTTGCCTATTTTAAATTTTAAAGGTTATTAGAATTATCATAAATGTATGCAAACTTCACTTTACCTTTATGACCTTTCAGTGACATGCGCTTGTCTCAGTTTGAACAATATACAGTATCTCACAGAAGTGAGTACACCCCTCACATTTTTGTAAATATTTTATGATATCTTTTCATGTGACAACACTGAAGAAATGACACTTTGCTACAATGTAAAGTACTGAGTGTACAGCTTGTATAACAGTGTAAATTTGCTGTCCCCTCAAAATAACTCAACACACAGGCATTAATGTCTAAACCGCTGGCCACAAAAGTGAGTACACCCCTAAGTGAAAATGTCCAAATTGGGCCCAAAGTGTCAATATTTTGTGTGGCCACCATTATTTTCCAGCACTGCCTTAACCCTCTTGGGCATGGAGTTCATCAGAGCTTCACAGGTTGCCACTGGAGTCCTCTTCCACTCCTCCATGACGACATCACGGAGCTGGTGGATGTTAGAGACCTTGCGCTCCTTCACCTTCCGTTTGAGGATGCCCCACAGATGCTCAATAGGGTTTAGGTACCCTCAGCTTCTTTAGCAAGGCAGTGGTCATCTTGGAGGTGTGTTTGGGGTCGTTATCATGTTGGAATACTGCCCTGCGGCCCAGTCTCCGAAGGGAGGGGATCATGCTCTGCTTCAGTATGTCACAGTACATGTCAGCTTTCATGGTTCCCTCAATGAACTGTAGCTCCCCAGTGCTGGCAGCACTCATGCAGCCCCAGACCATGACACTCCCACCACCATGCTTGACTGTAGACACAAGACACACTTGTCTTTGTACTCCTCACCTGGTTGCAGCCACACACGCTTGACACCATCTGAACCAAATAAGTTTATTTTGGTCTCATCAGACCACAAGACATGGTTCCAGTAATCCATGTCCTTAGTCTGCTTGTCTTCAGCAAACTGTTTGCAGGCTTTCTTGTGCATCATCTTTAGAAGAGGCTTCCTTCTGGGACGACAGCCATGCAGACCAATTTGATGCAGTGTGCGACGTATGGTCTGAGCACTGACAGGCTGACCCCCCACCCCTTCAACCTCTGCAGCAATGCTGGCAGCACTCATGCGTCTATTTCCCAAACACAACCTCTGGATATGACGCTGAGCACGTGCACTCAACTTCTTTGGTCGACCATGGCGAGGCCTGTTCTGAGTGGAGCCTGTCCTGTTAAACTGCTGTATGGTCTTGGCCACCGTGCTGCAGCTCAGTTTCAGGGTCTTGGCAATCTTATAGCCTACGCCATCTTTATGTAGAGCAACAATTCTTTTTTTCAGATCCTCAGAGAGTTCTTTGCCATGAGGTGCCATGTTGAACTTCCAGTGACCAGTATGACAGAGTGAGAGCGATAACACCAAATTTAACACACCTGCTCCCCATTCACACCTGAGACCTTGTAACACTAACGAGTCACATGACACCGGGGAGAGAAAATGGCTAATTGGGCCCAATTTGGACATTTTTACTTAGAGGTGTACTCACTTTTGTGGCCAGCGGTTTAGACATTAATGGCTGTGTGTTGAGTTATTTTGAGGGGACAGCAAATTTACACTGTTATACAAGCTGTACACTCAGTACTTTACATTGTAGCAAAGTGTCATTTCTTCAGTGTTGTCACATGAAAAGATATCATAAAATATTTACAAAAATGTGAGGGGTGTACTCACTTCTGTGAGATACTGTATATGCTGTTTTCAACATTAACAATAATAATAAATGTTTCTTGAGCACCAAATCAGCGTATTATGTTGTAGAATGATTTCTGAAGGATCATGTGACATTGAAGACTGGAGTAATGATGCTGAAACTTCAGCTTTGCCATCACAGGAATAAATTACATTTTAAAATATATAACAGAAAATAGTTATTTTAATTTGTAATAATATTTCACAATATTACATTTTTTACTGTGTTTTTGATCAAATACAGCCTTGATGAGCAGAGATGTCTTTCTAAAACATAAAAAATCTCACCGACCTCAAACTTTTAAATGATAGTGTGTGTGTATGTACTGTATATTGTACTTAACAGTCTCTGCTGTATTCTAATTTCTTTTTGAATTTGTGATTTTTAGAGTTGGCTGTACACACTAGAACAAATGAAAGGATCTGACAGTGTGGTACTAACTGAAGACTCTGTGAAAATTGCAGCTCACTTTTGTCTCCCTGTAAGTAACTTGTTAATGTGCCCCTAATACGGATTTTTGAAAATTACCTTTCATGTAGTGTGTAACATAGCTCTAAGTGAATAAAAACATCCTGCAAAGTTTTAAATCTGAAAGTGCACCATATATAAAGTTATTGTCTCTCAAAAGTAAGAGTCGACTCTGAGTCAATTAAACGAGTCGTTTGTAAAACGAATTCCAAGCCGTTTCGTTGTGACGTCACAACGAAACATTAGCATATTGTCCGCCCACATATTGCGTGCGCAGACAAGGGAAAATTCTTTAAGTATGATTAATAATTTATGTTTATATTTTCTAGCAATTGTTTAAAATTCGTAGTTTTGTGTTGTGTAACGTACACCCTAGTCTCCTGCTAACCGGCTAACTCACATTTCTGTAGTTCTGCTATTCAGATGTGGGTCCAATATTGTCTAAAAATGTGTCGATCAGCTTGTCTGTCTTATTACTTGGAGTAATGATCGAGGATGGAGCACGACTTTTGTTTACAAAGTGTAATGCATTTTCAGCTATTCACGTTTGTGTTTGGCTAACGTGGGACAACATAACTACATACAACATAACTATGGGCCCGGTTCGCTTACATAACTGTAAAACAAACAGTTTTTTTCCTCTGCGTTTTTATTATTACAGTAGTATGGAGCTCTGTCTGTATTGTAATAGGATGTTAAGATGCTAGTCCACGCTAACTAGTTGAAGTATTCTCTCTGTAAACCGTAAACACTCATTGTAATGTCAAACAATGATATAGCCATTTTTTACTTTGTTAATAGTTATGACAAAAAAGTCTGTGTACACATCTGGCCTAAATGTTTATTTTATGTTAGAGGTTTTCAGCTTCGCTTGGCATTCTGATACAGTTCCCACTGGTGCACCTACATAAAGTATAACAGTGACGCTGCTATCACATCTTATAAATAACGCAAACTAAGGTGACACTTACCATAGAGAAACATCCTACTCCAGTCGTGATTGGGAATCAGTTTCTGGTTGATCGACTACTTCAGACGTTTCATCGTCGGACTCAGGCTTGAATTGATGCGGTAAAATCGATGCTATCTTTTCTGTCCATACATTGTATACAATGTCTTGCGAATTGATAGCTGTCATTCAGTTATGGCAATGGGCCATAACAGTAGACCAATCACAAAGGATTGGGCCATCTGACAAATCAGAGCAGAGTAGACTCATGGAAAGGAGGGGTTTAGAGAGAGACTGATTCTTCAAACTGCTTCTAACGAATCGTTTACGAAACATTGAGAACTGAGGTGAAATTAAATGTATATTATGAGAAAACAAAAGTGTTTTTTGACCTTGCATGCATGTAAACCTGAACAATATTAGGAACCTTAAAAAAGGCATAATAGGGGCACTTTAAGATGGGACTATTTTAATGCCCTTATAATATGTAAATGCTTTGCAGACCCACAAGACATAATAAATATCATCAGGCACATTAAATCGGTGCATATTAATCTCTTGCAAGGTCATTATACAATGAAATAAATAATTAATGCTCTCTGTTGTGTTTGCAGTATTTAGCTTCTCTGGGCATTCAGTCCCTGGTACAGCAGGGAGCAAAACAGGGCATGCCGGCCAACAAGCTGCTGGACGCCCTGCGAGGAACCGACATCATGCACTGGAAGCAAAGCCTCTCTGAGCTGATAGAAATCAGCCTGGCACAGACCACCTCCATATGGAGGATGTATGGCAAAAGGTCAGACAACACAGATACCTTCTTTTTATTAAAATTTGAAAAAAGAAAGTGAAATGAAATTTCTTTAATTCTACTTTTACTGTCATATGTAAATAATATGTCTTCAAACAGACTGTAAGGGTTCACCCTTCCATTCTGCATTGATATTAGCGCCACAGCTCATGGAGTTTTTCAGGTTTGATGTAGCAGAATTTATATGCATTCTCTGTAGCACTATGGCACGGCAGCAGGCTCAGCTTCTGTTGAATATGAACAGTCTGGAGCCGGTGAACTTCAGTGTGCAGCAGAACAACACTGAAGCCTTTGCTGTCGCCCTCTGCCATCTGGCTGAACTCCATGCTGAGCAGGTACTGACCTCTCACACAAGAACATAAACACAAATCCTTTTTGGTGGAAGCTTGATTTCATGTATTGTTCTTTGCCTAAATGTATTGAATGCTAAATTAGCATGTTTGGGGTTTTTTTCGCCTTCAGGGCCTTTATGCTGTTGTGACGGACATCATGAAACACTTGAAGCAGCAGTTTCCTCCTCATACCCAGCATGCCAAGGTAAGCCTGCCAAACACAATATAGCTGATCAATCACAGATCAGCAGCCACTATATGATTTTATTTCTCTCTCTTTACCAGCTCTGGATGCTATGTGATCTGAAAATTCAGTTTGAGAAGGCTATGAATGATGGGAAATACCATTTGGCTGAACCCCATGTCACCGCTATCTCTGCCTTAAACAGCACTGAGGGATTGTACAGGTAGATAACTGCACATATTATACTTTTCTAGTAGATTGACCTGTTCAAGTGATTGTGTTCTTGTCTGTTCAGGAAAGCGCAGCTGCTGAAAGCTCTGAATCAGACGTCTGAAGCCTCTAAGATTCTACAGCAGCTGCAGCAGCAGTGTGAGAAGAGTAAGAACACGGAGATGATCATCAGGTATCCGTTTATGAAAATAACAGTCTGAGATCACACTGGAAATCTGGGATTCAAGATCTAATTGAAACCTGGAAATAAGGGATGATTTAGTGTTTAGAGGAATTGAAGTCAGGATGAAATCAAAATTGACTAGCACTTTACTTGCCATCACAGGAATAAATTACATTTTATGTTAAGTATATTAAAATAGAAAACAGTTATTTTAAATTGTAATAATATTTCACACTATTACTGTTTTTACTGTATTTTTGTGATCAAATATATGCCGCCTATGAGCATAAGAGACTTATTTCAAAAACATAAAAGAAATTGATTTTTATCTTGTCTGGTTGTGTGTGTGTGCATTTCAACCTTGAAATCTTTAATCAAACTGTCATAACTTGCTCTTCCTGTGATATGACCCACTTCTCTCTGCTGACTTTTGTGAGTCCGCATATTCAGCACATCCACACACTCAGTTATTGCTGATAATATCATTTGTATTTGAAAATGTGTATTAATAATGTGTATATCATTTTCACTATTGGACTTCTAGAGCTCACTTTATATTAAAAATCTTAATGACCCAAATTTTTGAAGTGTGTATTTGAAATCTTGTTGAAATGGCAGTGTTCCCATGTCTGTTTTTAACTCTTGAGTGTGTTTGTGTGGCAGGGTGATGCTGGCCTCTGCAGAGCTTCACTGGGACTCGTCTGGGTTTGCGTCAGCTCTGCCGTTACTCTTACAGGCTCTTGCTCTGTCACGCCAACACAACCTCCAGAGCTTGACCTCAGAGACTGTGATACACCTGGCATTTACTCAGGTACACCAACATACACCAACAAGAACCTTCACAGTTTGTGCTCAGACACCTGAAAATGACTGACAAATGTAAACAAAACATCTCCCAATTGCATGATTTCACCTTAGAATTCACTGAAGTGTTTTCAGTACACTTGTGTGTTTGTTGTTTCTTGAAAGATGAAGTAATTGTGTAATTTTCAACTAGGAGTGTCTGATGTTTATCATCTCTCTTCATAGCTGATGTTGGGGATCCCTGAGCAGGCTCTTGCACTGGTGCAGGACGTGTTGGAGTCGGTTTTGGCTCACGGTTCTCTAATAGACAAGGGCAGAGCTCTGCTTCTGGCCGCTCGGTGTCAGATGGCTTTAGCAGGAAGTGCTGCACAGGAACACAGACTGACTGGTACTGCCTGAGTCCTGTTTGTCACCATCTCACTGTATTCAGGTTATACTTTATATGTTTAAGTGATGTATTTTCTTTCCTGCAGCACTGGAACAAGCCGTACACACTTTAGATGAGGCAGCTGTGTATTTCTCTCGTCTTGACTGTAAAGAGCGTATGAGAGACATACATTACCTACAGGCACGCTTGCATCACACTCTCGGCAATGTCTCTCAACGCAACAAATGTGCCATGCTCTTCCGCCTGCTGGATCAGGAGCTGCCGTCGTCTGGGATGACTGTGGTCAATCATCTTTAGAAAACCTCAGCTGCGTGTGTTAAAGGGTTAGTTCACCCAAAAATGAAAATTCTGTTATTAATTACTCGCCCACGTCACTCCAAACCCATAAGACTTTCGTTTATCTTTGGAACACAAATTAAGATATTTTAAATGAAATCTGCGATTTTAGTCCCTCGATTGACAGCTACACAACTACCACTTTGACGCTTCAAAAAGTTCATAAAGAGATTGTAAAACTAATCCGTATGAATCGAGCAGTTTAGTCCAAATTTTCTGAACAGACTCGATGGCTTTATATGATGAACAGATTTAATTTAGGCTTTTATTCACATACAAACATTGATCAACAAAAATAAACAGAAGCTCAACCATACATGCTTGATGCATGAGGTTCATTGGTTCGTCAAGCAAACATGCTTGAGCTTTCGTTTACCACAACTGATGTGTGAGTTGATGAATGTTTATATGTGAATAAAAGCCTAAATTAAATCTGTTCATCATTTCTTCAGAAAATTTAGACTACACTCAATTCATATGGATTAGTTTTACAATCTCTTTATGAACTTTATGAAGCGTCAAAGTGGTAGTTGTGTGGCTGTCAACGGAGGTACAGAAATCTCTGATTTTATTAAAAATATCTTAATTTGTGTTTTGAAGATAAAAGTCTTACAGGTTTGGAACATGAGGGTGAGTAAATGATGACAATTTTCATTTTTGGGTGAACTAACCCTTTAATGAACGACACCAAACATTGTGTCCTGTACCGTGTGCATACTGGAAATAAATTATATTTTGTAAGTGAAAAACTAATTTCTGACCTTTTTTATATATATATATATATATATATATGCGGGGATGAGGGAAGCAAATTTGCAAAAGCCAAAATAATAGTTCCTAAAGATAGTTAATACTATAAAATTTAACTTAATACTGTAAAAATGTTCATATCTTTCTATGTTTAATACAGACACTAACAAAGTAACAGATTGAATATAGGCACGTATTTTTTTTTTTTTTTTTTTTACCATGGTATTCTTTTAAATACTTCAAATACCATAGAAGATTAATCCACGGTACATTAATACCATGGACTATTTTAAAGTACCAGTGGTATTACAGAATATACCATAGTATTATATGTTAGTGAATTTTATGAATTTGGGTACATACAATTTGGTTACAATAACTGAATTACAGAGGTATTTTGGTGAAAACAATAGTTACTGTTGTATTTTTTTGTAAAGTTACAGTGATTCATTTGTGATACCGGCTTAAGTAGATTAAAGCAGGAACATGAATGTAATGAGGTTCGGGTTTAGGGAAGGAAGAGGACAGGGTCGGCTTGACTGCTGACGGTGGCTTTATTTAAGTGATTCACTCTCAAAACAAAAGATTGTGCCAACAGCACCACAGTAACATAATAGTCACAACCGTAACTTTCACTTCAGTAGACAACGTCTTTGGGCACGTCAGGGTCCACACATCAGCAGTCCTGCTCTCTCTCACACACTCCTGTTTCTCCTGGCGTTTTATACTCTCTCCACGCCAATTACTGAAACAAGAGACAGGTGTTCGTTATTTGCGTTTAACCCACTCACTCACCATGCGTCTCCCGACTCTCTCTCCCGCTGCAGACCTCGCTGAACCACGCCCCCCTCGCCACATACCCCCACCGCCCGACTCAGGCCGGGGAGCCGTCCGGCCTGCAGCCCCCCCCCCCCCATTTCTGGAGAGGAAATCAGCTACAGCCATCTGAACACCCGGCCTGTGGACCACCTTGAACTTAAAAGGCTGTAAAGCTAGATACCAACGAGTGATCCGCGCGTTGGTATCCTTCATGCGGTGGAGCCACTGCAGAGGAGCATGGACCGAACAGAGGGTGAATTCCCGTCCCAGGAGATAATAGCGGTGGGTGAGGACGGCCCACCTGATGGCAAGGCATTCTTTTTCAACGGTGCTGTACTTAGTCTCTCTCTTAGAGAGCTTACGACTAATGTACAGCACCGGCCGTTCCTCCCCCTCTATCTCCTGGGACAGGACGGCACCCAGCCCCCTGTCCAACGCGTCAGTCTGCAACACAAAAGGGAGAGAAAAATCAGGAGAGTGAAGCAACGGCCCGCCACACAGAGCAGCCTTTACCTGGGTAAACGCCTGCTGGCACGGCTCCGTCCACTGGACCGTATCTGGTGCCTCCTTTTTAGTAAGATCAGTCAAGGGGCTGGTGAGTTCCGAATAGTTAGGCACAAACCTTCTGTAATATCCCGCCAGCCCCAGGAACTGTCTTACCTCCTTTTTGGTCTTGGGGCGCGGACAGGTCGCAACTGCTGCCGTCTTATCAATTTGGGGACGCACCTGCCCATGCCCCAAGTGGAAGCCCAGATACCTTACTTCCACACGCCCAATCGCACACTTCTTCGGGTTGGCCGTGAGTCCGGCCCCCCTCAGCGACCTCAAGACAGCCCTCAAATGCTGCATATGCCGCTGCCAGTCATTACTAAATATGATAATATCGTCCAAGTAGGCAGCAGCATATGCCGCATGGGGCCATAAAATCTTATCCATGAGGCGCTGAAAGGTAGCCGGTGCCCCGAACAGCCCGAACGGAAGTGTAACAAATTGGTGTAATCCGAACGGCGTTGTGAAAGCTGTCTTTTCTTTGGATAATGGAGACAAGGGGATCTGCCAATAACCCTTCGTTAAGTCCAATGTCGAGTAAAAACGAGCCGTACCGAGCCGATCAAGCAGTTCGTCAACCCGTGGCATTGGATACGCGTCGAACTTCGACACAGCGTTCACCTTGCGGTAATCCACACAGAACCGGACTGAGCTGTCCGTTTTAGGAACCAAAACTATCGGGCTCGCCCAGTTACTGCTGGATTCTTCTATTACCCCCATTTCAAGCATCGCTCCTAATTCCGCCTGAACTACCTTTTTCTTGTGTTCAGGCAAGCGATACGGCCGGCTGCGAATCCCCACACCCGGCTCTGTCTCGATATGGTGCTGAATGAGGTTTGTACGGCCAGGTAGGGGAGAAAACACATCAGCAAACTCTGCTTGTAACTTAGTTAAATCAGTGAGCTGGGAAGGCGAGAGGTGATCTCCCCCTGGGGCCAGAGCGAGAGGTTGTTTTTTTATATTCGCCTCTGGCCCGAGATCATCCTCTCCACTAATCACCATCGCCAGCATCACTGATTCTGCCTCATTCCATTTTTTAAGGAGACTGAGGTGGTAAATTTGATGTGCTCCTCTCCTATCAGATCGTACTACCTCATAATCGAGCTCTCCAACTTGCCGTGTGACCTCAAACGGTCCTTGCCACTTTGCAAGTAATTTTGAACTTGATGTTGGGAGTAATACAAGCACTTTATCTCCCGGTGAAAATTTGCGCAAATTAGTACCCCTGTTATATAGCTGGCTCTGTCTGTCCTGGGCTTGTAACAAATTCTCCATGGATAGCCGCCCCAAAGTGTGGAGTTTTGTTCTCAAGTCCAGCACATACTGAATTTCGTTTTTAGATTGAGATGGCCCGTCCTCCCAAGTCTCTCTTATAACATCCAAGACCCCACGGGGCTGACGTCCAAAGAGCAGCTCGAAGGGGGAAAACCCCGTGGAGGCTTGCGGGACCTCTCGCACAGCGAACAACAGGGGTTCTAACCATTTATCCCAATTTTTGGCGTCCTCCTGAACGAATTTACGAATCATGGTTTTAAGCGTGCGATTAAAACGTTCGACCAGCCCGTCAGTTTGTGGGTGAAAGACGCTGGTACGAATCGATTTAACGCCCAATAATTCGTAAAGTTCGCGTAACGTCCGTGACATAAACGCCGTGCCTTGATCAGTGAGGATTTCTTTCGGAATCCCCACTCGGGAGATTAGACTAAACAGTGCGTCAGCAACACTCTTAGCGGAAATGTTGCGGAGAGCCACTGCCTCAGGATATCGCGTTGCATAATCCACAATGACTAATGCAAAACGATGTCCTCTTGCTGATCGCTCTAATGGCCCGATGAGGTCCATACCAATTCTCTCGAAGGGGACCTGCATTAATGGGAGAGGGCGCAAAGGCGCTTTTGGAGCGGCCGGTGGATTTACCAACTGACATTCACGACAAGACGCGCACCACCTGCGCACATTCTCGTGAATGCCCGGCCAAAAAAATCGGGTCATGAGGCGATTTAATGTTGTCGTTTGACCTAAGTGCCCAGCCATTGGATTAGAATGAGCCGCTTGGAAAAGCATTTCCCTGCGGCTCCTTGGAACTAACAATTTGGGTTGTATCTTCTTTTGTCTGAGTGTCTTGGGTCACTCGATACAACCGATTTTTTATGATTGCAAAATACGGATAGGTAAGTGGATGACCAGGTTGGAGAGGCTGACCGTCGATGGTACGGACCTGTTCAAATGCATGTTTCAGCGTCTCATCCTGAGACTGCTCCAGGGGAAAGTCATCGCGCTCCGAGAGAATAAGTCTCTCGATTTCACTCTGTTCCCCTGAAGCAGTACTCAGTGGTCCCCGATCCGTCTCTCCCGCCTGCACCCACGCGACCCCTTCCGGTGCATTTTTCCCCCAAGAGGCATCCGTGCACAAACAACCCAATAATTCAGTAAACGCTGGCCAATTCGTTCCCAAAATTAATGGATGCCGGAGGTGCGGATTAACTGCCACCTCAACACTATGTTTTTGACCCCTAAATTGGATAATGACAGGCACTACAGGATATTCCACCACATCCCCGTGCACACACCGCACCTTAACCATGCGGCTTGTATCCAATGCCTCAGATTGAATCAGGCTTTGATGGATCGAGGTTTGGTTACATCCTGAATCCACCAAGACCTGATAGGTACCCCCCTTGATACTCACAGGTATTTGGTACCAGCCAGCTTGACCGGGGGCAGCCTGCGGGACATCCGGGACCCGGACCATTGTCCCCACCTCCATTACAGGACACCTATCCACAAAATGCCCCGGGTCCCCGCAACGCCAGCAGGCCGGCCCAGACCTCCCCGCCGTTCCAGTGGCAGCGAGTGGGGTAAACGATCGGCGTGGAGAGAGCGGAGAGACAGGAGCGGGGTCCGGCCCGGCCGCAGTCAGCATTCTCTCTCGGATTCACGAACTGAGCCTGGCCATTCCCGCCCCGCCCCCGGGGCGGGACTCGAGGAGGGCCGGGCGGACGGGACCTAGGTAGAGGGACAGGTCGAGAGAGAGAAGGAGGGGGGAGAGAGGGAGAGAGAGAGACAGATGGCAGAGGTTCGCCGACCCCTGGGCACGCCACCATGTGATCCTCCGCGAGATGGATGGCTGAGTCTAGCGACATGGGACGGTGGCACTGGACCCACTCGGCCGTTTTCTTCGGGAGCCGAGTGATGAACTGCTCCAGCACCACATGATCGATGATCCGGTCCACGTCGCTTCCCTCAACCAGTAGCCATTTGCGGCAGGAGTCCCGGAGCTGTTGGGCCATCACGAAGGGCCCGACGGACTCACCCAACTCCAGGGAACGGAAGCGCTGACGGTGCTACTCTGGGCTCCGGCCGACCCGCTGGACGATGGCCCTCTTGAGGTCGTCAAAGACCAGGAGATTCTGTACGGGAAGCTGCTGGGCTGCCACCTGAGATTCGCCAGAGAGTAACGGGATCAGGCGCATCGGCCATTGGTCCCTGGGCCATCCGCACACTTCCGCGGATTTTTCGAACAGATCGAGGAACACTTCAGGATCGTCCTGCGGTCCCATCTTGTTTAAAGGCAGGTGGGTGGGCCCAGCGTGCTGATCGTGGGTTTCCGTACGACCCCCCCGGTCAATCCAGCTCCGGAACCTCTCGCGGTCCTCCTGCTGGGCTTGTAGGATGGCCTGGAATCGCCGCTCCTGATCAGTTCTTAAGTCCAGCAGGGCTTGATGTTGATCTTGATGCAAGACCGGGAGAGACGAGATGATGTCCGCAAATGGCGTGGCGGAGGAAGCTTGCATGGCGGCGGCTCCCTTCTTCCTTCCCGGGTTTTGGCACCAGTGTAATGAGGTTCGGGTTTAGGGAAGGAAGAGGACAGGGTCGGCTTGACTGCTGACGGTGGCTTTATTTAAGTGATTCACTCTCAAAACAAAAGATTGTGCCAACAGCACCACAGTAACATAATAGTCACAACCGTAACTTTCACTTCAGTAGACAACGTCTTTGGGCACGTCAGGGTCCACACATCAGCAGTCCTGCTCTCTCTCACACACTCCTGTTTCTCCTGGCGTTTTATACTCTCTCCACGCCAATTACTGAAACAAGAGACAGGTGTTCGTTATTTGCGTTTAACCCACTCACTCACCATGCGTCTCCCGACTCTCTCTCCCGCTGCAGACCTCGCTGAACCACGCCCCCCTCGCCACAATGAAATACTGAAAATCTTTAAATCTTCTGCTAAGAAAAATAAAAACATTACAAGGTAGAACACTGCACTAATATTACAATATAATTTTTTTTTTATCATTAATAAGTTCATAGTTCTAGTGATTTTCTCAAATAAAGAGATTTCAGGAGATCTGTTGCTGGGATACAGTGTTGCCCCGAACAGAGGTCAGAAATATTTGACCGCTAAATGCGAGTTGCAGAACTTCTATATAAACCTGTGGAAATTTCTTTTGAGATGCTCCACTTAGAGTAACTATATGTATTTATTGGCAAGTTATTTGTAATTACTGTAATATGTTACACAGTCTTGTGTACAGTAATGCAGACTTGTCCACTTTTCTCCACCTGAGAGAAGTCTAACATGACCATGTTGTGATAAGAGTTTTCTTGTGTTTACTGTCGTTTGCTCTGTATTTACAAAAACATTGAGCACTTGATACAAATAAGTACCACAGAACAAGAACCAATCAAATAACACCTAATCACATCTTGCATAGACACATGGGAAAATACTGTGGTAATGCAAACTCTTACAACAGACAAAACTGAGATAAAAGTTGTTTCATGGATAACCAGCAAAAATGTGTGGCAATAATGAGGATGCTGAGAGCGACTCTGAGGATGATGGGAATGAAAGATGAGAGAGAGCAAATCCAGAAATACACAGAGCAAAATCCAGTGAGCAAAACATGGTCTGAACACAGTGTCGCCAGTTCTCTTGCTCACTTTCTTCAGCATGCAATGGCTGCCAAACAAGTCAACTATTCTTACAGAGATACTTAGCAAATAAATGAATAAACTTCAAAGAACATGAATACTTAAAGCAAAATTAGAACAGGTGTGACAATTGTAATAGTAGCTGGATGTGCTCTGGGCCGCAGTAAGCAATCTTTGGGCCCAGTAGAAAACGTTCATTGTGGTTGAAATTGTGTTCCTTCCCCCTCAGTTGAAATCGTCTTCCAGTTTGCCAGTCTGGAGCTCCAGCCGTTAAACTGTTCACATCTAAATACTGAGAGTCCTACAATAAACCCACACACAGGCACATATGGAGTATAAAACATTACTGAAGTCATATCACATCACGAGATCCATTTTAAAAAAAGTCAGATATTAATACCAGCCATTTATTTTTTAATTATATGAACTCTAAATGAAAATATACTCACATTAGTATGAGAGTTTCTCCAGTTTAATATGTGGATCAGCCTTTAGATCAGAAAGAAGCTTCATTGTTGAATCTCCTAGTTTATTCTTAGACAGATCCAGTTCTCTCAGGTGTGAGGGGCTTGATCTCAGAGCTGAAGTCAGAGCAGCACAACCTTCATCTGTGATCCTACAGTCACTCAACCTATAGAGAACAATGACACACTCTTCAGTCTCAGATCATGACACACAAATCAGATCAACACAATTCACTAACTCTGTCCTACCATTGCTCAGATATTTTACCTTTAGTACATGTAGCATATCGCTTTTTATTTACTCTTTGTGTGAACAACATCTATCATTATTTGCATGTGTAAACAATGTTTGTTTTAGCATAGATTAGTTTGGTGCTTGGGAGCTTAATCATATGTTCTCTCTTTTAAAATGTTAATAAGTGTAAATTTCAGCATCATATACAGGTGCTGGTCATATAATTAGAATATCATCAAAAAGTTGATTTATTTCACTAATTCCATTCAAAAAGTGAAACTTGTATATTATATTCATTCATTACACACAGACTGATATATTTCAAATGTTTATTTCTTTTAATTTTGATGATTATAACTGACAACTAAGGAAAATCCCAAATTCAGTATCTCAGAAAATTTGAATATTACTTAAGACCAATACAAAGAAAGGATTTTTAGAAATCTTGGCCAACTGAAAAGTATGAACATGAAAAGTATGAGCATGTACAGCACTCAATACTTAGTTGGGGCTCCTTTTGCCTGAATTACTGCAGCAATGCGGCATGGCATGGAGTCGATCAGTCTGTGGCACTGCTCAGGTGTTATAAGAGCCCAGGTTGCTCTGATAGTGGCCTTCAGCTCTTCTGCATTGTTGGGTCTGGCATATCGCATCTTCCTCTTCACAATACCCCATAGATTTTCTATGGGGTTAAGGTCAGGCGAGTTTGCTGGCCAATTAAGAACAGGGATACCATGGTCCTTAAACCAGGTACTGGTAGCTTTGGCACTGTGTGCAGGTGCCAAGTCCTGTTGGAAAATGAAATCTGCATCTCCATAAAGTTGGTCAGCAGCAGGAAGCATGAAGTGCTCTAAAACTTCCTGGTATACGGCTGCGTTGACCTTGGACCTCAGAAAACACAGTGGACCAACACCAGCAGATGACATGGCACCCCAAACCATCACTGACTGTGGAAACTTTACACTGGACCTCAAGCAACGTGGATTGTGTGCCTCTCCTCTCTTCCTCCAGACTCTGGGACCCTGATTTCCAAAGGAAATGCAAAATTTACTTTCATCAGAGAACATAACTTTGGACCACTCAGCAGCAGTCCAGTCCTTTTTGTCTTTAGCCCAGGCGAGACGCTTCTGACGCTGTCTGTTGTTCAAGAGTGGCTTGACAAAAGGAATGCGACAGCTGAAACCCATGTCTTGCATACGTCTGTGCGTAGTGGTTCTTGAAGCACTGACTCCAGCTGCAGTCCACTCTTTGTGAATCTTCCCCACATTTTTGAATGGGTTTTGTTTCACAATCCTCTCCAGGGTGCGGTTATCCCTATTGCTTGTACACTTTTTTCTACCACATCTTTTCCTTCCCTTCGCCTCTCTATTAATGTGCTTGGACACAGAGCTCTGTGAACAGCCAGCCTCTTTTGCAATGACATTTTGTGTCTTGCCCTCCTTGTGCAAGGTGTCAATGGTCGTCTTTTGGACAACTGTCAAGTCAGCAGTCTTCCCCATGATTGTGTAGCCTACAGAACTAGACTGAGAGACCATTTAAAGGCCTTTGCAGGTGTTTTGAGTTAATTAGCTGATTAGAGTGTGGCACCAGGTGTCTTCAATATTGAACCTTTTCACAATATTCTAATTTTCTGAGATACTGAATTTGGGATTTTCCTTAGTTGTCAGTTATAATCATCAAAATTAAAAGAAATAAACATTTGAAATATATCAGTCTGTGTGTAATGAATGAATATAATATACAAGTTTCACTTTTTGAATGGAATTAGTGAAATAAATCAACTTTTTGATGATATTCTAATTATATGACCAGCACCCGTGTGTCTTTACTGACAGTACATACTGCAAGAGTTCTGAGTTTGAACATTAAAGCAGTTCAGTGACTGTATAACAGATAAGAACACTGTTATCACCTTTAAAACAAACTTTTTTTATGTAGACAGCCTGAGCATCCAATATCAAAAGGATATGATGTGTGAATGCTTACTTTCAGTTGTCTCTGCTAATTTAACTGATAGGTGAAAGCATTAATGTCCAATAATCCACTTGTCCATACTTTCTTAGATTTTTGATAGCTAACTTAACATTATTCCACTACTAGATTTGTTTTGTGGGTGAATGACCCAATGCCCCCTATAGATGCTGCCTGTGTTTATTTACTTCAATTAATCTCTATCATTTAACGGAGCTGACATCCAATAATTTATGAAGCGCACCTTTTCCACTGATTTAATTAGCTGAAATTAGTCCTAATATTTACATCAAATGATGTCTTAATGATGACAAACACATGTGACTATCAGAGATGATCTTACTTCAATTTCTCCAGTTTACAGTGATGATTCTCCAGTACAGCAGAGAGAAGCTTCATTGTTGAATCTCCTAGTTTATTCTCAGACAGATCCAGTTCTCTCAGGTGTGAGGGGTTTGATCTCAGAGCTGAAGTCAGAGCAGCACCACTTTCATCTGTGATACTACAATACCTCAACCTGTAGAGAACAATGACACTCTTCGGTCTCAGTTCATAACACAGATCAGATAAGTGATTACCTTGTTTTTTTGTTTTTTTTTTTACATTTGTAGATTTTTTTTTTATAGACATTTATAGATTTATTTATATTTGTAGATTCTCCAGATTTCATCAAAAATATCTTAATTTGTGTTCTGAAGATAAACGAAAGTCTTATGGGTTTGGAATGACATGAGGGTGAGTAATTAATGACAGAATTTTCATTTTTGGGTGAACTAACCCTTTAAATTGTTAAAAATCTTGAATACTTTGAAGCACAGACCCACGCTCATTCTCTTTTTAAAGGAGACACTTGGCAGATCACTGTAGAAGTGAAAAGAATAATGAAAGTGAAAAATTATAGAAGTTTAAGTTTATGAAAATGTAAAATTATATTTTTAATATTTTATATAAATTTATATTTTACGAAACATGTGCAACTCTAAAACTGCAATAAAATCAAAGTAAAAAATCTGAACAAGTTGTGTTCCAAATTTGCAGCGGTATTTTTTTTTAAAAAAAAGAGCTTTCAGAATGATTTTGTTTTGGTGAAGTACCAAACTTTTCCACTAGATGACACCCAGGCTTCATTGGTGACCATATAAGGACTCTTCCATTTCCATGTATGGTTTGAGTGATCTAAATTATATTTTTCCATAATTTTCATACAAATTATTAAGTGGACATCCTATTCAGAAGTAGTATGGCCAGTCTGGTAGTGTTCGATTTGAATTCACCTCTAACAAACATATAAAGACATGCGGAAAGTGACAGTGAAGGGGTTAAAAAGCTATACTGCATCTAATGTCGTGTTTATAGTAACAGGCAAGACAGACACAGTAAATACTAAAATAATATCAATGTGAAAAAAATAAATTTTCCATTGAATTATTAGTTATTGCATAATTGTTTTGCTCTTTCTCCATTATATAATCTTTTTCTCATAATTAAACAGTATTTTTGTTCATGCATTATTTGATTGCTTACAGTTTTTATTTTTATTCAGTTTTACTTTGCTGTGCATTGGTGTAAATAAATATGAACTAACACTCATAATGAGTCAAGAGGACATGTTGATTCTGCGTCTCCAATGGGTGCCATGTGATGTGATGAAACATGAATATGGATGAAATCAGCTTGTACGGGACATTTGAGTGTCTTTTGGTTATTTCACAAGTTTTGATGCGTATCTTATCTTGTATTCACAAGTTCCCGTTATCATGGTTTATTCTTCCAAGTCAATAAAGAATCATATTTCTTAAATACAACTAATTCTCTTGTGCAGCAATGTCTTCTCAACAACTTATTTAAAAAGATACTATACTTGAGCCAGTTTATGCTGTATTACAATTATGATAACAGTCAAAGCTTTCTGTTCTCCCACCGTGCGTCTGAACTTACTGCATGTGCATAATTAACTTTTCATGTGCGCTGCAGAAATGACATCGTGGAACATGTGCAGTAAGAATAAATATAAACCAAAGAAATATATTCAAATTAACAAAAAACATTGTTAAACCAAATTTACATATTAAATGTGAAAATATAAACTCTGAAATATGAAACATGGCTCTTACACAGCTTCACATATTATTGCGTTGCTACTGAATATGATTAATGTAAACATTTATTAATGTTGATTATAATCCCAAACACTTTAATTTAATCACACTAGAAACTACTGGAGAATGTGTCTGAGATCATGTGACTAGTAGAGAGATGATCTTACCACAGTTTCTCTAGTTTACAGTGATTATTCTCCAGTACAGCAGAGAGAAGCTTCATTGTTGAATCTCCTAGTTTATTAAATGTCAGATTCAGTTCTCTCAGGTGTGAGGGGTTTGATCTCAGAGCTGAAGTCAGAGCAGCACCACCTTCATCTGTGATATCACAAATCCACAACCTGTAAAGAACAATGACACACTCTTCAGTCTCAGTAACACACAGGTCAGATTAGCGTTTACCTTATTTAAAGTTTGTACTTTTTTATTTACGTTTATAGATGTTTTTATAAACATTTATAAATTTATTTACATTTGTAGATTCTCCAGATTTCATCAAAAATATCTTAATTTCTGTTCTGAAGATAACCGAAGGTCTTACGGGTTTGGGATGACATGGGGGTGAGTAATTAAAGACAGAATTTTCATTTTTGGGTGAACTAACCCTTTAAATTGTTAAAAATCTTGAATACTTTGAAGCACAGACCCACGTTTGGTCTCTTTTGAAAAGAGACACTTGGCAGATCACTATAGAAGTGAAAAGAATTATGAAAGTGAAATAAAGATCCAGAAGGAAATACGATGCATTAAGAGCCGGGGGGTGTAAACGTTTTGGATTTGAAGATCAAGGTAAATTGTACCTAATTTGTCTTCCGGGAAACATGCAAGTATCTTCTGTTGCTTCCGAAGGGCAGAACTAAATGAAAAAAAATGATATTTCAACAAAATAAGAAAAATTTGGACATCATCCAGTTCAAAAGTTTTCACCAACCGGCTCTTAATGCATCGTGTTTCCTTCTGGAGAATCAGTGAATGTTTGAAACTTCTTTAATAGTTGTGTTTGAGCCCCTCAATTGTCCTCAGTGTGAAAAGAAGGATCTCAAAATCATACAGTCACTGCTGGAAAGAGTTCAAATATGAAAAAAATGCTTGAATGCTGAAGAATCTGCAGGACCTGAAGGATTTTTTTCTGAAGAACAGGGCTCAGTTTAGATCATCCAGGTAACCACAGACAGCATTGAGAAACAATAGTTCTCGAACGGGTTATTTTAATAAATTCAGCTTTTTATAGTCTTGTGGGCTATATATAAACATCTTTTATGTAAAATATCAGGACAGTACTAAATAAAAAATAACATCCATTCTGTATGATCTCTCTTATTTTGTTAAAATTATTCACATTTTCACATATTCTGCAAGTGGTTCCCATACTTTTTCATGCAACTGTACATTTGTGTGTGTGTGTGCGTGTGTTTTTGTGACATATCAGGACACAAATTTGTATAATGACATGGGTATGACATAGGTATTACAAGGAGAGGGTGACTTTTGAGGACATTACCCCATGTCCCCATTTTTCAAAAGGCTTATGAATCATACAGAATGAGTTTTTTTGAGAAAGTAAAAATGTGCAGTTTTCTGTGATGGGTAGGTTTAGGTGTAGGGGTAGTGTAGGGCGATAGAAAATATGGTTTGTACAGTATAAAAACCATTACGCCTATGGAATGTCCCAACAATTCACAAAAACAAACGTGTGTGTGTGTGTGTGTTTGAAAAGACATGTACTGCATGTACTGTCATGTGTTAATTGTAACAGGTAAGAAGGACACAGAAAACACTAAAATAATATAAATGTGAATAAAATAAATAGCATTAACAACGTTCAGTTATAAGTCATTAATAAAGTTATTATATGATGAACTAATCATTCACAAAACGTCACTATACATTCATAAATGATTAATAAGTGGTATGTTAACATTTTATGAATGTTTTATTAATTCAGTTGTAAGTCACTTGTAAGTTATTAATTAATGATGAACTAATCATTTATAAAACATGACTGAACATTCATAAATGATATATATATGTGATTAATATGTGGTATGCTAATGATTTACAGTGATTTACATTATCGCAATAAATACCTGAAATTATCTAAATATATAAATTTTTTAGGCCATATCGCCCATCCCTAATGATTAACAATTGTTTATTGAGATAATACAATTTTTTTTTACATAAATACTTTGATTTATAAGTGATAAATAATGTATCAACTAATAACTTATCAACCATCTACTAATGATCTGTTTGATTAATTTCATGATTTACACATTTTTTAAGATAACTTACAACACATTTGTAAATCGTTAGCATACCACATATTAATCATTTATGAATGTTTAGTCATGTTTTGTAAATGATTAGTTCATCATTAATTAATAACTTATAAGTGACTTATAACTGAACGTTATTATAAAGTGTTACCCACTTTTTTGGTTTTGCTCTGTCTGCACCGTATAATCTTTTTTCTCATAATTTATCATAGTATATTTGTTCAAGTATTATTTGATTGCTTACAGTTTTTATTTTTATTTAGTTTTTTCTTTCCTGTGTCTTGGTATAAATATGTTCTAACACTCATAATGAGTTACAGGATCAAGAGAACATGTTGATTCTAAGCCTTCAATGGGTGCCATTGATGAAGACCAAATATGAATGAAATCAGTTATTATTGTGCTGAGTCTGAATATGATTATTGTAAAACATTTATTAATGGTGATTATAATCCGAAACACTTTGATTTAATAACACTAGAAACTACTGGAGAATGTGTCTGAGATCATGTGACTAGTAGAGAGATGATCTTACTTCAGTTTCTCCAGTTTACAGTGATGATTCTCCAGTACAGCAGAGAGAAGCTTCATTGTTGAATCTCCTAGTTTATTCAAGGACAGATCCAGATCTCTCAGGTGTGAGGGGTTTGATCTCAGAGCTGAAGTCAGAGCAGCCCAACCTTCATCTGTGATATCACACTCATACAACCTGTAGAGAACAATGACACACTCTTCAGTCTCAGTTCATAACACAGATCAGATTAGGGATTACCTTATTTAAAGTTTGTATTTTTGTATTTTTTTTTTTTTTTTTTTACCATTTACTGTATAAACGTGTGTGCGTATGTATGTGTGTGAGTGTGTATTTACACATAATATATATTTAAAACAGAAATAATGGTAGCATTTACAGTCCTGTTCCGCATGTACATACTATGTACTTATTGTAGCAATTACAATAACTGGGTTATAACTAGGTACTAACCCTGAACCTATCTAAATCTAACCTTAACCCATGTAGTTACCTTATATTTCCGGTACTTACTTGGGTAAATACATTGTTAGTACATATTAAAAGAACACATGCTATAAAATAAAGTGTAACTGAAATTATCACTACAAAAAGATGTACAGGATGAACATTAGGAATTAATTTAGGGATGCACCAGTAACAATATTGACTTCTGTATCAGGCCTGATACTGCAGTCATGTACTTGTACTCATTGTTATTAAAATACTCAAATTTAAAACTGATTCCACGCAGCATGTGCACAGTGTTCACACAATGAAACACCTAGACATTTACATCATAGGAATCCTTAATCTCAGTAATCTCCATTTTTCTATGTGTTAGTTTGGGGGTTTTTTTGTTTTTGTTTTTGTTTTGTTTTTTGGGGGAGGGGGAGAGGGGGTTATTAGAATCTGATACAAACTCAATATTCACGTCTGTATAGCTGCTGTGTGAGAGCTGATAAATGAAGCAGATTAAGTTTATTGAGCAGCGACACAAATGCACATCCCTTTCTCACAAACATTGCTGGAAATTTTGTAGTTAAATACATAAACATTTGTGCCACAACTTCTGTATAATGTGAACAGGGTAGCCGTCAAGTCAGCAAAAGCTTTTATAATTGGCCGTTTTACAACATTATAGAAATTATTGCAGTGATAATGTATATACGAATTTTATAATAAATTTGAATATTTATTTTTATTTTAGGCAGGCTTGCCTTGGATGGATGACTTTTCCCATGGAACACAAATACTGTTTTGTATCTATTTATTTATTATCCTACTGTTTTCCTGTCAGGGTTGCTTGTGCAGGAACACACGACGAAGGAGATTAGATACACAATAAGTCTTTACTTGAGAAATCCAACAGGTACAGGCAGAGACGCAACAACTTAGGAATGACGAGACCGGACAAGGAACACAGGGAAAACAGGAACTCAAATACACAGATCAATTAACCAAAATGACAAACAGCTGTGATGATATCGTTAGTGTCCATGGTGATAGATGATGGCGGGAAAACAGAGCAAAGGAGAACATGTGACATATGACAACAAACAAACAGAATGTGACTGAGTCCGTGACATTACGCCCCCTCCGAGTAGGCACGACCTCGTGCCGTAACAAAAACAGAAACACCTAAAGAGGGAGGGAGGGGATGGCAGCAGCAGGCAGATTTGACCGTGGAGATGTATGCAGGTGGTGGTTCTGGAGGCGGACAGCCAACCTGGAGGGGGCGGAACATAAAAGTCCAGGGTGGTGCAGGTGGCGTGATCCAATGGTTGGCCTTGAACAGGGACAGGCTGATGGTACCCCAGTGCACAACCAGAGCTGCGCTCCACGGCGGCATCACTGGAGGGAGGAGCTATGGTGGAAGACAGCTGGATGAAGTCATGGTGATGGCAGAAGGCGATGTCAACGTGGGATGTGGAGCCCACCGCGTAGCCAGAGAGCCAATGATGCGACGGGACACTGATGACCTCGATGGAGCCGCAGCGACGACCCCCTGAGGTGGAAGCAGGGATCCGGAGGGCTGAGGTTGAGCTGGAGCGACCGAGGGCGGAGGTGGAGCCTGAGGGAGGGCGGAGCTAGCCGCAGCCAAAGGGGTGGAGGGCCGGAGGGCAGCGAATGGCCCGTAAGTCCGTGGCGTAGGTAGAGCGAAGTCCGACCGAGGCGGAGCCGACGTACCGAGGAAGTCCAGCGAGGCCGAATGCCCGATGGTCACCACTGACACCGAGGGTGGAAGGAGCGCAGACGTGGGAGTCAGGACGTCGGGTCGAAGTGGAGTGGAGCATGCAGAGGTCGGAGGCGGAGCCACGGGCTCCCGAAGCCCAGGGAGAGGTGACTCCTAGCAGTTCAGCGGTGTAACCGCGCCACTGAGAGGAGGTAGAGGTGGAACAGAGGGGCTGATGGGAGACAGCGAAAACAGGGTAGCAGAACTGGTTGGGGACTGAAGAGGATCTTGAAGGGTAGTACAGAAGTCCACATGAAATGAAACAGTCTCACAGTCATTTTGGAGAGATGGTGGGAGAGGGAGGATGGGTGGGGACAGAGAATTAAGGACATGATTGACAGATTCCGATGACAATAGTTCAAAAAGTTCCATTTCTCCAAAATGACAGTAGTCCAGTGTAGCATCCAAAAACTCACTCTCAGTGGCGGAAGGGTGGGCGGGGCTCACTTCCATGCCCTCGATGTCCACTAGAACTCCCTCAGCGATGGATGTTGCAGCCGGCTTGCACACCTGGTCAGACACGTGTTGCTCAGGCTCCATCGCATTGTTCAGCTCGGTCGCTCCAAAAGGCGCTGGCTCAAACGTCACGGCGGAGTCGCTCACGTGGCCTGCGGTGGGCTCATGCTGCCGATCCTCGCCGTCTGGGTGGACTTGGTTGTGCACTAGGTTGTGAGTGGGGCTGGCGTCATCGTTGACAGGTCCGACTGTGAGTGGCAATCCACAGGACGCCAGCACCCACTCTACAAATTTGGTAAAGCTCCCTCGAGGTCCCTTCCCGGATAACTGCGCTCTTGTGGAGGTGTTGAGTCCGACGATCAGGAACGAGCACAGGGCGTCATCCGGGAAGGTGGTCAGAGGTACGAGGTACAAATAATCCATTAAATGTTCCTCGAGGGAGCGATTTCCCTGTTCAAGGCACATGAGGTTAACGGGTGCAAAGTCCATAGTGCCAACAGGGGAAAGAACAGAACAGAAAACAAAACACTGAACACAGGAACAGAAAAGAAACTCTTTTAAGCGCGACGCTTATAGTCACTTACACATCAGTTTGGTCCGGTCTTCTGTCAGGGTTGCTTGTGCAGGAACACACGACGAAGGAGATTAGATACACAATAAATCTTTACTTGAGAAATCCAACAGGTACAGGCAGAGACGCAACACAACTTAGGAATGACGAGACCGGACAAGGAACACAGGGAAAACAGGAACTCAAATACACAGATCAATTAACCAAAATGACAAACAGCTGTGATGATATTGTTAGTGTCCATGGTGATAGATGATGGCGGGAAAACAGAGCAAAGGAGAACATGTGACATATGACAACAAACAAACAGAATGTGACTGTGTCCGTGACATTTCCATATAATGGAAATGCATGATGATCACTGGACTGTCATTGTCACTAGGACTGTTACTGGTTCCCGCTCAAAAACACTTGGGTTAAGGGTGCATGACACCTTTAACCCTTCAACTTTCAGCCCTAGTAGGAGTCACTGAAAAAAAATATTTTTCTTAAAATTCTTATTATTGGACATATAAAAAAAAAAATAACCAAGCTGTTTTTTTTTTTGTTTCTTTTGTCAAAATTTGTGTTTTTATCTAAAAGATAAAAATTAACTCTACTGTACAATTTCAGTACTACATGCTTTTTTGAATAATAAACATACCTGTAACAATGTCATTAGGTCTTAGATCAGGGGTGCCCAATCCTGGTCCTGGAGATCTACCTACCTGTAGAGTTCATATCCAACCCTGATCAAACACACCTGTCTGTAATTATCAAGTGCTACTGAAGATCTAAATTAGCTGGTTCAGTTGTGTTTGATCAGGGTTGGTACTGAACTTTGCAGGAAGGTAGATCTCCAGGAACAGGATTGGGCACCCCTGTCTTAGATAATTTCCATAATTATGAGGGTCCACATTAAATTAAATTTATTTAAAGGGTGTTTAGAAATAAATAATACATATACTCTATATTGTGCTGGTTAATATAATATCAAGGCCTTTTTCAGTGATTTTAATTCAGAACATTTTCGATAAATTCAGCAAATTTCAGTTAATTAAGCAATTAAAAGCATTGGAAACAACAGGAACATTTCACAACACACTCTACACCGTGTTCCAAATTATTATGCAAGTGACATATCAGTAAGATTTCAGTACAATAAACATTCAGATTTTAGTTTTTCTAAGAAAATGTTTGTTTATTTATCCATGTCTTTTTAGATAACTGGTATCAATCTCAGACAAAATAATTTGCCAGGTCTATGGAAACCCTACTTAGAGGTTGTTCCACATTATTAAGCAAGTCACAGTTCTCATGCAATATGGGGAGGAAGAAAGATCTTTCTGAAGATGAAAAGCATGAAATGGTGCAATGTTGTGCAAAAGGCATGAAAACTACTAATATTGTGTGAAAACTGATTATCAAATTATCATAAGATTTGTGAGTGATTTAGAGCACAGCAGAACTCGGTCAGATAAAGGCTTATTAATGAAAGTTCCTGTCAAAAAAATTAATTGTATTAAAAGGGCAGCTATAAAAAAGCCAGTGTTGAGCAGCAAACAGGTATTTGAAGCTTCTGGTGTCTCTGGAGTCTCAAGAAGCTCTCCATGCAGACTGGCAGTTGTGCATAAAGATGCATTTCAGCCACTCCAAACCAAAGCTCACAAAGAGAAACATTTACAGTGGGTTTAGAAATACATGAAAACTCATTTTTAGTTTTATAGTTTTATTCACTGACTAATGCCGTACTACAATGGATGGTCTAAATGGGTGGATTTATGGATGGTTGGTGAATGGCCACCACGTTCTAACAAGACTGCGACGTCAGCAAGGAGCTAGCAGGTGATGATTTGGGCTGGAATATTGGGAAGTGAAATGGAAGGTCCCTTTAGGGTCTCTGAGGGTATTAAAATGACTTTTGCAAGATATGTGGAGTTCATAACTGGCCATTTTCAGCTATGATATAAAAAGGAGGATAGTGCCTTCTGAAATACAATGCACTATGCACTATCCCATGCTGCAAAAAAAACACCACAGCAATAAAACTGTTTGAAAATGTATTTCTACACCCACTGTAAATGTTTCTCTTTGTGAGGTTTGGTTAGTAGTGGCTAAAATGCATCTTTACGCACAACTGCCAGCCTGCATGGAGAGCTTCTTGAGTCTCCAGAGACACCAGCAGCATCAAATACCTGTTTGCTGCTCAACACTGGCTTTTTTATAGCTGCCCTTTTAATACAATTAATTTTTTGACAGGAACTTTCATTAATAAGCCTTTATCTGACTGAGTTCTGCTGTGCTCTAAATCACTCACAAATCTTATGATAATTTGATAAGTTTTCACACAATATTAGTTGTTTTCATGCCTTTTGCACAACATTGGACCATTTCATGCTTTTCATCTTCAGAAAGATCTTTCTTCCTCCCCATATTGCATGAGAACTGTGACTTGCTTAATAATGTGGAACAACCTCTAAGTAGGGTTTCCATAGACCTGGCAAATTATTTTGTCTGAGATTGATACCAGTTATATAAAAAGACATGGATAAATAAACAAACAAACATTTTCTTAGAAAAACTAAAATCTGAATGTTTATTGTACTGAAATCTTACTGATATGTCACTTGCATAATAATTTGGAACGCGGTGTAAAAAAAAAATGCAAAAAAAAAAAATCAACCCAAATGTGAGTCAAAAATGGACAAACCCAACCGTTTTTTAAATAAAAAAATTTTACCCAATGATTGGGTTTGTCCATATTTGACCCAATTATGGGTTGAAACAACTTAGTATTTTGTCAACCACACATTATGGTCAAAACAACATTGTACTTCAACTAAAATACTTTACAGCTATCTTTATCAGTCCATTTAAATGTTTAAAATACATAGACAATATACAATATGGTGCGATAAACCAAAAATAAATAAATAAACTAACGTTAAACAAAAGACGCAGCTTGCACAATCTACTCCTTGCTCAGAGCGTGTTTTTTGGGGCATACAAAACGTGCGACGAAGCTGCCTCCTGGATTGTCTCGTTAAAATGACGCAGAAGTGCGTTCCAAAAAAAAAAAAAAAAAGAAAAGTTTTTTGACCCCTACACCCTTCATCCCTTTGAAGCTCTCACTCTGGAGGGTAAACCCATTGAAGGGAGGGCATAGGGATGAGCCCTTCCGAATGGAACGCAGAGACTATCGCTGTAACTGAATAAAAAGATAGAAACGTTTTGATTAAACATGAATATAATAAACCCACGACTACGACAATACATGGTTTATCTGTTCGTCAAGTCTTCTTGAGTTTTTCCATAAATAATAAAGTATATTTATAATGAAATGCTAATCAAACTAATCTAATCAATGCTAATCAAAATGCTAGTCAAACTGACGCTGAAGTGAGTTTGGAGTAAAAACATTATTAAATTTTGTATTTTGTTTGACAAGAGGTTCAGAAACGCTTCTCATGTTTGGAAAGTCTGTATGTTTGAGTGTTGCTTTTTCAAAAGCAGTGCTTTCAGATGGAGCGTCATCAACTTAAGATCACAAAGCCGCTCTTCACTAACACACTATGTACATATTTATAAAATAAATAAAAATCATAATACACTTTAAATTGTTACAGACAGATACTCAGAGAACACAGATAACGATGAGTGACGTTTATTAGACGAACAGCAAGGTTTAACAGGAATGCAGGTAAGTAAACAGGATATTTAGACTTGTTGGATGATGATGTATTACTGAAAGCAGTCTTTGTCTTACAGGTGATGATCTCATGGATGGATGGATGACAGCACACACACTCAACAGAGGTAAGTTTTCACACACAGATGCTGGAGCACGAAGACATGGAGTACACGCTGGAGAATGGAGACGGGTGAGTATCAGGAGACTTTGGAGATGATCGTAGGAGAGAAGTCCATTACGTGTAAATGAGGCCGGACACTGGAGTGAGGTGAGGTGTGTGCTTAAATAGTCTGGGTGATGAGTGTGCTGATTGGAAGCAGGTACTCTGGTGAGGGAGTGCGTTGTGAACTTGTGATTGGCTGGTGATGGAGCCTGGCGGGGGTCTGTGACAGTAATATAGTCAACGTTTGAAGTGGATCAAAACCTTTAATCGAAGTTGTCCTAAAACTTTCTACTTTAGGACAACTTAGTTCTTAGGACAACTTTGAACTTTTTGGATCCACTTCAAATGTTGACTACTGTACATAGCCAAATCGAAAGTTTGGTTTAATTTCGACCAGTGGCGGAGGCAGAAAGTGGATGGTGGGTGGGCCTCTAAAAGTGTGGGTGGGCCAGAATAATTCGCATCATCCCATGTTTTTCAACTGGCTTAATTTGGGAGGGAAAAAAATGATGGACCGTCCCTCAGTGGCGTCAATTCACTAAAAGTCAAGGTATGGCAAGTTCAAATTATGTTATTTAATCTAACAATATTATGTGACAATATCAATTCAAGTAAATCTAGAATGAGATAAGAACAAGAAAAAAATTGCAGTTACAACATTAACCAACAGCACCAACCAAGTTAAAAAAAAAACCTAAAAATTTTTTTTTTTTTAAATAATCACATATTTGGAAATAACCTGGCATGGAAACAGGCAGCTATATGGATAAATATAACAAAAAAGTCAGCTCTTGCCTTACGATTCTAAAAAAAAAAAAAAAAAAAAAAAAAAATCTGATTTGAAGCTTGTGACAAACGTGCACACATTAACCCGATCACTTTATTTTGCGTTCATGTAAACATACGTTCAGATTCATCGAATGAATTCATTCCGATTGAAACAAAAGGTGTCTAAACATATCCAGTGTTGCCTACTAACTGCTTACTCGTAGCAAAACAGCTAAAAGTATTCCTCATATGTTGACATTATTTATTGTCAAAACCCAGAGTTGACTGGGTTTTGAATTGAAGATGCTGATATTGTCATAAACTAATTAGCAGAGGTGGGAGTAAGTCACACATGTGCAAGTCACAAGTAAGTCTCAAGTCTTAACCTTCAAGTCTCAAGCAAGTCCAAGTCAATTTTTGTGAGAATCAAGCAAGTCAAGTCAAGTCAAGTCACTGCTTTATGTCAAGCAATTCAAGTCAAGTCGTAGCTTGGGTCAAACAAGTCACTGGCAAGTCATACAAACGTTTGATGATTTGACTGAATTTATATTAAAATAAGTTAAAACTACAGTAGTTATGGACTATGGGAGTTTTATTTGCAACAAAAAAAATTGCAATATGCATTTCTACTCAAAGGTGTCCACATACAGCTGAGCTGTCAATACAATAAAAATCTAAAAATAAAAAATAAATAAATGTGTGTGCGTGTGTATGAGTGAAAAGTGTATTGTTTGCATGTGCATGGTTATGTTTGCAAATTTGATTGTTTTTTCTTTTTATTTGTGTGTGTGTGTGTGTGTGTGTGAGAGAGAGAGAGAGAGGTGATTTGATTGTGTGATTAATTAATATTTGTGAGTGAATGTGTGTGCGCGTGTATGAGTGAAAAGTCTATTGTTTGCAAGTTTTTTTGTTTTTTTTTTAGTTTGTTTGTGTGTGTGTGTGTGTGTGTGTGTGTATACAATATATTTATGTGCAACCCCATAAACTATCCATAAGCTTTTCACTCAAAGTCTAACACTGAAGACCAGTTATTAGACACTGTACACATACTAAGTGCTAATGCAAAAAAAAAAAAAGCTGACATTTCCTTATAAACAGTGAATAACCATTTACAACGCGTTGCACTTGCAAAAAATTAAATGTGATAATTTTCTCTGTTACATTTGTTCTTCAATGACAGACAGCATTGGTTGCTGTCACTTTAAGATCTGCCGCACATGACGCGGATCTCACGCGCGTCCCACTTTCTCAAAACTATTTACTTTCGTTTAAAACTTTAACTCATTCAAGGCTGCTCTAATGAGGATACTTGACAAAACGGACATTTTTGGCATTATGTGTTATTGTTCGTTCAAGCGTGACATTCAGGCGCGCGTCTTTCTGTGCGTCATGTGTGTGACAGGACATTCACAGACAGCGCATTCTCTTTTTCTCTTTTGGCGCGCTTAAATGGTTTAAAAGCATTTGCATGAATATGAGCGTATGAACATATATTGTAATGCTAGCCAAAGAATGACAGAAAAAATGGATGCTGCGTTTGCGTTAAATATTTTTTGACGCGTTAAACTGGAAAACGTTGACAGCACTGATTTACCCAATTTTCTGTTTAATGAACACAAAACCAATTCAAAGTCAACTCTTAACATATCCAAAACGTTGTTTGTTTGTTTTTTTTTTACTTAATTATTCTTGGCATAGCGCCTTCCATGTTCAGTCACAACTGTCCATGCTTTGTCCATGAGAGAGCTCACGATATCTCTCTGCTTGCCTGCTGCGTCACGTGGTTAGGTTGCGGCGCATTCAAAAACATATTTATTAAACAAAAGACAAGTTATTTCGAGTCATTTAACTCAAGTCCGAGTCAATTCTCAAGTCATAAATGTCAAGTCAAAAGTCAATTCAAGTCTTTTATTAATATTTGTCAAGCAAGTCTCAAGTCTTACAATTTGCGACTTAAGTCTGACTCGAGTCAAGCCCCACCCCCGCTAATTAGCCTATCTGTTAGTTCTCGTTCAAACGATAAAAGATGTTAGTTTTTCAACGGCTCTGCCTGCGTCCATTGGAATGGACATCACATGGATTTTGGTTTAAACCAATAAGATTTTATGTTTTTATAATATAAGTACTGCCTGGTCACTGATTGGTCCCTGATCTACCAATCACAATGAAAGAATGACCCATAACTTAATCTGATTGTGCTTCAGGCATCACAAAAGACAGGCATGGCTAACCAACTAGACAGGAGGAGGAGGAGGAGCTCCTTTTTTCTTTTATATGAAGATCTATGTTCATGGCATCATCAACTTGCACCTATTATAATCTTAATATCAAGTGATAATATTCAAAGTTAATTTGAAAATCTTTCAGAGCTGAAGAACACAGGATTTTTTTGAAGTTTGATGTCCATCACAATGGACATTAGGTCTTAATCAAATTAATATTATTTTTTTTTCTTCTGATTTTGTCTTCTATGTTGTGATCATAAGCTGTCATTCAGTTTTTCATTAGTTTTAGTGAAAAACAGAAATAGCAAATGTGAAATGAGTGCATACACTGCAACACACACACACAAAATCACACACTCATACAAAATCACACACACACACAGGTGCGCGCACACACACACACACACACGCCCTGATGCTATATGCACACAATCATATATTTATCAAAAACAGCAAATACACACAACTCACCCACAAACACACAGAGACATATACACACATATTCCCATTCACCCACTGCAAACAACAAAAATAATAAAACAAGTTTTTTGAGAATTCATCTTATCTTACATTTTCTCTACATTCTTATTGCATTGCTCTTTGTTACAGTATGTGTTCTTTTCAAAATCTTCAATGCTATAGTTCAAATATTGTGTTTGAACTCTAGCTCTTAAGAACTGTATGGTTAAAATATGACAAATTTTTTGTTGCTTATGCCCTGATGTCCATTGTAGTGGACATGAAAAAAATCTAATAAAAAAATGAGTTTGCACAAATCTTTTTTTTAGACTCATTTATACATTAAAGAAGAGCAAATATCAAGTAGATAAATTTTTTTTTGCTCAGTGGAACATAATTCAGGTCTGAAGGGGTGTAATGGCTATATTACCAGTTTGGAAAAACTGTTTTTTTTATGCTACTGAATTAATCAAATGTTAAGTCTTTTGCTAATCCGTAAAAATACAATAAAAAAAAATCATTACAGTTCTTGTCTTGTTTAGTCTGTAGCCAGAATATGATGCCTTTTCCCCGCCAAAAAACTTTGTTGACTTAATCATCATTACAATTTTTATAGGCTTTTTACATTTGCAATGTATTGAGCAGCATTAAGCAGTAGGCCTATGTGTAAATAAACATAAATGCCATGTCAGATGCAGCTTCTGTTCCACCTTTGCAGTGTAATGGCTTTAGTTGATGGTTGAAAAAAAAAAAAATCATTGGTAACAGTCTGTAGAATTGTGATTAAAGTAACCTACAAAGGTAAACAATGTGTATATATTGTTAATGTTGATTATAATCCCAAACACTTTGATTTAATCACACTAGAAACTACTGGAGAATGTGTCTGAGATCATGTGACTAGTAGAGAGATGATCTTACTTCAGTTTCTCCAGTTTACAGTGATGATTCTCCAGTACAGCAGAAAGAAGCTTCATTGTTGAATCTCCTAGTTTATTCTCAGTCAGATCCAGATCTCTCAGGTGTGAGGGGTTTGATCTCAGAGCTGAAGTCAGAGCAGCACCACCTTCATCTGTGATATCACACTTATACAACCTGTAGAGAACAATGACACACTCTTCAGTCTCAAATCATAACACAGATCAGATTAGGATTTTCCTTATTTAAAGTGTGTGTGTGTGTGTGTGTGTGTGTGTGTGTACAGGTTTATATTACATTATGGGGACCAATTGTCCCCACAAGGATAGTAAAACGTGGGGGGATCCACTGTATAGAGCAATACTCTAATGGAATTAGTGGGCTAAAGTCAGTCACACCTCGACTTTCTTCCAAATAACGCACATTTCATTCATAATATTATAAATACAGGCCTATAGTTCCTGCACATTTTTGTTTTTCTGAATTGTGTGAAATAGCTAATAAAAATAGGTAATACAAAACGATTATGTGGTCACCAAGGTGAAATGGTTTAGTCTTGACTTCTGGTCGTGAGTGACAGTGTTGGGGGGGATGGGAAATCTGTTGACTGTCCAGTGCCAAATAAACACAGAGATGGACAGGAAAAGGTCAAAGCCATCAGGTGCCCAATTTAGAAAAAATGCTCTCTGCTCGTTACATTTTTTATATATCTGATTGTATATATTTTTGTCACATTTATGTATATAGTGTATATTTATTTAAGTTCTGATAACTTATACTGTCATATTTTGTGCAGAATTGTGTTCATTGTCTTTTGGCAATGTTGGAGGTGGAGATTGTGCACCTTAAAAAGTGTGTTTCCTGTTGTAATTGCAATAGTTAAATAACTGGATTCTCTTAAGTGTGTTTTTCAAATGTTCTAATGAAGGATTTTTTAAAAGATCTCGTTCATCACCCACATGATCTAATTCCTAATGACAACGATTCACTCATGTATATTAAACCTTTGACAAAAATAAAATCGTGACATTCAAATCTGCGTTCGCGCTGCCGTTGATCTGAAGAGAGTTGTCATGCGTAGATATAAACAGCTTCACAAACAATCTTTTCAAACGCACAGTATCATTATTTCTGTGTGACAAATATTCCAATTATAACAGAAGTATACAAAAGTTTATTATTCAGATAGAAACGCTGATGTTACCGATCAAAATATAATAAATTACCTTCTGAAAGTAACTGGACTTCAAATAACGACTGTATCGATTGCATTGTTACGCCACTAGGTGGCAACAACTTTACTGTTAAAAATGTGTTTATCACTGAATCATTCTTTCAGAAACAAGTCTTTATGAATTCAACTTACAAAAATATTCTGTTTCACCTGTCTGGATCTTACATGTGTGTTCAAGCATCTTATCTAATTTGTGGTAACACTTTATAATAAGGTTCATTTGTGAACTAACCATGAGTAATACATTTGTTACTGTATTTGTTAATCTTTGTTAATGTTAGTTAATAAAAATACAGCCGTTCATAGTTTGTTCATGTTACTTCACAGTGCATTAACTAATGTTAACAAATACAACTCTTGATTTTAATAATGTATTAGTAAATGTTGAAATTAACATTAACAAAGATTAATAAATGCTGTAGAAATGCAGTTCATTATTAGTTCATGTTAATGTAGGCCTAGTTAACCGATGTTAACTAATGAACCTTATTGTAAAGTGTTAGCGAATATGAGATTAGCAGTCTGTTAAATTCATTTTACAAGAATAATAAACACAAAAAGGACTGTTTGAGTTGAGTATTGTGCATTTTTCCCCTTACTACTATTTTTTATTAGTTGTTTAATTATTTAAATGGAACCGGAATCGTTAGGCAGAACCGGAACATTTCTTACGATTCCCAACCCTAGTGACTAGTAGAGAGATGATGTTACCTCAGTTTCTCCAGTTTACAGTGATGATTCTCCAGTACAGCAGAGAGAAGCTTCATTGTTGAATCTCCTAGTTCATTAATAGAAAGACTCAAAACTCTCAGGTGTGAGGGGTTTGATCTTGGAGCTGAAGTCAGAGCAGCACAACCTTCATCTGTGATTTCACAACTCCACAACCTGTAGAGAACAATGACACACTCTTCAGTCTCAGTTCATAAGTAGATTAGGGATTACTTTATTTAAAGTGTGTATTTTTTTTTTATTTACACGCGCGCGCGTGTGTGTGTGTGTGTGTGCGCACGTGTGTGCGTGCGTGCGTGCGTTTAAAAAGCCATGTACTGTCATGCGTTAATTGTAACAGGTAAGAGACAGGAAATACTAAAATAATATAAATGTAAATAAAATCAATTTCCCCTTCTAGATATGGGAGAAAAGAAAGCTTTTCAAACCTTCGAATCAGTTGAACCAATTGCTTTGCAAATGATTCACTGTTTCAAGGCATTCGAAACGCCACACACTGGTGAACCCTGCTGGTCAGAACAGTGTAAATGCAACAAAAAAATCAGGCCAAACATAAAAACACCTTTTACAAACCCATTGCAAATGTTTTATTGAAGGTAAAATCTATCAAGTGCAATTAACTAATCATCTAATAAGATTAAATATCAAGTGTCTGTATAGTATGTGTTCTTTTATCAATTTTCAGGGTTTGTTTTGTTTGTACCATGGAAGGCTCAGTTAAATAAGCCAATAAGAGACTATTAACTACTATAATTCCTTTTAATTATTCAAATGTCTAATTAAAATGTCCACAAATATATAAAAGTGATCAGAGATCAGGTAAAACCCATAGACACAAAGACACTCGTTCAGTGGTTCTCAGTGGCTGCTTTTACACTGGCACAAAAGATCCGCTTTTTTGCTCACATCTGACACAGATCGGAATTTGTTGCACACACGTAAACACAAATCCGCACGAGATCCGATTTTTTGGCATCTGATCTGAGCCACTTCCAAATGTGGTTTTAAATTAGATACATATCCGATCTCTGGACATGCGACCTATGTCTAAACACCCATATCCAATTCCCCTTGGAATTCCAAGCCACCACAAGGCGAGGATGACGTTTGCTCGCAAAGTAGCCTACCTTTATTTTGCAGTCTATATTCGATCAGTCAGATTTCTTGCTGCAAAACATCCATGACACTGACAGCTGTTAACTTATCCATTTTGGCAAGTAAACATGGCAACCCGATGTGAAATATATAAATAATTTTAATAGCACGGCCATTCAAACGCCCCCCCCCAGCAAACCAATTAAATTTTGCAACGTTTCGAAACAGTTATGATCTAACAAAGCCTCGTTTACTAAAATCATGCAACTTTGGCAGTTTGATAAACACTCCAAATCACTGATTCAAAACAGAAGATTTCTAAAGGTTTCAAAGCTTCCTGAAGCAGTGTTTCGAAATTGCCAATCACTATCCCCTTCAATTATCAGTTATTGCATATTCTTTTTTGCTGTCTGCACCTAAATCTTTTTCTCATAATTAATCATAGTATTTTTGATCATGCATTATTTTATTGTTATAGTTTTGCTTTGTTGTGTGTTGGTTAAATAAATATGATCTAATAATAACTTAAAGGATCAAGGAGGACATGTTGATACTGGGCCTCCAATAGGTGTCATGTGATGTGATGAAACATGAATTTGAATGAAATCAGCTGTGCAGAGACTGAATATGATTAATATAAAACAGGATTAATGTTGATTATAATCTCAAACACTCTGATTTGATCACACTAGAAACTACTGGACAATGTGTCTGAGATCATGTGACTAGTAGAGAGATGATCTTACTTCAGTTTCTCCAGTTTACAGTGATGATTCTCCAGTACAGCAGAGAGAAGCTTCATTGTTGAATCTCCTAGTTTATTCTTAGACAGATCCAGTTCTCTCAGGTGTGATGGGTTTGATCTCAGAGCTGAAGTCAGAGCAGCACAACCTTCATCTGTGATACTACAGTCACTCAACCTGTAGAGAACAATGACACACTCTTCAGTCACAGATCATAACAGATCAGATTACGAATGACTTTATTTAAAGTTTGTATTTTTTATTTACAATATAGATAATAATAAACTCTCAAACAACTAGGCAATCTTGAAAAACGTAAACAGAACAACCACATTTCAATGACAACAACAAACCATCTCAAGCACAAACTGAGGGCTAGATATACACAATCTAATAATGTGGAAAACAGAACAGGTGTAAATCAATGAACTAATGAGTAACCATGGTAACCAATGAACAGACAAAGGAAACTAATTTAGAAATGTTGAAGACCGACTCAAAGTTAAAAAGACATAAACCTGACAGTCATGTGTTAATTGTAACAGGTAAGACAGACACAAAAATACTAAATATGAATAAAATAAAATTTTCCTTCGGTTTCCAGTTCCATTCTGCAGCTTATAATCTTTTTCTCATAATTAATCATAGTATTTTTGTTCATGCATTATCTGATTGCTTACAGTTTTTTATTTTTATTCAGTTTGACCTTGCTGTGTGTTGGTGAAAATAAATATGATCTAATAATAACTTAAAGGATCAAGGAAGACATGCTGATACTGGGCCTTCAATGGGTGCCATGTGATGTGATGAAACATGAATATGAATAAAATCAGCTTCAGTTATTATTGTACTGAGAATGAATATGATTAATGTAAAACATTTTTTAATGTTGATTATAATCCCAAACACTTTGATTTAATCACACTAGAGACTACTGGAGAATGTGTCTGAGATCATGTGACTAGTAGAGAGATGATCTTACCACAGTTTCTCCAGTTTACAGTGATGATTCTCCAGTACAGCAGAGAGAAGCTTCATTGTTGAATCTCCTAGTTTATTCCCAGACAGACTCAGTTCTCTCAGGTGTGAGGGGTTTGATTTCAGAGCTGAAGTCAGAGCAGCACCACCTTCATCTGTGATACTACAGTCACTCAACCTGTAGAGAACAATGACACACTCTTCAGTCACAGATCATAACAGATCAGATTACGAATTACCTTATTTAAAGTTTGTATTTTTTATTTACCTTTAAAGATAATAATAAACTCTCAGGCAACTAGGCAATCTTGAAAAACGTAAACAGAACAACCACATTTCAATGACAACAACAAACCATCTCAAGCACAAACTGAGGGCTAGATATACACAATCTAATAATGTGGAAAACAGAACAGGTGTAAATCAATGAACTAATGAGTAACCATGGTAACCAATGAACAGAAAAAGGAAACTGATTTAGAAATGTTGAAGACCGACTCAAAGTTAAAAAGACAAACCTGACAGTCATGTGTTAATTGTAACAGGTAAGACAGACACAAAAATACTAAATATGAATAAAATCAATTTTTCCTTCGGTTTCCAGTTCCAGTCTGCAGCTTATAATCTTTTTCTCATAATTAATCATAGTATTTTTGTTTATGCATTATCTGATTGCTTACAGTTTTTATTTTTATTCAGTTTGACCTTGCTGTGTGTTGGTGAAAATAAATATGATCTAATAATAACTTAAAGGATCAAGGAAGTCATGCTGATACTGGGCCTTCAATGGGTGCTATGTGATGTGATGAAACATGAATATGAATAAAATCAGCTTCAGTTATTATTGTACCGAGACTGAATGTGATTAATGTAAAACATTTATTAATGTTGATTATAATCCCAAACACTTTGATTTAATCACACTAGAAACTACTGGAGAATGTGTCTGAGATCATGTGACTAGTAGAGAGATGATCTTACCTCAGTTTCTCCAGTTTACAGTGATGATTCTCCAGTACAGCAGAGAGAAGCTTCATTGTTGAATCTCCTAGTTTATTTCCAGACAGACTCAGTTCTCTCAGGTGTGAGGGGTTTGATCTCAGAGCTGAAGTCAGAGCAGCACCACCTTCATCTGTGATATCACACTTATACAACCTGTAAAGAACAATGACACACTCTTCAGTCACAGATCATAACATACAGATCAGATTAGGGATTACCTTATTTAAAGTTTGTATTTTTTATCTACCTTTATAGATAATAAACTCTCAGGCAACTAGGCAATCTTGAAAAACATATACAGAACAACCACATTTCAATGACAACAACAAACCATCTCAAGCACAAACTGAGGGCTAGATATACACAATCTAATAATGTGGAAAACAGAACAGGTGTAAATCAATGAACTGATGAGTAACCATGGTAACCAATGAACAAAGGAAATGATTAAGAAATGTTGAAAAGTCAACTGATAGATGGATGTCACTACCAGTATCTATAATTGCGAGAATTAATATTTTAAAAATGAATATATTACCCAAACTACTTTATTTATTTCAAAATATTCCACTTCCACCACCTTCAGATTTGTTCTCAAAAATTAAAACTATGTTTGTCGGATTCATATGGAACAATAGGAGGGCAAGACTTCATTTGTCTTTGTTGTACTTACCATTTGACAGAGGGGGCTTAAGATGTCCAAACTTATTGTGGTATTACTGGGCTGCACAGCTGAGGTCTGTTATGTTCTACTTTTCAACAAGCGAGTCTCCACATTGGACTGAAATGGAATCTCACAATCTAACCCTACCTCTTCCCTCATACATATATTCAGACACAGCAAAAAAAACTACGGAAACAAACTAAAAACCCAATTGTAAAACATATGTTAAAGATATGGTATGATGTACAAAAATATTTAAAAGACTCCAATTTGATATCTCAATATAGTCCAATATGGGGTAATCGGTTCTTTGTACCAGCAAGAGCGGATGCTACATTAAAATTGTGGCAATTGAAGGGACTTAAAATGATTCAAGATCTTTATTTGACAGATTCTAATATTATGATGTCTTTTGAGGAGTTGAGGCTTAAGTTTAGCCTCAATATGAAGCATTTTTTCAAATACCTCCAGATTAGAAGATTTGTTAAAGCAAATCAAGATAATGTCCTTACCAGATCCCCGCATTCATCTTTGGAAAAAATTATGATAAAGGATAATTTGAGAAAGAGTATCATATCTGAATTTTATGGGTTGCTGACATCTCACTCATCTGAAAATTCACAGTATAAGTTAAGGGAAGGAAAACTTGCAATTTGAAATTTCAGATGAGGATTGGAAAGCAGCTTGTATTAAGGCTCAAACTATGTCTATAAATACACGCCTTAAACTTATACAATATAAATGGTTAATGCGGACATATGTAGCACCGGTGGAATTAAATAGATATAAAAACATACCAGACATATGTACAAAATGTATGGAAGCTAGAGGAACTTGGTTTCACTGTATTTGGCAATGCAGAAAAATTTAATTATTCTGGGAAGAGGTAAGAGTAATAATTGAGAAGATAATTTCAAAACAAATTTTACTGGACCCTAAGCTTTTTCTCTTAGGCTTATACCAAGAGAAACAAAATTATAGTAGGAGTGAACAAGCCTTTATAGACCTCAGCTTGCTTTATGCCAAAAAATGTGTCGCTCTGTTGTGGACAAAGATTCACAGACCAAGTAATACTCAATGGATAAAACAGATGTTGTCAAGCCTTCCATTAGAAAAAATAACTTACATATTAAAGGCTAAACACCATGTATTTGAAAACATATGGAGCCCTTTCATTAATTATATTAAGGATTTTAATTTAACAGATGAAGAAGTGGAAGATTAATCTTTGTGGACACTGTGGTTCCGACCTTGTAGAACTGATAAATTCTTCAACATATATGTATATTTTTATTTTTGCATTCATTATGACTATACCAGTCAATTTTGAATAGATTACCATGGGCTAAAACAGAGGGAACATTCTTGTTCTGAGTGTTGTTTTTTTTTTTTTTTGATGCAGCGATCTCATGGTTGTATAGAATTCGAAAGAATGTATATGAATGTAAAAGGCTGTATTTCAAAGTGTTAAAAAGTGAAAATAAAATAAAAATATTGTGGAAAGAAATGTTGAAAATCAACTCAAAGTTAAAAAGACATAAACCTGACAGTCATGTGTTAATTGTAACAGGTAAGACAGACACAGAAATACTAATAAATATGAATAAAATCAATTTTTCCTTCAATTTCCAGTTCCAGTCTGCAGCTTATAATCTTTTTCTCATAATTAATCATAGTATTTTTGTTCATGCATTATCTGATTGCTTACAGTTTTTATTTCTGTTCAGTTTGACCTTGCTGTGTGTTGGTGAAAATAAATATGATCTAATAATAACTTAAAGGATCAAGGAAGACATGCTAATACTGGGCCTTCAATGGGTGCCATGTGATGTGATGAACGAATACGGAATAGCAAACACACACCTGGAGAGGTGCTAGTTGAGAAAAATTGCAGTATAGTAAAAAGGAAACAACTGCACACTCACTGAAGCATAAAGACTGATTTAATATACCAACGTTTTGGCTCGTAGCCTTTGTCAAGGTATAGTTTAACAAGAATGGAGAATAGAGGGTATGCATTGACGTCACTTTCCCGCCGGAACACACGCCCTCAGCTGGACTGAGTGGCAAAAGAACCTGCTTCATGACTGGATTTAATAGGGGAAACTGCAAAAACGCGAGTAAAACAAACGATTACACTAAAGGTTGGGCTCGAAAGTGTTCCTTATAACATGTCAAAGAAACCTAATCCATGGATATTGACATGCAGCCAGGAATCGTGTTTCCTGACATTTATATGTGCCTGATTTCGACGCCGGGGAAACACATAAAGCAAATCTGTCTGTGAATGCTTTATATAACTACAATATGGTAGGTCTAAATCAGAGTGATCACTTATATCAATGTTATATATATCATCCAGTCCTAAAACTTGTATAGTTTTTGTCAGTGTTTATTTAAAAACACCCAATTATGCAGAACATGAGATGGTAAATATTTAATTGATGAGTTGTCAACACAATATAGCAATACAATATATAGGGTATGATTTTACCCCATAATCCAACATTTTGACACAAAATGATAACTGCAAAACATGTTTCTCTGCCTGGAGTCAGTTATTTCTGTGAATTTCAGCGACCCATTTGCTTCTCTTTTCTGTAGCTTTCAGCAGTCTGTAAAAATATACCTCAGATTTTGTGTCAAAGCTATTTGTACAGTCAATCGCAAAGCTCTTTCCCATTTTGGATGTGTTTTGTGTGTTTTTCGCGGCATTCACGCTGAAAACCAATGCTGCCACTCAGTCTTTCTGCCACTCAGTGGGTGTAACTGCAGTAATAACGGTCGACGGTGATGTCACGTGCATACCCTCTATAGCATAGCCTAAATAGGAATGGTAATTATACACAGCTGAGAGCAATGAGATCAGAACATCCAATGAGTAACTAATTAGCAATTGCATTCAAACATGAGAAGTAACAAACTCAACAAATTAAACTATACAAGCAAAATATAAAAATAAAATTACAATCCAGCAAATTAATTTTAACATCCACAAAACATTTTACTGAAAAAAAAAAATATCAGAATAATCATCAAAACATTAAATAGTAAACCGATTAAAAATGAAATGCTGACATGAAAAAAAATATTGAAATCAAGTAATCACAAAAAGCTTTTTAGTTTATGAATCCAGAAAGACTCCCGTTTGAGTAGAATTTGGTCCAAATCACCACCTCTCCTCAGTGAAGATATTTTCTCGATTCCTATATAACGTAATGAAGTAATAGGATGATTAAAATCAGTGAAATGTACTGCCAATGGATAATTCATATTTTTACATCTTATAGTATACGATGTTCAGCAATGCGTGTTTTAAGTTCTCTACTGGTTTTGCCTACATATGATTTACCACAAGGGCAAGTTATGAGATAGATGGCCGCTTTGGTTTTACAACTGATTTTTCCTTTGATAGGGATCGATTTACCGGTATGTGGGTGTTTAAACGATGTACAACGATACGTATAATTACATTGATTACACGAACCACAACGGTAATTTCCATCTGGAATAGGTGTCAGTGTCATTTGAGTTGTTGTGGATGAGGGAGATAAATCTGATCTCACAAAATAATCTCTTAAATTTCCACGTTTAAACACCTTGAGAGGGGGATTATGGAGAGATACTAGTCTTGCATCAGATTGCAAAATGTGCCAGTGTTGACAAATTATCTTTTTGATTTGTTCTGAACGTTTTGTGTATTTTGTAGAAAACATAACAGAGAAACTGTTTTCTTTTTTCATTAATAAATCTGAACGAGACTTGACTTCAAT
The DNA here is from genome assembly GCA_039654765.1 of Mylopharyngodon piceus. Lineage (NCBI taxonomy): Eukaryota > Metazoa > Chordata > Actinopteri > Cypriniformes > Xenocyprididae > Mylopharyngodon > Mylopharyngodon piceus. The sequence continues at coordinate 21,649,776 of CM077453.1, read as the reverse complement.
TTTTTGTTCCGCGACTTCAATTTGATTAACCTTAATAAGGGACTTTCATTTGTCCCTATTTTTGAAGAAAATGACTTTGATATTAAAGTGGATCTGTTTAAATTTTTTAGAAACATTAGACTTAAGGAATTTTTTGGTTCGCAAACAGCAAGATAATTTACCATCTACTTAAGCTGATACAAGTGTAACCCCTTTTAAAAAGAAAAGTACTTTTAACCCACCTTTGAACCATAATGCATCTATTGAAACTTATTGTAGACTTGTTGAACAAGATGTTGAGTCTTTATTAAATGATAAAAAAACACAGATAAGATATGATAATTTATCCAGAGAGGAAAGGGATGCATTACGTGATTTACAGACTGACATGTCAATTGTGATCAAACCAGCAGATAAAGGAGGGGCTATTGTCATTTAGAATAATGTTGATTATGTGCGGGAATGTGAAAGACAACTTTCAGACTCAGACTTTTATGAAAAACTTTCAGGTGATTCCACTCAGATGTTTAAAAATAAAATTCATACAACTCTGGATTTAATGTTTCAAAATGGTGAAATTACTAAAAGGAAACTTGATTTTTAAAAAATCAAAAATCCTGTTATATCTACTTTTTACACCTTACCAAAAATTCATAAATGTCTTGAATCACCTCCTGGCCGTCCAGTAGTGGCTAGTATTGGTTCTTTTCAATATCCACTTTTGTGGATTTTTTTATAAGACCTTATTGTGAAAAAATGCCCTTCTTTTTAAAGGATACCACCCATATGTTGTCTTTCATTGACTCAATTAATCCAGTACCTGAAGATATACTATTGGTGTCTTTTGATGTTCAGTCTTTGTATACATGCATACCTCATAAAGAAGGCATTGATTCGATGATTCATTTCTTGTCAGAACGGGTTGATTCGGTCCCCTCTAATGAATGTATTGAAACATTATCTGAGATTGTCCTTTCTCATAATTATTTTATCTTCCAGAATAATTTCTTTATTCAAAGACGTGGTGTGGCTATGGGTAGTGCATTTGCACCTTCCTTTGCTAATTTATATATGGCCTCCTTTGAAGAAAAATATGTTTACTCAAATCATGTTTTTTCCTCTAATATACTAATTTGGAAGAGATACTTGGATGACTGCTTTTGCCTTTTTAAGGGTGATGTTGCACAACTAACTTCTTTTTATGAATATTTAAATGACTGTTCTGATTTTTTAACATTTACTATGGATTATGATCCTAATAAAATTAGTTTCTTGGACTTATGGATAGTTCGTGATGACAACTGCTTATATACTGATCTTTATAAGAAACCAACAGCTCGTAACACGCTATTGAGAGCGGACTCTTACCATCCATTACCTTTAAAGAATAGCCTCCCTTATAGCCAAATGTGTCGATTAAAAAGAATATGTAGTAAACAGGATGATTTCAATAAGAATCTTATTGATATTAAAAAATCTTTTTATTGTACAGGATATAAGGTTAATCAAATTCAAGTCGCGGAACAAGTCTCGTTCAGATTTATTAATGAAAAAAGAAATAAAGAAGAAAAGTTTCTCTGTTATGTTTTCTACAAAATACACAAAACGTTCAGAATAAATCAAAAAGATAATTTGTCAACATTGGCACATTTTGCAATCTGATGCAAGACTCGTATCTCTCCATAATCCCCCTCTCACGGTGTTTAAACGTGGAAGAAATTTAAGAGATTATTTAGTGAGATCAGATTTATCTCCCCCATCCACAACAACTCAAATGACACTGACACTGATTACACGAACCACAACGGTAATTTCCATCTGGAATAGGTGTCAGTGTCATTTGAGTTGTTGAAAATATCGAGAAAATATCTTCACTGAGGAGAGGTGGTGATTTGGACCAAATTCTACTCAAACGGGAGTCTTTCTGGATTCATAAACTAAAAACCTTGACTCCACATGGTTTAAATGTTGACTTATTTAAGTTGTTTTCTGTAGCTTTTTGTGATTACTTGATTTCAATATTTTTTTTTCATGTCAGCATTTCATTTTTAATCGGTTTACTATTTAATGTTTTGATGATTATTCTGATGTTTTTGTTTTCAGTAAAATGTTTTGTGGATGTTAAAATTAATTTGCTGGATTGTAATTTTATTTTTATATTTTGCTTGTATAGTTTAATTTGTTGAGTTTGTTACTTCTCATGTTTGAATGCAATTGCTAATTAGTTACTCATTGGATGTTCTGATCTCATTGCTCTCAGCTGTGTATAATTACCATTCCTATTTAGGCTATGCTATTCTCCATTCTTGTTAAACTATACCTTGACAAAGGCTACGAGCCGAAACGTTGGTATATTAAATCAGTCTTTATGCTTCAGTGAGTGTGCAGTTGTTTCCTTTTTACTATGTGATGTGATGAAACATGAATATGAATGAAATCAGCTTCAGTTATTATTGTACTGAGACTGAATATGATTAATGTAAAACATGTATTAATGTTGATTATAATCCCAAACACTCTGATTTAATCACACTAGAAACTACTGGAGAATGTGTCTGAGATCATGTGACTAGTAGAGCGATGATCTTACCCCAGGTTCTCCAGTTTACAGTGATGCTTCTCCAGTACAGCAGAGAGAAGCTTCATTGTTGAATCTCCTAGTTTATTCAAGGACAGACTCAGAACTCTCAGGTTTGAGGGGTTTGATCTCAGAGCTGAAGTCAGAGCAGCCCAACCTTCATCTGTGATATCACACCTCCACGACCTGTAGAGAACAATGACACACTCTTCAGTCTCAGTTCATAACACACAGAGCAAGATCAGATTAGGAATTACCTTGTTAAAATTTTTAATTTTTTCATATTTGCCATTTCCATTTACTGTATAAATGTGTGCGAATGTATGTGTGTGTGTGTGTTTACATATAAAATATTTTAAACAGAAATAATAGTAGCACTTTATTTTACAGTCCTGTTCCGCATGTACATACTATGTACTTATTGTAGCAATTACAATAACTGGGTTATAACTAGGTATTAACCCTGAACCTACCCTAAATCTAACCTTAACCCATGTAGTTACCTTATATTACAGTACTTACTTGGGTAAATACATTGTAAGTACATGTACTGTAAAGTAAAGTGTAACCGAAATAATCAATAGAGAAAGATGAACATGATGAACAGTAGGAATTAATTTATAGGGATGCACCAGTACCAATATTGGCATTTGTGTCAGTCCTGATACTTGTACTCGTTCTAATTAAAATGCTACATCATAAGACCAATTCCACGCAGCATGTGCAGTGTTCACACTATGAAACACCAATACATTTACATCATAGACATCTCTGTTTGTTCTTTGGTCGAATTAATAGGATATAAAAACAAACTCAATATTCACATCTGTATAGCTGCTGTGTGAGAGCTGATAAGTGAAGCACATTAAGTTTATTGAGCAGCGACACAAATGCACATCCCTTTCTCATAAACATCGCTGAAAATTTTGTAGTTGTTTGTTTGGATATTTCAAAATAAAAACTTGAACTGAAAAACAAAAGCAATAACAAAATGAGACTTGTCCAAATTTATACTCTAACCTTATTGCAACACTTTACATTTATGCAAAAGAAAAAATGAATATGAAAATACCTTGATGCATATAATTACAATAATTGAGGACAGGTTCAGGATGTCTTACATAGACGTTTGTGCGGCAACTTCTATATATTGTGAACAGAGGTCAGGTGCCATCAAGTCAGAAAAAGCTTATATAATTGGGCGTTTTTAAGACATTTTATAATTTATTGTAGTGAAAATGTATAATAAATTAAAAGTATATAATGTAGATAATAAAACAAAAGTGCTTGGATGGATGACTTTTCCCATGGAACACAAATTTACTTATTTGTATTTATTTATTATCCTGTTGTTTTCCATATAATGGAAATGCATGATGATCACTGGACTGACAGTGTCACTAGGCCTGTTACTGCTTCCCCCTCAAAAAACTGCATGACATCCTTAAAACTGCATCTGTATGACTGCTTTGTATAATATGTGTTTGTATACCTAACGGATACTAAAATGTATGCAGTCTGACCTATTTTTTCACAGATGGAATCCATTAGAGGTGAAGCACTCAGTATGATCATTTTGACAGACAACAGCACAGCACAACACTGTAAATAGACTATATAATATTGTTTTTATGCTGTGAAGTAAAGTGAAGCAATACTTACTGAACTGATCTGGCTTCTTGAATCACAGGCAGCAGCTTCTTAAGAACTTTCATATTTTCAGCTTTATTTTTACCTCTGACGAATTTATTAATATAAAACGTATCCAGCTTCTTCTTTGATGTCAATAACACAAAAGCTACAGCTGACCACTGAGACGAAGAGAGTTTGGCTTTATTTATTGTTTCTTTTTCCAGATACTGCTGTATTTCCTCCACTAGTGAATGATCACCCAGTTCATTCAGACAGTGGAACAGATTGATGGATTTCTCTGGAGAGCGAGTCGTCTTGATCTTCTTCTTGATGTTTTCAACAGTTTTCTCATTGCTGTCAAAGCTGCTTCTTGTCTGTGTCATCAGTCCTTGTAAAAGAATCTGATGAGACTCCACTGACAGACCCAGAAGGAAACGCAGGAAAAGGTCCAAATGTCCATTTTTACTCTGTAGAGCCTCATCCACAGCTCTCTGATGCAGGTCAGATAATGAAACCTGGTCTCCATGAGTTGGTTTCTTTCTATTATTAAGCACATTTATGTTGTTGTTTGTGAAGGAGAGGTGCACATATAGAGCCGCTAGATGTTCCTGAATGCTCAGATGAACAAAGCAGAAGACTTTCCCCTGATACAAGCCAAACTCCTCTCTAAAGATCTGAGTGCACAATCCTGAGTACACCGATGCTTCTGTCACATCAATGCCACACTCGCTCAGGTCTTCCTCATAGAAGATCAGGTTGCCTTTCACAAGCTGCTGAAAAGCCAATTTCCCCAGTTTGAAAATCATGTCTTCATCCTTCAGTTTCTTCTCATAGTCCTTCTCATGTTTGATGTTGGTCTGAAGTATCAGGAAGTGTGTGTACATTTGAGTGAGAGTCTTGGGAATCTCTCCGCTCTCTGCTTCACTCAACATCTTCTCTAGAACAGTGGCTGAGATCCAGCAGAAAACTGGGATGTGACACATGATGTAGAGGCTCCTTGATGACTTCAGGTGTGAGATGATTCTCTCAGCTAGACTCTGATCAGTGATTCTCTTCCTGAAGTAATCCTCCTTCTGTGGATCATTGAAGCCTCGTACCTCTGTCACTCGATGGACACACTCAGAGGGAACGAGATCAGCTGCTGCTGGTCGTGAAGTGATCCAGACGAGAGCAGAAGGAAGCAGATTTCCCTTGATGAGGTTCATCAGCAGCACGTCCACTGAGGCTGATTCACTGACATCACACAACCTTACATTGCTCTCAAAATCCAGAGATAGACGACACTCGTCCAGACCATCAAAAATGAACAACACATTATGTTCCTCTCTAAAACTGTCAATTTCTTTTATTTCAGGGAAAAAGACATGAAGAAGATATAAAAGAGTAAGTTTTTTGTCCTTCATCAGATTGAGCTCTCTGAAAGGAAGTGGAAATATGAGCTGGATGTCCTGATTCTCCTTTCCTTCAGCCCAGTCCAGTATGAACTTCTGCACAGAGACTGTTTTTCCAATGCCAGCGACTCCCTTTGTCAGCACAGTTCTGATGGGTTTGTCTTGTCCAGGTAAAGGTTTATAGATGTCATTGCATTGGATCGGTGTGTCCTCTGTTGCTGCTCTCCTGGATTGTGTCTCAATCTGTCTCACCTCATGCTCATTACTGATCTCTCCACTTTCACTCTCTGTGATGTAGAGCTCTGTGTAGATCTCATTCAGGAGTGTTGGGTTTCCCTGCTTTGCTGTTCCTTCACACAGACACTGGAATTTCTTCCTCAGATTTGATCTAAATGTGTTGAAGGCTTCAGCAATGTTAGAGCCATGGCTGTAAAATCAAAATACCTTTACCAATGAGTTAAAAAGGTAAATATATAGAGCAAAATGTCTTTTTTGTTTTCTATATTATGAGAACAAAACTGTATCATTAGGTTTATAGAATGTATAAATTATTACATTTTAAATTATCATGTGTTTGAGTAACATGTGATGAGCCATTGTAGAATCTACAAAAAAATATAGAAATCCTGCAATTTACCTTAAACCAGGATGCATTCTTTCATTAAAGTCTTGATTTACAATTTCATCATACTTCATTTTCTTACAGACAGGTTCTGTTATGACGGATCTGTATGGCAGGGATCTGTATTAAACGTCATAAAAGAAATAAAGAATCATATTGTTGGAATTTTCATCATTAATTATTATGCCAACAATTTTTTCTTATTTTTATTTATGTACTTGCTCCAGGACACAGATGTAATAGTTCACATTTTAAATCTTGTGAGAATTTACAACCAGGCCAGATCTCAACACACCTCCACAGCTGGTATCTAGTTTCTTTTCACCTCCCTGTGTTTGATTATCTGTCTGATTCAATGAACCTCTGTGTTTTATATCTGGTTAGTAAAATTAGATTTACAGGATGTCATGGCTATGTTATAAACATGCTGCTTGGTATTTTTTTTTATAAATGAATAATCTTCCTACATTTATATTTAACACTGTTTTATATGATTAATACATGCAAATTACATGTAAGTATTTAAAAAAAAAAAAAACATATTGTGCAAGGCTATACCAGAGATGAGGCCATGTCTTCACTCCTTAATTTTTTGGATTTTCCATAGACCAGTCACTCTTCATTGACACACAGTATGTAAACAAAATTAAAACAAATCTACCCTTTCTAAATGAATGTACAAAATACACAGACACTCAAGATAAGTTAAACCACAAAATGAAACATTCATCACATATCTGAGAGACTGAGACCCTGTCAAACAACATTAACCTGCTCTTCTGACTCTGGGAATGTGCAGACTGCTGTGTTCTAGCAGCAGTTTGTCTTTGATATTTAAGATTTTCATCAACATATGTAGGCATATTTTGTTTTGCACTGTTTAAAAAAGCAGATTGAAACTTAAACTAACAGAAAATTAATCAACACTTTAGACTGTCTCTCAGCCAGAATCAAGCAATGAACAGAATCAACAAAGGTAACAGACTTTAATGAGAGTTCCTGCCTCCATTTTGATTAACTTCATGTCATTATTACTCAAGATCTGACTGACTGCAAATTCTGATTCTAATACAAAATGTCATACTTTATATTTATTATATTTAAAAAAGTTTATACCTGAGATGTGGACATGTGTCTCCACTCTTAAAATTTTGTGGAGGTTCCATGGACCAGTCACTCTTCATAGACACACAGCTGGGCTCTGGTAAGTCTGATTTCTCCTGCTGGACTGAACTGTAACAGAACAGATTCAGTTTACTAATTCATATCACAGAACACATTATTTTTCAGCACTCTGAGAAGACTTTAATTTACTTTAATGTACATTTTCTGACATCTTTTTCTGTAACATGAAGAAAAGTTGTTTAATATTTGATTCTCAGCCAGAATCAAGCAATGAACAGAATCAACAAAGGTAACAGACTTTAATGAGAGTTCCTGCCTCCGTTTTGTTTAACTTCATGTCATTGCTACTCATGACCTGACTGACTGCTTAATTCAGATTCTAATACAAAATGTCATACAAAAAAAGTTTATACCTGAGATGTGGACATGTGTCTCCACACTTCAAATTTTGTGGAGGTTCCATAGACCAGTCACTCTTCATAGACATACAGCTGGGCTCTGGTGAGTCTGATTTCTCCTGGACTGGACTGTAACAGAGAACAGATTCAGTTTACTCCTTCATATCAGAACACATTATTTTTCAGCACTCTGAGAAGACTTTAATTTACTTTAATACATTTTAATGTACATTTTTAGATATCTTTTTCTATAACATGAAGGAAAGTTGTTTAATATTTCATTACCCGTACCTGCATCCTATAGAAAAATCTTCATCTCTTGATGTTTGTGTATCATCCATGACGGAGCTGAACACTTGACACAGTATCTGATCTCCACCATTGACTCTGAACAGGTAAACACAAAGAAATTAAACAGCCTTTATAATTCATGTGAACAGTTCAACTAGAGAAATATCTTGCTTAATTATAGGCCTGCGATTGTATGTTAACACAAATGCCGTTTTGAACAATCACAGAATGCACTTAAAATCGAAGACGCCACATTTCATTACGTTCTTCGGAGAAAATATTCCTATATGCCTATTGCGGAAGTCACCTGTAACCTTTCGGTACCTGTCTTGAACACACCTTGACCAAAATAGTTACAGACTCAAAATCTTTCCAGCAGTTAAACAAATTAATTCCTACTTTTATTAACGTTTCTATTAAACACGTAGTATATCCGTATTGTAAAGAATCGATTCTGTTTAAAATGGCAAAACACCAACTCTGAACGTACTTTCATTTTTAATTTGTCACAATAGCGATGGTCACGTCGCATCACGTCACGCAATTTTCAAGGCAAGTAGCCTACACACACGGCGATAAACTGCTGCAGTCGCTAATGTCGGTCACTAGTGTTCTTTGGAACACATTGATAGATTATGTATCGTGTGGACCAGTAGCGATGCTACAGAAGGGCCAGGGTGGCACTGGCCCACCCAGAATACTATTTCGTTTTATTTCCAGACACTACTTTGGTCTGGAAATAAGCATATCTGTTGTGAAGGCCTATATATAATTTGAAAAGTGTATTATTAAAAATACATATAGTATGTTTTTATTTCGCGCCGGTAAACTCCGCTTTCCAGAGTCGCGACAGCAGCGTCTGTCACCGTCGATGAGTCGCGCTTATAATAGCCTATGTGTGCCGGTTTGTTTCATTTTTACAGTGACTAATTCTACAGTAACAATTTATTCTACGGTAACATAGTCACCTGTGTGTAAACAAATTCTACAAAATGAAGTGATGACAATTAAATTAAATCGAGCTTTAAGGTTCAGTATTGTGTCCTTCCCGCACACTATTATGACGGTAACTCTCCAAACACAGCTTTGAAGAGCTCTGCTTTCAACACAAGCTTTTCCAGTAAAAAGCTACTTTTCCCCAACGATTAGCTGTGCAGCGCGGCAGTCTCTGTTTTTAATGTCGCATTTGTTTACTGACGAGCGAGCGGAGGTAAACAACTATCGGCTCCATCTTGTATAGCGCTGGTAAGTCCAATTTATTCTATTGAATCGGTTCGTCTTAAACGGTCCTCCTCTCGTGTGTAGCTTTGGAAAATCAGATTCATTCTAGTGAATCACTTCGTTCGGAAGGTTCGTAATGAACAGATTGACCGATTCGAGTCCCATATGGCATTTCTTTCTTTCTTTCTTTCTTTCTTTCTTTTTTTTTTTTTTTTTTTTTTTTGGTAGTGGACTATTTAGTTTATCATGTCTAATTAAATATTTAGGCTTGTTCAAAATATAAATAAATAAAAACACAAAGTCTTTTTTAACATTATTTCTGGATAACACACATTCGAATTATTGGATATAATTTAGAACAATATACTTGGATAAAAGTTTATATTTCAGATATAAACTGATGTCAACAGTAGCGATCAAAATTGAGTAGGCCTATAAAGATTGTATCAATTATATTATTACCCCAGTAGGTGGCGACAAGTGACTGTTAAAATATATATTTTTTATTTAATAATTTATTCAAGAGATTCGTTCAAAAACGCTAATTCGTCCAGTAATGAAACAATAAGTGTCTTTATGATTGAATCATTCATTCAAACATATTTTTTAAATAATTAATTCAAATTTTATATTTTTAAATAGACTGCAGCGATTATCATTTTGTCTGAACCAATAGTAACATAGCCTACATTATTTTGTTTAGTTTAGTATATATATATATATATATATGTGCACGCTGTATATAGAGGTCCACCCTATTTCACCAAGGTCCACCCACTTGAAGATTTCTGGCCTCGCCACTGGTGTGGACACCTGTTGTGGAATGTGTTAGGCTACTACGTTACTTACTACTTTCATACTGGGTTGTTTGGCGTGCAGAATAGTCAAACGTATATAGGCTACACATAGAGAAAAATGAAATGACTTAATGAATAAATGCACCATTAAATTAGAGAAATAAACATATTTTAGGTTATATGTTTCTTTAACTATGGGTACTTGTAGCTGGACTTTTACAATATGAATGCCCTTAAAACACACTTTTCACACTCTGGTTTAATTTCGTTAGCATCCAGCAGTGGACAAACAGATGTTTTGTTTTGTTTCTGGAAGTTATAAACATTTCCTCAAAATTGTAATTTCCAATTGTAATCTCAAATTTTTAACTGTTTTATTAAACTTTTTTTTTTTTTGAAAGACTTTATCTTGCTAAGGTTAATTCGCTACCAATATTCTACAATTAAATATTTTATTCAAGAATCAAGAACACGTGCTGACTAATAAGAAGTGTGGAAATTGCAATACATTTTTACAATCGCATTTTTACAAAGACGCTGGGATGCTGCTGGCCTTTTAGATCTTAAAATAAAAGAGTAGAAATTATAAAAGATCTTACATGGCAGACGATAACAAAAGAGTATTATTAATGAGTGAATGAATTTTAGGTGCTTATGAGCTGCTCCACAACTTACTCATTTTCCTTCTGCCCAACTTATGTGTAACTGACAGCCTTCTCAACCAATTGGAATAACTTTCTGACACGCCCAAGTTCATTTTGACACTCCCACTATTCTGCCAGCAGAGAACCATACTTGAAGTTTTTCTCCCAGATTTCTGCACATATTTATCCTCCATCATGGAGGCGCTTGGGGGATACCCCACCAAATCCTCTGCGTCTAGAGCAGGACTGTTCAAGGTCTTACTGAGTGTGGCCGTGTGCATGGGCTCACTGTACCTACTGCAGAGTAAACTGTCAAAGTCGCGAAAAGCCAAAGATTTCTACTCGTATGAAGTGAAGGACGCGAGAGGCAGGACTGTGTCACTGGAAAAGTATCGGGGGAAAGTAAGTTATGCATTTTTTCTGTTTTAGGTGGTTTGACTTTATTTGTAAGGCTTTTGAGAACACATAATTGTTCTGGTGTATTTTGTGCAGCAGTATTTTCACTCGAGGGCTCACTGTCTCTGATAATAGGTCTCTCTGGTTGTAAACGTGGCGAGTGGGAGCGAGTTAACGGAGCAGAATTACCGGGCTCTGCAGGAGCTTCACCGAGAGCTCGGCACCTCGCATTTTAACGTGCTCGCGTTTCCCTGCTCGCAGTACGGTGACACCGAGTCAGGAACCAGTCGAGAAATAGAGGCTTTTGCCAAATCCAACTACGGTGTGACGTTCCCCATCTTTAGCAAGATCAAAATAATGGGGTCTGAGGCGGAGCCCGCTTTCAGATTCATCACAGGTAAGTTTTACTTGAGAATATCTTCATTCAGTAACTTTAAAGTTTTACACAAAATAAAAATTGTAGCACTTTTGAGAAATAACATCAAAACGATTTACAGTCACGATTTGCTGAAAACTCCAGGAATATGTTTTCTAGATTTATTCTTCAGAGCGGGGAAGGGCGACCCCTCATGGTCACCGCCATTCGACATTAATAATAACAACGTTACAACGGTATATTTATTTTATATAGCACTTAGTCAGTTTGCAAAATAGAAAACACGAACATATAAGTACATTGAAAGAACACAATGAACCCAAACAAAATGTTGCGCATAATAACATCAGTATTCTTGAGGTGGGGTGTTGGTGCTTCCCAATTTAAGTACTCATTCACTTTTCTATGCCATTTTGCCAAATTTCAGAAACTTCCCTTGCTCAAATTTTTGATATTGTTCAGAGAGGTGTGTTCTATGCAATTGTTTTCATAGAGAGAAATAAGATAGATTTCTAGTTTCAACATTATTTATTCTTCAGACATTTCTCTTTAAACACAACAAGTATAGGCTGTTTGAAAAGTTACCCACATTTGTTTTTCAACCATTGAAAATGGGTAAAATTCAACAATTTGAACATAGAGCCACATTGAGATCCCCATATCTATGGGACTGAATGGCATAGGGCCTTGAAAATGAAGATTTCAAAAGAAAAGTTTATTAAGAATGTGAATCTAGAAGGATATTAAGATATCATGAATACTTTTAGAGTTACAGGCATGCAAACTTTGGAAAAGCAATATTTATGGCACTCAGACAGGCATGTTCTATATGCAGTTGTGTTGATTGAAAAAAAACGTTTTCATAGAGAGAAATAAGATACATTTAGTTTCAACATTATTTGTTCTTCATATATTGCTCTTTAAATGTAAAAAGTATCAGCTGTATGCATAGTGACCAACAAAATTTGTTTTTGAACACTGAAAATGTGTACAATTGACTAATTTTCTCATGGAGCCACATTAATATCGCCATATCTCTGGGACTGAACCATCGAGGGCCTTAAAAATGAAGATACCAAAAGGGATTGTTAAAGGGATAGTTCACCCAAAAATGAAATTTCTGTCATCATTTACTCACCCTCAAGTTGTTCCAAATTTCTTTGTTCTGCTGAACACAAAAGAAGATATTTGGAAGAACGTTTGTAACAAAGCAGATCGCACACCCCATTGACTACCATAGTATTTTTATTTTTTTTCCTACTGTGGTAGTCAATGGGGGGGGTGAGATCTGTTCACAAAGCAAGGATCAATCTTTCCTTCATCTTTCCGTCAATGCAGGAGCTGAGAGGAAAAGTATCACGTGAGCTTTACTGTCTTCTCTCCTATTGGCTGTCGTTCCCAAAAGTCGCTCTTCATTTGCATAAAGTTAAATGCAACTTTGTTGCGCAACATTGTCGCCGGACACGCCCCATCCGGTCACCAACGGTTGCTGTTGCTCGTGTCCCCGGAAATTGCCAGCAAAATATGTAAAATCATACACTTCAGTACATTTGGGAATTGGAACACAACTTATGGTAGACCACTGCACAAAGGGAACCCACCCATAAATATTTTATCCCAGACCCTGTACATTTTTGTGAAAGCCCAGCTGTATAGTAAAGCAAATCATAACCTCTAGTTTTAAATATGAGGACATTTCTAAATTAATGAATTTATATTAATTCTGAATAATGTGTAATATTATGAACTCAGTATTCATAATATGTATATATCTAAAACCTTTTTTTCTAGATTCAGTACAGAGAATGCCAAAATGGAACTTCTGGAAGTTTCTTGTGAGTCCGGAAGGCCAGGTGTTGCGTTTCTGGAAGCCGGAGGAGCCCATAGAGGACATTCGAAAGGAAGCCACAGCCCTTGTGCGAAATATCATACTGAAAAAAAGACAGGAGCTATGATGTGCACAACTGCCCTCAGAGACTCAAAAGTGAAGCATTTTGCACATGTAAGCGTGTCAACATCATCTGTGGTCAGATGCGGAGAGCTTCACCTACAGTGACACCAATGAGAATTAAAGAATAATTCTGATTAATGTGAACGATATTGACAGAAGATGGTCGCTTGAGGCCTGGCTTTGTGTGCTTGTGTATTAACGTTAATAAAAATTGAAATTTTGTGATTGGTTGTATGAGTTTGCAAAACGAAACGCCTCTTAAATCTGTATTTTTGAAAAAAAATTTTACAAGCTTAATTCTTGTGGTCAAGATCAATTTTTAAAGATGCAATAATGCACGTTTCAGATCATTTTCTGGCATATGACGAAAAAACGTCATATCAGTTACATATGTCAGGCATCTGGAATAAATTGAAGGTATTGCAGATAAATGCATATTCATAATTTACTATAATGATGTAATTTAAGAACATAATTTACGAACTTGGATGCTTATTCAAGGAGCTGAATTTGCCATTTGCTGTTGGTGAAATAGTAATAGTGAATCTGAAAATGCAAGGGATCATCAGCGTGAGTAAAATAATGTTATGCTTTGGTTACAGTTATATTTGTATATTTGATTTGTTTTGGGCTATATTAAGACTTTAATCCTAACAAAACCCATCATCAAAATGATGTGATAATTTTTTTCAAGAGAATGTTGTTTGATTCACAAGTTACATTACAGGAAAAAGCAGTATTTTAATCTCCTTTCCTCTTGTTTGTAAAAGCCATCATGCCAAACACAAAACCCTTGATGCATAATAATGCCAGGTATTTGTTGTAGTTTTGTTAGCCTAGATGTCATTTTCTATCTTTACTGATTCTCTGACAGTCCTTTGCCACTTGGATAGTTCATGGAGGTTTGTTTAAATTTTGAAACACTTGCTTTCTATAAAACCAATTTAAATCTAGCTGATGTGTTAAAACTAAAAAAAAAAAAAAAAAAAAAGATTTTTCAATAATTTATTTTTGTCCATCTCCACTAGATGGCGCAACATGACAAATCTTTCTCCCTCACTTTCATGTTGCCCTTTTCACATTGCAAGACTTTGCTGATAGATTTGCTCTTGCTTTAAGTGGTTGTTGTTGTATATTTTTTATTTCAACTGAAAATGTGTGTGGTACTTTGTGTAAATGAGAAGAAAAGTATATGTAGGCCTACTATATAAAAACGTTTATAATCCCCTGCGAAAATGACGTGAGTGAAGATTTGGGAAAAGAAACAAGATTCCATGTCCAGTAGAATAACTCATGGAATATTGTTAAATTCTTGGAAAATCGGGTGACAATCGCAATACAAAGCCAGCATAGGCCTATTTCTTAAATGTATGGGCTCATGTAGGCCTACCACTCTCATTCAACACTTTCAAGGTCCAGAAAGGTACTAAAGATATCGTTAAAACAGTCGACGTGACTGCAGTGGTTCAACCTTAATGTTATGAAGTGACGAGAATACTTTTTGTGCGCAAAAACAAAACAAAAATAACTTTACTCAACAATCTCTTCTCTTCCCTGTCATTATCCTTACGCAGATGACACAGTAAGCACAGTGAAGGCTTCCGTGTTTATGTCCAAATGCCGGCTCAGTATTGGCCAAAGCTGATCACGTGAGCAGCACGACGCATGCGCATGATGCTGACGCAGGAGCCGCCCAATAACGAGTCGGCGTTCTGACTTCAATCTTCAATCCAATCTTAGCTTCACTTCCTGTCTCCTGAGATCCCTTCATCTGATCGATTTTTGAAGGCAGCATAGATGTATCCTTCGCTGCCTTTGATATCCCACAATTCTATGCGTTCCATTCATGACAGTTGAGCTAGAAATAGAAAGACGGTGTCTGAAATTTGCGGTTTGTGTGTAAATGTACATTTTTGATCAACGTTTTCCACTTCTGATGTCTTTTCTAGCGAGAAATTATTACCGTAGTAAATAAAATATTTGTTTAATTCTTACCAAAGCTTGCGCTATTTTGCTGTAGATCATTAAACCGTTATACTGCCTCAAAAGTCTGTCCGAAATCAGTTTCGTGAGGTGTCTTCATGCACAAATGCTGCCTGCAAAGTCATTGCCTGATAGAGCAGTGAGGCAACAAGTCAGCTACCCAGGTTTTTGGATGCAGCCCTGGAGTCCCACTGTCCTGCAGAGTTTAGGTCCTCCCCTGAAAAAAAAGACATTGATTAGCTTGTTCATATGTGTTTGATTAGGGTTGGAGCTAAACTCTGCAGGACAGTGGGACTCCAGGAACGACGTTGCCTATCCCTGGTATAGAGTATGCATACAGGTATACTTTGTAAAATGCACTAAGTAGGGTGAATTCAGGTTGATTGGTTCACTTTTCCAAGTCATCTCGATGGCAAAAAGTGTTCCAATCACTCTGAATTCACCCTATGTATAGTATATAGTATGTACTAGTATACTGTATAGAGTGCATACAGGTAGCTTGTATACTACAGTAAGCCTATATGTACATTTTATAGTGTAGCCTACATTGTAATACTAGTGAACATTAGTATTTAGCATAGATGTACATTAGAGCATTCAGAAATAGATGTAATGTTTACAATGTGAGCTTTGTAGCATGGTCAGGACTTATTCTAGGGTTAGTCTAAGAGGCCAGTTTTTTGGGACATATAGTATTCCAGTTTCCTTAAATAAATCTGTTGCTTGTATCAAGATTTTGTATTAATCATTTGATTTGTTCTACAGCTGTTTTTCTCCTAGAGGCCATAAGCAGATCTCTTAGAAAGCAACAGCCCTTCTATGCTCACTCATTCCTCATCCTCCATCCTCCTGACTGATGTGACAGAGTACAGAGACAGAAATGGCAAAGAGACTTTGCAAAGAACAGAGTAATGAGTTTGATGTCCATCTCTGCCAGTTCTGTAGCAATCACCTTTCCTGTCCTCATGTTTAACGGATGCTGCCTGACCCAGACAATCCATCACGCTGTTTGTTATTTGAACCGAATGTTCTTAGAGGAAAAACATCCTCAGAACTAAATGTACCAAGTGTCCAGATAAGTGAAGGCGTACATTCTTAAGCTTCAAAGTTCAGCCTGGTGGGGTTACCGCTGCCTGACTGTGCTCTGACATTTTGTGAGCTCTGATCAAAAGGGCCCGCTTGCTTTGACAGCACAGAAGACCCCATAAGGTGCACCGCTGGGAATAAAAATCCATGGGAACCTTCAAGACTGAGCATAATGAATGAAAAATACATGGAAAATATTTTCTTAGCATGTTAATAAAATTAAACTGACAAAAATGTCCCTACATATATTATATTATATTATATTATACATATTTATTATACATATATATATTAACAAAAGGTGACTTTCAGTAGACTATCTTTTGATTGGTCAATGAATCTTTATGAGTCTGTCATAATTTTTCAAGGAGCCCAGCTAACAGGGAACATTTTCAGAACTTTCTTAACGTTTAAAGTTAGAAAAAACAAAAATTCTTCCAGTAACATTATAGAACATTTGTTCAAAGTTGCTCTCAAAACCTTAGCACAAAAACATTATTGTGGGCATGCAACTGTCCGGGTGTTAAAGGGTTAGTTCACCCAAAAATGAAAATTCTGTCATTAATTACTCACCCTCATGTCGTTCTACACCTGTAAGACCTTCGTTCATCTTCGGAACACAAATTAGGATATTTTTGATAAAATCTTATGGCTTGTGAGGCCTGCATTGAGAGCAAGTTAACTTAGACTTTCAAACGCCCAGAAAGCTACTAAAAACATACTTAAAACAGTTCATGTGACTACAGTGGTTCAACCTTAATGTTATGAAGCGACGAGAATACTTTTTGTGTGCCAAAAAAAACGAAATAACGACTTTATTCAACAATATCTAGCACTCGTCACTGAACTAAACACTGCTTCATGAAGCTTTTGTCTCGAATCAGTGGTTCGGAGTGTGTATCAAACGATCTCAAACTGCCAAAGTCAGGTGATTTCAGTAAACAAGGCTTTGTTGCGTCATAAGTGTTTAGAATTTTCAAGGGTTCACGTGACTTTGGCAGTTTGATATGCGATCCGTAGCTTCATGAAGCAGTGTTTAGTTCAGTGACGAGTGCTAGATATTGTTGAATAAAGTCATTATTTTGTTTTTGTTTTTTTGGCGCACAAAAAGTATTCTCGTCGCTTCATAACATTAAGGTTGAACCACTGTACACATGAACTGTTTTAAATATGTTTTTAGTACCTTTCTGGGCATTTGAAAGTCTAAGTTAACTTGCTCTCAATGCAGGCCTCACGAGCCATCGAATTTTATCAAAAATATCCTAAATTGTGTTCCGAAGATGAACGAAGGTCTTACAGGTTTGGAACGACATGAGGGTGAGTAATTAATGACAGAATTTTCATTTTCTTGGGTGATCTAACGCTTTAATTCACCCCAAAATGAAAATTCTGTCATTAATTACTCACCCTCATGTCGTTCTAATCCTGTAAGACTTTCGTTCATCTTTGGAACACAAATGAAGATATTTTTGATGAAATTTGAGAGATGTCAGTCCCTCCATTGACTGCCTTTGCAACTACCAGTCTGACACTTCAAAAAATTCATAAAGAGATCGGAAAACTAATCCATGTGTATCAAATGGTTTAATCCAAATTTTCTGAAGAGACTTGATCGCTTTTTATGATGAACAGATTTAAGGCTTTTACTTACATGTAAACACTGATCAGCAAACATAAGCAGAAGCTCAACCGAACCTGAATGACGGGCAAGAACAAACCCCTTCCGGAAGCTCAAACATGCACGAGAATTACACATTACAAGTGGACAAGTCACTTCAAACGTCAAACTGGAAGTTCGGTGTATCGTAGGGCAGAGTTTGGCCTCGAAGTCGTCTTGGAACGCAACTAACGTAGTGCTTCGAGAAGCCTCGGGCTCCCGGGTTGGATGTAGGTGAGAAGGATGTACAGAGGTATTCTTTTAGAGTCCAGTTCCTTCCTTTTGACCCTCGAGCGTTCGAACCCACGTCGGGCTCCGTTTGAGCTAACACACAAGACATGAGAATGAACCTCATTGGTTACGCAGCACATTTGAGCTTCCGGAAGAGGTTTTTTCTTGTCCGATCTCTTTATGAACTTTTTGAAGCGTCAAAGTGGTTGTTGCAAAGGCAGTCAATGGAGGGACAGAAATCTTTTAGACTTCATCAAAAAGATCTTCATTTGTGTTCTGAAGATGAACGAAAGTCTTTTGCCAAGTTTGCAATGGCATGAGGGTGAGTAATTAATGACAGAATTTTCATTTTGGGGTGAACTAACCCTTTAAGCCTCTTTGGGGCTTCTCCACACCGTAACTCCCACAAGAGTGAAGACAGTGAAGTTGGACTCATCAGAGAACAATACATGTTTCACATTGTCCACAGCCCAAGATTTGCACTGTTGGCACCACTGAAACTGACATTTGGCACTGGCATGAGTGACCAAAGCTTTGGCTATAGAAGCCCAACCATGAATATTGACTCTTGGATATAGGTCACAAAAGGAAAGATAAGACTATTGCAACTTCTGTTTTATGCCGACTTACAAATAGGCCTACAAGCACAATTATAAAATAATTTCAACTCAAAATGATATTTGATGTCCACTTATTTATCTGGTGAGTATTCATGTAATAAGAATAAGACAAACATTGTACAGTCATGCCTTTAGCGTGATACAAGTTTGTACATTTTCCTTTATATAAAGGATTAAATTTAAACCTGTTCTTTGCACAGAACTATTGAGTGACTGAAGACTTGGAATGGACTGCTTTAATGATAGTTTTATGGTGCTTTTGTGAGTAATACATAAGGGTGAGTAATATATATATATATATATATATATATATATTTACCTTCATTTCATTTTTTAGTAGGTTTTGTTTAGCCATGGGGTGGCAGACGAGGACTCTGGCAGTATTTCTTCCGCAGTAACGTGGGTCTGTATGCTTGTCACATCAACACAGACCATGACATGCATAATTCCCAAGACCTCAATGGGACTGTCTCGAAAGCTGTTACAGCGTCACTATTTAAACAACCAAATGTAACAGAGCAGAACAGCCTGCACTTCTTGTTTGAGATCACAGTGACAATAACAAGAGTACACACTGCTGAAGATCTGTTTACAGATGTTTAACACACACACTCTCTTTATAACCACTATCATATACACACACTGACAAGAACCATACAAGCCCAACTCCATATTTGAGTGGAACTGGGCATCTGCATCCTGTTTCATGTCTCTATAAAGATAATACTGCAGTTTTAAAGGGATAGTTCACCCAAAAATGAAAATTCTGTCATTGTTTCCTCAACCTCATGTCATTCCAAACCTGTTGCTGTTATTTTTTTGGCAGAGGCTATTTACACTAAGTGCAAATAGAGATAGATGATATTTACACTAAGTGAAAATAGCAGTATTTTCTTAGCAATAGATGCTATTTAAGTGAAAACAGTATTTCTTTTGTAAATAGTAGTTAGATGCTATTTACTATTCGCACTTCAGTGTATAGTAGTAAATTATAAAACAGTATGCAATAATAACAACATATTCAGTGTATATTATTAAAATCATAAATAAATGCCGCCTTAATGGGACATTACTTGTCTCAATCTTTAAAGTCCACCCCTACTCCTAACCCAACCAGTTAAACACTATTTTATACCCGTTAGGCACTTTATTACCTATTTTCTAATATTTTTTACATTTTTATTTAAATTAAATGCCTCTCCGAGCTGATGTACATGGGAAAAGGGGAAAGAATGAGTTAGGGAAAAGCCGGAATTGAACTCATTCGTGGTCATTCCACACCACTGCTCCAGTTATCAAACAGGTTTCTTTTGTAAGTTTGTCTGTCACAACCAGACATTGGTGGACAGTCATTTAGTGTAAATAGACTCTCTGTATTTGTTCTATGAAACACAAAGGGAGAATTTGAAGAATTTTCTTTCCATGTAATAGTTTATAGTGAGCTATCAAACAAAAACAGCAACATAAAACCTGTCCATATGATTTGCGTGCTATATTCAAAGTCTTCTAAAGCCATACAACAGTTTTGAATAAGAAAACGATTTAGCATGACATATCATGCGAGGTTGGACATCAAATGCCAATGGTTTGCATATGGTTCATGACCAAATGCCATTGACGTCAAATCTGTGTCATATTTGATCTGAAATGTACATTGAAGGTGAAGATTTTCACATAAATTTGAGCTCTTCCTCACAAAAACTACCACATAGCTTCAATATACTCGTATGGACTACTTTTTCAGGCTTTTATGAGGTTTTGTCCATTTCGGAGCTTAAAGTCAGCATGAAATGGAAGTTGCAATAGTACTTTCTTCCCTATTATGACATATATCCAAGTGAAACGGCTTCTCAAACAAGAAAAAATGTAAGGGCGGGACTTGATTTTGTCCATCGAGAATAGGTTGTTTGCAATCACGTAGTTCACGGTGACGCGCATAATTAACGTGGAGGGCAAGCAGTGAAAATTAGAAGAGATGGAGAAAAGTCCGTACTGTATTGGTTTAGAAAGGTATAAACAGAAAATCACAACATATTTTGGACGTGAACCTTATGTTATGAAGAGGAGCGATTTTTCTACTGAATTGAAAGACTTGACTGCCATCGAGGAGGTAGATATAGAGAATGTGAAGCTGCCGTCACGCCATGTTCAGTTCTAGTCTGGGTTTGTTTATATCGCGCTGTCTTTCTACTAGTGACGTTAAGGGCAGTATTTTTGATTTTCTGTCGTGATTGTGAGAAATGTCGCCATTGGTCATTTATGCTGAATCGAGAATTGCAACAGGAGCTCACATCATCGTTCAGGGAAAAAACTGGACTGTGTAATACAATTTTCGCCTTTTCTACGTGTAAAAATACACTAAGGGAAGCAGTTTGAGGAGGTGACAGGAAGACGCCGCTAATCTAATAATGTCACTGATTGAACCCACTCCCTATCACTCAATAAAATAATCACAAAGCTGAGTGTTTTTGAAAGTGTTGTATTTTGTTTGGTTTAATAATTAACATTACATTTGCAAGTAGCTATGACTCTCACTCGGCTTGTGAATGAGTATAACTTGCACGCAGCCACTTAAAAACTGTTCACAAGCTTCTATGGGTTTGATTTTGGTTGTCATTTGTTGAAAAAAAAAAAAAAAAAAAATACAGTGTGTTGGTGTCTGTCATAGACTGTAAAAAAGGGTGTCTGTCCGCTGAATGCCCATCCGATTCTCCTCCGTGGTCATATGGGACAGTGAATATTTACAAAGAAAACATTAAAGCTACAGTTACATTTACACCCTTCCAACAAAGAAATAGATCGATTTCTGTCAGCTTGTTGAACACATTTTTTGTATTTGGACATTTTCTACTAGAGATGCACCGATGTATCGGCCAACAATCGGTATCGGCCAATAAAAGCTATTATTATCACTATCGGCCATCGGCCGATTGTTTAAAAACGGCCGATGATCAGGGCCGATTATATCCTGTCAATCAAAAGGGTGCGGAAAAACGTGTTCAGACTGCAACTCATACATACTGTGTGTGAAGAAAATCACTCTTGTGTTGAATTTCTTCTTCTTCTTGGCGGTTGGCAAACCAGCTTTTGTGTTGAATTTTAACGCATCAACAGTTCAGAAATAGTGACGCTAAAGCAGGCTCTTGAATCACCCGTATTTCAAGCCAGGGTTGCCAGGTCTGCGTTTTTATTTTTATTTTTTGCTACATCAAATATTATTTGTAGCACCTCCCGTCCAATAATCGCAAAAGGCTTTGTGCTTTGTTACTTCTGATAAGAATAAAAGTTTAAGTTTTTAAATTCTGTCCATTTTATCATGAAATTCAAACAATAAATGGCGTTTTGACGTTCTTAAATGTGATGTGTCAGATCGCTGTAATGCTTAGTTCAGGCGGAAGCGCGGAGCGCGAGTCTTTTCTTCCTCTTCACTACAAGTTATATCTCGAAAAACATGCATGAATATCAAAGGTATGTTGAAAGATATAGCCTAGTACAACTTACCAGAATGTATCACGTCTCATGTAATCACTTTATTTGTGCTTCAACCGCGGAAAGACGTCAATAAAACAGCTTGTGAACAATATGTCGCATCATGTCAAATTTACCTCAGGAATGTTTTCCAGTGTTCACAGTTCCTTAGCTATCTATCTATCTATCTATCTATATATATATATATATATATATATATATATATATATTAGTGATTATGAAAACTACCTTATGTGATACTAAGTTTTATACAAACATTTCAGTTTTTATTTGAGTGCAATTATTATATCTGAAAATAAACAGCAGCTGAATATAAAACTTATGTTGTTAATTGTAACCTCTAATATTGTAGTGTACCAAATGAGAGGGTTCCCTGTATAGTTTGCAACATTATTTGGGAGAGATTTTTTTTCCTTATGAAAAACCAAACTATCGGTATCGGCCGATATCATTCTGAATAATCGGCTATCGGTATAAGAAATTTAGTATCGGTGCACCTACCATATGATGGCTGAAGCAGCAGCGCGTGACACTGTTTTCACGGTAACCAGATCAACATTGTAAACGGAATTCTACAAAACTGAAGTGAAAACACCAAATGATCATGCAATGGGATAAAATATCTTCTCTTCCCTGCAAACAATACCATGAAGAATGTGATTATTTAACCAAGTCAAAAACAAAAAAGGTAAGCAGGTATTCATTTCAGTATTGGCAGATGCAAAACGCTATAAAAGGTGACAACTTTTAAATTTAAAAAACAATATAAGTTACGTAAACGATAAAAGCCCATTGTGGTTTCTCAGTCTGATAGATTTGAGCAACCATAAACGACGCAAAACATGGGAATTTTGAGTTTATGATAGGATTCCTATATAGAAAAATCACTCCTTGCCCTCCAGCAAAAGTTTTTGTGGTCACTGTAAAAGATTTTTGGGACTTAGAAAAAGTTTTCGTGGTCACTGTAAAAGATTAATTGTTACTGTATAAAAAAATGACAATTCTTCAAAAAAACTGCATATGGGTTTGTAACAACATGAGGGTAAGTAAATGACAGAATTGTGATTTTTTTTTTTATTGAACTATTTCTTTAACATTTCAGAAGATTGTGTGTGTAAAAATCCCCTTAGGCTGTCACAGATCCTAGCACAACCCCCATCATAAAAACTTCTCTGCATCTCCTCCATGGACTCCAGCTCATCAATCAGCAGATGGGCACCTCACCAACCTCCCACAGACACTTTCAACCATCAAACGCTTTCACGCCAATTTGCCATCTCTTAAAAATAAACAAGCAAGTATTATTTTACCACACCCATGGTGTTATCAATAAAAGTTTATTACAGAAGCGTTGAACAGTCAGTATTATAAACTGTTTAATACATGATGTTTGAAGTACAGATTAAGAGGACACTGTATATGACACAGACAGAGACTTACACAAACAACATGACAAATAAGCTGCCCTCTATCAAAAACCTGCCACCGAGTATATTAGTTTGCTTAGCCTTGTGGGTATTGACACCGTCATGGTGTTTATGATTAACAGATACAGCATTACGCAGGTTAAACATCCCAGATAATCACATCAAAAGCCTGGTAATTGTAATGATCTAGACACAGGGCCAAACAACAAATGCAAAGACAGGTACTAAATTTATAGTCCAGATTATTTTAATACCCAGTCTTGGAAAGTTAAAAAGAGGTTATTTTGCATATAATTTGAATTTGTTGAGGCCCTGTGATGATGGTTGTTGTGGAATATTACATATAATATAATAGTCTGAAGTCAACGTCAACACTGAGAAAACATTAAGATAACATTAAACAAATACACACACAGCTGACACATTTAAAATAATACATATATCATAAATAACACTGACATTTAACTAAGTGCTGGTTAGTACAGTAACTATTTGTTTGGCTCATTTTTGTTTCAGAATAACATAAAAATGTTGTGTTACAAGACGACAATGCTACAACAAGCTTTTCAGTCACAAACCTGATGAAAAACAGACTAAAGTGCTCAGGTAATCAAAGGCCATGGAACAATCATTAGCTCTTTAGCTCTAGGTCCGTTTATTTTGACATTAATGACTTGTCTGCCAAAATTAGATTTAAAAACTCTGTTACAGCCAAGGTTATTTTGAGCATGAGGTTAAGAACAGTTAACAAAGTTTTAGTAAAGTGTACCAGATGTGACTAATCAAGACTAGTATGTAGATATTAAAATACACCATACGGAAATGTAGCAAAATTAAACGCCATATTTCATTGGACCATTCCAAAGAAAACAGCAATGCTTTGAGACATCAAGACATATTTTAAGAGGTATATTTAGGATGTAGACTATGACTTAAACATAAATAAGATGTTATCATTCAGTAAACCTTCATATATAACAAAAAATGTATCTTATACAACAAAAACGTATCCGTGTTGAAATGTACCTGTTGTCTTCTAAGATAGCTTTGTTCATCATTAGTAGACAACAAAAACAAGCCGCTGCCAATTCATCATCATTCACAACTACATGACAAGTGGTGCGCGGGTATTCACAAGTGAACATTTTGGAAAGGGGGGGAAAAAGCAAAAGTCTTGACATAGCAGTTTTGCTTGCGTCACGTGACGTGGGTCGGCTGTATAGTCTGTTGAGCTGGTTTCATGGCTTTTGTTGGGAGATTAGTAGAGCACACACAGAGTGGTGATAGGTCCAGTCTGCTGCGGCAGAGACGGCCTCAGCAATGCAACACTGACAAATACGACCAAACCTGACCCGACCCCACAAAATCCTAACCATACCTTAGTTAAAAGTGGGATCCGTAGAGCTTCAAATCCACCGTTGGTATGCATCAGCCAGTCGACTGACTCTGGGATTTTTTATTCGCATTTTTTCCTGTCCGTCACTGGTTCTTTGTGACCGAAGAGGGGCGTAAGAAAGCATCTTTAACGCAACTCTCTGTGGCCCCCTCCAATGAACCCTCACCTTGAGTCAAGGAGCATCATCTGCCAACACAGTAAGTCAATGGTGAAGCTTTGAGAGCGTTTCAATCTGGCGTGTTTCACCGTTTGCTGTGTTCAGGTGGTTAGGTGGTTCTTTAAATGTGATGCTGTTGGTTCACACATAACCACAATGGGAAGGTCATGGAGCTGCGGTGGAGGAGGGAGATGGTAAAAGGTGTTGATTGGGAGAAATGATACAGAGAGAAGAGAAATCTCTTGCTTGCGCTCTCCCATTCTTTCTTTATCCCATCGTTAGGTGAATGTGATTGGTTCACCTCTCGCAATGGCGCAGGGTAAAACTACCTGAACTTTTCTGTTCCCCAATGCTCCATGGCTCCAGGTCCTCCTCTTCCTCATCGTCTTCATCCTCTTCTTCTTCGTAGTGGCTGGGTTCTTCAATGGAACTCTCCATGCGGTAGCAATACGGCTGACCCTCGGTGTACTCATAGATGGTGGGCAGGCTGCTCTTTAGACTACAGCGTCGCCGTAGGGCCACCAGTAGAGGCTGAGAATAGAGTAGAAACAGTTAAACTCCATTTAAACAACTTTGAGTTACAGTTACTTACAGATAATGATTGTTACCAAAGTCCCTTTAAGGCAAGTCATTTCACTTGACGGCCATCTTTGAAACACCTCTCGGGCAGCTATTTCAGTCATGCAAGTACAGCTCCTATCTCTTTGAATGGGGAAACATTAAATTCTCAAAAGCTGTTCACCAAGCTTACGAATAAATTATATATTTGAAATCACCAATGAAATCTGACAATAACTATCTCATAAATTTCAGTTCTAAACGCTCAAATCATGCCAAAAAAACTACATTTTTCAGGCTGGACCAGCCAATGCGTCTGTGTAGTCATAAGAGAGCATCTCAGATCACTGACCGGAGCAACCGGAGCTTCTAATGGCAGCTGCAGTGAAGCAATGACTTTACCAATTGGTGAATGGCTCTGTAATTTAGAAGGCAGAACTTATTCCGCCATACTCTGCGTTGCACTTTCTCCCATTCATAGTAATATGAGTTCACTGTCTTTCTATATCTAAAGTCTTTGCTGTTACACAATGCGGGGATCAAGGTTGGGGTGTCTATTATCTGAATGTGGATGTTACAGAAAGTCATGTGCTCTGGATGAGTTCATGGAGTCTCCTTACTTCTTATATTAAATGGAATACCAGCAGTACTTGAATAACCAACTCTTACTTTACATGCCTAAATCCAGATTTATTTATCATATTCAACAAAGGTCAAACTAAATGAGAAGAAAAAATAATGGTAACACTTTGCAATAAGGTAAAATTTTTAACATCAGTTAATGCATTAGGTGTGATGAACTAACAATAAGCAACAATATTTATTTATGTAGGTTAACGTTAATTTCTTAATTATAATATTGTTCATTGTTAACTCGTGTTTGTTTATAATGCAAGTTTAAAAAAAAATGTATTAGTATATGTAGTAATTAACATGAACCAAGATTAAAAAATGCTGTAAAATGACTGTTCATTGTTAGTTCAGGACACCTAAAGCATTAACTAATGTTAACAAACTGCTCTTCTCCTCAGGGAAAACTAGTCCCATCCAAATAGACTTTAATTAAATGGTTTGCCCTGTCAGTTGAAAACAGTGACGGAAAAACGTGTCAAACAAATATTCATCTTGCATAACGTGATTCACCCAAGAAGAACATGATCCTGGATCAACATCCTTGATGGTCCTTGTTCAACATTACAGTGAGGAAGAGGATTATGCTTAAGGCTTGGGGTTATGAATGATAGGTATACAAAGTTCTTGTCTCTAATTTTAGGGGTAGGTTAGGCTTAAGGCTCTTTGTTCAAAGAATACTGCTCCAGGAGCATCAAGGATGTCCTACTTGGCTAATCCATGTTGTGCCTATATCTTGCAGTACAACTGTGTTATACACAAAAAGAAGTATTTATCACTGTGTTAATACTACATTAAGGGGGACTGTGATTGATTTTAAGATTCTGTTGTTTTACCTGTGGCATGGTAAATATGTCCACATTGTTGCCCAGGTCAATCCAGGCAAGACATGTGAACCTCTTGGATTCTTTGAGGGCTTCACTCAGATCTTTAAGGATGCCAAGAGTCAGACGGTTCCCATTGAGAGCCAGTGTTGTGAGTTTGGGCAATGCACCCAGGAAGGGCAGAAGTAGACGTAGGCCCTCGTCCCGGAGCTCAGTGAAACTAAGATCTACGGATATCACAGCGCCCCCACTGGTCTGGAGGTAATATGCCACATGCCGTATGTCGCGAGTTGATAAAGGGATGCCAGAGAGGTCCACCGAGTCGCTGCAGAGCTTCTTCTGAAGTGTTGTTTTAAGACTGAAAAGTGGGGAAAAAAACAATTATTATATACTGAGGAATTAAATGAGACAACTAAAAAAAAGATATATAAGCATTCGGGTGATTTGGACTGTAAATCTGACCATTTATAATGCTGCGACTTTAACAAAATTGAGGTTGAGGATTTGGTTATTTGGTCTATATTAAAATCCTTCTCTTCTGGCTAGGAGCAGGGTCCCGTAATAACTTTGTGTGTCCAGTATTTTAATCTCTAGAGACAGGGGAAAGGAAGACTGCTGTGGTGGGGTCAGAGTGTGGGATATGTCAGTGAGTGTTACATGTAATTTACTGTCCAGTCTTTGTCCAAAAAAGATCAAATCCAAGCAATCGTATCATAATTCATAACAATCTTTCATTAATTATGTGCTGAGGAAAAGTGCACTTAATCAAAACGAGTGTTTTTCAGCAAATTTGCCTGTATGGATTGCATTAAGATTACATCTTACCCTACAATTAATTACAAATATAGCATTTACATGTTTATTTATCTACATTTTGCACATTTCAATATTCTAGTTAAGAAAAGTGTAAATCATTTTAATGAAATAACATAATCCATGTTTTTGCACAAGAATTATAAACACGTCATTATACTGTGTGTATGGAAGATTTTAATAAAGATGTTAACAGGACAGGACTTATCACATGATTTTGGGTCCTGCCTAGACCCATGCTACACTGGTAGTCACTATTTCCACTAAAAAAAGTAGTTGATTGTGGGCAGTGAGACTATCATTCATGCATTTTTGTCCCACCTGTAAGCCTCGCTTCTTTATATGAGGATAGGTTAAGCTCTCAAATTGGTGGGACTTTGCAATATTATTTGTTGATATTTTGTATATGTTGATTTAGATGGGTGACAGACAGTTCTGAAGTTGAAGTCTGTTATAACATTTAGTGTTCTCAAGCCTTGATCTATTTTGATTATTTTTGTAGTTGTAGATAAGTAATTTCACTGTTTAGTACAATAGTTTGAGAAGTAGCTTTTGGGAAGAAAACTGCAGATACAAAAGAGAAGAAACATTAAAAAAACTGAGAACACAGTTAGTTATTGACTGACACCTGTGCTTGCCAACTCGTGAGAAGCACCTGTTTGCACTGGAATGTATGTAAATTTCACCTTTACTGCATCAATATTGATAAACATCTATTCAATGAAAACTTTCCTTTGCAATTCTTTGTTCAACGGCTTAGTCATACTATATACATTTTATGTGCACATATCCTCCAGCTTCAATAGCTGGCATCGAGAGCATTTGTAAAGATCAGATAAGAGCTTTAAGAGCTTTTCTTGCATGTATTACTTGTTATGTATTGAGTCTTTGACTTGCCCATTCCAAACCATTTGTTTCTTTCTTTTGAGTCAATTGCTGAGCGTTTAGTCATGGTCCAAAGTCATGAAAAGACTTCTCAGGTACTCTCTGATGCACATTCATAGTACTGTAGGCTTAAATGCAGCCCATAATGCTTCTACCATAATGCTCTTTGATATGAGGTTATTTAGCAAAGCTATAAATATCTGGGACACTTCAGTCATGCAAATATATTTCTTTTGAGAAGCTTCTTTCTTTGAGGACTTGGGTAGAGAAAAGTTGTGGAGTAATTTTTTTATTTTCTCATATATACTTTAACATAGATTTGCCTGCAAATTAATTAAATTGCAGAAATTAGTGCAAACTGTTATTTAATGTGTTGTTGAGAACAATACATCTATGTTCCCTTTCGAAAGGGAACTCAACTCTGCGTTTACCGCTATGGGGAACCGTCCCACGTGACAGGTGTCCGAAATGCCAAAGAATCACATAACTCCAATCCTATTGGCCGGCGACAGCCTATGACGTCATCATGGCGCGAACCCGGAAGTATAAAGGGGGCGCCCGAGGAAGCAGTCAACATCTTCTCGTCTTTCGGGACTGTCTTGTCTATGCCATTGTTTTCATCTCCGGTAAGAAATTACTCTGTAACATGTCTGACAAACGTTTCAGGAAGTGTGTTGATCCTTGTCCTAGGTTTCTAACACCAGAGGACTCACACATCCTGTGCGTTTTCTGTTTGGGCGAGGAGCACGCGCGGTCAGTGCTCGAGGGCGCTGTCTGCGTTAATTGTGAGCGTCTGCCCATGAAGACGCTCCGTTCTCGTCTGGCCCTCTTCTCGAGGGAAGAGGTGTCGGCACCTTTGCCTGGTGGTTCCGGCCCTGCTCGTGCTGAGGCAGAGCGGCGGCTGAAATCATGGGGCTCACAGGTGGAGCTCGCTGAGGAATTTGAGAGGGGTGTAAACCTTTCTCGAACCGAAGCGGCTGATGAGGACGCGCTTTCTGGATGACGATGACGTCCTGTCTTTGACGTCATCGGATCCAGGAGCGAGTGCTCTTCTGGCTGCAAGCCCCAGAGAGCAGGAGATGGCCGTGGAAGAAGAAGCGGGCGAGCCCGCGGCTCCTCCAGGCCGCCCTGCCCGGCGTACGCGGAGTTATTGGAGGTTATGGAGCGCGCCTCGAGCAGGCTGCAGCTGCCTTGGGAACGCGTCAGAAAGGAGCCTGTTCGTGGCAGGCTTGACGAACGGTTCCTTTCGGACCATAACCCAATAACTCCGGTGAGCCTTCCATTCCTTCCCGAGCTACATTCTGAGATCGGAAAGGCATGGAAGAACCCATACTCGGCCCGGATTTATCGACATCAGCGGGCTAGTTTCGCTGATGTTGAGGGGTTGGGCCAGCATGGGTATGTGTCGATGCCACCTGTTGATGAGACGTTTGCGAACTATCTCGCTACAGGGAGTGCACCGACACTGAGAGCTCCGGTTCTGCCATCCAAAGCACTGAAGATGACATCACGCTTGAATGGCAGGGCTTACGCCGCTGCAGGTCAGGCTGGTGCAGCATTGCACACGATGGCAGTGCTGCAAGCGTACCAGGCTGACCTGCTTAAGGATCTGGATCAGGGGCAGGGTCTGTCCCCTGAGGCGGTAGTAGAGCTGCGCCGCACCACGGATCTTGCTTTGAGGGCCACCAAGCAGACGGCCACCTCGATCGGTAGGTCGATGGCGGCCATGGTGACCACAGAGCGACATCTGTGGTTGAACTGTGCGGACATCGGGGAGAAAGAGAAGAATTTTCTCCTCGATGCCCCGGTATCGCCTACTGAGCTTTTTGGTACCTCCGTCGAGGCGGTGGTTGAAAAGTTTAAGGAGGCGAGGGCGCGCTCTGCAGCATTTAGATCTTGTATCCCGCTCAGATCCAGTTCTGGGCCCAAGCAGCTGGGAGGTCCAGGCCCGTCTCGAGTCGAGGTTCAGAGACGGGCCCAGAAATCCAGTGTCGCCGCTCGTGCGCCTCCTCCTCCTCGGAGTAAGTCGCAGAGACGGCGGGATGCAAGGAGGAAGAAGCAGGATCTGAGGGAGGTGATCGACCATAGGCGCCAGCAGCGCCGGTGATCAATCTCCTTTTTCTCGCGGGGGCTTGGTTTGCCCTCGCTTTTTTCCTTCTTCCTCCACCTCCCGGGAGCAGTGAAAACTTCTATGTGCTCAGGACTTTAACAGTCAGGCTGACGGTCGGGCCCATGATGAATAATTTTCTGAAGGCCCGCCTTCTGGCTTGATAGTGAAAGTACTTTTAGGCTTAAAAGAACTTTGGATTTTATCCTTCTTCATATAAAGAAAGGAAGGGAAATCTTCGTTCTACGAGCCGCAGGAGGTAAGCTGGGTCTATTTTATTTTTTATAAAAGTTAAGACCTTGTTTTTCCTGTATAGTCTTCCTGAGCATGTAGTCAGTAATTCAGAAGGGGTTATTTTGGGCAAATAACTGAATCTAGGTTGGCTAGTTTCTCGCAGGCCGTATTCTTGGCCGCTAGATTTAGCCCCTTGTGTTAGAGTAGCTTCTCAGCTAGTATCTTGAGTCTTGCTTGAGTTTGCACTCGTTATTTCAGTTATTGTGTGCAGGTCGGCCTTTTTCGGCCGCCTGACACTGTTGGCTGTTGTGCTTCATTTTTCTCTTCATATCTGAAGTATGCTAGTGTAGCCCAAACTCGCTTGGTCTAGTAGGCCTTAGCTAGCGGCTAGGCTAGAGCTAGGTTTGAGGTGTTTATGTGTTACATCACCCTTATTTACTATCCCTTTTTAAGTTGTATAGTTCCTAGTTCTGGCCGCCTCCCGAGGGAGGTTTTGGCCGTATGCCCATTTCCCCTTCTATGAATGTAGGTGCTATGGCTAGGGTAAACAGCTATTGTTAGGCTGTTGTGAGCCTTCCTGGTACTGTTTTTCCCAGGTGGTAGGCCCTTATCTTTGAGAAGATATGTTATGCAGTGTTGCTAGGCCCCACGTTATAGAGCTTGACATGCTTATAATGTTTCCACATGAGCCCCTTGTAAATAAATTCAAGTTGAGTTTACGATGCTAAATGCTTTAGCTTTCGTTCTCAAGGGCTCGTTACAGATCTCAGTTCTGTTTTGTTAAAACTGTGAAACATTTATCCTGTGGGATGGCATGTATTACAAAGCATTTTTATGTTGCTTTGGGCTCTAAGCCTTAGCCCTACATATCTGAATATGTGAGCTTACTCTAGTGCTGCCACAGGTTATCACCTGTCTCTGAGATAGCAGGCTGCGATTAGCCTCTATCTAAGTGCGTGGTGTTTTATTGTACTCCCCGGTTATGGTTTGTGTTTCACTGAGTGCATCACCTGTTGGATTGCACACTCAGGTTGAGTGTTGTGAGTCTTATTCTGTCTAGAATAATTATGGTCTCTTTAGCTCCCTGTTGATCTTGACCACAGCAACTGTTTTCCATTTACTGTTGAGATTGTTGGCTCTTTAGTTAAATAGCCTCTCTTCCAAGTGCAGCTGTTGTCTTGGACGCTGTTGGTTTACGATCACGAGTTTGCTCACGTATCTTAGCACTGCCTCAGGCTTATGCGCATGTTTGTTTAAGGTGGTAGGCCTTGCGGGCCTCCCTTAAACCATAGTAGCATATGTTTTCTGTACCATGTACATTTGCCTGTTGGAATGTGTAGGCTTAGCTCAGGTTGTGTAGCTAGTTACACACAACCAGCTTGTTGGGTCTAGAGCTGGTCCCCTTTGAGCTTGGTCCCTATTTATGACCACTGGCTGGCGCCACATGGTGTTAAAGCAGTAGGCCCTGCCAGGCCTCCTTTTAGTTTTCATGTTGGCACAGTTGGGTTGGTTATATTTGGCACTCATTGCATGGTTGAGTCTTGAGTTTACTGACTTACACCACCATCGGCCACGCCCACCTCTGTAAGAATAGGCCCTAGGTCAGGCCTCTCATAAGTGCTGTGGCGGAATGTGTACTCCTCTTATCCAAGTGTTAGTTGTCTTATTGAGTACTTGGCCTACTGGCTGGTTTAGTCATGAAGTTACCATTGGCTGCTGCCATATGTTCATAAAGGTTGAAGGCCCCACTAGGGCCTCCTTTCAGTTTGCATGTTGGCACAGTTTTGCGTTGGTTTCTATGTGACTCATCACCATGGATGGGTCGTGATTGCCACTAGCTGACGCCACGTGTTTATGAGTCGTAGGCCTTTTAGGCCTCCTTTGTATCATGCTGGAGCTTGGCTTTGTACTCCTCTCACTTAGAGAGTAAAAGGTGCTTTTACCGAGTACATTTTCTGAGTGGCTGGCCTCTCAGGGTAAGTTCTTGTGTTAAAACCAGCTGTTCGTTCGGTTTTATGCATTTACTTCCTTGAGCTTGGTCTCCTTTAGCTCTAGTTGAGCTAAGTAGTTACCTTGTTTTTTACTCGGTTCTATTCTTGCTCCTAGAACTTTAGTGGCCGCTAGCTGACGCCGCGTGTGACGGGTAGGCCCTCGGGGCCTCCTTTGGGAACATGCTGGCTTGTACCTTTGTGTTTTCTTTGATATTTTTTACTGAAGACAGTAAAAGGGATTTATGTCGCTGGCTGGCCAGGGCTCCGGCTGACTCTTTAACCTCCTTTGTAGTCGGTTTGTTCTGCCTGGAGCTTGATAACACTGCCACGAGCTGATGCCACGTGTCTGCTGAGGTTATAGGCCCACAGGGCCTTCTTTAGCGCGTGATGGCGTACGCTGTACTCCTCTTATTTTAAGGGTAAAAGGTTCTTTACCGAGTACACTGCTCGCTGGATTGTGTTGGGATGGACTGTTCGTGGGCACCCACAGTGACTTAATTGCATGGTTGGTCGTGCGCTCAGCATGTTTGTTTTCAGGCGAGTGGCTTTGTGGGCCACCCTGAAATACCACCATGCGATTTATGTCTCTGGTGTGATTTTTAGTTCTTCTTTTAGAACTTCAGTTATGTTGTAGGCCCTTTTTCCGGCCTCCATAACTATGTGCCTACAGTATGGTCTATCTGTTAGGTTGAGCTTCGTACTTCCCTTTGGGTTGACTTTGTAATTGTGCTTAGCTCCCTAAGCTGGTCATTGGTTGTAGACTTCGATGAAGTCTCCCGTTGAGACCAGCCCCCAGGCTGGTTTGTGCTCCCCTGTACCAGGGTTTTTCTAGCGCACAGCCTCCTCAAGTGCATTAGTCAGACACTGAGTAGATCCCAGGATGAGCGGATTTTACTCCCCTCAATACGAGGGTTTATAGCACTCAGCTGAGTTCTACTCTCCGGGATGCCCATCTCTGCGCGTGGGTTTGAGTTGCTTACTGCTCTTTCGCAGTCGCTCTTACTTGCTCTCTTCTCTGAAGAATGTGTTATGGAGATTCTGTGTAACAGACAGGGCTGGCCCAAACTAAATTTGGCCTTCGCCAAGTTTAGTACGGCTTCCCTGGTGGCGCTGAGGGTGACTTTGTTCCCCTCTAGTGACTGGCCGGGGTTCCCTTTGGTTTCCTGGCCACATTCCCTTTAAGGGACCACTTTCCACGGAATGCTGGTCCCAGATGCCCTGAGCAGCCTTGGAAGGCTTTCTGCGGAAGGCCTCCTTTAGGCTCAGCTTGGGCTGTTGGCCGTAGGGAATGCTGTCACTGACAGCCTTGCGTGACCCGAGGGGAGTTGCTCCCGGCGTTTCTCTGGAAACTGCTGGACGTTTGTCTAGTCATTTGGCATGCACTCTCCTTAGCATGGCGGCGTGGGTATATCGTTCCCCATAGCGGTAAACGCAGAGTTGAGTTCCCTTTCGAAAGGGAACGTCTCAGGTTACGTATGTAACCATGGTTCCCTGAGAACAGGGAACGAGACTCTGCGTTCCTGGGCCATGCTTCGGGCTGCCTGCTGGACAGTCCCTCAAGACGAGTAGGTGTTGACTGCTTCCTCGGGCGCCCCCTTTATACTTCCGGGTTCGCGCCATGATGACGTCATAGGCTGTCGCCGGCCAATAGGATTGGAGTTATGTGATTCTTTGGCATTTCGGACACCTGTCACGTGGGACGGTTCCCCATAGCGGTAAACGCAGAGTCTCGTTCCCTGTTCTCAGGGAACCATGGTTACATACGTAACCTGAGACGTTATTGAACAGTTTTTGACCGAACTTAAAAACATTAAGTTTTAATAAGCTCATGCATAAACAATTTGGACACATGATTTGGTGTGAAGTAGTCATCAATTAATTGTCTTTATTTTGACTTGTTTTGACTCTAATTAAAAAAGTGATAGCCAAAGTTGTACTGGGGAAACATACAGTCTATAAGAGGAGATAATTTTAGAGATCTAGAAAACCTTTCTTTTCAAATCATTTCTGAAGTAAGGTCGACATTCAGAGTTCTATTGTTCTGCCAAGCCGTGCTGAAAACTGGATCCCTGCCACTGATGAAAGCTGCTGTTATGAGTTTTTTTTTTTCTTTTTTCTGATGATGGTTGCAGGCATCAGTGCCTTTCTACTCACCCACAATAAATCTTCTTTACACTCTCAAAATGTTTCAGTGTACAGTTGCTAAGAAATTCATATTTAGTTCAAAGTACAACATTCAAATGAACTGTACTATTTGGACTTTAAGATTAGATAAGTCAAAACATGCTCTTTTGGTTGGAAAAGTATAGGATTATTTTAGAATTATAACAGAAATGATTTAAAAAAAAGAGATAAGAATGTTTATTAGAAGGTGTAATTCAATGTTAAAATACTTTCTCCTTTCCCAGTCTTTGCAAAGTCAAATATAAGCCATTCATTTGTGAAAAGGAAGTGCACTTAATTGTACTTGTAGTGTACTATATTTCTAAAAAAAAATAAAACTACTTGGCGATAATAAAATATTAACGAAATGAAACGGCACTTAAGTGTACTTAAGTAGAGTACATTCATGATGTTTCTTAACATATTTAAGTACACTTTTAAAAGTCAACTTTGTAATAATGTCAAATTAAAAGTTTTACTTTAAAGTGCATTTTAAATCATTATGTTTTAATCTTTTTTGCTTTAAAGTACTTATACAACCCGAATTCCGGAAATGTTGGGACGTTTTTTAAATTTGAATAAAATGAAAACTAAAAGACTTTCAAATCACATGATAAAAGACTTTTAACCACAATAGAACAAAGATAACATAACAAATGTTTAAACAGAGAAATTTTACAATTTTATGCACAAAATGAGCTCATTTCAAATTTGATGCCTGCTACAGGTCTCAAAATAGTTGGGACGGGGGCATGTTTACCATGGTGTAGCATCTCCTCTTCTTTTCAAAACAATGTAAAGACGTCTGGGCATCGAGGTTATGAGTTTCTTTAGTTTTGGTGTTGAAATTTGGTCCCATTCTTGCCTGATATAGGTTTCCAGCTGCTGAAGAGTTCGTGGTCGTCTTTGACATATTTTTTTCTATAGGTGAAAGATCTGGACTGCAGGCAGGCCAATTCAGCACCCAGACTCTTCTACGACGAAGCCATGCTGTTGTAATAGCTGCAGTATGTGGTTTTGCACTGTCCTGCTGAAATACACAAGGCCTTCCCTGAAATAGACGTCATCTGGAGGGGAGCATATGTTGCTCTAAAACCTTTATATACCTTTCAGCATTCATAGTGCCTTCCAAAACATGCAAGCTGCCCATACCACATGCACTTATGCACCCCCATACCATCAGAGATGCTGGCTTTTGAACTGAACGCTGATAACACGCTGGAAGGTCTCCCTCCTCTTTAGCCCGGAGGACACGGCGTCCGTGATTTCCAACAAGAATGTCAAATTTGGACTCGTCTGACCAAATTTCACTTTTCCACTTTTCCACTTTGAAACAGTCCATTTTAAATGAGCCTTGGCCCACAGGACACGACGGCACTTCTGGACCATGTTCACATATGGCTTCCTTTTTGCATGATAGAGCTTTAGTTGGCATCTGCAGATGGCACAGCAGATTGTGTTTACCGACAGTGGTTTCTGGAATTATTCCTGGGCCCATTTAGTAATGGCATTGACACAATCATGCCGATGAGCGATGGAGTGTCATCAGAGGGCCCGAAGACCACGGGAATCCAATAAAGGTCTTCGGCCTTGTCCCTTACGCACAGAGATTTCTCCAGTTTCTCTGAATCTTTTGATGATGTTATGCACTGTAGATGATGAGATTTGCAAAGCCTTTGCAATTTGACATTGAGGAACATTGTTTTTAAAGTATTCCACAATCTTTTTACGCACTCTTTCACAGCTCTGCCCATTTTTACTTCTGAGAGACTCTGCATCTCTAAGACATCCCTTTTATAGGTAATCATGTTACAGGCCTGATATCAATTAACTTAATTAGTTGCTAGATGTTCTCCCAGCTGAATCTTTTCAAAATTTCTTGCTTTTTCAGCCATTTGTTGCCCCTGTGCCAACTTTTGTGAGACCTGTAGCAGGTATCAAATTTGAAATGCACAAGTACTTGATTGTAATTTCAAATTCATCATTCCAAATGTGAAATTCCAAATAAGTTTCAATAGAAATGGGATTAAAGTATATTTTAGTTTACCATAAATATTTGTCAGTACATTTTACAGTACATTTTAACCATATTTCAGAAACAGCAGAATTATAAAATTACATATGAAGATGTATTATATACTACTTAAGTGGGTAAAAAAAAAACCTCAAGTTTAGCTAGTTGCATTATAATACCTTTTCATTTAATTGTTAATAACATGCAATTATATATCCAAAAACATTACATTAATTTCACTAATCTTTTAAAGTGTATTATTTCCATAATAGGCTAAGAACTATTTTAAAAGTCATGCTAAAGTGTACTTCTTTTTCACAAGGGTTTGTAGGTTTTACAAAGTGTCTCTGTGGTGCTATTAAAACACTGATCTGATAGTATGAGGATCTAGACTAGACTGCTAACCAATGGTGTGAGTCTAGGGCGTGGCTATCTCTTTGGTTGACAAATAGCAGACAGGGGGTGTGTTCAGGAAACCTGTTTTAAAACAGTATTTTTGCAATTCCATTTGCCAGTAATGGCGCTAAAATTACACTTCACCTTTAAAACCAAGTGAAATCTATCTGCTGACACGTAAGAAAATTAAACACATAATCTTTAAAAAATAAAGTAAAATGTTAGGGAAAAAACTCCTTTCAAATCAGCAGTGCCTCCCCTCCACTCCTCCACAGTCCTCTGTACAGAACCATTACCATATCTGTGCCAGTCTGTGTGCTTCATTTTGACCTGGTTCCATTAACAAGATCAATAAAATACAAACACATGTATACTCGGACAGAAAATCACTCAGCTCCACAGATGTACATGATAAATTCTTCATGATTTGGGCCACATGGTAACAATGCACAGTTTGAAATGGAAATATGGTGGGTCCTGAAATACACACTGCCACACAAACCGCAGGACAGAGATCAAAAGAATATTCATTTGCCAAGGAAACACACACACACCCACACTCAGATGCAAATGCCTTATTACAATCCTCTCAAAGGCTGATATCTCTTCATGAAATCCCACTGACAGTCCTCCTCTATTTTCCTATCACTGGTAGCAGGTGGCATCGCTCTTCTGTGTTTGGTCCCAAATTCAATTTATTTTCCAAATATAACTCCAGGTCCAAACCCCCCGGGGTTTATGCTGTATACGAATGTCCAAAGGCTTTATTTTGACATACAGTGGTTCTTTTAAGCTTGCTGCCTCATTTCTGCTAACTCACAAGCTGATCTGCTCTGCCTTTAAACAGTGACATTTGAGGGATCTCTGTGATTAAATAGCAATAGGTTGGCCCATGAAAAGACAGCATGCTTTGATGAAATGCTGAAGAAGTTCTTTGAAGATGCTTTAGGGATCAATTTAGATAAAAAGTCAGCTAGGGAGGTGCTATTGAGAGAAAATACGATTAGTCTGACCTGCCAAACTTGCTTCGGATGTGAATTATTTAAAGACATGGACAAATTGGTTATTAAAAACAACTTTTTTTTGGTTAAAAAAAAAAAAAAAAAGTTGTTAATCCTAATTTTATCTATTTGTGCAGTAAAACATTTAAAGAGGTCATGAACTGCGTTGTTTTATAATGTTTTCTGGGGTGCGCTTATAATGCTAGTATGCTTTTTACATCAAAAATTGTCATAATTTAGAAATAAAAGGCATTTTTTGTCTGTTGTGAGAATTCAGTGTAAACACCCACTGCTGTGATTGGCTAACATCTTTCCATTTGAAATAGCCAAGTATTATTCTCTCTTTTTAGCATGTTTTACAGCTCTCAAGGTTAACTAATCATGAAAAGTGCTGCATTACATTTAGATCTACGGCATTATATTTAGATCATGGCATGAAAGGTTGCAGTGAAAAACAGCCGATCACAGACATGTTGTTGAGCGCATGAAAGCAGTGATCACATCATTGCAACTCAATTTCTGCACACTAACAAATGCTTTTGTCGCAACTATCAGTGCAAACGTGATATAACTAAGAGATTCGTTGAATAAAACGGGAGTTTTGGTGCGTGTCCAGAACTCAGTCACTGATAAATTCGCGTTGTTTGATTGACAGCTCCAGCGATTGCAAAGGGAGAGTTCTTTGATCGCTTTCTTTATATAACTGAATAAAATAAAAGTTGTTGAAAATAAATAACCATATTCCTAGCATAAGGATCCTCTGAAAGGTAATGTTATTTTTGTCCTATTGTATCACTATTCTCTCCTCATCTCACTGACACACCAGTGGGTGGGGCTAATGTTGCAATGATGAAGTAAGCATTGATTTCTTCTGCGGAGGCGGTGTTTCACCTATCTATGAAAGGCACATTCCAGGATCAGTCGTTCACTGGGCCTGGTGTCAATAAAATCTTTTATGGACTAACAAGGAAGTTTTTAGTTCTGAAACTTACAGAATATTCTTACAGTATGATGACCTCTTATATATCAAAAGCTCAAGGAAAAGTTGATTTCTCAATTCATGACCCCTTTAAACAATCTTAAAACAGGATAAATTCAGGATAAATAAAGTAACTTTGCAACTACATGTCAACTAACTCTTATTAAGAGTATTAATAGAGTGCTAGGTTAGTTAGGGTTAGGGTTAGTAAAATAAGTTGACATGCAGTTACAAAGTTACTTATAGTCAGTAGAATGTCTGTTAGGGGAGCATCAAAATAAAGTGTTAGCAGATATTAAGCAGACGGTCTACTAATACTCTAATGACTGCTGGTTGACATGTAGTTGCAAAGTTACTTATAGTTAGTAGAATGTCTAAAGTGGACTATCGAAATGAAAAGTTACCGTATAATGCATAATCTCACTAAATTGTTACATTTATATCTTGATATCTTCATATTTATATTTTAATATTAATTGTGGTTATATCTAGGGCTGCGCAATTAATCAAAATCGAACCGAAATCACGATGTGGCTTAGTACGTTTATGAAATCGCAAAGGCTGTTTTTTTTTCCTATTTTTAATTCAATAAATATATGCACAGCGTGTTAGTGAAGAACGGCTCTATGATCAGTAGTAAATGCTGCTTCATCTCTGAAAGCACTGCGAAACGCTAATAATTATCATTTTATAATGTCAGTCGACTGTTTGAAATTTCCTTTTGCTATCTGATGTGGCTTCTCATCACAGAATAAGGCAGACAATATATTATTTTATAGTATTCTTTACAGTGATAAAGGCTATGTCGATTGGCATTGCAAATTTTTATTATTAAGAAAATACCCGTGAAGGCTTGAAGAACTCAAATACACCATATATTGATGCAGTTGTGTGTTTATTGTCTTCATGTTTAATCAGTCAAAGCATTATATCTTCTTTTGGTTCAACTACAGTGCTACCTTCACATTAGGGATTTATTATATTACTTCTCTGAGGTATATGTGGAGTTTCTGCTCGAGGGCGCCCTCTGGCTTCCAGTATGAATTAAACCGACGTGTGTTTAGCGTTGTTCTAATTTTAGTTATTTGAGAGACTTTAGTCTGCGTTGTTTTTTATTGTTTTGATGGTTTGGTTTGGTTACCCACACTAATATTTGTTTTGCCATATGCCTGTTCTAGAGACATGTTACAGCTTTTTGATAAAGGTCTAATTGGTTTCCTTTGGAAATATGCTTCAAATTCACACTGAATGC
The DNA here is from genome assembly GCA_039654765.1 of Mylopharyngodon piceus. Classification (NCBI taxonomy): domain Eukaryota; kingdom Metazoa; phylum Chordata; class Actinopteri; order Cypriniformes; family Xenocyprididae; genus Mylopharyngodon; species Mylopharyngodon piceus. Next base: position 21,608,482 of record CM077453.1, on the reverse strand, counting down.
ATTTATGAATGTAATGTGTGTCAAAATCGTGATTAAAATCGAAATCGCAATATTGATCAAAGAAATCATGATAGGTTTTACATTACATTTACATTTAGTCATTTAGCAGACGCTTTTCTCCAAAGCGACTTACAAATGAGAATAGTAGAAGCAATCAAATCAACATGAGTACAACAGTATGTAAGTGCTGTGTCAAGTCATAGTTTCATCAGTAAAGTGCTCGAAGCAAGGTTTTTTTTTTTTTGTTTTTTTTTTTTTAAATAAATAAACGCAAATAGATGGAGAAAGAGAATAGAAAATCGAAAAAAAGACAAGTAAAATAAGAATACTAATTAAGAACTTTTTATACATTTTTAAATTATAATTTTTTGCACTGAGTGACATACTGTATGTTGTGACTTCCAGGTTATGAAACATAAACTGAAACCCAAATGTGCCGTCTGTGCCACTGCAGGATGGGTAAAAGAATAATATAAGTATTTTTAATGTGTTATTTATCTGTTTATTTTTCTCGCGACCTGGTGCCAGTTTGAATTACAGTCACTTCGGGCTCACTTCACGTTCCTTGGCAACCAGCAGCTATGAGTGACATTCATTTTCCTTACTGTCAGCTTTCGTACAATCACAGAGACTAAGCATTCTGCACTCAGACGGTGCCAATGTGTATTCCCTTCGCAGCACATTTCCAGTCTATGGAAGTATGTGAGATTTGAAAACATGTAGAAGACAATATTTTGGCCATGCAAAGCTGAAAAGATTTCCTCCTCTGCCCTCATTTCCCCCCTCTAGTCTTCCCTGAAGTGTCTGATTCAAGCCTCACTCCATTTTGTTTTTGCAGAGTCATCAATGATGCAAAATACCTCCATTATTAATTCTAGCCTAAAGGTACATTCCTCCTCTTCTCTGTTTCTCTTTCACTACCATACCATAATCCAATAATACATTTTTACTGCCAGTTGATTTAAAAAGTATCAAATTGAACATGACATCACATATATCAATATTTGCCAAGAAACCACCAAAACGATTGGCCTTAAAAGGTATTATATTATTTTGGCAGATGAGTAAATCATTGAATTTAATTACAAAACGTGTCTTATTTTACACATGCACACATTGCATTAATTATTACATTAAACTGATAGCCCTACTAACTATATAACAATTACAGAGGTAAAAAGGAATATTTCCATATTTCCTTTGATGTTTTATTATTCTGACACCTGTGGCAATGAGAATTTACTGGGGAAAGTAAAAAATCTTTTCTGCTTTACTGGCATACTACACAATCAGTAATCAGGCTCTCCTCATTCTCACATTCTAAATTGCTTAATTTAAGGTATGAAATCAAGTCACTTCAATCTGATTTTGTTCACAAATGTTTGAAAAGAAGCAAGCAGCATAGCATAGTATCTCCTAATAGTGAACAGATTGTTCATTAAAAAGCAAATATGCAAATCTGAACACTGAACACAAAAATGTATTCTTGCATTACTGCAGAATCCTACCTTAAATATGAATTTCTCATTCAGTGATCTGTCTAAATGAACAAAGAAATAATGGAAGTCACGTCTAATATGCTAATCAGAGGCACAAGAAACCAACTAACTGCTTCAAACCAGCTGATTGCATCTTTAACAGCTGTTTGACTTTATGGTAAGGCATATATGTATAGAGTCAAGCTCTACTTTCTCACAGCCTCATCTGAAAGACTTTTTCTAGAAATTGTTCTGCTTTGACAGTGAAAAGACCTACACAGTTGTATTGCAGTCGAGCATGACAAGAATCTATAATCATTAGTGAGTTTTGTGGGTAGTTGTCACCAAACACGACTCTTTACATTCCCATGAAATTCTGTGTTAAAAGGGCAAATTTAAATCAGAGTAAAAAATCTTTCTGTCAGCTTGATAAAGGGAGTATCTTTCATCAATTCCAAAGATCTGTACATGTTGAAATGTTCTATATATAAAAAAGAGCCCTTCTGGCACAAAAATATACAAAAACACATAAACTTGCTTTATGAATGTATTTACATGAAATATAAGTTATATTTGTAAGTGGTTTAAAATAATAAATTATGTAGTGTTTACTTACACCAAGTGCAAATAGCCCACCTTGTTGGCAGAGGCTTTTTACACAAACTCCGCCCACCAGTGTCTGATTGAGCTAGACAAAATTACAAAAGAAATCTCTGTAATAACAGGATCAGTGACGTGGAGAGTTCAACCCGAGTTTGAATCCAAACTCTTTCTTCTCCCTTTTCCCATTGCATATCAGCTCGTAGATTTTTTTTTAAATAAAAATGAAGAAAATATTTTTTAAAAAGTGGAAATAAAGTGTCTAACAGGTATTAAATAGTGTGAATAAAGTGTTTAACGGGTAGGGTTAGGGGTAGGTGTAGGAGAGGGCTTTAGGGACAGGGACAAAGTCCCAATAGGGCAGCATCTATTTATGATTTTAATAAATATAATAATCAGTATTGGGGGTAAAGGTGATGATACACTGGGCAACTTTTTGAGCAATGTTGCCAAACGATATTGCTTGGGCACTTTCCCATTGAGAATGGGCAACAAATTTTGATGTAAAGTATCCAGATAGAAATTTGATGCCCATTCTTAATGGGAAAGTCGTTTGGCAACATTGCCCGGCAACATTGCTCAAAAAGTTGCCCAGTGTATCATCACCTTAACACATTACAAGCAACTTGTTACGTAATCAGATTACTTTTTTTCAAGTAACTAGTAAAGTAATGTATACTTTTTAAATTTACAACAAAATATCTAAGTTACTTTTTCAAATAGGTAATGCAAGTTTTTTTGTTCACATTTATTGACTGACAGCTCCTGTCCCCATGTCGAGAGAAATAAGAGTAAGTGCAGAAGCGTTGTATGCGCTGTGTGAACATGATGGTTATTGTAGTTCTAGACTAAATGTGAACACGCATTTACTCATCTCACTTGCACGAAAACACTGTCTTCCTTAAAATTAATAAAAACAGTGACTTTTTTTATGCAAACCTGTAATAATTAAATATATTAAATTACACAAATATACTTTATGTATTTAATCTCACTTTAATCAATGTCTTTCCTGCTGACCTTCAATGATCCAATTCAACCATACTAATAAGCAAAAATTACTTTAGAATAGATTTAGAAATAAGAGTGTTGAGATTCTTTCTCCTGTATCCTGTTCTTCTTTAATCCAGAATGGCAGCACAGCTGAAAGGTTAGTTTGAGCTGCGCCCTCTACTGTACAGGCATAAACATGCATTTCCTTCAGCCTGAGGCTTATTCATTTCAGTTTTGGTGTGAAAGGGCCTTAACATTTGCCAAAAATAGAACTTTTTTGTTGTTATTAAAAAACAAACAAGCAAGCCCAGCCCAGGTGAGAAAAGGTAATGCAAAAGTAATGTAACGCATTACTTTCCATAAAAAGTAACTAAGTAATGCAATTAGTTACTTTTTAAAGGGAGTAACGCAATATTGTAACGCATTACTTTTAAAAGTAACTTTCCCCAACACTGATAATAACATACACTGAATATGTTGTTGTTATTATTGCATACTGTTTTATAATGTACTACAATACACTGAGGTGCTTAGTGTAAATAGCATCTATATCTATTTGCACTTAGTGTAAATAGCATCTGCCAATAAATTACTTTTGCACTTCAACAAAAACTTGGGGTCAGCAAGTGTTTAAGTAAATGAATACTTTTAATTAGCAAGGATCCATTAAATTGATCAAAAGTTTCAAAAGATTTCTACTTCAAATAAATGCTGTTCTTTTGAACTTTCAGAAGAAGAAAAAAAGAACTTTGAATATTGAAAATAATAAGAAATGTTTCTTGAGCATCAAATCAGCATATTACAATGATTTCTGAAGGATCATGTGACACTGAAGACAGGAGTAATGATGCTGAAAATTAAATTTTAAAATATATTACAATAGAAAATGTTTTTAACTGTATTTTTGGATAAAATAAATACAGCCTTGGTGAGCAAAAAAGACATCTTTCAAAAGAATTAAAAAAAATTTACCAACCCCAAACATTTGAATGGTACTAGTGTATTATGGACATCATTTACAGTGAGTTTTTGTCCCCACCAATTTATAGTCAAGCAACTGGCACTGGGATGAATAGGTACGCTAACAGATAACTTTCTCCACATATTATAGGTGTCCCTGGTGTGTCTATGTGTTCGTCTGACTATGCTGACAGTCTAAAAATAGGACAAAAGATATCAAAAGTCTTCCACCACAAAGCAAACATGATTGTGAGTGTGATTATTTAGCAAAACCCAGACACAAGTAGTAAAGCCGGTTTTCAGGGGCCTGTTCTTCATCCCTGAATGGGTCTGAAAGGCTTTGTGAGGTGAGAGATGATGCAGAGGATACTGAAAGCTAAAAACCAACCAAGCAGAATGAGTGACAGAGAAAAGGAAGACAAGTGCTACAAAGACAGGCCTCCCACCGCCGTTGGCATGGCAATAGCTGTTTTCTACCTGAGTGGATGCTTTCACACCTTTGATCAGCGTGAGATTCAGACTCACACCCGCCTCCAGGAGCAGATGCTGGTCTGTCTTTCTATGAAGGCCTGCAAATAACACTAACACATCATAGCCTTAACTGAGCACAGGTATACAACACAGGAGTAGAAACACTGCCAATTACATGCCATTTGAGAACAGAATCACCAATCGCTAAAATTACAAATATGGGTTTGAACCAACATGAGGATGAATAACTGATGACAGAATTGTCATTTGTTTGTGTAAAGTAATCTTTAAAATCTCAGATTTACTGCTGAGAAATAAACCCTAGTAATCTTGCATGTGTCTCTACTAGAGCTTCATAAACTGCTTATATTTGCCAACACGCCAATTCGTAATCAAAACCAGACATTGCAACAGGAACTCAAACATTGCTTATCTAATTCTTCCAAAACCAGATTATCAAGACTATGCAATCCACATTAAGTTTATAGCTTGAAAGTTTTGGGAAACAATTGTTATATATATTAGGAGTTTAATTTTGCTTGGCTACAGTGCAAAGAAAGAAAATGTAGCCTTTCCGCATACATTGACAATTTCACGACCCAGCCAAATGGTTACATCAATAAATGAACACACAATCAGTAAGCTGCAATCTGTTATTATGCTAGTCCCTAATTATAAATCAGGTAGGACAATTGGGTGAATGTCAAGTCACATAATTAATATTCATGAGCTCACAAGTTTAGTGCCCTCTCTTATTCTCTTATTTCATGGTGGCTATGCCTTTATTATGGAAACGTTCTAGTTTTGCTGGTTTGCTCTCTTAGGCTATACGTCTACTAGTCTCAGCCTCAGATGTCACGCCCACAGACCGTTGGCTGAATATCTGATGCATATGGCACTTATCTGGAAACACTTCAGGATTTTCAAAGTCATCATCTGGTTGGTTGAATTCTACAGGATGTCCGGGAGACGTGTGTGTTGCGTTCTTTAATGGTCTGCCGGGAAACAAATGCCGTGACGCTGAACCCCCTCGTGGAAGAAGAACGCCGTTGTGTTTACAACTGTGACAATGAGTGCTTACCAGGATCAACTAAATGCTGGATTTTCAAAAGTACACTATATTGCCAAAAGTATTGGGACACCCCTCCAAATCATTGAATTCAGGTGTTCCAATCACTTCCATGGCCACAGGTGTATAAAATCAAGCACCTAGGCATGCAGACTGCTTCTACAAACATTTGTGAAAGAATGGGTCACTCTCAGGAGCTCAATGAATTCAAGCGTGGTACCGTGATAGGTTGCCACCTGTGCAATAAGTCCATTCGTGAAATTTCCTCACTACTAAATATTCCACAGTCAACTGTTAGTGGTATTATAACAAAGTGGAAGCAATTGGGAACAACAGCAACAGTCAATAGCTACAGACCTCCAAACTTTGTGTGGCCTTCAGATTAGCTGAAGAACAGTGTGTAGAGAGCTTCATGGAATGGGTTTCCATGGCCGAGCAGCTGCATCCAAGCCTTACATCACCAAGTGTAATGCAAAGTGTCAGATGCAGTGGTGTAAAGCACGCCGCCACTGGACTCTAGAGCAGTGGAGACGTGTTCTCTGGAGTGACGAATCATGCTTCTCTGTCTGGCAATCCAATAGACGAGTCTGGGTTTGGCGGTTGCCAGGAGAACGGTATTTGCCTGACTGCATTGTGCCAAGTGTAAAGTTTGGTGTGGGGTTGTTTTTCAGGGGTTGGGCTTGGCCCCTTAGTTCCAGTGAAAGGAACTCTTAATGCGTCAGCATACCAAGACATTTTGGACAATTTCATGCTCCCAACTTTGTGGGAACAGTTTGGGGATGGCCCCTTCCTGTTCCAACATGACTGCGCACCAGTGCACAAAGCAAGGTCCATAAAGACATGGATGAGCGAGTTTGGTGTGGAAGAACTTGACTGGCTGCACAGAGTCCTGACCTCAACCTGATAGAACACCTTTGGGATGAATTAGAGCGGAGACTGTGAGCCAGGCCTTCTCGCCAACATCAGTGCCTGAACTCACAAATGCGCTTCTAGAAGAATGGTCAAAAATTCCCATAAACACACTCCTAAACCTTGTGGAAAGCCTTCCCAGAAGAGTTGAGGCTGTTATAGCTGCAAAGGGTGGGCCAACTCCATATTAAACCCTATGGATTAAGAATGGGATGTCAATAAAGTTCATGTGCACGTAAAGGCATGCGTCCCAAAACTTTTGGCAATATAGTGTATGTGAAGTTCGCGGCTCCATTGTTGCAGTAAACTTGCACAATGTTCTTGAATGAATAGTTTATTAGATGCACGCCGATCTGTTATTGTAGGGACATCGACTTTACATTTTCACGCCCCTAAACATGATGCAGAACCAAATGAATTGTGATTGGATGCGTTACATGTCAGTCAAATGTCCTCTTGGGCGGTCCTTGGCCAATGAAAGCTGCAATAGAGTCCTTCTGCCGTCAGTCTGAAGGTCTGGCTACGCAAGACTATACGTCTACAAACCTTTAAAGTCTTTTTCTCTGAAAAGTGAGCTTTTTGAAGACGCTCTTTTAAGTATTGAAAATTTTAAAATGGCTTTTTGTGTTGTAGTGTGGACTGTGAAAATGGAGGTATTTGAAAACTATGATGCATGTTTAGTCATGTGACACATATTGTACCAATAGATATTTAAGTTTATACCAGTATACAAGTGCTAGTCCAACGCAATCTCAGCAATTCGTACGCATTTTATGAGGTGGCTAATTCATACGAATTCATACAACCTCACTTGTCTGTTTTTGTACTATTTGTCTACACCCCAGTGATGGGTAGGTTTAGGGGCGGGGTTAGGGGTGGTCCTACTGGTGACACTTTTTGAAAAATCGTACGAACTAGCCACCTCATAAAATACGTATGAATTGCCACGAGATCAGGTTGGCTATTTACATTCAAAGTGTTGCTAAAGATACATGTTAATTTGTACAATTTTCAAATTACATTACTGCAAGGTCAAAATTTCCTCGCAATTGCTCTCCGGCGGCAAAACATGAGAACAGTTGAGTTTTAGACCATACATGGCGTGGCGATTGAGTGCCACCTGAATGCACCAGTAAGTGGTGAGATATTTTGCTAATAAAATGATCGTGCCAGAAGAATAGTGTGAGAACTTTATTATGTTTGGCCTTTCGGTATCATTTTAGTGAGCTTTTATTACATTTTACACATGCACAGTAAGATGATTTCAGCGTCTTCAAATGTTTCAACATGGACGAGAAATTTTTGGAAAACACTTGAAAACATTTTTCAACATTCATAGAATGATTTCTGAAGGATCACGTGACACTGATTGTAATGATATTTCACAAAATTACTGTTTTCTCTGTATATTTGATCAAATAAATGCAGCCTTGGTGAGCATAAGAGTATAAATTAAAAAGCTAAAAAAATTAAAGAGCATAACATTAAAAATCTTACCAACCCCAAACTTTTGAATGGTAGTGTAGGTAATTTAAATACCTCAGATTCGTCATTGTATTCATGCATCAATGTCTGTGATCAATTACAATTATCAGCCACTGCAAAAACACATTGCAAATATAAAATGTTGATGCAAGGGTAGTTAATCGCGCATCTCTAATACATGTGAAAGCAAAAATAATACATTAAGCCGACCGACAGATTGTGTTTGTGTATATCTGATCATGCGTGTGTGCGGTCTGGTAAAATCAGACTGTCCATTTAGTTGTCGTCGACAGTCGCTTTACACTGCCAATCAAAGATATGAGGTTTCATAATGATGGTCCTCTCTCATGCAAATTCACCATAATACCTGTCTTACACTCTTGATCAAGCTGCAAGAAACCACACACAAAAGAACCGGCACAACATGAAATCCTGCTTCTTTCTTCGCCACTTGGATCTCTCTTCCTCCCTCCCTCTGTTTTGCATTATCAGACAGTTTTGCTCCATTTTTCCTATCATGCAACACCCTGATATTACATTAATCATTTCCCCCACTGTATAATTACATTATCTTCAGTCTCCATCCACACAAGTTAAACCCCAATGAAAGTCTGAGGATGTCTCTACAAGAGAGGAGCAAACTAATGCAGATCCATCAAAAGTGAACAGACACATATAAATCTGTCAATTCAAATATAGCCAACGCTCTTTCTCATTTCGTTTTTCATTTCCATGTAAATGGAGCTGGATTACAGTGATATGGCACCTAATAGGACCAGCATGCATTCATAAAATGAAAAATAGTGGATGACGAGGCACACATATGACGTAACCTATATAATAACTCAATAAACATTCTCTGAAAACAGTCAGAGATGTCTTAATATCATATGCAATTTTGCTTCTCAAGTAAATGCATCTGGTTTTATATTTATTTTTAGGTATCGTACTGGAAAAAAGAGAAAAATATCGACTGAGAAATTATTTTTTGAGGTTCTCTCTGTGTCATTTTGTCTAGTCCTTTGCTCTAAGGCCATACACTCTTTCTTAATTTCACTCTTTTGAAAAGCATGTTCCTCAGTCTGTGCCTGGTTTCTGTAGTGTACAGCAGCAACGACCTGCGGACTCTCTGTTTGTCAGATTGACTTATATGAACACAAAGCTCTAGGGAGAGTATAACAGATCCTCCAAAACAGAGCTCCTGAACCCACACACACACACACACACACACACACACACACACTGCAGAGCAATCTTGTCAGAATCTCTCATCACACAGAAGGTTGACACCACTGCCAATAAAGCCAAATTAGATGAACACATACACACACACACACACACACACACACACACACACAGGTTTGTTTTGCTATCTTAGTGAGGGCATTCCATAGGCGTAATGGTTTTTATACTGTACAAACTGTATATTCTATCCCCCTACACTACCCCTACCCCTAAACCTACCCATCACAGAAAACATTCTGCATTTTTACATTTTTAATAAAACATTGTTTAGTATGTTTTTAAAGCTATTTTAAATATGAGGACTCATGAAATGTCGTAATACCAGTGTAATACCCATGCCATTATACAAATTTGTGTCCTCATAAATCACAAAAACGCGCACACACACACACACACACACCAAAAGAACCATGGTAATATAATCCCTTGTTTTTGGACATATATGACCATATATGTCCAAATAGCATGTTTTTTAACATGTACCATGGTATTCTTTGAAGTAGCTTGGAGTACCATGTAAATAATATTGCACATGCATATATTAATCATGGAGTACCACTGTAAGCTTATATATAAAAGTTTTTTTTTCTTGGTGTAAGAAAAATAAACTTAATTTTAAAAATCTTCAAATTTTTAACTTCAAATCAAGTCTTAATATAGCATGCAATTTTTCTTCTCAAGTAAATTTATCTTGTTTTAAGGATTTTTAGATATTTCACAGTATTTTTATAATATCTTATATTGGACAAAAAAATATTGATAAAGTCAAATATTTGTGCCATTGAACCATTTGATAGCATCACTGAACCACTGGAACCTCCACATTATTTATTTTTTTATAAGGGATATGACCTTGTTTTAAAATTACCAGTACAGTTACAGTTGCTTATGGTTAGCGACCCTGCATAATACACGAGTATGTATTAGTGTGAAAATACCCCCCCCCCCCCCATCTCTCTCTCTCATCCACTTTCTGCTTTATCCTCCCCTGAGAGCCTAAAGGTAATGGTGCAGGGCAGCATGGTTAATTCAGTATGTGGAAAAACTGTATTGAGCAGAGGCAATGGATTCAGGGCGCACGTAATGGCCATGTGGGCGGTACACATACATTTATTCACTTTTCAAGAAGCACACAAATATGCAAAATATATTCTGCAACCATTGACTGGTGCTTGTATAACACACTGCAAACTGGTTGCTCTAATTAATTTAATTAATCAGGTGAAGTGAACAGATTTATGTTGGATAACTAAGGTTCGGGAGTATTACACACCCAATTCACAAAGGTTTATGGCTCTCTCTTCAGACAGCACTTCCCAGATTCAGCAGCAGTGCTGTTAAAAAGACTCTACTAATCAATAGCAGAGATGAAGGGGGGCTGAGATTAATGGGCCAGTGGTGGCAGGCCAAACAAGCTCTAATTTGTTACACTCATCTATAATCACACTGTCTGAAACTGGTACCAGATTTCTGTTCAATAACTCATGGAACAGATCTGTAGTTTATGCAAATTTTAGAAGATTTCCAAGGTCTTAAAATGGAAGGAAATGGAAAACTGATGTGGACCAGTGTTATCTAAATCTAAAACTATTAAACTATCAAAATAATTTTATTATGAATAAAATTATTGGGAATGGAAATAAAGCTGAAATAACAAACTATAAATATTAGATGTAAACTTAAATTTAAAGTTAATGTAGAAATAAATATGAATTGTTACCTTGGCAACTAACTGAAATAAAATATGTTTAAATACTAAAATTACTAAAACTAATACAAAAAATTAAAGCTCAACATATAAACATATTTGCAACAATTAATTAATTAAATGCATTTTTCACATTTCATATAATACTTGAGTGAGATAAAGGTAAACATATTTTATATTATATTCATATTATAGAAATATAAACCTAACCATATAATATAATATAATATAATATAATATAATATAATATAATATAATATAATTGTCACGTTAAGTTCTTGTTTTGGTTTGTTTCTCAATGTTTTCTGTTCCATTTGTTCTGTTTGCCCACTCTTTATTAGTTACTGGATTTTGACTGTTCTGTTTTTCCTTTGATTACTCCCTGCACTTATAAGCCCTTTGTTTCCTTTGTTCAGTGTATGTTAATGTTGTATGTGGCTGTATTATAGTTCCTGAGATCTCCTGTGTTTTTCTGAGTTATACTGTATCAAAGAATTTTCTGTAATATCCTTATTGTTGTGAGTTTCATTGCAGCCACTCAACCCATGACAGAAGAACAAACCTTTGATTAGATTTATTTTTGCAGTGTTTTTTCCTTTTTTTTTCTCCTCACTATGGACCTACCCACCGTCCAACTGCTCTGCCTCGAGCAGAAGGACCTTTCCCTGGAGATCCACACCAGAGATTTTTTGGATTTGGCGTACCTAACTCGCTATCCGGACCACACACCAAAGCATGCCTCCTAAGGTACAGTCCTCGAGAGGATTTTGCTGCTTTTCTGGAGTGGGTGCTGGTGAACAATGGATCAGTGTTCACCATCGGCCTCGCGGAGGACATCACCTGCCCCACTCCGGACCCAGAGCCCAGCCAGCCATCACTCCACTGCACTGATTCGACACCAGAGCCCACTGCAGATGGTGGATTTGAGCCTGCCGCGATGTATGAACCAGCGCCAGTGAAGAGGATTGAGCCAACCATCATCCCGAGCCCCACAGTGAGATCATGGGAGTATTAGTGGAGTACAAGGGAATGGATGTAGATCCCACCCATACTCCCACTACTGAGGGTGAGCTGCTGCTGATCTCTGGAGATTGTGTATTGTAAGAGGATGTTTGCACGTATCTCCTGTCCTCGCTGGTCCCGTCCAGTTCAAAATCTCCTGTGCCCTTGCTGGTTCCGCCCAGCTCGAAGTCTCTTATGTCTCCAGACTTCCTGCCCAGCCTCTCTCTCCTACCTCCTTGCCCAATAACAGCAAATTTCTCAGCCCTGCCTCCACTGGTTCCCTTCAGCCCCTCGGCTCCTCCTCTGACACCACTCTACTGTGTGGATTTGCCTCGGGTCTTCCAGTATCCAGCTCCGCCCAGTCAAGAGGACACCCCCCCCTCCAGCTCCAGACGCTGATCCCGTCACTCCACCTCGGCCCGTCGACCTGTCGGCTCCGCCTTGGCTCCTCTTTCCCTCGGATCCACCAGGGACCATCGCCCTTACTGGTCCACTGGGCTCCCTCATCCCACCGGCTCTGTCTTGATCAGACGTTACTCTGCCTGCCACAGATATTATGGGCCTTCAGCTCCGCCTTACCTCCAGCTTCGCCTTGGTCCTCAGTCCCACCGGCTCCACCTCAGTCTTCTGGCACCCTGGCTCCAACTCAGATGCTTGTCACTGCAGCTCCGCCTCAGCCTTCAGAACCATCGGTGTCGCCCAGTCCCATCTACTCTCCGTCTTCACCTTCGGCTCCACTTCCATCGGCCTCGTCTCCGCCAGTCATCCCCCTGGAGTCAATAGCCAAGTCCCCACCATGGCTCTTCCCTCCCTCGACTCCGCTGTGGGCCATCGTCCTGGCTGTGCTCTGGGTCCATGCCTGGCTACTCTGCTCCTGGCTCCTCCCTGGTTCCTCCCACCGTCATCTCCACCTGTGTCCTACACTTTGCCAGCCCCTTGTCCGCCTCCAGAGCCCCCACCCTCCCTCCTCAGTAAGACTGTCATTAATGTGTGAGGACGAACCTTTGCGGAGGGGGGGAGTAATGTCACGTTTAGGTCTTGTTTTGGTTTGTTTCTCATTGTTTCCTGTTCTCTTTGTTCTATTTTCCTGCTCTTCATTAATTACTATGGATTTAGATTAGTCATTTACACCTGTTCTTCTTTTCCCTTGATTACTCCCTGTGTTCACAAGTCCTTAGTTTCCTTTGTTCGGTCTCATTTATGTTAATGTTGTATGTGGTTGTATTCTAATTCCTGAGATCTCCTGTGTTTTTCAGAGTTATGTTGTATTAAAGAGTTTTCTGGTATATCCATATCGTCGTGCACTTCATTGCAGCCACTCAACCCGTGACAATAATATAATATAAGCTGGAGTAAATACTATATCTGTTTTAGCATTAATGATGAGGGATGGAATTGAATAATTTACTCCATATCAGCACATTCTGATGTTTTGATGGCATATAAAACAGGGAAAGTTTCTCACCAGGCCTGGGCCTTTCGCCGTGTCATACTTTTTCTAAGCCACTTGGAGTGAGGGGTCAGGTGGTAGATGAGCTGTCTGCAGATTTTATCAGTCGACTTCAGCGTCTCTAAGTCCTGAAAGAACAACATGAATAGGAAGGCACAATAAGAATGAAAAAAGATTCATTTGATTTAACTTGACAAGATAAATGTGGTGCCTGCAGCATGAAGTTCTCATTTTCTGCAAGTAAACAAAATAACTCACTACATAAGGAGCAGATCAGGGCACTTTCTTTTTTTCTGAAGTTTGATGGACTTTTTAAGATCTAAATTTAGATTTGGACAAAAATACATCAAAAAAATAATCTTCTCGAGACTTAAAACAGTAATCTCCTCTGATATATAATCCAGATCGGCTTTGTGTCATTTTTTTGTCTTGTGGTTTTACAAAGATAGCCGTCTGAAGCTTTGAATCATTAAACACTTTCAATGTGTACCAGCCAAATCAGACTAATTCCTCAGATACAGATCAGCGAAAGACAAGACCAAACAAAAATATTCAAGATGATTAATTCAAATCATCTTTAAACAAATTAGCTTTTTTTGGCAGGTCAATCTGTCTCTGTCTGTGCTGTCTTGTACAAGTATTCTCAACATAAGAGAGCTGTCACTGAATGTGTGACACTTTTGTGCCTTTAAACTTAAATTACAAAACTCGTCGATTTTAATTTCAGAGAAAGTTTTTATTCTATACAATGTCATCTGAACACTTGTTGAAGTTTGAACAACGGCAGTATGGTTGTTGTAGTTAACTTTACCCATGATCACACAGGACCAGAGCATGGTCGCATAGATGACACAATTTGTTAACCCCAGAATTAAAAAGTACAAACTGTATTACTGTGGATCGCTGCTGTGCTTTTTGATGTCACAATACAGCCAGAATTTCACTGCAGTGTTGCCTTCTATTAATAACTTGCACCCTGCTTAGATGGAAATCTCTGGACCTCCCACTGGCACAAGCGAGGTGATGGTTTCACATTTAGAGATGCAAACCTCGTAAGAACACACTGACTGTAGGAGGTGGAATAAATCATGTCATCAAATATTTATGCTGGAACAGGTGTGATGTTAAACCAACGCCATTTAATACCCTTGTGAAACCAATGCCCTTAACTTTTCCTCTTTGTAACGTAAAATGCAAAAAGCTGAGGAGCAAATTCAATTCACAGTTGGACAATTTTAGTCTGTAATATTTAGACTGCAAACCAGCTTAAAGTGGACACTAAACGTGATTTTAAAAAGTACTGTGCATTCAAATGAAGTCATCATCATTGTTTTCTGCCCAAAAGCAGATTGTTTTATGCAAATGGGGCTTATTATATACACCATATTTACAAAAGTTAGTCTGGCAACAATTAATGTTTTATTTCCACCTGTGGAATTTAGTGATCATTTTTTAAAAGATGATTATATGATGGAAAAGAGCATTATAATTGGGCATACATTATACATCTGTGGTGCAGACAATCACAATTTTGCCCACAGTCCTAGTAAAGTATGGCAGATTGTGATGGCATATTGTATGGAGGACCACATAAGAAAAAAAATCATGCTTTGGTTCCTCATAATTATGACACAAGTCAAAATTATGATAAAAAGTCATAATTATCAAAAAAAAAAAAAAAAAAAAATTATATGTATATTGGAATAATAAATATGGATTTATATGTAATAATTATGACTTTTTTAGTATCCCATAATTTCAATTTTTTGTCATAATTTTGTCTTTTAGTCATAATTATGACTTTTTATGTCATTACTATGACTTCAGAGACTAATTCCTTAGACACAGATCAGTGAAAGACAATACCAAACAAAAAAAATGTCAAGATGATTAATTCAAATAATCAAAAACAAATTAGCCTTTTTGGGAAGTCAGTCTTACTCTGTCTGTGCTGCCTTGTAATATTCTCGATAAAGTTTAATAATTGTGACTTAGTATCTCATCATTTTGACTTTTATGTCATAATTATGACTTTTTATGTCATAATTATGACTTGGTATGTCATAATTATGACTTGGTATGTCATAATTTGGACTATTTGTGTCATTATAAACTTGTCTTTATTTCAACATTTCATCGAATAATTGTGACTTAGTATCTCATAATTTTATGGCTTTTATGGCTTTATTCTCGATAAAGTTTAATAATCGTGACTTAGTATCTCATCATTTTGACTTTTTGTCATAATTTCGACTTTTTATGTCATAATTATGACTTTTTATCACACAATTATGATTTGGTATGTCATAATTTGGACTTTTTGTGTCATTATAACTGTCTTTATTTCGACATTTCATCTAATAATTGTGACTTAGTATTTCATAATTTCAACTTTGTCATTATTATGACTTTTTATCTCATAATTGTGACTTAGTATCTCATAATTTCAACATTTTTATAATTTTTTACTTTTTGTCAACTTTGATTTTGATTTTATCTCATAATTATAACTTGGTATGTCATAATTTCGTCTTTTTACCGTACAATTATAATGGTATGTCATAATTTGGACTTTTTGTGTCATTATAACTTTGTCTTTATTTCGACATTTCATCCAATAATTGTGATTTAGTATCTCATACTTTCAACTTTGTCATTATTATGACTTTTTATCTCATAATTGTGACTTAGTATCTCCTAATTTCAACATTTTTGTTATAATTTTTAATTTTTGCCAATTTTGACTTCTTATCTATTAATTTTGATCTCATAATTATAACTTGTTATGTCACAATTTCGTCTTTTTATCCTATAATTATGACTTTGTATGTCGTAATTTTCACTTATGTCATAATTACGATTTATCAAAGAATTATCTTTTTCTTATGTGGCTAAAATGGGCTTTCACAGTATTGTATCCCGTGAAGTGGCATCATGCAAAGGTGTCCAGCACAATTATTTGTCCGTTTCTGTATCACTACCTGATTTGCATAATTCCTTTAGTGAACTTGGTATCAGTGGGCACAATTCCCACCTAAATGTCTGCCACACTTAGAGCCTTTTTCTGGCATCATCTTTCTAATACATTGAAATTCAGCCACTGTCACTTGCAGAGCAGGTCAGGTTGAAGCGTGCTGTTTCCTAGTGACAGATTTCTTACAGTCCTATAGTCTATACCGAGTATCACACTGAGCTTGCTGAGTCTTTAGATGAGAATGTACCCTATGACTCTGACAGAAGCACAGCAAGATCTCCATCTAATTTAATGTATCTAGTCCTATACCCAGCAGCAGCCTCAGGGTTTTGCAAATATATTAATCATTAGTAGAACAAGAAAAATCTGCGTAATATTATAGACAATCTTTAATGGACAAAAATATGAGATAAGCAAGCAGACATTAGTTTTCATCAGACTGCTAGTTTCTGGTATGCCCTGCAGCTGGTGTGGCTTACAAATCAAGACTTTAGCAGGAAAAGGGAAATCAGTCTCAAAATGCCCTGTGGTGCTGATTCAAAGATCCTGGATAGCTGTTGGGCTGACTTAAGGCACACTGACGCTTTTCTGATCTTCAATCATATCATACTTTCAGCATATCAACAAATTCAGACACAGTGCCTCAGACAACACTCTGAAAATATTTCAGAGAATTTATTCATTTTAGGAATGGTTGTGACGTAAGGTATTAAAAAGGCAACAATAGACTGATTAATCTCATCCGTTTTGAGTTTATCAAGACTTGAGCTTGAAAGTTTAATGAATCAAGTCTTTATGATTTGATTGAACAGACTCACCTAACCTTCTGCAATGCAGACTAGATTATAAATAAAAACACGAAGAAACACAAATTAGACGCCTTAGTTATCGCTCCCTGTCTTGTCTTGTATTGCATTTGTGAGCCATGTGTGGATTACAAAATTGTTTGTGAGCTCCATTTAATGGCTGCAGTAAATCAGTACACTATATGCAAACACATTTTTTTTCATTTACTCTAAGAAGCAATCAACAAAGCGAAGAAATTACACGCTCAGGTGAAACTGAATGACTCACCTTCTTTGGGCACTGCATGTCTCTAGCCAGACTCAGCAGGAGCTCATGAGATATGGGGTCCACCAGGTTAAGGAATGATGCGTTCTTATAGAGGATATCATTGAGTGACGTACCCTCTAATCCCAAGTCCTGAAAAATAAAAAAACATCAAGAGAGCACATATTATCAGTCACTCACTCAAGATGTCTTTTTCTGGGAGTTTCATCATGTAATGCTTCTGAATTACGTACAAAACTATATCTAGGTAACACTTTAGTTTAGAGTCCAAATCTTACTTGCTTATTAACATGCATATTACTAGGATATTGGCTGTTTATTAGTACTTCTAAAGCACATATCAATGCCTTATTCTGAATGACCATATTCTACATCCCTAAATACTACCCAATACCTAAACTTAACAACTAACTACCTTACTAACTATTAACAAGCAGTAATTAGGAGTTTATTGAAGCAAAAGTCATAGTTAATAGTGCGAATTGGACACTAAAGTATATCTATATCTATATATATATATATATATATATATATATATCATAATTTGTTATGTCATTACTTTGACTTCAGACTAATCTTTAAAGAATGAGCTTTTTTGGTTTCTGTCAGTGAAATAGAAATATTCTTGATAAAGTCTCATAATTGTGATTTGTCATAATTTCGGTTTTTATCTAATAAATCTGACTTCTTGTCATAATTTTGACCTTTTGTCAATTTCAACGTTAAATGTCAATTTCAACTTTTCATAATTTTAATATTTTATCTCATAATTATGACCTGGTATGTCAAAATTGTCTTTGTATTTTTCTTAATTATGACTTAGTATGTCATATATATTTTTTATTTTTCAAATTGGTACCCCTGGGATTTATGCTGAAACTATTACTACCACTACGTATAAACTACATAAAATATCTAATTCAGTCATGAAACTCTAGAGGGCGCAGGCCGATAAGTCCTTTACATGCAACCTGCAAGAGATCACATCATTACCACATGGCACAAGCTGATTGGCCTCTGTTGATCCTGCAGCCAATGAGATTGCTTGCTCAACATTTAAATAGTCTGGTTCATTGTTTGCTGAAAGCAAACTAACAGAGTTCCTCTGAGACCCTCCACCTCCCCCAGCTCCACCTGCCTACATCTGGTAATGGATTCATGTATGTCTATTTATGCAACAGCAGCATATCTTACATGCTTACAGCAGCGTGTCTGCGTATATATTGGCAGTAGCAAGTCCATACTTGCTCTGCAGCAGCAGCAATAATCAACAGCAGCAGTAGCAGCAGCGTAGCAGATCTAGTCCGGCAAGACCAAATACATTAATATTGCAACATGTCCTCCAACCAATACGCCCATATAGGTTGTTTGACACTTCCCTGAAATACGACCCATAGGAGCATTTACTAAAGTTGCGCCCCTATCAACAACAGGACACTTTCATTTTAATGCATTGTACCCTTTTATCTGTGTCATATTTCTGGTTTTGCATAGCTCAATTGGTAGAGCACTGCAATATACAACAATATGCGATCAAGGGTTCGATCCCAGGGAACACATGTGCTCATAAAGTTTATATGCACTATTGGGAACAACAGCAACTCAGGCGCACAGTGCGCAGAAGTCGCCAACTTTCTGCAGAGTCAATAGCTACAGACCTCCAAACTTCGTGTGGCTTTCAGATTAGCTCAAGAACAGTGTGTAGAGAGCTTCATGGAATGGGTTTCCATGGCCGAGCAGCTGCATCCAAGCCTTACATCACCAAGTGTAATGCAAAGCGTCGGATGCAGTGGTGTAAAGCACGCCGCCACTGGACTCTAGAGCAGTGGAGACGTGTTCTCTGGAGTGACGAATCACGCTTCTCTGTCTGGCAATCCAATGGACGAGTCTGGGTTTGGCGGTTGCCAGGAGAAAGGTACTTGCCTGACTGCATTGTGCCAAGTGTAAAGTTTGGTGGAGGGGGGATTATGGTGTGGGGTTGTTTTTCAGGGGTTGGGCTTGGCCCCTTAGTTCCAGTGAAAGGAACTCTTAATGCTTCAGCATACCAAGACATTTTGGACAATTTCATGCTCCCAACTTTGTGGGAACAGTTTGGGGATGGCCCCTTCCTGTTCCAACATGACTGCGCACCAGTGCACAAAGCAAGGTCCATAAAGACACGGATGACCAAGTTTGGTGTGGAGGAACTTGACTGGCCTGACCTCAACCCGATAGAACACCTTTGGGATGAATTAGAGTGGAGACTGTGAGCCAGGCCTTCTCGTCCAACATCACTGCCTGACCTCACGAATGTGCTTCTAGAAGAATGGTCAAAAATTCCCATAAACACACTCCTAAACCTTGTGGAAAGCCTTCCCAGAAGAGTTGAGGCTGTTATAGCTGCAAAGGGTGGGCCAACTCCATATTAAACCCTACGGGTTTACACCAATCAAATGAAATTATTTATTTGATTGGTGTATTGTGTATTTGATCAGTCCATCATTAATTTACATAACCCAATCAGACTTTTCAATGACGTTTTGCTACATTAAATGAGTTAAAACACAACACTGATCTCTATTTAAGCTATTATAGAGAACAAAGTTAAAATGTTTTTTTTTGTTTTTGTTTTTTTTAAACATAGCTATCAGTGGCTGATTTTACTGACTTGATCCACCATTGTGGATTAAGTATTACTGATTAATTTAGAACTTCCTCACATTTTATAATCTTTGTATATTTAGTCTGTATCTAAATTTGTGTTTGACAGCTGTACCTAAAAGTCACCCTGCCCGCCGAGAAAGTCGAGAACATAACTTTCATGTATTATGCAACTTTGATTTACATAGACAAGAATAACTCTAGAATGGTAAGATTGGGGTGTTTCACTGAGACAGAGTGAGAGCCGCAGACTTTCAGTAACAGAGAGGGGATTATGAAACGGCCTCCATTGGGTTATTAATATTCAGAGACCAGATGCTTTTATCTATGGTGACTTGCATATTCAGATGGAACAGGTCTTTGCACTCAGTGCAGTTGGAGTGTGCATGCTTAAATGTGTTTAGCTGCAGGGAAGGAGACGCCCACACCTACCCTACTCTTCTCCATCCATCTGGCACCAAAAATTTTTTCCCCCTATTATGGTGTGCTAAATCTCAAAAGAGTACAGGGGTCACTTCAGCTGCTGGAAAGCCCAGCTCAGACCAGCATGAATTTCCAGAATGAATATTGGATAGTGCTAGTTTGATACTTGAGCTTGTTTCTTTCAACCCAGGCTCACTGGAAAAATGTGCCTGTGTCGACATTTCTGCGAAATGATATTGGGCCCTATCATACACTCGGCGCAATGCGACGCCAGGCGCAACGCAAGTGTTTTTTGCTAGTTTCAGCCCGATGCAGTTATCATTTTCACGTCCAACACCCACGTTGTTTAAATAACAAATGCACCCGCGCCCATCTGTTCGCCCATGGACATGCTGGTCTGAAAACGAGGTGTGTTCAGATGCACTGTTGGCGTGTTGCTATTTTGAGGCAACTGAAAACGACTGCGCCATTGACCAACAAAAACCTGGTCTAAAGTCAATGGCGCAATATTTTTTTTGTTATTGAAAGGGCACGTTAGTAATATCTGCCTATAGGCGGGTGCACAACGCGCGTACACTCTGCTTATTACACACACAGGGATGCGCAGCAGCACACAAACACACCAAATATTAAAAATAAAAGGATTACATTGTATAAGAGTATTATTGTGTACATAAAGATAAAAATGCCTACATGTCATAATGGATAGTCATTGCATGTATCAGAATTACCTAGGTGCAGTAATGATGAATGAAATTGGCCAATTGTGGCAATACACATATGTATTTAAACTGACTCGTCAGGTTAAGGGTGTCTATATTCCTCCATGTAAATATCAATCCGCCATGGAGCGAGCGCAACACACCCATTACTCATTAAAAGACTAGGTACAACCCTTTTGGACCATGCGCCTGTCGTGCCAACCATTTTTTCTGTTGTTAAACTAGCAAAAGTGGATTTGGACACACCCTAAGTGCACCTGCGCCATGCGATTAGTTCGCTAAAATAGGACCCATAATGTTGCTTCTTGCACATTTCACGACACCTTCAAAGATAAATGTCCAATGAGTGGCACTAAAAATGTGTTCAGTTTCATCTGAAACAAGTGAATGTGAATCTGATAACATTTTATTACATTGGTTGCCGTACAGTACATATCACGGCAGTTCGGAAATGAATGTTCAGTGAGTGGTGCTAAAAGTTTAATGCTCTATTGCGTTTGAAAATAACATACAAATACATTAAACCCTACCCTAAACCTAACTGATAGTGTTTACAAAAAGCAAACATGAGATAAAATAGCATTTGTTGAAGCAACCATGTCATTTTAGCTTCAAAAAAATGTTTTTTTACTGCCTCTAGTGTTCATTTCAACTGGAAACTGTTTTTGGAGTTTTGCACGTAGAGTTTTTCCAATGAGCAGCATATGTGACCCATGCTGACAAAATGAGTTGCGATGAGCAAATTTTCAAAAATTAGTTATAGTTATTTTCACAATCTCTATTTAAAAAACCTTCAAAATGATGTATGATTTGTTGGAATCAGAGAACAAATGACTCAGCTACACCTCTTTGAATTCGATAGAGTCAGCAAAGTCAATTTTGAGAAAAATCAAGTTAAAGTTTTCTGAAGGTTCTGAAAAATGACATTCAAATGGACAAAGTAAAGGTACTCCTCTCAGAAAACATACAAATAAAGATATTTTTAGATGTTTAATTGCTATTTGAAGCATTTGGATCGCTAGAAGAGGGCTTAATGAACTCATTTTTGTGAAAATCTTAAATTGACCAAAATCGACATTTTTGACTAAGTTTTGCCTGTAAGCTCGTAATTAGCCTGTGCGCATTCCAACTCATTTTGCCAGCATTGGTCACATATGTTGGTTTCCTTGGTGCAAAGCAGCTTACGCATTGCTTAGCAGCTACGCATTGTCTGTAAAAACTAATAAACATCTAGCATTTATAGGGTTAAACTGTGTCCGAGAAATGTAAATGTCAATAGTGTTCTATGAAATCCAGACAGCAAGTAAGCAGAATATGAAAAAAGCACATAACAAGATGTGTAGTTTATGCGCACACACACGTCTCAAAGAGTGGGCAAGATGGATGTTTTTTTTGTTTGTTTTTTTGTGAGTATGTCTAATAATGCTTAACTCTTATAATGTCTCTTAACTCAAACAAACTATTTTATCTTAGTATGAACAACACACACTAATACAAACAAAGACATTATTGTGAAAGTCAACTGAAATTGACCTGCGAGGTTAGGTAGATGGTGAGTAGGACATGATGATAAAAAACCTTTTAGGATTTGAAAATAAGTCCTGTTACTGTGACTTCCAAGAATCCTAATAATAACATCTCTATGACAAGCCTTTTGAGAAAGAGACTTGAGTAAAACACCAAGCACCAGATGACAGCTGCCTCAAGTTATATCATATGAGATCTGGGGCTGTCAACTTGTTTTTTAGATGCAGTCCAGCTAGCTGGTATCTCTGTATGCCAAAGGAATTTTTCATCAATGTGAGATCACTAGCAGTCCTGTCACCAACACACATCTCTGTAAGTAGTAGAGGAAGACCGGGCAAGATGCCCCCAGAGTAAGACGTCTCCCTCTCCTTCAATTTCCACTTGACCATAAGAATTAAGTGCATTTACTATTGCATCAAAGTTGACATCTGAACATCATCTTTTGTGGTATTTATTCAATCTGAACAGGTTTGAAGTTAGTGCCAAAAAGTTACTTGCTTTTTAACTAATAAAGTTCATGTTTATTCCTCAAGAGTGAGTGTTGCACCTTTTCTCCAAGTAAGATGAACTTTTAAAGTTTGGTTCCACCTCTTCTTCAGTTGGTTGAGCACCAGTTCTTAGTTTACAAAACTGGATAATAGTGCTGTCCGAATTTACATCACATAAAATCAATCAAAGTCAAATATTTTAATGTATATTTGCATATATTTAAATAATGAATTAATACATGTTCAAAAACAATTAATGGAATATTATATTTAAAATATTTTACTAAAATAGATATTAACTAAACTGATAATAGCCTTGAATATAATATTTGATTTAGTATTTTAGGGGGGGTTTACACAACACCATTTTCAACTAAAACATAAAGCTTTTTATGCGTTTTGGCCGTTCATTTATATGAAGTTTTTGGGGCCTGATAACTTTTGAAAACGATACCATTATCGCCTCTGTGTAAACTATAAAAATGCGAATTTGTGAAAACAGTGATGTCACGCACATGTGTATGTGTTCAGTCTATAGGCACGTAGTGTTTATTTACAAAGTGACATCGCCATCTACTGGCCTGGCATGCAGAATACTGAGTGCAGAGTTTTTAGATGTTTTCGTGGATTGTTTTGACAACGTTGTTGTCTGTACGTGAAACCCATAAAAATGCAAAGGAACAACTTTTCTGTTTTTAGTACATCATTGTCATGTAAATGTACACTTATACTG
The DNA here is from genome assembly GCA_039654765.1 of Mylopharyngodon piceus. NCBI lineage: Eukaryota > Metazoa > Chordata > Actinopteri > Cypriniformes > Xenocyprididae > Mylopharyngodon > Mylopharyngodon piceus. Next base: position 21,584,534 of record CM077453.1, on the reverse strand, counting down.
ATTATTTTTGCAAACAAATTAAATGTATTTACACAGTTGATTTATTTCTGTAAATGACAGATGGTTTACTACAGGGGGCCTGCTAGGGGGTCCGCACATCCCAGTTTGTTTGCTATAACAAATATATTAGCAAATGTTTCAATTTATAAAGACGAAAATACTCCAAGGCACTCATCTACACAGATCTACGCATTTAGGCTACACGACCTTCTTCAGAATACGTATCCTGAAGATACTGTATCCTGAAGAACGCTGTGTAGCCGAAACGCGTGAGTGCCTTGGACTATTTTCTTCTTTATAAATTGATGTTTACATCCAGTTCATCCAATGAGCACCAGTGGCTACGTAAAGACACCCGTGTTGCACTCTCTGCCTTTGCTGTTTTGTAAATGCTTCCATTTATTTCACCTAATAATATATTGAATGATGCATCATCGTCCTGTACATGCTAAATTCACATGTTGCAATTCGTACATGTTGTTCTTCAGGGGGTTATACTATGTTCTCTTATCAGTTCTTTCCAAGTCCACTCTAATTGTGTTAGGTCCTGTTAGCTGCTCTGAAACATGAGACCTATTTGAAATTCTCTGTTTCTTGATAATGGGAGAAAGCCTTAATAAAGACTGAGAATGCACACAGAGGACCACACCGTGAGTCTCTGGTGACATGCTTGTCGCCGCATAGGTATCCAAGACTATCTCTCTGTGTTGATTAAACGCTCTCTGCTCTGGGATGTCAAATTCTCAATGTAATTAACAGCATATCCTGAGAGAGGGAGACAATGAAAAGAGGACTACACAAAAACTGAATAAAAAAACAAAAAAAAAACAAAGGGATGACAACAGGCAAACTGTGGGGGGAAATTACATAAAAGACTGAATACATAAGAATAGAGGGCACAGTGTGAATAATAAATTTACACAAGTGACTAATAGATATTAGATATGTATAGACCTATGCACGTCCTGTCCTTGATTTGTATGGCATATTGTACATAAGAAAATGTTCCGTATCATTTTTGTTTTAAAATTCTTGTTTCTTCACACCATTTTTTAAAATATTTTTGATAAGACAGCTAGCAACAGATCCATTTATAATTCTTGGCAGATGCTTTCTAATCAAAACAACAGACGAAAATCAACAGTAGCCAATTTAGATGAGCAAAGCAACAGCATTTGAGTTCATTTGGAACGAGGAGATGAGCAGCTGCAAAGACAAGAACATCGAGAGAGAGAGAGAGAGAGAGAGAGAGAGAGAGCATGGGTGTAAGTTTTATAGAGTTGTATGGGTGGATCTTTAGGGTGGAAAATAATGGAAGAACTAAGAACTCCTTTAAAACTCCATTAAGATGAGGAATGGCTGCCTCTCCATGTCATATTTTGACACAGTAATCATATGATATCAGAAAGAGATTGTAAGAGGAACGGGAGCTCAAACTGTGACAAGTTGTGCCCTCATATCAACACTTTTAACACAGCGGGAGAAAAAATGTTTTCCTTTTTGCTCCAGGCAAAATAATAATAAAAAAAATCTTAATGTTTTGGATTTTTCTTTTTTTTTTTTCAGTTAATAAATGCGATTTTTTTATGTTAAAGGTGCAGTAAGCAATTTCTGAGAAACACGGTTGATATTTGAAATCAGTCCAAACAAAAACACCCCTTCCTTTATTGCTCCGCCCCCAAAATGCACAAACAATCAATGCAAGAGTGGACGTCTCTTTATCATAGCTGAAGCAAGGCAAAATAATGCTTCGTGAAAAATAAAGTGAACATGACGAACAAACGACAAGGAAGAACAAAAAATGAACATCCAGTACACAAGAGTATATACAAGCAAGAGTTTGTTGTAAGTCGAAGGCAGCACACCAGCTCCAGACAAACAATAGCTATGTTTCCATCCAAAGTTGCGAATTCAACTTGTGCACAAATTTAGAATGTCGCATAAAACATTTGCGAATAAAGCATGCACTGTTTCCATCCAGTGAGTCGAAGAGAACAAAATTGTCACTTTCTGATAAACTGGTGCTAAATATCACTAAGAAAAATGGAAGTTGCTGTACTAGAAACCACTGTATATAATAATTTCCGTATATAATAAATTACTTGCGCCTTACAGCGCGCAGATGAAACGCAATAAAACGCTGTCATGTTATCTTACATTCAGATGCCTGGTGTTTGTGAACGCAATCATGTGAGGCGCTTCTGAGAGAGAATTATATCGAACCACTTTAACGAAAGACTCTGCTCAGGCATTACAGAATGACCAAAACAGCATTTCAGATGCTGTGCAACGAGACTGGTCTTTTTTGATGCGCATCAAGGAATTTTTTTCGGTAAAAGTTTATGCGCATGTTTTCATATTGCATAAAAAATGTATCTGACTCAGCTGAGCGCATACGTTTTTCAGAATGTATGCGCATCTTGGCGTTTCCATCCAGCGTTCTTTTATGCGATATCCCAAAATGCGCATAAAAACAGGTGGATTGAACTACTGACACTCAAAACTGTCTTATCGCTAACATTACAACAACAGCATATCTTGGTTCTGTTCAACATAACAAAACCAATGTTACTCACATATGGAGTGGAAACAACACAAACTCGGAGTCCGTTTTCAGGTCTTCCCGCTTAGGTCTCTCCAGCGCTGGAAAGCTATTCTAATGTTAATTATTTAAAGCTCTTGCCTGATCATAAACCCTTCTTTTTCCAGTGATATTCCTCTGACTTTTTCTCTTTTGTAATGTCTCTCAGCCATCTCTCTTTCTACAGTCTTTCTTCAAATCTCCCTCTTGTTCACTCTATCTCCTCCCCCATCATCAAGAATGTATCCGCCCCCTACTGCTGATTGGCTACAAGTGTGTTGTGGTGCTCGGTCCAATCCACTTTCAACAGTGTTTCTCAGAAATCGCTTACTGCACCTTTAAAATATTCTTTCCTGTCCCAGCTTAATATGCAGAGACAACAATACTGCCCTGCAAAACACAGTAATTATAGCAACCAACAAAGCAACCAATAAGCTGGGACTATCTGTTTGTCTGACCAATGGCTGATGAGGGGAGTGTTCAAGAGACAGTTGCAAAAACTCATTTTTGCAACTGAATACAACAATTGAACACTACAATAATCTATCTATTCAGCATCTAGGCATGTCTTAAGTATCATATAACATACTACATTGTTTATTTACTTTATTGCCTTGAACAAACCGTAGCTTTTGACTTATTCTTACACATACACATGACACGCTTAAGTGAGTGACCTCCTGATCTCCTGCACTCCCCTGTCATCACTGGTTAGCTCTCACTCTGCTGCTCTGCTGACACTCTGTGTTGAATTTGAGCATATGGGTCACACTGACAGAACAAATGTACCATAGAAGCATCCGGGCATTAGTATTAGGTGTTTGTAGAGTCTCGACAACAAATAATAGCAGCAACAAATCCAGGGAAATGATTTCTTGCAAGGTGACTCACTGCAGCACTACAGAGTGAGCTGCATGGTGGGTGTCTGAAGAGGAAATGCCAAATAGCATTTCACCTTCCTGGATACATTATACGGGTCAATGACCCATAAGGATGTCTGAGATTATGAAAATGAGAAATGTAGTTTAAAACACATGTTGCATGTTTTTAGTAATATAATGGTTGTATTCATTTGAAGAAACTTTTATAGCACTTTTTACACAAAAAATAAGGTCAAGACAAAATTGTCAAGTGGTGTAACCATCAGGTAAAAAGTTAAAAGTTAAATGCACATGAGTGCGCACAACTTGTTTTTATTTACTTTTTTAACTTATTATTACTTTCTGTTTATTTAATATATATATATATATATATATATATATTTCAATCATGACAACTCTCAGAAGATTTTTACCATGGTAATGGATATGACAAATGACAATGTTAATGTATTTGGTCTTGGCGGAATAGATCTGCTACGCTGCTGCTGAATTGCTGCTGCTGTAGATTATTGCTGTTGTTGTAGATTATTGCTGCTGCTGCAGAGCAAGTACAGGAACTTGCTACTGCCAATACATACGCCGATATGCTGCTGCGAGTAAGACATAGTGTGCTGCACAAATAGCATATATCAATAATCCATAACAGATCCATACAGGTGGAGCTGGGGAAGGTGGAGGGTTTTAGAGGAACTCTGAAGCGCGCTGCAAACTGCTATAGTGAATATAACCAGCCATTTAAATGTGTGAGCAACAAGTTAATTGGCTGCAGAAGTGACATGGACCAATCAGCTTGTGCCAGTAGTTAATGCTGTAATTATCATCAGCTTGCGTTAAGGACCCATCAGCCTGCGCATCTAGAGATTCATGACTGAACTATACATATATATATATATATATATATTTGAATTAGACTATTACAAATAATATATTGACATTATACCAAACTAATCACGTCAACATTTATTTTTTCAAGAATTTCAGCTATCTCCAGCCAGGTACACCACCTTGACATTGTTTACTTTAAGCCCCACAAAATATTAAAATGACTTTTAATTTAGAAAATGAAAACATGTTTACCATAGAAGAGGTTTTCAAGTGATCTCTGCAGGAATTTCATTTTATGATGTGTGTTCAGACAACTGATGCACTTGTGCAACATTTGTGTCAGTGATTGCAACTATATGATCTACACATGCAATGCCAGTCAAGCAGAGAGAGAGCCAAACTCATGCATGTTTTACAGCTGCCTGTGTCAGATGTGTATGTTTATTAAGCAAGGCATGACATTTGCCCTCACCTTCCTCAACAGTTTGAGCACGTCCGTCGCCTCTTCTATCTTCCTCTCCCGCAGAAGCTTCTGAATCTCTCGGATCCAGGCGACTCGTCTGACATACGGGCTGTGGTTGGCTCTCCTCAGCACCCCCGGCAGCTTATCCGACCTGAGCATCAGGGATGTAAACAAGAAGTCTCCGCTCCGATCGCTCTCTCCCGTGCTGTCTAGATGCTTCCGTCGCCTCCTTGAAAAATTATCGTTGTCGAGACTGTTTTGTCGGCTGAGCCTAGAGCCCATGATTGCAGTTACGTTAAAAACACAATGTTACTCTAAATACGACCCTTTTACCTTTTACAGCGTAACCATGGCAGCCCGGACGATAACGCCCAGCGGTCTCCACATCGGTCCGAACTTGGGTAGCACGTACTCGTTCTGCTTACAGTCAGTGTTCTTTGTGCAGTTCGCCCTACGACACAAGTAGTAGTTTTAGCTGCTGAATTGTCAGTGTTTTGTTCTTTATCCCAGTTCTCACGTCCTTGTATTTGTGTTTGTTGTCAGTAGGACACGTCCGCCTGATGCTCTAGTTGGTATTCAGTGGATGGTGGTGATGCTCTCCAGCACCACGCGTGGATCATTACGGAGGTCTGTCCTGCCATTGGCTAGCGGTGGTTCGTGTTATGTGCCCCACATGCCAAGAACGAAAGATATGTGGTGGTGAAGGGAAATCAAAACATTTTAATCGAATTTTAATTTAGTTTTTTTAACTGATGGTGAATTAATTTCATAAATTGATGTTGAATAGTCCAACATGAAAGAAATTGAAATATCAGTTGTAGACAGCAACTGCAACGAAAAGTGAATTGAGACTTTTGAGAAAGTCTTTTGATATTTCTTCAGTTAAAAAAGACAATTTCTTATAGAATTTCAGAAGAGTTCTCAGCAATAGCCTATTTCATTCTCACACTGTTCTCAGATTTGTTAAAGGCACAATATGTAAAATTTTTGGATTAAAATATCCAAAAACCAACAGGGTTATATATTTTGTGTTAAACGTTGCTGCCTGTATTTATTTTTTTTTTAATGAAAAAAAATAATAACAATAATCTGTTCAATAATCTGTTCACAATATTCTCATACCTCCTTCTCAGTACATGTTTTATTCTTTTTAACGCCCCTCTTTGACCAGCAGTTTAATATAGTCTGCTAGGCAGAGCTTCTCTTAATTTTTGGTGCTACCCGTTCTCTCCCATTCAAACAGCAGTTGCAAAGCACCACTCACGTTGTGAGTGCGACGCATTGGTTCGTGTTACCAATCGGTTCAGTGGAGGGGGGAGTATGTTTGCGTTCCCCCGAGAAATTTTGCATTTACTTGCAAAATGTTTGCATTCCCCTGAGAAACCTCGCAAAAAAAAAAAAAAAAAATAGCATATTTTGTTCTTTGCGAGTGCACGTACATTTTCTCGGGAGAACACAAATATTTTGTGAGCAAATGAAAAATTTCTCTTGGGAACACAAAACATTTGCGAGAGAACGCAAAAGCATTGCTAAATAATTTTTACTCCCATCTCTAATTTTTTTCTTTCTTCACCATGTTCCGTTTCGTGGGGGCTTCATAAAGGTGTGATAAATTTTTCTAATAGGTTAACTTTTTCTTTCATTATTTTTCTTTTTTTTTCACATCGTTATTGACATTCGCTCTGATAAGTAGTAATGGGAAAAACAAAGCTTTTCGAAACTCAAATGAACCATTTCTTCGCAAAATGATTCACTGTTTGCGAAGCACATTTGAAACACCAGAGGCTGGCGGCACCTGCTGGTCAAAAAGGTGTAACGCAATGAAAACTCACCCCAAACATATTGACACATACAAACCAATTGCAAACATTTTTCAAGCAAGTGTATTCTATTAAATGTAATCTACTACAAATAATTAAATATCAATAAATATGACGATTCTGTAGGTCTTTTATTAATGTGGTTTGTATGTTAGAAAGGGCTTGGCAAATTAGGTCAATTAGCCTAGAAGAAATTAAATACAATTATCATTTTTGTATTAACACGCACAAGTATTACAAGTCATTACAATTATTACTAAACCTACATTATAAAACTGACCAAAGATCAGTTAAACCATCAGAACCATGTTCACCAGAACGCCATCTAGCGGCGAACCATTCGAATTTTGAAGTGTTTCGAAACCAAGGTTCGAAAGAGTATGACGTAACGAAGCCTCGTTTGCTGAAATCACGTGACTTGGCGAGTTTGATAAGGTCTGATCCACTGATTGGAAACAAAAGATTCGTAAATTTATCGAAGCTTCATGAAGGAGGGGTTCAAAAGCGCCAGTCACTGCAAAGATGAGCAACTGCTACCATGGGTATGTATATACAAACAGATTCTTCCCCGCAGAAGAGCAGAGTCGAAGCCCACTTCACGTTATTACCAAAACAATAATCCTCTTCAAGGAACTGGCAGTTTTATTCATTAACCACTAGAGGGCCAAAAGTTACTTATGTAGCTGTAAGAAATTTTAAGGGAAATTTTAAGATGTAGATAGATAGATAGATAGATAGCAATACAATCTATCAACAGATGAAGTGACAAAGCTAAGGTATGGTTCTGATTGTTCACCTGACATGCTCTCTAACATAAATATGTGTAACAAATGTTAAAATGTTAAAGGAAAATGTTTAACAACTTCATGAAGAGTCAATCCATATCACAGGTCTTCTGCTGGCATTTATTATACATGACATATTTTGTCTCATAGAACACTTATAGCTGATAATGTGGCCTAGACGCTCGCTTAAGCCTTTCTTATTCAGCTGCTGCAAAGCTTTTCATTTTCTGTCCAAAGTGACATGACAGATGGAATAGACCTTAGCAACAGACCTTACTGATGTCCCTGTCTGATTTGCAGCCTTCTTTCAAAATATCTGCTGAAACTCCATCTGTCTTTTATTTCCAATGTGAAGGCACGCTAAAAAAAAAATGGACACAGAAAACGGGGTCCTACTGGGGACTGGTTTTCAAAAAACGGTGTAGTATGGTGGTATGATATATATATATATATATATATATATATGGGTCAAAATATAACTATCTCAAAATAAAATCAGTTATTTGGCTGTACACATTTTTGCTTTAGAAATGAATGTTGCTGTTGTGCTGTTACTCAGTGTAAATAAATGAAATTTATATATATTCATATATTAACTACTTCATATGTGACCATAGCTCTGATATGCTGTGATGTTAGTGAAATTCAGTGTTATGATTTCATATTATGTGCAATCTCAGTGGCTCATTGGTTGTTCATTTCCAAAACATCTGGCTGTCCAAGTCACTGCTCCCCTTAAATAACTAAAACAAGACTGTACATATATCAAAATGAAAGAGAGATTATAAGCACTTTTAAAAGGGCATTACGAGCAGATTTCATTTTTTAATTAAATTCAATTCAGTTCACGCAGTGCTAAGATAAATAAGGGCTGAAATGCAGTAGTTAGCAGTTGTTTAAATTGTTTCAAACTGACTTGAATGATTGTTAGACATCAGCATTAATAGGATCAATTAATCAAATAATGTGTCATGATATGTTTGTCAAACTTACTTCCAAATCCATTCTGTGAATTCCTAGTAGGTGAGTAGTTCACCTTCTCTCTCTCCCTGAAACTGTTGACACTCATGCACAGACACACTCTTTATCTATTTTCTCAATTAATTGAAGTTTCATAGCATGAAGGGACTGCTGAGTGACAAAGCATATTAATAAATCAACAGTGTGCAACACATAATGGGAGGAGCTGAAGACAAACTCTGACAAATTGCAGTCCCTGCTGACACGCACTTAGTGAATTGAGGACTTTGGGACAAAAGGTCTCTTGAACAGATCTAACGATGCATTGAGTGTCTTGTCCTACACTGAAAAGTGCTGACCGACTGTTTTTACAGTGGCGTTATTACATAACTGTGCTCTTTGACGCCAGTTACAAGGTCATAGAATTTTCTGTCATTGGTATAAAGTGCCAAAGGCCTGAAATGATCTTTAGCATTCCTCAATGGAGCAATTCCTCCTGAATAAAGTTCCTGGAAGCTTTACAAACATAAAAATGACATTTTCAAAGTCAAGAATCCATCATCTGAAGTCACTCATTTAGCTGCAAGTCAACAACAACATGCTGCATCAGAGATGTTTCTTTAAAATCTTGCGTAACAGGAAAAGCTGACTCACATAAAAAAGCTTCAATAACGATGTCTGAGACGACCAGTGAAAATGCTTCTGTGTATTCTTTTCTAATTTAATTGACCATTTTTATTACAAATTATATTATCAACATAAAAAAATTGAGTGAACATGTTGAAGTACTCAGATGAATGGCTACATTAAAATAAATTTCACAGTGTCTAAGAATGTGGTACGAGATATTTTGCTGTAATGAAGCCTGTTCTGAAGCTGTCACGGACAGTTTGTTTAAAACCCGATGGTCCATGTTATCTGTCATGATTTCAGAATGATCAAAAAAGCATCTTGTTCTTCAGTGCAAGAAAGAACGTGACCTTTTGTACAGGGGAATTTACACAGCCAATGTCACATATTTACTTCTTTGATTAGTGACCTAGAAGTACTGCCAACTCTTTAATAGTTTTTATTTATTTTTTGTAGCAACATTCTTGTGTTTTACAATTTTTAGTCCTAGAAAATGTCTGGGCATTTTTACATGAATCTTTTTTATTCAATCTGGTTTCAGACTTTTGGATCCCAATGTGTTTTTTTTTTTTTTTTTTTTTTAAGATTAAGGGTGGAGTAAATGCATTGTCATCACAACATTGCAGTAGTTTTCAGTAGCTGGAGCTCCTAAGCTTTTAAAAACAGGGTGAGGTTTCATATGAGTAACACCTGTCTGTACCATCAGGACGTTTTGAAAAATAATCCTGTCTTAGCCAATCATCATGTAAGGTTGATTTATAACCTCTGGAGTTAAATTTTAATTAGCACAGATTATATCTGTCCCTAGTCCCATTCACTCTTGTCTTGATACATCTACTTGTACAAGAAAAAGGATTCAATCTCTGGATTATGGTTCACCAGACTAAATCATCTGTGAGGTATGTCTGTGTAATCTATCTGTCTATCTATCTATCTATCTATCTATCTATCTATCTATCTATCTATCTATGCGTCTATCTCAAAACTCAGGGATTGTATATTGTGAGACTGTTGTATGGCTTGAATTTACATAAGGATGTACTCTCTGGAATCAACACATGTTGGGCTCATTACAGGGTTGATACAGAGCACAATTTATGGCGTGCCATTATGAATTATGAGCCTTATTATTAAGCATACAGACCAGCTGTAAAAATTGATGATGTTGATGATGATGATGATGATGGTGAATGTGTAACTGTAAAGGGTTTATTCAACAGGTCCCTTGAGCAGGGTGACATTTCATTGTTATCCGTTTCTCCTAAAAAATTACCAAAGGTTTACACCCGTGCTTCCATTCATGAACAGCACATGTTGAAAAGGTGATGTAACTTGTATGCTTATTTTGGGGGGGAAATGTTCAGTATGATCACAAAAATTTGCATGCCTATATATTGCTGCATATATATGAAACTCATTGTTTCTATGAATACAGTTCACTGATCAATTGAGAATAATGAAGTAAATTACACTGAAGTGGTGGTGATAAGCACAAGTCAGTCTACAAAGATATTTGTATTGTGTGTAATGAGTGATAATCTCATAAATGTCATGTCAGAATTCCTGTATTCACATTCTGTATCCATTTAGGAAAATGGTCAAGAAGTCTCTTGTTGCTGGGCTGGTGGTCCTGCTTGTGGCTGCAGTGGGTTTTTTCATGGGTGTGTATTTGGGGATCGGAAATAAGAGACTCACTGTATCCTCTGACCATTTCTACTCAAAAGCAGCAGTAGCAGCAGATGCCGGGAAGTGCTCTGAGGTTGGGAGGTAAGAGTCCAAAGATCCAGAGCCAAAAGTTTGCTTGCTGTCATTGAATGTCACTTACAGTACACCCACAGCTTTCTTTATGTTTGCAGGGACATCTTAAAGCGCAATGGTTCAGCGGTTGATGCTTCTATTGCTGCTTTGTTGTGTGTCGGGCTGTTTAACTCACACAGCATGGGCATTGGAGGGGGCCTGTTTTTCACCATATACAATGCATTGACAGGTAAAACACTGACATTTATGCCTTCAGCAGATGCTTTCCTAGGGATCGAACCCATGACCTTTGAGTTGCCTTAAATGTAAAACATACTCCAATAATCTTTGTTTTATTTACAACTTTGAAAAATCATTTTTACAGTGTATGGATTCCACAAAATTGACATTCTTTTCTAGTAAGCCTGGGACTGATGGACATTGCTTTAGGAGTTGAATATGACGCAGAGGTTATTTGCCATTCAGCCGGTACTTGTCATGCAAAGTGACTTACAGTACATTAATTGAAGTGACATGCCCCTAGAGCAACCTGGGGTCAAGTGCCTAGCAAAAGGGCACAGGATTGACTCAGCATCATAGTGACCACAAATCTTGCGTCACTCCTACTTGGGAGTAAACATCAGCAAATGACTTGAATAACAACTACTTCATAGGTGAAGCTAACAAGAGTAAACAACAATTGATGGTGACACACAAGCTTTAAGTTTTTAGTAATTTATAGTCTTGACTCTTGACAAACAACACTCAAAATGACACTGTCTTGACAATGAAATAAATCAATTCCATGTTTTTGTTCACAGGAAAGGTGGAGACAATTGATGCCAGAGAAACTGCTCCAATGAACGCTTCAGAGGACATGTTTGGCAATAACACCCAGTTGTCACGGAAAGGTACATTACCATTAATATCACCATAATGTATCACCTAATCCAGCCTCCATTCTATATTGTAATCAGTGTTGGGCAAAGCTACTTTTAAAAGTAATGTGTTACTCCCTAAAAAAGTAACTTAGTTACTTTTTATGGAATGTAATGCATTACGTTACTTTTACGTTACTTTTTCTCACCTGGACTGGGTTTGGTTCTATTTTTAGCAATTGTAAAGGCACTTTTACACCAAAAGTGAAATGAAGCAGGAGAACAAGCAATTATAGCAATTTAAAAAAGAAGAAAAAAAAAAAGAAACACAAATGTGGTTTTGCTTATTAATATGGTTGAATTAGATGAAGGTCAGCAGCAAAAATATTGCTTAATAAAGTGAGATTAAATACATAAATTATGTATTAACATTTTAATCATTGCAGGATTGCTTAATAGTTTGTACTTTACTGTTTTTATCCATTTTGAGGAATACTGAATCTGTTTTTGTGCAAGTGAGATGAGTAAATGATTGCTCACATTTAGTCTAGAACTGTATATAAAAACCATCATGTTCACACAGCGCACACAACACCTCTGCACTTACTCACGATTTCTTTCTGGGTACAGGAGAGCTGTCAGTCAATAAATGGGAAAACAAAGTAACTTGCACTACTTATTTGAAAAAAAAATAACTTTGATATTTTGTTGTAAATTTAAAATGAAAGGATTAGTTCACTTTCAAATGAAAATTAGCCCAAGCTTTACTCACCCTCAGGCCATCCTAGGTGTATATGACTTTCTTCTTTCTGATGAATACAATCCGAGATATTTTAACAAATATCCTTTATAATGCTTTATAATGGCAGTGAACAGGGGTCACGAGTATGAGCTGAAGAAAGTGCTTCCATCCACATCCATCCATCATAAACGTACTCCACACGGCTCCCGGGGGGCTTAATAAAGGCCTTCTGAAGTGATGCATTTGTGTAAAAAAAAAAAAAAAATCCATATTTAACAAGTTATGAAGTAAAATAGCTTCCGCCAGACCGCCTTCCATATTCAAGTTATGAAGAAAATGTAAACTGGCATCGCGTCAGTTAAGCTTTTTCCGTAAGTTGAATAGGGAAGGCGTAGGACGTAGCGTAAGCTTTTTGAACTGCAAGAGTTGAATACGGAAGGTGATCTAGCGGAAGCTATGGATATTTTTTTACACAAATGCATCGCTTCACTTCAGAAGACCTTTATTAATCCCCCGGAGCCCCCTGGAGTACGTTTATGATGGATGGATGTGGATGGAAGCACTTTCTTCAGCTCATACTCGTGACCCCTGTTCACTGCAATTATAAAGATTGGACGCATCAGGATATTTATTCAAATATCTCCGATTGTGTTCATCAGAAAGAAGAAAGTCATATACATTTGGGATGGCTTGAGGGTGAGTAAATCTTGGGCTAATTTTCATTTGAAAGTGAACTAATCCTTTAATGTGTTATTTTTGTTGTTATGTCATAATTTCATTTTTTTTTCTGTATGTTGGTCACATCATATGACATTGATTTGGTGGACGAAAGTTTTTCAAATATTAAAAAGCGTTTTGTTTTTTTTTTTCAAAATAATTTATTATTTTTCTAAGACATAATAACACAAATTTATGCCAAACTACAATATGGATTAAAAAGTTTGGGTTAGTAAGATTTTTTTAATGTTCCTGAAAAAAGTCTCATACTCATCAAGGCTGCATTTATTTGATTAAAAATACAGTAAAAAGAGTAACATTGTGAAATATGATTACAATTTAAAATTCTAATGTGCTTATTTGGTGTTCAGTAAACATTTCTTGTAATTATCAATGTTGAAAACAGTCATGCTATAATAAAAAAATTGATAAAAATTTATCAGAAACTGTAACAGGATTCTTTGATGACTAGAAAGTACAAAAGAACAGCAGTTATTTGAAATAGAAATCTTTTTGAAACATTATAAATGTCTTTACTGTCAATTTTGATCAATGTATTGAATCCTTTCTGAATAAAAGTATTAATTTCTTTCAAGAATTCTGTTCTTTTAAAGATTCTTTTTGAATTGCATTAATTGGATTACAGTATTTTTGAATAAATTAACAGATAGGACAGAAAATGAGCATCATGTCATTGACCTTATTGCAGTTTTGTCCCTTGAATGATGATAACACTGTACTGTGTCTTGTTTGAATGACAGGAGGGTTGTCCATCGCCATACCAGGAGAAATCCGTGGTTACGAGATGGCACACAAAAGACATGGGAGACTGCCATGGAGGGAACTGTTTCAGCCCAGTATAGAATTGGCACGCAATGGCTTTCCAATTGGCAGGGCCTTGGCCAATGCCATTGCAAAAAACAAAGAGTCAATTCTGAGTGACGTGATGTTGTGGTAAGGATTTATCTTTTTATCTTTTGGACACTTTACAGAAACAGGGCAATCTGTGAGAAAATCCACTTATCATAACTGAAAATGGCTCAGTGTCAAGGACCAAGTGTACCAAGGTCTACCGTTGTGTAATTTGCGATTGCATCATACTGCATTATACATTACTAATTCCACTGATGTCAAACAAATAACTAATCTAACACACCTCACTCTAAACACTGCCTCTACTGATAGTTGTAATTAAATCAAATTGATCTTGTCTTCTCTCTATGTTCCAGTGAAGTGTTTTGTGACTCAAACAAAAACCTCCTGAAAGAAAATGATATCATTAGATATCTCAAACTCGCTGACACCTATGAGAAGATAGCTGAAGAAGGGCCGGATGTTTTTTACAACGGATCTATGGCCCAGAATATAGTGGATGATATCCAGGCTGCAGGTCACTTCTTTGTTTAACCCTATTTATTATGCCTTAAAGGTCATCTGACCTAATTTTAATAAAAATATGCAAATCAATCTGTCACTACAGGAGGGATTATAACACTTGAGGACCTAAGGGAATATAAGCCAGTGTTAAATGAGACCCCTTTAAAGTTAAATATGGGGGAGTACACCATTAATGTTCCTGATGCTCCATCCAGTGGACCTGTACTCGCTCTGATTCTTAACATAGTGGATGGTGAGTCTTTGTGCATGCTTGCATCAAGGAGATGGATGGATGGATGGATGGATGGACAAGCAGACAAACAGACAGGAAGAGACAGATAGATTGATAGATAGACAGACATACAGATAGATAGATATTTTTGATAAAATCCAATGGCTCAGTGAGGCCTCTATTGCCAGCAAGACAATTAACACATTCAGATGCCCAGAAAGGTACTAAAGACATATTTAAAACAGTTCATGTGACTACAGTGGTTCAACCTTAATATTATAAAGCGACGAGAATACTTTTTGTGTGCCAAAAAAACCAAAATAACGACTTTTCAACAATATCTAGTGATGGGCGATTTCAAAACACTGCTTCATGAAGCTTCGAAGCTTTACAAATCTTTTGTTTCGAATCAGTGGTTCGGATCGCGTATCAAACTGCCAAAATCACGTGAACTATTGAAATTTCAAAACACTTATGATGTAACGAAGCCTCGTTTACTGAAATCACGTGACTTTGGCGCTCCGAACCACTGATTCGAAACAAAAGATTCGTAAAGCTTCAAAGCTTCATGAAGCAGTGTTTTGAAATCGCCCATCACTAGATATTGTTGAAAAGTCGTTATTTTGTTGTTTTTTTGGCGCACAAAAAGTATTCTCGTCGCTTTATAATATTAAGGTTGAACCACATGTAGTCACATGAACTGTTTTAAATATGTTTTTAGTAGCTTTCTGGGCATCTGAAAGTGTAAATTATCTTGCTGGCAATGGAGGCCTCACTGAGCCATCGGATTTGATAAAAAATATCTTAATTTGTGTTACGAAGATGAACAAAGGTCTTACGGGTGTAGAACTACATGAGGGTGAGTAATAAATGACAATTTTCATTTTTGAGTGAACTAACCCTTTAAATAGACAGTAGAATAGACACATTTTTCTTTACAACATATTTAAGGATTTAGAGATCATACTCAAAAGTTTGATAGATGACTGAGTCATGGATAACTATGAGAGGGCATGTTGTTCTCTGAGCAGGACTTGAGTACCTGATTATGTAATAATCCTCCATCACCGCAGACATTTACTAACTCACTCAGAGACGCTACCATGTCAGAGTGCAGTCTTCATTGAGTAATTCCAGGATTACGCAAAAGAGCTTGATTCATGAGGGCAAGCAGCATCATGTTATGCATTAAGAAAGAATGTACATTTAGCTGATCATTACTGCAAAATAAACATCAACAAGGTGAGCAGGATACGAGCTTGCGTCACCCTGAAGGGGTTTATTTTGTAATAGTGATCAGATGACTGTACATTATCCATTTTACGTGACTACAAAGTATTCCAGAGAGCTGTGTAACTTTAACACAGGATGTGTTTTTGCATTCCACTGCGTTGCACAGTTGTTTTCTATGTAAACATGTATTTTTTATATGTATCAAACCTTAAAGGGATAGTTCACCTAAACATGAAAATTCTGTCATCATTTACTCACCCTTAAGTTGTCCCAAACCTGTATGAATGTCTTTCTTCTGCTGAACACAAAAGAAGATATTCTAAAGAATGTCGGTAACTGAGCAGTTGATGGGCCCCATTGACTTCCATAATAAGGAAAAAAAAATACTATGGAAGTCAGTGAGGCCCATCAACTGTTTGGTTACCGACATTCTTCAGAATATCTTCTTTTGTGTTCAGCAGAAGAAAGAAATTCATACAGGTTTGGGACAACTTAAGGGTGAGTAGGTTTGGAAAAGCTGCATTTTTAGAACGCCGTGATATACACGAATGCAATGGTCAAATATGTCCATTTAGTGAATGTTTACATAGAAAAACAGTGGAAAAGAAGCACAGTGCATTCTGTGTGGATGGTCCCTAGGACTTTCCAAATTTTGTAAGGCAAAGTAAATGTTTGCGTTTTGATCTTATGGTTATGTATTACAGTGATTATTCACATCAAGGATTCAACTCTCGTTTTCTAGGTTACAACTTCTCAGACAGCAGTGTGTCTACTTCAGAGAAGAAGACTTTGACATATCATCGTATCGTAGAGGCATTTCGTTTTGCTTATGCCAAGAGGAGTAAACTGGGAGACCCGCGTTACCTCAACATTACTGACGTGAGTTAAACTAATTGTACATGTATCAATATTGTGTGTGTGTGTGTGCCTTGCGCGAAGACTTATGGGTATTAAAGCAACCTGATCTCATGCAATTTTTCTCAAGATCTGTGAAGTGGTTTAAAGAGTCCTTTATAATATTGTCTGACGATATTTTCCCAAGGCCTTTAACTGTTCCGATTTCATGCACCTGCGAGTTCAATGGCCTCTTGTAAATCTCTTTTCAATTATCTCCTTTCCCAGCTCATCCAAAACATGACCTCAGACTACTTTGCAGACAACATCAGGAGTAAAATCACAGATGACACCACTCACCCAGACACCTACTACGATCCTGAGTACTTTGTACCCGATGACCATGGCACGGCTCACCTGTCAGTCATCGCAGAGGATGGGAGCGCAGTGGCGGCCACCAGCACCATCAACCTTTAGTAAGAGAAAAACTGCACTAGACCTGTGTTTCTCACTTTATTTATTTTTAAAAACACTGTTACTCTAACAATATTTATGGAGTCTGCTCTCATATGTTAGGCTGGATCCCAGAGAAATAAAATTATGATTGTTTTTGGTGCCAAAATACATTATAAGTGGACCTCAGGGGGAAATGCTATATTTTTGTTCTCTTCATTTTGATCTGATTATCTTGATCTTTATTGTTTTCTCACAGTTTTGGCTCTAAGGTGATGTCACGCTCAACTGGGATTATCTTTAATGATGAGATGGATGATTTCAGCTCTCCCTACATTACCAATGGATTTGGGGTTCCCCCTTCACCCAACAACTTCATTCAGCCAGGTGTATTGAGTTTTACAGCCTAAATTAAATGACAAATAATACCCCTTTATGTTTCTATAGACACACTGGTAAAAAATCAGTTGAAGACATTTATTAACATACTACTTTTGTCATTTGACTAGGTAAAAGGCCACTTTCATCGATGTCCCCGACGATAATATTTGACAAACACAACAGAGTCAAAATGGTGGTTGGGGCCTCAGGTGGGACGAAAATCACCACAGCAACTGCTCTGGTAACCACAAACACCAAAACATTTTATATCTGTATATATATATTGCATGCATGTGCCCAACATGCAGCGGTGTTTCCCAACTGTGGCTTAATGTCTTTCAAATAGAACACACCTGATCAACTCATTAGTAAAGATTTCCAGACTTGAAATGAATGTGTCAGATAAAGAAGACAGTACCAGTTTTGAAAATCCCTTACATACAGTGTCTAAAGTGCACAATAAAAGCCAATATAAATATAGATGCGAGAAGCAATTATCGGGGTTCAAGCGCTTTAAGGCCTTTAAGCACATGCGTAAAAAGGTATAATGTTTTAATTAGCAAGCCTGTAACCATCTCGATCATAGACGGAAAAGACCATTTACAGCCAATACAGGCATTTTACCATAGAAAATATATGGTTGATAAAGCTTTTTACAAGTTATCAAGGTTGAACCAAAAACCTAGGACTAATTCAACAAAATTGGTTTTTGAAATAATCTCCAATATTTAACGAACGATTCGATGGACAGCAGTGGTCCTAGAGGCAAAGTTGCTAAGAATGAGTTCTGCCATGTGGTATGAATATCGTGGGCGTGTGCGAAAAATAGCATAATATACAATCCGGTGGCTGATTTCTTTCAAATTTCACATAGGCCTCAAGGGCCGTGAGTCAAACAGGCCCAGTGAGTTATGTTCCGATTGGCCTCCGTTAACCTTGTCTGATAGCTGCTCAAATTTCATTGGCCGTCGCGGGACATATTTTTTGAGATACGAAGGCAGTCTTGGCACCTTGGACAAAGACACCGCATGGCAATTTTCAAGTCAATCAGACTTTGGGTTGAGTAGTTAATATACATACACTATATTGCCAAAAGTTTTGGGACGCCTGCCTTTACGTGCATATGAACTTTAATGACATCCCATTCTTAATCCGTAGGGTTTAATATGGAGTTGGCCCACCCTTTGCAGCTATAACAGCTTCAACTCTTCTGGGAAGGCTTTCCATGAGGTTTAGGAGTGTGTTTATGGGAATTTTTGACCATTCTTCTAGAAGCGCATTTGTGAGGTCAGGCAGTGATGTTGGCGAGAAGGCCTGGCTCGCAGTCTCCGCTCTAATTCATCCCAAAGGTGTTCTATCAGGTTGAGGTCAGGACTTTGTGCAGCCAGTCAAGTTCTTCCACACCAAACTCGCTCATCCATGTCTTTATGGACCTTGCTTTGTGCACTGGTGCGCAGTCATGTTGGAACAGGAAGGGGCCATCCCCAAACTGTTCC
This sequence comes from Mylopharyngodon piceus, assembly GCA_039654765.1. NCBI lineage: Eukaryota > Metazoa > Chordata > Actinopteri > Cypriniformes > Xenocyprididae > Mylopharyngodon > Mylopharyngodon piceus. The sequence goes on along the minus strand of CM077453.1, from coordinate 21,565,509 downwards.
CACAAAGTTGGGAGCATGAAATTGTCCAAAATGTCTTGGTATGCTGAAGCATTAAGAGTTCCTTTCACTGGAACTAAGGGGCCAACCGAAACCCCTGAAAAACAACCCCACACCATAATCCCCCCTCCACCAAACTTTACACTTGGCACAATGCAGTCAGGCAAGTAACGTTCTCCTGGCAGCCGCCAAACCCAGACTCGTCCATCGGATTGCCAGACAGAGAAGCGTAATTCGTCACTCCAGAGAACACGTCTCCACTGCTCTAGAGTCCAGTGGCGGCGTGCTTTACACCACTGCATCCAATGCTTTGCATTGCACTTGGTGATGTAAGGCTTGGATGCAGCTGCTCGGCCATGGAAACCCATTCCATGAAGCTCTCTACACACTGTTCTTGAGCTAATCTGAAGGCCACATGAAGTTTGGAGGTCTGAAGTTGGAAAGTTGGTGACTTCTGCGCACTGTGCGCCTCAGCATGTGCTGACCCCGCTCTGTGATTTTACGTGGCCTACCACTTCGTGGCTGAGTTGCTGTTGTTCCCAATTGCTTCCACTTTGTTATAATACCACTAAACAGTTGACCGTGGAATATTTAGTAGTGAGGAAATTTCACGAATGGACTTGCACAGGAGGCAATCTATCACGGTACCACGCTTGAATTCACTGAGCTCCATTCTTTCACAAATGTTTGTAGAAGCAGTCTGCATGCCTAGGTGCTTGATTTTATACACGTGTGGCCTCTTTGGCGCCCCTTAGTGACCGTGAATCGTAATTTCTACTTTTTTTTTATAATTATTGACAATCAAATATGGTTTGCTATATATATCCAAACATGCCTTTTCACCTCTCCTATTTCACTCCTACCAGGTGATCCTGAACTCGCTGTTCTTTAACTACGATCTGAAGAAAGCGGTTACAGAGCCCAGAGTCCACAACCAACTCAACCCCAACATGACAGTTGTGGAACAAGACTTCGAGCAGGTGGGTTCCTGCATTTGACCATTGAACTTTCTTAACTGAAGTCATGATAAAACAGTTCATTAACCCTGTAAGGCCTGTGTGACATGCTACAGAGTGTTCTTGATGGCTTGGCTCAGAAGAATCACGTAACAGAGCTGCTGAGGACGCCAGGAGCAGTAGTGCAGGCCGTCGTGCGACAAGGGGACAAACTCTGTGCTGAATCTGACCCCAGGAAAGGCGGTTATCCTGCGGGATATTGAACGCCACTCCCTCTCACCCCTCTTACATTTTGTGGACCTTCAGTCATTGGTGACTCAATCAAGAACCAGGAAACACTGATATATACCTTCAAAAGCAATACACCTCTCAGTCCAACAATCAACATGGACCTCAATGCACAAGGTTGCACAAAGACTCCCTGTATTTATTAACTTTTTTCTTTTTGATGGGAAAATGTTTCATTGGTATCAATAGTGCCTAACTTTCATATTGAACGGTCTATGATTTTACCAAGCTTATTTATTCCTTTTGTGTGTAGAGAAGAGTATTGATTATCAGTATGTGGGGGTCCTTTGGTACCTGATTCCATTGTACAGGTTTTGTTGTGGAATGGAGGTCCTTGGGTTAATGGACATAGGGTCAATGTTGAGAGTGCTCCAAAATGAGGATATGCGACTCTTGTTCAAGTCAGGGAAGTAAGTATGAAATTAACATAGTAATAAAATATTACAGGTATTTATTGTACATCATGCTGATTGCATGGAACTGAGATTCTTCCCAGCTAACAGGGAATGTTCTTAGAACTTTGGCTAACGTTCTAGCAAGGTTCTCCTCTAATGTTAACAGAATGTTTGTTAAAAAGTTATGGTCTTTAATAATGTTCTCAAAATATTATCGATACATTGATTATGGAACTTTTTTCTGAAATGTTTTAGACTTTCGTCATTTTAAACATTTAACATTTTTTAATGTTACTACTTGATTCAGAATGTTTAGAAAACATTCAAAAGTAACGTTCCCATAATGTTTGCAAAATGGATCATTTCTCTTAATGTTCATATAACCAAGTAAAAAAAAATGCTTTTAAACATTTAAAAACTGGACGTTTTGAATGTTCAGAGAACATTCAGAAATAAAGGGAATGTTAGCAAAACGTTCTTAGAACATATTTTTGTTAGCTGCGTTATAAAGGGATAGTTCTCCTTAAAATTAATATTCATTCATTATGTACTCACCATCATGTCATTCCAAACCTGCTGACTTTCATTCTTCTATAGAACACAAAAGATGTGCTATTTGCTCATCTCCGAGCAGTAACAATGAATGATGAATGGAGATTTCAAGCTTCAAAAATGGTGGCCAGTATGACTTGTATATATAAAATTGAATTTGTTATTGTGTTCAACAAAAGAAAAAAAGTCAAGTTTGGAAAACCTTTTTTTTTTTCCTTTTTCTCTTCAAGTTTCTATTTTTCATGGTAGACACACACTGGATAACAAGACACTGCTAAAATGTGTGAGGAAACTCTATTACTATCTATAAGCTGAATGTTCGATTAAAGCAGTAACCAACATATTCATTTTTAAATAGTGAACTGGAATGATAATGTTCTTATGGTGAAGAGAAGCTGTTATTTACATCAGAGCCATTCATAAGTAAAATCCTGGGAGAACAGCATGCAAGGCATCAGATTACCTCACTGGACATGTTACCCTCTGTATACAGCCATCCTCTCCCAAGATGACTTGCATAATGTGAAATGCTGAACGATAATAACAACTGTTTTTCTCTATGAGTAAATTACTTGTGTACGTGAAACAGATCTAAGCTTTAAGGCATATAAACATTATGTTCACTTCAGGTCTAAATGTTACATTAGAAGTCTGCAAGGCAATATGTAATGTAACATTGTGTAACTGTAACTTGAAAACATTTCAATCAGGCCATGAAAAAAAAAAAAGTTATTAAGAGATACCCAGGTCCATCATAAGTAACAACATCTAATATTAAACATGTGTATAGAGATATTCATCAGAATAATCATCAGAAGTCCCTGTTATTATCTAAAGTTAGTCTGATTTTATGTTGAATTACATTAAGAGCTATCACTAGACTGTTGAACGTTGTCCTTTTTGTCACCAAATCATAAAACTGCAATATCATGCTGTGTATATGATGTATATCATATTCAAGCTATTTCATTAAGCTAGAGATGTTAATGTTTATCATGAAATGACACTGTGGTGGAAATGTATAGTGCATTCTGACAAATAAAATACATTTGTGTATATATTTTTTAAACATCCACTGTCCTCTGGCTGTTGCTAGGCTGTTGATTAATTTTGGACTGATGTATGTTTGCAGTTGCATTCATAAGTGTTTGTATAAATATTTTAAGAGCTAATTAATAAATAATGCAAGCTGTATTTTATGAAACAGTGCCATTTGAACCAGTTCTGAGGCAAAAACATGTTTTGAAAAATTAAAGGCATGGTAAATTATTACATGCCCAGTCAGCAGCCACACATGTATATATTTTTATAAAGGTAGAAGAGCAAACTTCTTTGAAAGAATAAAATTCATGTCAACAAAATTTAACCTGTATGAAAATCTGATGTGTAAGGGTTCTTAATAGTGATATGTAATTTCTGCACCACTAGCACCACCAAACAGAATTGCAATTTACCTCATCCAAAATCATTTAATTTCAATAGTAGTAGAGAAGTAGGATACACATATTTGGACATGTTGGCTGTTTTCATACAGGTTTAACTCCTTACTTCTGTCATTGGTCGGTCAAACGTCTCGGTTACGTATGGTAATCCTTGTTCCCTGATGGAGGAAATGGAGACATGGTGTCGAACCGACACTAAGGGGCATCGTCCTTGGGAGCACCAATCACGGATGCACTAGTGCACAGCTGCCCCGGGGCCAACGCATATATGCATTTCCCCTAGTGAGCCTCATTGCACAGACTCTGTGCAAGATCAGGTAGGATGAAGAACAAGTCCTATTGGTTGCGCCCTATTGGCCCAACCAGACTTGGTTCTCAGAGCTCACGCCCATGGCGTCGGCCCCTCCCTGACGAATTCCCCCGAGGAAGGACCTTCTTTCTAAGGGGCAGGGTATAATCTGGCACCCACACCCAGACCTCTGGAACCTCCATGTCTGGTCCCTGGAGGGGACAAAGAGGAATCCAGAGGCCTATCACCAGTGGTGATAGATACCATCGCTCAGGCCAGAGCCCCCTCTACTAGGCGGCTGTATGCCCTTGTTACGCCTGAGACTGTATTAGTGCCGGTGCATATGTGTGTGTGTTTCTCTCTCCCTTCGTTTTTCCCCTTGGTTTCCCCTTTGGTTCTCTCTCCTGTCCTGTTTCTCACAGGTCGCTCCCCCCTAATTGGACGTGCCACCAGCGTGTGCAGAGGTTGGTTACGGGGAGTGTGGTATCTTTTAAAAGAGGAATTGAAGAGCGAAATCCCCAGAGAGTGCAAGAGAGAGGCAGAGCAAAGCATGTGTTTTCCAAGTTGTTGAAACCTCGGTCAGGGAATACCACAGAGCGCATTGGGAGGATTCCTGGGAGGCGAACAGGTCTACCTGTGCCTCGCCGAATCGACTCCATATCAGCTGGACTGCCTGGGGATGGAGTCTCCATTCTCTATGGTGCAAGACCTGTTGTGATCATCGGCTGCATGATTGAGGTTACCCAGGATGCGACAACTGAGATGGTGGGCGAGTTGTGACATGCGACAAGAGCGGATTCCACCCTGGAGATTTATATACGCCACTGTCGCTGTGTTGTCCATCCAGACCAGCACGTGCTTGCCCTGAATCAACGGCTGAACCCTCCTCAGGGCCAATAGCAGAGCCAACAACTCTAGGCAGTTGATGTGTCAGTGCAGGCGGGGCCCTGTCCAGGACCCCGAAACTGCACGCCCGTTGCACACGGCGCCCCAACCTGTCCTGGTGGCATCTGTTGTGACAACAACATGCCTGGACACTTGTTTTACGGGAACCTCTGGACTCAAGTCTGAAGACAATGCTATAGCAGTCTCATATGCATCAACCCCAGTGGCGTGACTGTGGCTGAGGGTTCCATATGCCCCAGGAGCCTCTTAAAATGTTTCAGGGCTAGGGGCTGAAGGACCAGGTCCCTGTGTTTGCATATCAACTCCCAAGACTGAGCTAAAATCAGCCATTCGTTGAGGTAGTTGAGAATGCGAATGCCCACTTCCCTTAACCCCTTCAGGTCTATCACTGCGAACCAATCTAGGTGTCTGACACATGTGAGCATGTGTCTGACCGTGAGCATCTTGAACGGGAGCTTGTGCAGGGCCCGATTCAGTACCCACAAGTCTAAGATTGCCTGGTGAACTGAATCGCACAGCCAAGAAGGATTGTCCTGAGCAATCAAAATGATGGGATGGGAAGCGCTGACCATGCACCCAGACTCCGCACGAGAGGCACTAGAGGGACAATACCTGGGGCGAAGCAAGGCTCATCACGTGGGGAGGCTTCGCGTCCCGTAAAATTGTCTTTGCACTCCGACCCCAGGAACCAAATATCTAACCACGAGCGCTTGGGTGAGGGCTCATGCCCAATGCTCGCGGCAGCTCAGGCAAGCACAGCTGCCAACTCAGCCTCAAACTCAGACTGCACCATCACACCCGAAGGGGGAAGCCCAGGTGAGTCATCAGCATCAGAAGGCAGAAGCCCGCCCTCTGATGCTGCGATCGATAACTCATCATCTCTGTGAGCCCTGGATGAGAAATTAAGCTCACCCGTGGGCAAGCCGCCTAACTCATCCAGAAACTCTGTCAGAGGAACTGAGCGTGCTGGGGAATGGGAGGTTTGCGGGAATTTACCCAGCGAAAGTGCTGCTATTAAACTCCCCAGATTGCCCTCAGTGCTCGCCACTGAGGCCTCGTACCTGTGGGTAGAAGGACCAGGACGGGAAGCGGCTGAGGAGGCACTTGGTCTTTTGAAGAAATACAAGAGCCGAGAGCACAACGTTACGATAGACATGCTCTCGCAGTGAGAGTATGAACCACCCATGAACGCTGCTTCAGCGTGGGCACAGACCAAGCACTGAACACAGTGATTGTGCTCATCAGAGGGAGATAGAAATCACCTGCATCCAGTGGGACATGGACGGAACGGCACGAAGACACGGACCGCCATGTAAATGCTCTTTTCACAAGTTCACACTTGCAAATAATTAGATAGAGTAAAAGAGTATGCGTATTTGGCATGCTGTCCGGGGGAGGGCTCCGAGCTCGAAATGTGGCTTGAACCCAGAGTACTCCCCCGTATCCCTGGCTGGGATAGGAACTAGCCGAGAGTGAGGAGTCGGGGTGGTGGAGGGATGCAGAAAAGTTTGTCGAGGAATGAAGGTGAGTCGGCTATCTATATATAGGCCTCCAATTGTACTGAATGGGTAGATCATTTGAACGTGCTCCTCCCAAACTTTATTAATAAAACATCATTTAGAGGAATTTGCTTTTGAAATTTCTCTCATATGAAGCCGCTGAAGCACCCTGGGGAACTTTCTCACACTTATCCGTGCACTGGTGAGAGAGACCGCTGAATCTGCTTTATTTCCAGCAGCAGATGAGGTGACTGGAACTGAAACGCTTCTCATACAGAGATGCACTGCTTTGGCTCAGAAGAACAAAGCTGAAGTGTGTATTGCATGTACCCTATATACCCATATGTCTGGGGGCGTGGACAGGCATGCAAATTCCACAGGCCTTTTCTGATACTCTCAGAGGTGGAGGACGAACCCTTAGTGTTGGTTCTGGTTGAATCAAAGTTATGTCGTGCTGGTTTTGATTTGTAAACGATCAAGATTTGTCTTGGCTACATTAGCCCCTGCTGGTAAGATGCCTTAATTGCATACATCTTTATTCTATGACGTGTATTCAAGTGTATCCAACCACGTCCAGCACTACAGTTCTATAAACCGCACCTAATACTACAAGTTACACCTCCTAAAAAAAAAAGAGAGCCAACTAGTGATATAGGCTGCATCCAAAAGCTAACTTGTCGTCTTGCTGCCTTATCAGGCAATGACTTTGCAGGTATCGTTTACACATCAAGGTATCTCATGATAAATAGAGTGAGCTTTGGTGATAACTAAACAAATATTTAATTACTGAAATAGTAATTTCTTTCTAGAAATTACATCAAAAGTGAAAACATTGGTCAAAAACAACATTTTCACACAAACTGACCACCAACCGCAACTTTCAGACGCCATCTTTATTTTTTAGCTCAACTGTCAGGGAATGGAACGCACAGTATTGTGAGATATCAAAGTCAGCAAAGGATACACTATGCTGCCTTCAAAAATGAAGGTATCTCAGGAGTGAAGCTAACAGTGGTTTTGGACATACCTCGATGTCTTCCTAACTTGGAATGCATCCTCATTTTTTAACTTTCAGACGCAGCCATAATTTCATTTTATTATAGCTATTTTATTTAATATTAATTCATCACATTTTTCGTCATAGCCTAAATATATAGCCTATTGTTCAAACATTTGGGGTCAGTAAGATATCCTGGAAAAAAAGTAAATCCTGAAAAAAAAAAATACTGTTTTCAACATTGATAATAATAAGAAATGTTTCTTCAGAAGCAAATCAGCATATTAGCAGCCTTGGTGAGCATAAGAGACCTTTCAAAACATTAAATCATACCGACCAAATTTAGAAAGGCAGCATATGTGTATTTTTTATATGAAAAAAGTGTATAACCTTTATTTGACATGTTTTTATATTGTAAGCATTAATCCATAATGCAGTAGCAGCCTGTAAAAACATGTAAGTGAAGTGCCTCAGGCTTTGAATGAGTGATTTGCATATATTTCCATGTTGACTTATCTCAGCAGGGAAGAGACAGAATAAAAATATTCAAGGATGTGTTATTTTCTACAACAGCCCTGAAGCTGCTCACTGACAGGAGTGTGGTCACCAGTGAATGCTCATAACTGAATGTGGAGTGGCTTTGTTAAGATTCTGAAGCGCTCATGAATGTTCCGTCAAAGAGTTTCAGGAGCACATTCATACTTTGAATGAACTGAAAACTAAGGAAATCCACTGATTGACACACAAAAGGCAGTGTCCAAAAGCGCACACGCGTCTGACAGTTGTATTGTCCCCCAGCTGCCGGTTGCTGAGGATGGCTGTAAGTTTGGCCTGAGGAGAGATGATTCAGTGTAGATGCTATTATTCTACTGTCAGACAGGAAACCCTCTGGCTTCCATATGCTCTCAGCTCCAGGATGGAAAGCATAAAGGAATGAGAGTAAGAAAGATTTGGGTACCAGCAGGCAGAATCAGGACTAAAGCTCCCCTGCGGACTTCAAATGGAAATGACTGGGCTTTAGGCTTGCACAGACGGCAGGCTCTAAGGGTTTACTGACTGGCACTCAAGTTATGCTAACTGCTTATGCCAAGCGATTACACGACAACGTTTATTCTTGTGCTCCGGAATAACTAGAGCTCATAATGCTCTGTTTATCTTTCCGATCATGATGCCAAAGCTAATGCAATCACTCACATTGTTCATAGCCTCCGATGGGATCTCGCTGTGCATTTTCATGAGTCAGACGCATCCTATTTTCAGGGCTTTGGACGTTAATTATAAAGAAATGCCTGGCGTCGTGCTGTGGAGGCATCATTGGTGAGCAGCTGAGCTAAACATTCCCTTTGACCATCCATCTGCACACTTCAGAGCTATTGAGAGTTGCCAAGAACCTGTGACAGGCGGTCAGCAATCCACACAATCAATAACGTGACTGTAAGACGTTTCGAAGAGCCTAGTCCTGTTGTACACCATTACAAATGTTTTGACATGATCTAATTGCAAATCTAATTTAAAACCAATTCATATGGGTTTTTCAAGCAACAACCAAGTAAAAATAATCACAAAGATGTTATATTATACTCAGCGCCCCTGGGCACATGTGTTTTGAAGGGCAATTTGGCCCCCCAAAAATTTGGAAATGTGTTTCAGCTAATATTAGATGAGAATAGAGAATAGAGTATCATACACTATAATGTATGATACTTTAGTAAGAATAGTAGCATACACAACCCTTAAACATTCAAACATTTATTTTTCGCAGTAAAATTTTACATATTAAATATTTTAATTGAAGTATTTTAAAGTTACATTTTTTGGGATATTCTAATGACATACAAAGGTGAGATTTTAATTACTCAAAGATCACTGTGTTGTGAAATTTTTAGCAATGAAATGTATAATGAAAAAAGTTCACAAAATTGAGAACATTTTTCAACAAATTAGTTCATGTAAAAAAAATCTGTTGTAGTTGGTACAAATGTTGCTTCGTATCTATTTGCTTAATCTTCATAAATAAAATAGGAACTTTTATCAATATATAACTATGAAAAACATTGTACCTTAAAATAACAAACTTGAAAAATGTTTGCCAGTGTTTTAAGTTTTAGAAGAAAATGTGACGCACTATACCATTCAAAAGTTTGGGGCCATTCAAAAGGGTTTTATGTTTAAAAAAAAAAAAACAGTAAGATGTTTTATGCTTACAAAGGCTGCATTTATTTGTTCAAATATACAGTAAAAACAGAAATATTGTGAAATATTACTACAATTTAAAATAAGTGTTTTCTATTTAATATATTTTAAAATGTAATTTATTCCTGTGACGCAAAGTTGAATTTTCAGCATCATTACTCCAGTCTTCAGTGTCACATGATCCTTCAGAAATCATTCTAATATGCTGATTTGCTGCTCAAACATTTCTTATTATTATTAATGTTGAAAATATTTTTCAGAATTCTTTGATGAATATAAAGTTTAAAGTTCACTTAAGATCACTTTAATTCATCATTGCTGAATAAAAGTATTTATTTTTCAAAAAAATCCTCCAGACCCCAAACATTTGAACAGTATTGTATATTTGCCCTTTTAAACAGTTCTGTGCAAAATAATTTTCACAGTAAAATGTCAAAACTTCACATATTGATGTTGCTTGATATTATTTGTCAGTTTGTCATCTGCCCAGTGCACTTCATCCAAACACTGTACAGATGCATCAAGCAGAGTTGAGAGAGCTGGTGTGAATTAGTCTCCAGCTGCACTCCAGGTCAATATCCTGCAGCTTTTCCTTTTTTCCGTGAGTCAGATACGGCCACTATGCAGTTGTTTTCCTTTGATATTGCATTAACCACATTATAAAACATCTGCGGGATTTTGACTTTGTGCCCAATCTTGTTAAGTGACTCCAAAACTATCTGAGGAAGAAAAGAGATGAAAGTGGCTTAAAAATTTCACTTGATCCTTTACAAACAATTTACTACAGGGACATTTGTATCTACTTACCTTATCAAACAAGGGCTCAAAGCTGAGAACGTTTTTGGAGTCCACATACACCACAGGGGCGTCGATGGAATCCTGCAGCGTCTTGCCAAACCACAGGAAGTTCATGAGAGTCTAGCCAGAGGGGTTTCAGCCAGAGTTGGATTACTAAAGCGCAATGCGTTAAAATTGTTCAGTTTAAGGGCCAGATTTACTAACAGCTTGCACCAGCGCAAACCCTCTCTTGGTGTTAAAAAACTACTGTCAGGATTTACTAAAGACACGCAGTGAAAAATTAGCGATAAAAAGGCATGGACACCATTATTTTTGTGGCTGGCCTTATTGCACATGCATTTATAGGAGTTTCCCTTTCAGATGCCAAAATTATGGGAAGAGAGTATTTAAATGAATCCTGCAACATGATTTTCTAAAGTTTGCGGTAGTCAATTTACTGGTATTTGTATCATTATTTAACACATTTAACAAAGTATTGCTGCGTCCAAATTCGAATACTTCCCTACTATAGAGTATGTGAAAAATAGTACGCACACAGAGTTGTCTGAATACAAATATTAGAGTATTCGAAAAACAACACCCAAACACGATGACCTTCTACTTCCGCAGAGATACTGAAGTGCATATTCGATGGACACTTTAATATCCCATGAGGCCATGTTGTGAATGGCGGCGAAGCGACGCCGTAGGTCACATGACAGTGACAACACGACATGACAGTGCCGACAGATATTGTACGGCAGAATTTCATTCATACTACACACATTGATACTATATACAATGTACTTTTTAATTGTCACGAAGTAAGTTTCAAACCAAATGTAGTACAATATGTGATTTCAGACGCAGCACTTTAACCCATTTTGCGTTTGATGTGACTGTAGTTGCTGGTAGGAGGAGGCACCGCATGTGTCATTCCGTGTCAGAGGTCCCCAGATAAAAAGTGACAAAATGACAATTTTCACCTGAGATTTGGAGGTTGAAATCTGTTGACATTAGCAGTCTTTGTTGCATTATATGCCAACGGTGACAGTTCAAAATTGGGAAAAAAACACTTCTTGTGTTCTTACATTTCTAGTTTCAACATTATTTATTCTTCAGACATTTCTCTTTAAATGCAATAAGTATCAGCTGTATGCAAAATTACTCACATTTGGTTTGACCATTGAAAATATGTAAAATTCAACAATTTGAACATGGAGCCGCATTGAGATACCCATATCAATGGGAATTAATTATACAGGGCCTTGAAAATGAAGATTTCAAAAGAAAGGTTTAACAACCAAAATCTAAAATCATACTGAGTTATCTTTAAAGGGGACCTATTATGCAAAATTCACTTTTGCATGGTGTTTGGACATAAATGTGTGTTGGCAGTGTGTGTACACAACCACCCTTTAATGATAAAAATCCACCCACTCCTTTTTTTTTAATCCCCATAAATCATAAGCAGTGTCTCAGAACAAGCCGTTTGCAGGTTCCTGGCAATGTGACGTCACATTAGCCACAGGCCCCGCCCACAAATGTTGACAGACACTGCCGTTTTAACATAGAACCGCCCTGAGCGAGTTCACAGCCAGTTGTACACAGTCTGCCGTTGCTGAACTGACGAGAATAGGGACTTTAAGCAGCAGCTACTGATACAACGGCAATGGCATTCTGGCGTTCTGTTGCGCATGCGCGAATTTAACTGCTACTTCTTGACGTTCTACTGTAACCGTCTACTACGGGAGAATAGCCGATTTGCCGTAGTCGATAATACGTGACAGATTAGATAAGTAAATGTTATGTTTTATGGTTATGTGGTATTTTAATTGTATCTGTATGTCATTTAATGCCAAAAGCAACCATTCTCTTGCTTTTATTTAAATGTAATTTCTTTTTTATTATGTCAAATGATTAAATGATCCGTTATGTCGTCCTCTTTGTTGTTGCTTAGCGATTTTTGCGTTCTTTAGCTACGGCAGTTGACAGTTTACTTCCGGTCACTGTTGCCGTTCCATCAACAGCTGTTGCTTAAAGTCCCTAATGTCTCCCAAGCGTTTTAGGTGTTCTGTAACTTAGCTGGATGTATTAATCCACATAGCTCTCTCCATTTACTCCCGAAATCTGAGCTGCTGAAGACAAGGTGTATTAATTTTGTTTTCGAAGAAAATGTTCCCTCAACTACCGAAATTCGTTTATGTCTGCGTGAATCATTTTACACCGGACTTTGTGAATGAGGGTCAGTATAAAGCAGGTTTTGCACAAAAGTTTCTCCTGAAGGATGGAGCAGTGCCAACTGTTCGTGATCCAGCTACACCTCCAGAAAAAGTAAGTATCACGCGTTTGTTTTCCAAATTGCCTTTCTGAAAGAGCTTCTTGGCACTCTGTAAGGCTAATGTTGCTAAAGCTACCATTGGCTGTCTGTTTTCACTGATGCTGCCTTTACGTGCTACCAGAATGGTCGTTAATAGGAATGTGGTAGTTTAAAATTGCATATAAAAGCAATGTGAATTCGATCGCTTGAATTTGTCAAGCTCATAATCACATGTGGGACTTATAAAGTTTGTGATAGCACGCGATGACACCATGAGACCAGCTATGTTGTTAGTTTTATCGCACCGTGCTCCCCGTCTGTGTAATTCATAAATGCTCATTTATTATGCACAGTACAATCAGATGACTGACTTTTAAATCGAGTATGTTTTCTGTAAAGATATCAGGCTTGTACTAAATAGTGGAATGTTTATTTGCAAAGGCCAGCACATCAGAACAGAGCAGCCAATCAAGGGATATTGCTTGCCAGACAGACGCAAAACTGCTAACCTGTTTTGTTATTGCTGTCATGCTGGAGCACGAGCTCTATAAGCTCCGCCCTCATCTGAAAAGGTGGGCAGGAACACCAGTTTATTTGCATTTAAAGGGACAAACACAAAAACAGCGCGTTTTGGCTCATACCCTAAACGTGGCAATTTCAACAAGATATAAAAAATTATCTGTATGGTATTTTGAGCTAAAACTTCACATACACACTCTGGGGACATCAGAGACTTATTATACATCTTGTAAAAGGGGGCATAATTGGTCCCCTTTAATACTGTTTTGACTTACAGGCATGCAAACTTTGGACAAACAATATTAATAGCACTCAGACAAGAATGTTCTTTGCAGCTGTTTTGATAGAAAGAACAAGATACATTTCTAGTTTCAACATTATTTGTTCTTCAGCTTTTCCTCTTTAAAAGAAAAAAGTATCAGCTGTATGCAAAGTGAACCACATTTGGTTTTTGACCACTGAAAATGTGTACAATTTACTCATGGAGCCACATTGAGATCCCCATACATCTGGAAATGAATGATCCATATTGGACCTTAAAAAATAAGATGCCAAAAGAAAAAAAAATGTTAAGAACCAGAATCTAAGATACTTTATATTATATTATATAATATTAAGATACTTCTTTAGTTACAGGCATGGAAACTTCAGGGGAAAAAACACAAGAAGTGCTTTTTCCCATTTTTGAACTGTCACCGTTGGTAAATAATGCAACAAAGATCACAAAAGTCAACAGATTTTACTAATAAAATTACCAATCTCTGTGTAAAAATATAACGATGCTGCCATCTTTCTAAAGTCATTTTATCCCTCTGTAATTTGGCTCCAAATCTCAGGTGAAAATTGTTATTTAGACATGAGCTGCTGTGTCTGTGTTCAATTTGCACATTGTCAGATCACCTGCAGAACTTTCCACTCCATCAGCTCTTCTATGGGATAATGCTAATTTGCCCTGTTTAGTAAATCTGGCCCTAAAAGTGCAGATGAAACTTACCAGCGCCACCCCGGTGGTGATCATACTGCCCCCTGAGGCTCCTATAACCACAATGTGTTTCTGAGATCGGGAGTAAAGGATCACTGGAGACATGGAGGAAGGAGGCTGCTCACCTTCACATAGATACACACAGAACAGATACTTATACCACAAATCCACAGTGTCAAAATATTCTATTTCTCTATTCTTATTCAAAGGAATATTCGGTACAAGTTAAACTTTATCGACAGCATTTGTGTTTTCATCAAAGCACTTACAAGAATTATTTCTTACAAATCCATTTATTATTTGAGCTGTGAAGCTGTCTAAATCAACATTTTTGATGTTGGGAATCCCGCTCTACACTGAAAAAAAGTGAAGGGATATATTTTTACTTGATATAACCTATAAAAATGACTTGTGTTGGTGCAACCTAATTTGATTTAGTCTGATTAAACAGCATTTTGAATCAAACCAATTTAAATGTTACCACATGAAGAATGCTTTAGGTTACCTAAATGTTTAATGTTTAAGTCATGTGGCTATATGTTTTTTAAATTATAGATGATACAGATAAGCTTATAATTATGTTTATAAAACGGTTAGTTCCTGTCCTTGATTCTGATTGGTCAATAGCTGTGTTTTATTCACACCGCTTCACCCAATGGTTCTGTGTATCACTGCACAACACCCTTAGCAACCACTCTTAGCAACGTAAACTGTATGTTCTCAATTGATATTGTTCATTGAAGCTTACTGTATTATGTAGAAGAGTATTGTGAGAAAGAGATCGATTGAGCGAGTTTATTACCTGCATTCAGATTTAGCATTTTCCTTCAGGTCAAGTCCTATGTTCATAATAAAAAATCTGTTTAAATGTCTGATGTATTATCTTGTCCTTTTAACATTTAAGGGGTTTTTCCCGTGACTGACAGCACTAGTCAAAGCATTTGTCAGTTGCATCTTGTTCCGTGTTCACAACAATTCAGTTTTTTCAATGTAAAAGTCTTCGCTACTGACTGACACACTCATAAAGACAGTCTTTGCCGCCATCTAATGGCGTAATAATGTAACTTCTGTTGCTATTCACGGTCAGGGACTATTTTTTCCGGCGGAAGGAAGGCTTTTAGTGAAAGTTTACTTCATGAAAGTTGCACTGATACATATTGTTGGCTTTAATATTTGTATTGTGTGGTAACCGTTTTATAAAAGCAATAAGGTACTCGAGGCTAATGCTGTATCGTGAATAAGTCACGACTGAAGGGATTCGCGTCATGCCTAACAACGCCCTTCAGCTGTGACTTATTCACGATACAGCACAGCCTCTCGTACCTTATTGCTTACTTATATTATGTCTGATAAGTGACACATGGCAGAGATTAAAATTCTCTACTGTTTTGTCTAAATTAAAAATAAAACACCAAAAACTAAAATCAATCATTTAAATACTGCAAGAAAATTTAGGCATCGCAACAATAAAATGTACAGATGAAAAATGGATATGAAATTTGAGATTTGCTAAAGATTACATTAACTGTTATTTAATGTAAAAACACTGTAAAAAAGATTTGTTGAAGTTGTAAATAAAACAAAGATTATTGGAGTATGTTTTACAAGAAAACTATTTCAGTTTTTCTACTTTAAAATTTCACACTTAATACAGTGTGTTTCTTGGGTTGGTGGAATTTACTAGCAATTTCTGACTGACAATATAAAATATTTTTCAGTCTATTAGTTTTTTAATTGAGCAGCACAGGTAATCTAAATATAAAAAAAAGGAAAATTAGCATTGTACGATTAAATATCCAATATCACCAGATACCGATAAATAAAAAATCTCTAATGTTGGCTGTTAACTAATATGGTACCGATATATTGCGCATCCCTAAAATACAGTGTGTATCCACTTTTAAGTGTCCTATTGCAACTGCAAATGTGGACAGAATGTTTATCGATACTGAAATATTCCATTAATTTTGGGAGCTGTATATGTCAGAAATCAGCCATTTTTGAAGGTTTACTAACCAGCATGAATCTGGTCTGTTTTTCCACAGAAGTCTACAAGTTCATTGTTAAGCAGGATGCCTGTTTTGGAGGAGAAAATTCTGGATCCAAATCTGAGAAGAAAGAACAGTTAGTCAGTTTTGACACTTTCTAAGATACCATTTTACTCCAGTACAGCATTGCATTTATCAATAAAGTAATAATATCAAGACAATATTTTCTTACTGTGTTCTAGAGCTTGTATAAATGGTCTGAATGATATTTGAGTGCACATACATGTGGTTGATGGTGCTGGTCACAGATACCGCCATCCCATCCTCAGCGAGCACGGACACATGAGTGGTGCCATGTGAGTCCAGGTATGGAGTGACGTTGTAGTAGCTGGCATCATAAGTGCGGTCAGGGCTGATTTTTGCTCTCACTTTGTCCACAAAATGCTTCTGAATGATCTCAACTGCCTCCTATTCAAGCCACACAGAATGTCGAGGATGATGAACTAATGCATGACTTTATGTGTGCCAACCAGTGGGTTGCCAGCAATAATGGTAGTGTTGCTGTGTTGTACTCTACTGCCTGCAGTAATGATCACCCAGAACACAGCACTTAAGTCATTATAGCAGATTACACCAGTGCCTCCAGAGAGTGTAATGACTGTAATGTTTCTGTTGAGTTACTAAAGCAGAGCCTGACCAAAGGTATCATGCCTATAACGCTTACTGAGAGTATAATATGTAAAACAAAAGACTTTCTCTTGCTGAGCCTACCGTTTGAGAGGCAAAGTTGGGATCTTTCATGAACTTCTTAAGACCGTTGGCAAATTTACAGGTTTCTACGTAACGTTGGAATGTTAAGATCTTCTCATCCCCCTCCAGAGATGAAGGACTTGGATTAAAACCTGAGGAGCACAGAAAACATAATCAGTGTAACAGTTTAGAAAAAGCTTTTGTTAAAATGATCATTAATATAATCAAAGAAACGATATATTAATCTTTTGAAGGATACCACAGAGCACCAAAACACATTTGACTAAAAAAGTGATAGAAAACAACAACATTGTGGTTTTAGTACATTGTTTTGTGGTTGCGATGTTGTTTCTCAGTTGTTTTGTTAGTGGCCGAAGTCAAAAGAGCTTGCAAAAAACACTGCAAAAAAGGCTTTTCTTACTTAGATTTTTTTGTCTTGTTTCCAGTCCAAATATCTAAAAATTCTTAAATCAAGAAGCATTTTCTAGACAAGTAAAAATTATTGTCTTGTTTTCAGAAAAAATAAGTCAAAATTAAGTGAGTTTTTCCTTAAAACAAGCAACATAATCTGCCAATGGGGTAAGCAAAATAATCTTGTTTTCGGTTTGAAATAAGATTATTTTGCTTACCCCATTGGCAGATTATTTTGCTTGTTTTAAGGAAAAACTCACTTAATTTTGACTTATTTTTTCTGAAAACAAGACAATAATTTTTACTTGTCTAGAAAATGCTTCTTGATTTAAGAATTTTTTGATATTTGGACTAGAAACAAGACAAAAACTAAGTAAGAAAAGCATTTTTTGCAGTGTATGATATTCTGGTCCCTATACGCCACCATTCAAGAGTTTGGGGTCAGTCATTTTTTAAAAGACTTAATATTTTTATTCAGCAAGAATGCATACATTGATCCAAAATGACAGTAAATGCTTTTTACATTGTTACAAATGTCTCTATTTAAAATAGACGCTGTTCTTTTGAACTTTCTATTCATCAAATGTATCATGGTTTCCAAAAAAAATATTAAGCAGTACAACTGTTTTCAACATTGATGAAAATAGGAAATGTTTTTAACATCAAATCAGCATATTAGAATGATTTTGTGAAGGATCGTGTGACTCTTGAAGTAATGGCTGCTGAAAATTCAGCTTTTAGAAAACAGTTAACAGTTTAAATTATACAAATATTTCACAATATCACTGTTTTTCTGTATTTCTGATCAAATAAATGCAGCCTTGGTGAGCTTGGTGAGCTAAATCTTACCAACTCCAAACTTTTGAACGGCAATAAAATATCTGTAGCACAAATGGTTCAGGAAGAATTTCTGCACCAAGGTTTAATACTCATTAAACTTAAATATGAACAACAATAAAAGTGATGCTTGCCAAGTACTACTAATAAAGGATGAACGGGTTAATTAGTTTTCCCACCTAGCATGGTGTTGAGTATGAAGCTAAGTGTAGCTCCCCCTGCTGGTGGTGGAGGAAAGTACATGTCATACTCTTCTAGATTCACTTCCCAGGCATCTGATTCAGACGCCTTGAACGAACTCAAGTCCTCCAGAGAAATTGTTCCACCTGAAATACACAGTAAATTGTAAAACTGATTCATGGATATTTATAGAAATCAGAATTGTAGAGAGTGACATTTTGAATCACCTGCAGTTTGTATATCACTGACAAGTTGTTTGGCGATGTCTCCAGTGTAAAAAGCATCCGCCCCACGTTCTGCAATGATCTCAAGTGTATCTGCAAGTTTCTCAAATCTTACTATGTCCCCCTCTTTCAATAGCTCACCTTGTTCATTCTGGAATAACTTGCTATAAAAAAAAAAACACACGTCTAGGTGACTTTTTCGGTCTTATCTGAATGTAAAAGAATTCATTAAAAAAAAAAAAAAAAGCTTTTGGTGTCAAAGTGAACATTATGAGTCTGAATTCATTCTGAATGGGAGTACATGTGTTACCGTAGTGGTGAGTCTGCATTCTCCTTTAAAAGAAGTGGCAAAAATCGAGAGAGCACATAAGGAATGGGGACGCCCTCTCTAGCCATCTTAATAGTGGGCTGAAATAAACTGGCCCACGGCAGACGTCCATACAGTTTATGAGCTCGCTCATAGCCACGGATTTCACCCGGGACACCGATCCAGTGAGCTCCTATAGAGAGAGAGAGAAACTATAGCTATCAAATGTGCTTAAAGTGCTCATTGCACTATGAGTATGTGTAGTTATGAAAAATGAGAAGGCTACTTCCTGTGTAATGCATAACAAGGTCTGTAATTAAAGAAAGGAACAGTGCATTGCATCTTTTCCAAAGGGGCACTGCACATAATTAACTAAAATTATCTTATTTCAAATAGTTTTTCAGAAGAAAACACTTTATTTACACTATCAGCATATTTAATGTTCAGTCATGTGTGATAGAAACAATACTTTGTGTGGATGCAAGTAACAAAAGTTCATCCATCTTAAGACACTGTCACCTTCCACTGGATGTATTGTTGTTGGGCATGTGGAAAGAAGGTCTGTTTTAAAAGCTTTTGGGACAGTCTCTCTTGCATTGATTATTCTCACTTTGCCTAGATAACAGAGATATGGAAAAATAATAACAATAATATACATTATACCGGCAGAAATAATAAGTACTTTAAGATCTTTAAGGTAGGTAGAATGAATCTCACCACTTTGTTCCCGTATGGTGAATATAGAGCCTCCACCAATGCCCATACTCTGGGGATTTATGATTGACGTGCACAGTAAAGTAGCAATGGCGCCATCTACCGCTGACCCACCCGACTGCAGTATATCTCTAGGAGAAAAAAGACTGAAAATGAGCTTTGGCAGGGGTTTTTAAACTCTGATACAAAGGACCTCCAAATGATAATCGCCTGCAAAGAAAAAAAAAATTTAAAGGCAGCTATAGCTATCATGTAAATATATAGAAAAATGTTGTTTCCAAAATTAAATAACTGGGTGTGTTTTGTTTCACTTTGTGCTAAGTTGACGGCATATCTGTTAAGGCCCTTTCACACAAAGGGTAATAACTATAACAATAACGATACAGATATAGTTTTAAAAATCATTTAAAATTTAAAAGAAGAGCAGAATCCACCTCAACTATAATGAAAGTGGCACAGAGGAAATATATAGTTGGAATCACTTTGAACATTTTTTTTTTCCCCCCAGATGATGAAAGTTAAAAACATTGACAGCCAATCAGAATCCACCCTGCTTTAGAACTCGGCGGATGACTGCAACGCTCGCTTATAGGCTAATAAACAGAACATTATTGTGCATTGGTGCGGATGCTAATTATTGTCACAGTTATTATCTTTATAGTTGATGTGAATGGGCCATTATTTGACACATTTATAACTGATTTCAAATTTATTTGTAGTGATTTTCACAATTATTATTATTTCTAATAGTGCTTCCACACTTATTTCTTGGTCCGAACCCGAGCTCGATTGCTCCCTCTCTTCCCGCTGGATTCTGTTCAGATTGTATTTTTCTGTTCACCTCTGTTCTGGGCTGCTCATGGACAGAACGAGTGTAACCTACTTGTCTTACCCTGTCCATGGACTTGAGTCTAGCGTGGAATTTTCTCACTAGTTGCCTGCTGCTTCTTCTAGCTTTTAGAGAAATAAGTTGCTCATAACTGCTGGTCTAGGGTCAGTTATCTCTGTATATAGTATATTAGCAAAACATATTTGTCAAACAATCCAGTGAGTACTGTAGCCTATCTGTTTGCGCTCTGGTACAGAGAATGTCAAAGGTTTCTATTTACAATGTGTTTTTAAGCGTTGAGCAGTGTATGGCAATATACAGTATCTCACAAAAGTGAGTACACCCCTCACGTTTCAGCAACCATTTAAGTATATCTTCTCAAGGGACAATACTATAGAAATGAAACTTGGATATATTTTAGAGTAGTCAATGTGCTGCTTGTATAGCAGTATAGATTTACTGTCCTCTGAAAATAACTTTACATACAGCCATTATTGTCAAAGTAGCTGGCAACAAAAGTGAGCACACCCTAAGTGATAACAGTTGTATGTTGTTTAACCATGCAAAGCCACATGTCCTATTCATCATGTTCATGTTTTTGTCTGCTTGATAGGACCATACAAATGTGTGGATCTTGTATTAGAGCAGTTAAAATTTGGTGCTTTGAGTACAATTCTCTCATACTGGTCACTGGATGTTCAACATGGCACCTCATGGCAAAGAACTCTCTGAGGATTGTTGCTCTCCACAAAGATGGCCTAGGCTATAAGAAGATCGGTAACGCCCTGAAACTGAGTTACAGCACAGTGGCCAGGGTCATACAGAGGTTTTCCAAGACGGGTTCCACTCAGAACAGGCCTCGCAAGGGTTGATCAAAGTAGTTAAATCCTCGTGCTGTGTGTCAGGTGCAGAAGCTGGCTTCAAAAAACAGACGCATGAGTGCTGCCAGCATTGCTTTAGAGGTTGCAGAAGCGGAAGGTCAGCTTGTCAGTGCTCAGACCATACGCCGCACACTGTAACAAGTCGGTTTGCATGGGCGTCGTCCCAGAAAGAAGCCTCTTCTGAAGTTGGCTCACAAGAAAGCCCACAAACAGTTTGCTGAAGACAACCTGCCCAAGAGCATGAATTACTGGAACCATCTCCTGTGGTCTGCTGAGACTAAGATAAACTTGTTTGGCTCAGATGGTGTCCAGCATGTGTGGCGATGCCCTGGTGAGGAGTACCAAAAAAATTGTGTCTTGCCTACAGTCAAGCATGGTGGTGGTAGCATCATGGTCTGGGGCTGCATGATTGCTGCTGGGAATGGGAACTGCGCTTCATTGAGGGAAACATGGATTCCAACATGTATTGTGACATACTGAAGCAGAACATGATGCCCTCCCTTCAGAAACTGGGCTGAACGGCATGATAATGACCCCAAACACACCGCCAAGATGACAACTGCCTTGCTGAGGAAGTTGAAGGTGAAGGTGATGGAGTGGCCAAGTATGTCTCCAGACCTGAACCCTATTGAGCACCTGTGGGGCATCCTCAAGCGGAAGGTGGAGAAGCGCCATGTGTCTAACATCCAGCAGCTCCGTGATGTCATTATGGAGGAGTGGAAGAGGATCCCAACAACAACCTGTGCAGCTCTGGTGAATTCCATGCCCAGGAGAATTAAGGCAGTGCTAGATAACAGTGGTGCTCACACAAAATATTGACATTTTGGACACAGTTTTGACATGTTCACTTAGGGTGTACTCACTTTTGTTGCCAGTTATTTAGACAATAATGGCTGTATGTTGAGTTATTTTTAGAGGACAGTAAATCTGTACTGCTATACAAGCAGCACATTGACTACTCTAAAGTATACACTACCGTTCAAAAGTTTGGAATCGGTAAGATTTTTAATGTTTTTAAAAGAAGTTTCGTCTGCTCACCAAGGCTGCATTTATTTAATTAAAAATACAGTAAAAACAGTGATATTGTGAAATATTATTACAATTTAAAATAACTGTTTTCTGTTTGAATATATTTTATAAAGTAATTTATTCCTGTGATGCAAAGCTGAATTTTCAGCATCATTACTCCAGTCTTCAGTGTCACATGATCCTTCAGAAATCATTCTAATATGCTGATTTGCTGCTCAAGAAACATTTCTTATTATTATCAATGTTGAAAACAGTTGTGTACTTTTTTTTCAGGATTCCTTGATGAATACAAAGTTCAAAAGAACAGCATTTATCTGAAATACAAAGCTTTTGTAACATTATACACTACCGTCCAAAAGTTTGGGGTCAGTAAGAATTTTTATTTTTTTGAAAAGAAATTAAAGAAATTAATACTTTTATTCAGCAAGGATGCATTAAATTGATCAAAAGTGACAGTAAAGACATTCATAATGTTACAAAAGATTATATTTCAAATAAATGCTGTTCTTTTGAACTTTCTATTCATCAAAGAATCCTGAAAAAAATATTGTACACAAATATTTTGTACAATTGTACACAATAAATATTTCTTGAGCAGCAGATCAGCATATTAGAATGATTTCTGAAGGATCATGTGACACTGAAGACTGGAGTAATGATGCTGAAAATTCAGCTTTGATCACAGGAATAAATTACTTTATAAAATATATTCAAACAGAAAACAGTTATTTTAAATTGTAATAATATTTCACAATATTACTGTTTTTACTTTTTAATTAAATAAATGCAGCCTTGGTGAGCAGACGAAACTTCTTTTAAAAACATTAAAAATCTTACCGATTCCAAACTTTTGAACGGTAGTGTATCCAATTTTCATTTCTATAGTATTGTCCCTTGAGAACATATAATAAAATGGTTGCTGAAATGTGAGGGGTGTACTTACTTTTGTAAGATACTGTATGTTGATTTCTTGAACGCAATGGCCAATCAGAGTTGTTTAAGTTAGCACTGTCTGAACAAAAACAGTGGAATTTCGAGAGGTGAGTTTAATAACAAATATTTTATTTCAGGAGAGTTTATGCTGGGATGTGTGTGTGTGTGTGTGTGTGTGTGTGTGTGTGTGTGTGTGTGTGTTATGATGTCTGGCTCACTTGTCCGTGTTCAGGTTTCACTATACTAGTGAGGACATTTTTTTTAACAGTGAGGACATTTTGAACCTCACAATCAAACCTGTACACACAATTTGACCAAATCATACATTGCTAAAAGCAATAGCTCCAAAAGTTCTAGTGTGAATTAAATAATCCCTTTTTGCTGCTGTCAAAAAATTAATGCAGTCAATAGAATAAAAATAAAACTAACATAATTAATCATATATGATTTCCGAAAAGCAGAGTGAAACAGTAATGTCAGTATGATCAATAATTTGGTAGTCTGTGTTAAAATATGTTATCCTGAACATGTTATATTAACTTTTGTCAGCCAATTTGACAAATCCTCCTTTTGTTTTTTTGTTTGTTTGTTTTGTTTTTTGCCTTTACTTGACTCCAGTTTAACAACCCCTAGGCTAATTGGTGACGATATAGGAAAAAACAAAACACACACAAGAGGAAGTAATTTGGGAAACAAAAGCTCTTTAAGACCAGTAAAAAGCCTCTGCCGGACGTTGGCATAAACAATGCGTTTTTATGTTTGCAAATGATCCATATATAAAACGTCTATAAATTATTTCCACGTCCCTCAAAACATCCATATGTCCTATAAATCTAAAGAAACAACTGACTTTTATTTATAGCAACAAAATTAAATCTAAAAAATACTTTTAAAACAATCATATACTGATGAATTTAGCGCTATAGAGTTAAATTATCAGTTGTTGTCAAGGAAAGTCTCCCAGAGATTGGTGTCAAGAGGATTACTAGGCAGTGAAGATACTTATTTAGCTAATTAACTTCCAACTTTTTGTGTACATCTAACCGGACGTCTCACCTCATTAGCCACTCATGTCCTCAAATTTACCTGACCCAGCCATCACAGAGGATTACGACAACCTAGTTGTTGCCATTTTCCAGGAAAAACTGATATTCCACATCATTACGCATGTTCGATTTAAAGGTTTGGATGCTAGATTTTAAAGTATGTTCTAAAACATTTAAAATAATTATCCGAAAGCACACTATTTCTAAACTAACTGGCCCTAAACTAACACTTTTTATAGTGAAGAATTCATGTACTTGTGTACGGTACGTAAGGAACCATGCATCTACCATCACTCACCGCCCGATCTTTGAACAGGTTTCCGAGTCCGCTGCCACTGCTGCTTTTTTGTAAAGTCCCTCAGCGCACTCCTCGTTAAAGTGAGCCACGCAAATAATAATAATTACAATAATACATATAAGCGGAATACTTATACACAAGCAAACTTTCTCTTTTCGTCTGGCCATTGTAACCCGACCGGCGCGACTTTGCATTTATCACTGAACTTCTAGTCTACAGCAGAAGTGCACAATTAGCCCTCCCCTTTCAGACTGTCAGTGCGTAATTAAGCGCATTGTCAAGGTGTAGAGGTCGAGTCTAAATCGGATTGCGGAAAGTGTTGCTAGGGGTTTTCGTTTTCGCACCCTCCAAATGCAATTTGGGAGACTTTACTCGTACATAGACTGGCACTCCCCCTGGGGCAAAGGGGTGGACTGCGGGACCACCACCTGGGGTTTGAACTTACAACCTTTTTTTGTTAACCACCACATGTTGGCTCTCAAAGGGATGAGATCATATTCCTGCCACGTGAAATGTGAGTTACTTAAGCTATTTCTTCCATAACAGTTTTGTTGTGTAGTTAATTCAATTTAAAAATACTATTCAACTAAAAAATGTACTAAATCAGTTCGTTTACATCAGATTACTCCAACTAATCTCTTAGTTTTAAGGGCTTTTTTTTCCAGTACAGACTCCTAAAACTAAAAGTTTTGTTGGTGTAATCTGATGTAGTCAGGTTGATTTAGTAATTTTGTAGTAAAATTATATGACTTTAATGTAGTCAGTCAAATTAATGTTGCATGGTGCACATTTTTATAGGTTACATTACATTTTTTTTTTACAGTGTAAGAAAAACATCTTAATTCCCTATCAAACTGTATATGTCAACAAACAAATTATTTAATCAGAAATCATTCATATTGTAAAATGTCTTACAATTTTTGTAGATACAGAGGCCATGCTATATTGTGAATGTAGTCACGGCTAAATGAAAACTTTTCAACCGTTATAAAGTATGCATTTGCGCTGAACTGGTTTGGGGGGGGGGGGATCAGATGTGTAGTAAAATCTGAACATACTACATTCTCTATGTAGACCATGTCATGTGACCTATGAAGTCATTCAGTGTTCCCCTCCATTTATGAATAGGAGGACTCCTTCCCCATGGCCTCATTGGTCAATAAAGGCCAAAGTATAGGCTTCAGTTTTTACGTGTACACTAGTATATGTGATTATCATTGGATGTCATTAGCATAGTATGTACCCAAAGTATACTTAAGTTTTACTCTTAGGCTACGTTAGGATATATACAGTGCAAGTAAAGTAAATTTCACCATCATACTGAATACGTAGAGCCATATTTTTCTAACCGCGCTAACTCAAGTTTCACAGAAACAGATGGAACAACAACAAACTACAAGATACTGCAACAACAACAGACTTTCTTGCAGACAAGCACTTTTGTAAGAGTAGTTAAGAAACATTTTTATTGGTCATAATTTCTGGAGACAAATAGCACAGACACTGGACAAGGATGAAACTTTCTAGTGCACATGTGTTGAGCGTGCTATCAAAATACTTTGAAAGGCTATGCATTCAACTCTACACATGCTAAGTGTTTACATCAAAACTGAAGTATACTTTGGGCATGAAGAGCCCACCGGATGCGCCTACTGCACAGATTTTTCGTAAACTATTTACAGAATTTTGGGAGTATGCATATAGGCTATTCAGACAAGGGAAAAGCTCTGACATTACATTTTGCTATGCAAAAAACAGTGACATGTTGATGTTTCATGTCAGCTCATGGATTGTAGCAGGACTGGAACATTGTATTGACCAAATCATAGCCTCAAAGTTCCACTGAAATTCTATTGTGAAATCTGAGGAGAACTGAAAGAATCAGCTGCATAAAATCATAATATCAAAAGGCTAAATTATGATACTTATGCATGAAACGGAAGTTGCGCTAGTCTCTTTCTTCCCTATTGTGACATATAGGCTATCTAAGTGAACAAGTAGGCTTTGTAGTATTTCTCTGTGTGAGTTAAGTATCTCGTATAAGGGTTAGGGAAAAGGGGAGGTCCTTAATAAAATTATCTTTTATGATTCGCCCACTGACGCAAACCCACAGCACACAAGGCATCTGTTCATCTCGCGTGTCACCTCAAGGCAAGTTTCAATGTGTAACTGTCAATCATTTTTGTTTTGCGCTGTCACTGAGGTATTGAGGTGAAAGTGGCAGGTTTAATTCATGTGACTGCAAACCATTTTTAACAGGATAGTTATCAATAGCTACTTACAGGCTCAAACAATGTAAAGCAGAATTGCGCTGAAATTGAAACCAACAAGAGCAAAAAAATTAATCGACTAGGACCATTTTCAACATACTATCAAAGCAAAGATATTTATAAACAAACAACAAAATGTTACATTTGTTGCGCTTCCGCTTGTGTTGAATCTAGGCTCACGAGCATGACGTTAGAGGAAGTTGTCTGTTTGGCATGCAATGCACCATGGGAATTGTAGGCCGTTGGGTATCACTTCTAAACAGCTACTAATGCTTACAACACGCACTGTGCTAGTATAGCTGTCACATATATCAACCACGTGGCAGAGGTGGTATTTACTGTGTTCTTTACTTTATCATAATTGTCCATGGTTGTTGTTGCACTAGGCTATATTTACTGAGTGAAAAGGCAAGACTACGTGTCAGCCATACAGGTGAGTGATGACTGATTGTTCTTGAACGAATCGATGTTTTGAATGAATCTTTTGAGTGAACAAATCGTTGAATTCTTCTGAATTTTTTTTAAAATGCATTCGGTATTCAGTGACTATGCACGCAAAACTTTTTCACCTTGACACATTTGAGTATTGAATTCACAACAAGGAGAGAAGAATTCTGAGTGTGTGAATGACTGATGATGTTATTTTAATTCATAATTTATTTAATTTATTGTTGTTTTGATTACTGTTGAAATGAAAGAGAAATTAGATTTTTTGTTGTTTATATAGGGAAGCCATTTTAAATTGGTAGATTTGTGGACACGCAAATTTTAATGAAGTATAATGGGCGAGTCTTTGTACGAATCGAGTGAAAGATTCATGACTCACAGCCCAATAGCAGCTTAAGCCAGGTGTCGTCACCTACTGGTTAACGATATGAAAAGCTCACTGAATGTATTAAAGGGTTAGTTCACCCAAAAATGAAAATAATGTCATTACTCACCCTCATGTCGTTCTACACCCGTAAGACCTTCGTTCATCTTCGGAACACAAATTAAGATATATTTGATGAAATCCGATGGGTGAGGCCTCTATTGCCAGCAATGTTACTGCACCTCTCCAGAAAGGTACTCAAAACATATTTAAAACAGTTCATGTGAGTACAGTGGTTCTACTTTAATATTATAAAGCAACGAGAATACTTTTTGTGCACCAAAAAAACAAAATAACGACTTTTAAACAATATCTAGTGATGGGCAATTTCAAAACACTGCTTCGAAGCTTTACGAATCTTTTGTTTCGAATCAGTTGTTTGAATCGCGTGTCAAACTGCCAAACTGCTGAAATCACGTGACTTTGGCGCTTCGAACAACTGATTTGAAACAAAAGATTCGTAAAGCTTCGAAGCAGTGTTTTGAAATCGGCCATCACTAGATATTGTTGAAAAGTTTGGGTTTTTTTGGTGCACAAAAAGTATTCTCATCGCTTTATAATATTAAGGTAGAACCACTGTACTCACATGAACTGTTTTAAATATGTTTTGAGTACCTTTCTGGATCTTGAGAAGTTTGGTGACATTGCTGGCAATGAAGGCCTCACCCATCGGATTTCATCAAAAATATCTTAATTTGCGTTCCGAAGATTAACGAAGGTCTTACGGGTGTAGAACGTCATGAGGGTGAGTAATAAATGACATAATTTTCATTTTTGGGTGAACTAACCCTTTAATAAATTAATATTTTTGATGAACGGACACAAAAAATTCAAATCACTGGGACGATTCAAAATCCTCACCACTACCGCTCGTGACACCCCTTTTTATGCGGTTTACAACCTGCATGCATCAGTAAGCTGTTAAGGGGAAGCTCAATTTTAATAGCTAATTTAAAATTATTATTACTATAAAATTATTATTATCCGAGTTAATGTTGTTATTATGGGCAGTATCGATATTAATATTACAATGAAGCATTTGTTATGGTTTCAGTAGCCAGTCAGTCAGAATGCGTCTTATATAAACGCCCAGATTTCAATGATGAGACGTCGGCCGTCTGTCATGTTGTTTTCTGCCCGGTTGTCTTCGGCGTTATGGACGTCGCCTGACAGCGCTTTACGGACATAAGGGCAGGACTAGAAACTGCAATGAAACAGCGACAGGGAGGTGTCTGAGAGGGAAGTGTAGAGGCAGGATAACTGGCAGTGCCGGGCGGAACAGTCGCCGCGAATCTGACAGACAAGAAGTGCCGCGCAGTTCTCGGTAAATATGCAATTGAATGGGCGTTATTTGCGCATTGACTCGTTATTTTTGCATGCTGAATCTCTTGATTTAATGTTGCATTAGGTAGATGGGGTTTCTTTTTTCTTTGTGCTTGTTATTGTACGCATTCCCCTGCTGCTACTCTTTCCCTCAATCTGTCTGTGTTGACAGACGCCGGGTTTGTTTTTGTCTTCCATCTCTACTAGCCTGTCAGGGTGCATTGCATTCCTTCTGAAGGATCCTAATGCAACAGTAATGCAACAATTCCCTGTTCTCTTTGTGTCAGCCAATTAGGCTCTATGGTCAAATTTGTTCCTGCAGGTTTGTGTTGACTGTCTGCATGCTTTTATTGCAGTATACCTTGGAATTCTCTCATGACTCATGGTTTTAAAAAAGTGCAGTGCGGAGGTGTTGCAAAGACTGAATTTCAAATGCCATGCCCGTCTGTGTGTGCTGCGGTCTCTATCAAGCTACTCGTAGGTCTGTGTGTGAGTGTGGGGAGGGGGATGTGTGTGTGGGTGGTATATAGAAATGATCATGTGGTCAAACCGGGCTGTCAAGGCAGGTGTGATGCAGTTTGCTTCAACGGCAATGTCGGCGTAGTGATATTCTGCTGCACTTTATCACAAAATGTCCTTATATCTTCTTTTTTTTTTCTCTTTTCCAGGTGCCCTCAGGTGCACTGTGTCTCTGTTGGCTGGGATCAGGAGGCGAGGAGCAGCTGAAATATCTCACACTGTCAACATTTTCAAATGCACTGAAACGGAAGAGAAAAGCTTGCTTGAATTAACTAAAGCAGTCGAAACGTGATTCAGTTAGACACTCCTTGAAAATGAAGCAAAAACACGAGGCCGCGTCACTTTACTAAAACACCAAATCAAGCCAACCCAACAGATAAGAATACTCTAAATCGTATCTACATGTACGTCTAAGAGTGTGTGTTTGAGTTGGCGTGTGAATCTATGTTCGTATGCAGGGATGGAGTGGTCTTTAGAGCGGATGAGGGAATGGGTGGCAGGTGGCATGCAGTCGGTGCGAGAGTGTGAGTCCAGTGCTCTAGGCACTGCTCTTTGTCTCGCCCTTCTGTTTATCTGGTACTGCTACCGTGTGGGATGCGAGCATGCCGCCCCTTCGCTCCGTGGCGGTTTCAGCCCAGAGCCACGTGGCGGTGCCGTACCCGGTGGAGTTCTCGCCTCGGACCTCTCGGCCCACAGAGGCTCGTCGAAACTCCGTCAGGTCGGCGGGGGCGGAGGAAGCGGTGTCAGCGAGGAAGAACTCAACGGCTTTGCCTTCTGCCAGTCACCCGAGTGCTTCCGTTGCTCCAAGCCTGGCGAGGGCCTGAACCAACGGCTCTACCATAGCCTGCAGGAGTACGCCAAGCGCTACACCTGGGCCGGCATGGGCCGCGTGCACAAGGGCGTACGTGAGCAAGGCCGCTATCTCCTCTGCAGCCGCCCCTCCATCCAGAAACCTGAGGTCTTCTTCTTGCCAGACCTTCCCTCGGCTCCTTTCTTCTCACGGGAGGCGCAGAAGCATGACGTGGAGCTTCTGGAGAGAAGTTTCCCCGCGCTTCTGGCCGAATTTGAGAGCGTGTACCGGCTGTCATCCAGTCGGACCGGCTCATCACTTCCACTGGGCTGGAAGGCCAACAGCACACCTCGTGGTCAGTGGTGGACCTTCTATCTGGTGAACCAGGGTACTCCGATGGTGCTGAACGCCAGGCGGTGTCCGCGTACGTGGAGGGTGCTCGGCCAGCTCCGTACCTTTATTGCGAATAATGTGTTTGGAAATGCCTGCTTCTCAGTGCTCAGCCCTGGAACAACCATCACTGAGCACTACGGTCCAACCAACGTACGCCTGCGCTGCCATCTTGGTAAGACGTCAAAGGATGTGAATCTATGTACACTACCAGTTGAAAGTTTGGGCACAGCTACTTATTGCTTATTACAAATATTTTTCACATTTTAGAATAAAAGTAAAGTCATCTAAACTGTGACATATCACAAATGGAGGTATTGAAATTCTGATAATAATATTGAATTACACTACCATTCAGAAGTTATAAATTAATAAAGTAATTATTCAGCAAGGATGCATTAAACTGATCAAAAATTGCAGTAAAAATGTATAATGTAGGGTGAATTCAGGTTGATTGGAACACTTTTCCAAGTCAACTCAATGGCAAAAAGTGTCTCAATCATCCTGAATTCCACCCCTAATTATATTTCAAATAAAGGATGTTCTTTTAAACTTTCTATTCATCAAACAAAAATGTATAATGGTTTCCACAAAAATATTAAGCAGCACGGCTGTTTGAAACATTGATAATAATAAAAAAATGTTTCTTGATCACCAAATCAGCATGATTTCTGAAGGATCATGGGACACTGAAGAAAAATAATGCTGCTTAAAATTCAGTTATGCCAACACAGGAATAAATTACATCTTAAAATTGTAATAATATTTCACAGTATTACTATTTTACTGTATTTTAATCAAATAAATGCAGCCATGGTGAGCATAAGGTCTTAAAATAAGATCTTTGCAAACCTAAACTTTTTTATGTTAAACAAATCATATTTGATCTTCAAATTCACAATCCAACTTGATCAGTATTAAAGGAGTTTGCATGTATGCTGGACACTTGTTGAATGCTTTTACTAAAAAATGATTTTTAAAAAACTTTTAGTTTTGTCAATTCATTTATTTCATATGTTCTCTACAGAACAGATTTCAAGCATTTTTAAGATCATGAGAAAAATTAATTTAGTCGGATGTGTCCAAACATCTGACTGGTAATGTATGTGTTATATGTGAGAGCAGCAGTCTGTGTAGCTGTCTGTGTGCCTGTAAGGTACACAGACAGGTAAAAAGGTATAGTCATTTTTCCTCTGTGTGTGTGTGTGTGTGTGCAGGACTGAAGGTGCCCTCTGGTTGTGAGTTGGTAGTTGGTGGAGAGCCGCAGTGCTGGTCTGAGGGAAGCTGCCTGCTGTTCGATGACTCTTTTCTTCACACTGCATTTCATGATGGTGAGAAAAAAACAATGTGCAGAATAATTATAATAGATTGTGGTGCATACGCCTTTTATTCAATATTAAGTAAGGTCAGTAGTGGTCAACCGTTCGAAATTTTTGATGGCTAAGATATTTTTTTCAATGCTGACATCTTAGACAGCAGGGTGGTCGATACAAGCCAATATAATTGATGTCACAGTATTTAATTTAAAGGTATAAAGATTTGCAATGTAATTTGTATTTATCTTCAATAATATTTACTAAAACAATTAGAAATAAATCATTTAAAAATGAATACTTTTGAAACACTAAATTGAACCTGTTAAAAAATAAACGTCACAGATTTATACTTTAAACAGGTTTTTTTTTTCATTATGTAATCTCTAATAATCTACTATAAATAATAATATAATAATCCTGTTATAGTATTTTTCATAAATAAAAAAGTTGTTAAAAATCACGACTAAAAGCATGTAAACCCTGTAATCAACAGTGCACTCAGTAATCTAATTTTTGCGCACTGGGAATCATATTTTCTCAAATAAAAACCACAGTGAATATGACATGATTAATAAATATGACATAGTGACAAACTGAATATAACACAGCATAGTTTGAAATGTCCAGTGGCTATGCACACTAGATCAGCTGCATATGCCGCAGTTTGCCAGGTTCTGAGCATTAAATGTTTATTAGATATTCAGAGACTTGTTTAAGATGCATATTTGCTGAATGTCGACAGTATATAAAAAAAATTATAGCTTTTGCCTTTCAATTATTAGACAGAACTGTTAAACAAAGAGTAGACTAATGAAGATGGAGAATAGGAGCTCTGGCGCATCTGCACTCAAGCACTGCGTTTCTCAGCTCTGTCAAAATACAAGTCCTGCTTATGACACTTTTTGGCCAAACAGAAAAACATATCGATGCAAATAATTAAAAAATGCCAAATATATCTAGTGTGCAGTTAGTTGCACTAAGGCAAGCGTCACTATTTCTATTAATCATATTTTATTTACCATACATTATGAATGATATATTATAAATATATTATGAATGATTCTCTAAAACATGCAGATTTGTTGAGGAGAGGTGTGCACTGTGCAGGTAATTTTTAAGAGATCAGACTAGGGCTGGACGATTATGGCCTAAAATCAAAACCTTGATTAATTGAACATTTTACCTCGATTACGATTAATGAACGATTATTTTGTTTCTGTGTTGTTGTTTTTTTTTGCCCTCATAGTTCACTTACAAGGTTTGTACTGTAAATATTCTTGACTATTAAAGGTGGGATATTTTTTCGTATTTAAAGAGTGATCTCACATAGCTCACTTTCAACAGTTATTTTATTTA
This sequence comes from Mylopharyngodon piceus, assembly GCA_039654765.1. Lineage (NCBI taxonomy): Eukaryota > Metazoa > Chordata > Actinopteri > Cypriniformes > Xenocyprididae > Mylopharyngodon > Mylopharyngodon piceus. The sequence continues at coordinate 21,532,135 of CM077453.1, read as the reverse complement.
TGGTTCGTAACATTTCTTACAGATTTCTGCTCGTTGTAAATCAGATAAAGATAAATTAGCACAGTACCAGTATGTAATGAGAGCGATTGCGTGTGTGAATTAGTCATACCGTCTCTCTATTAATTGTGAAGCTGTGGGTTGTAAATAGTTCCTTCAAAAGTAGAAAAATATATGCTATAATAAGTTTTGAGTTTCTAAGCTACTTTAGTGATAAATCACAGGACAGCGCTGACAACTAGTTTCTGCGTTCCTCTCTGTGCGCGCGATCTTCACGTTTTGCGCAGCTACTGTGTTCGTGCCACAATGCAGCTGCGCGAGCACGGTAGCTCGAAATAATATACATCCAATCGTCTAAAATCACTTGAATGTCCAAACTGGCAAACCTTAAAACACATACAACTGACAAAGTTTAGTGAAGACGCAAGGCTCACCGCTCGCGCGCCATCACTATGTGTTGAACCGGCGTTCACCTCCGTGTTACTTTTATGCCACTGACTGGACGGGGCGGAGTCACTTGGCTACACACGCGCTAGTATGTTTTTAAGGGGGAAGTATTAACAGGATTAAAAACCCGAAATAACCGACATGGGAAAATTACGTCGGTTAGAGGTTCTGAATTTCGGTTTCGATTACTTTTCGATTAATCGTCCAGCCCTAGATCAGACCTAAAGTCCACCATGAAATCAAAATTTACAATTCTTATTGTTTTATTGAATATTGCAGTGTTTATTATAAATGATTTATATGTGCACATTTTTATTATTTTTTTTTTAAAAAAGGGCAGTGGCTATTTACCCTAAATGAAAATAAAAGTATTTTCTGTAAATAGTGTAAATAGTAGTTAGATGCTATTTATACCTAGTGCAAATAGTAGCAGATACTCTAAATTTATAAAATAAGATCACTGTAAATTGTAATGTGCATTTTCTTTAAAGCTGCTTTGAAACAATATGTATTGTGAAAAGCGCTACACAAATAAATGTGAATGAATAAATGAATGAATGAAGGCTATTTGCACAAAACAGTGCAATAATAACAACCTATTCAGTGTATATTATTATATTTATATACATTTATATTTATAAATGGATGACACCTTATTGGGACATTGTTCCTGTCCCTAAAGCCCTCCCCTACACCGACCCCCAGGGGCACCATTAGATAACCAGAGACCCCTGGGCTACAGGATTACAGTAGGCCCCCTACCCCGCATAAAATGTCACTGGGCCATTAGTCCATATAGACATTTAATTTTGTGCTCAAGTATGAATAAATTTAGCTGGCATAACTTTAGAAACTTTTCTTCTGGTGGAAGACAGTGACTGGATCTAAAACCTTCAGATGACACGCAGATTATATCCATGCTTTTGTAATTTACCGAACCCGCGTTCAGAAAAGAACAGCTTTCTTGCACTGTATGACGTTATAGAAAACAGTCCAGTTCCATTCACACAGCAGGGCTTCGCTGAAAATGTTGTTGTGATTCCTGAAAATGTACAGGTGTGAGTTCAGTTACAGAATGCAGTTGTCGCTGCTGTAATCTCCCATATATAAAAATAATTATTTAAAAAATATTTTTGTGCAGCCAGTATGCCCCGCTCCAGTGTTGGCTCCTGAGCTTCAGCCCATGGAAACCGGTGCATTAATGTGCCCCTGCCTATCCCTAACAATACCCGTTAAACACTTTATTCACATTATTAAATACCCGTTAGGAACTTTATTAACAATTTTCTAATATTTTCTTAATTTTTAAAAATTTAAAATAAACTCCTACAAGCTGATATGCAATTGGAAAAGGGAGAAGGGAGATCAGAAAAAGGTGGATTTGAACTCGGTTCGGTTGCGTCAGAAAAATATTTTTGCTTTATTCTGCACGCCACTGATCCTGTTACCCCTCATCAGGGCTGGAAATACTGTAAGAAAAGATAGGTTTTTAGTTGTGATTTGAATGAGGATATAGTAGAGGTGTCACAAATAGTTAGTGGAAGAGAATTCCAGAGTTTCAGAGCCCCAGCACTGAATGATCTACCACCCATTGATGAAAGACAGTAAGCAGTTTTAAGTCAGATGACCGAAGAGAGCAAGGAGGTGAATAATACTGCAGCAGTTCAGATAAATAATGGGGAACAAGTCCATGAAGACATTTAAAAAGTTAACAATTTTATTGTTAACTTTTTATACTGAATGCAGACAGAAACAGGTAACCAATGTAGATTATAGAGCAAAGGGGTAATGTGATCAGATTTCTTGACTTGATTGAGGACTCTGGCATATTTTGAACATATTGTAATCTAGTGATTGTTTTAGTGGGCAACCCAATAAGAAGCGAGGTACAATAGTCAAGACGAGAGGTTATCAAAACATGAATTAGAGTTTCAGTGTCTTTAGTACTAAGAGCAGGTCGCAGTCTGGCAATATTACGAAAGGTGGTAAAATGCAGTCTTGGTAATAGAATTTGTATGACATTGAAATGTAAGTGACGAATCAATTGTTACACCCAGATTTTTAATGTAGCCCCATCAATAAATAAAGTCAATTCCGACTTTTTTAAAAGGGATGGGGAACCAAAAACAATAACCTTAGTTTTATCATCAATCCCTAATTTAGGAAGTTGCTTTGTAACCAGATTTTGATGTCAGCAATACAGGTATTCAGTGAGTTCAGAGGAACAGCAGAGATAGAGCAAGCTGATATGTACATTTTCGGGTCATCGTCATAACAATGATAGCTGAGACCATGACTACAGATAATATGACCAAGAGGAAACAAATAAATATTGAACAGAAGTGGTCCAAGAACAGAGCCTTGAGGGACACCTTGAGAGAGAGAACACAAAGAAGATTTGATGTTATGGTCTGTAATAAAAAATTGTCTATCAGTGAGATATAATATAAAATATAAACCAAGACATAGCACTACCCGTGATGCCAATAGCTGATAGCCAAGAGGTAAGTATATGATGAGAGAGTGAGACAGAATCAGCAAATATTAGGAGGCCATTAGTAATTATTAACAGTGCTGTTTAAGTGCTGTGGCCTGATCAAAAACCAGATTGATAGGGATCAAGAAGATTATTAGCAGAGAGATGAGTTTGTAGCTGTGAGGCATCTACTTTTTCAAGCAGCTTAGAAACGAAAGGAAGATGAGATATAGGTCTGAAATTATTCATAACAGAAGAATTTAGCCCTAGTTTCTTTAAAATAATATAGTGGAACAGACCCAGAAGAAATAGGACAGTTGATCAAGTGAGCAATAGGAGGTGAGATTACAGATGGGCAACTTGTGACACTCCGTTAAAAAATTCATTTGCCCTCCTATTCTTTAATCAAAATGACTTCCCCTTAATATTGCAGCGTCATCTTTTCTCTTCTCTGATGACGTTTATCAGCTCAAGGGCGGGACATCCTGTCACTCACATGAGATCACAACAATATCAAACCACAACCATCCAATAAATTCCCCATGGATAAAAAATTCATGTCCCGCCCTTCATTTTTTTTTTTTCAGGAAGCCGTTTCACCCGGATATACGTCACAATAGGAAAGAAAAGACTATCACAACTTCTGTTTCTTCCCGACTTTTTTTTAAGTGTTTTAGGCAGGTGATTTATAAAATGGCCTACATTTTGTCTGGAAATTTGCAGATTGTCTGGAAAAACTAGTCAGTTAATCGGTGATAAGGAGGCCTTTTAAAGAGCATTTACATAAGATGCATTTTAGATTAGTCTGCCCAAAAAAATCCCTACTGTGAACCACCCTGAACGCATTAGCAATACCCTGGCAACCACTCGCAACATGCTGAAAAGTTATGCAGGGCAAGAAAATGTTAGGATTTAACATTTACATCATGAATTCCATGTATGTGTGCACAGGTTCTGCAGAAGACGGCCCGAGAGTCGTATTCATGGTGGACCTGTGGCATCCAAACGTGGCTGCAGCTGAGAGACAAGCACTGGACTACATCTTCACCCCTGGACGCTGAAAGGAGAAAAGGGTTAACAATTTCCATTGTATTAACAGTATGAGATGAGTGCAAAGGGAAAAACAGAGTGTGGAGAACATCAGTCTCTTCCTCTAGTATACGTACCTTTTACTCTCACTTTCCCTATTGGCACTGCTTCAGTAGAGACTCCGATGTACCATCACTATTGTACATTATCAATGTTTACAGACCTCTTGAAGTCTAACCATAGCCAAAACCTGCTGGTGAACTGTGCTTGAGACAAAGCCCTCACATTCATGTTGTTATTACAATTTAGCTCCAGGGTCACATTATACCCAGTGAGTGTCATAGTATCATTTCACCAAACGCATTGACAGTCAAACGCACATGGAAATGCACTTTTTGCCAAGCCTGGTTGCCACAGCCAGGTAGGATTGTATAGGAAGCACAGTACAATGTTTGGTCTGTACATTTTTACAGAGGTTAGGCTTACAGAAGCTAAGCTAAACAGTTGTAAAATGACATATGCTGCAATGACAGGGGATTTGACATTTACAGCAAAGGTATGTGGATATATGGCAGAGATGGTATGCGAACTGAAGCACTACCAGCTATTGTGTAAAATGACCTCCATTAAACGCACTAGTGGCAAGTTATTTTGCCGCCACACCTAAGTCAGGGTTGGATCGCTCCAATAGGGAAGAATACGAGCACATCAAATCAGCCTGCTTTCCACTTTACTCTTTCCTACCCTGAATTTTCGAATCGATTCAAAACTTATCAATCGCTTTGTATCTCTGTGAAACTAAAGAGGGACAGGGCGCTTAATATTTTCGGAAAACGCAACATTATGGCTGTTAATATGTGCTAGGTTCAACCTTATTGTGCTTTGTCGTACTGCTTGTAAGCAGAGCTTCCGTGGTTGTCGCATTGATATTGGTACATTCCTTTTGTAAGATGACAGACCGTTTTGAGACCGTTTCGTGAGAAGTGACATTTTATATCATTGTGAGACTTTTGGAGTTGCAGATCAATTTTATGACAACGTTCCTACTTCCATGTTTCCAAATTGTGTGCCATGGACTCACTTTGCAATGCGTTGAGTAATTCTGTAGATTTAATAAAGAACTAATTCAATAGCTGGCTTTGTGTACTTTGTGGTTTGTATTTAAATGTTCCAAAGTAGCATAACGTGACATGGTCTCTCTATTAATGCAAATTAACTGTGGTTATGAAAAAGATCTGGTAACAACAAAATGTGCTGCTTCTCTGGAACATACCTGCTGTTTCGAGAAACATTAAAGCAACTCGCTGGATGTTTGGAGGATTTTGTATATGGGGGTGGCAGATAGAAGGGTAGTGCTGCAAACCGCAGCCATTATCAGACTGCAGCTCTGGAGATTTACATAACTAACCTCTTTTGCTAACACAGAGGGGAGATAGATAAATAGTAGATGAATGAAACAGTAGATAAAAGGCAAATGCAATCCACCTACGGTCCATATCTGTTCTCCAGATAGCATTTTGCAGAGGTTGCAGATCTTCATAAGTCCTTAATAAAAATCATTAGAGTGGCATTACAAACAACATTTCTTATGTAAAGATTAATGGCCTTTGAACCAACATGTAAAATGTGTGGAATCCACTTCCCAGCTAACAAAAATATGTTCTAAGAACGTTTTGCTAAGGTTAATATTAAGTTATGAAAACGTTTTTTTCTTCTTCTGAATGTTCGCTGAACATTAAAAATGTCCGGTTTTTAAATTATTTAAAAACGTTTTTTCTTTGTTATGGGAACGTTAAGGAAACATTCCATTTTGCAAACATTATAGGATACTTTTGAGTGCTCCTAGAACATTCTGAAACAAGTAGTACCACTTAAAAATGTTAAATGAACATCCAACTTCCATGAACGATATAGGCCTATGTAAATAGGCTAATGTTTTTGTGCTAACGCGTTTTGAGAATATTATTAAAGACCAGCAGATAACTTTGAACGAACATTCCATTAACGTTACTGGAAGAATGTATATTCATAACTTTGAGAGAACCTAAAGCCATAATTCTGAGAACGTTCCCCGTTGTCCCCAGCTGGTTTGTTGTCATCTTTCTGAAGAATAGTCCAATTAAATAGGCCTGCCTCTCTCAAAACAGTTTATTTTCCCATAGGCGATTTTGTAAAGATTTGGTCCGGGCCCCATGAATTTTAGCAAAGAAAAAAAAAAATTCATTCCACCGCGTTGCTTTTCGATTGTTATTTCTATTCGGACACGTTTGACCGTTGCTCTCGAGCCTCGCGTTTTTTGCAGCGCGGCGCTCAAGTTAAAATGTATTAACTTTTAAAGACAATCTGTGTGAATGTACTAGGACAGAAACATTCACCAATCTATTGCGATGTAGTATAATTGTCGCTAGGGGGACCTAGACAGTCATTTCTCGACGGAAGTGACAGGTCGTCTGTACTCTGTAAAAGCAGCTAATAACGAGTCTGGATGAATGTTTCCACTTATCTTCTGAAGGTCAAGGTTAAGATTTTTAATTGGATGAGCAAGGCCTATATCAGCACAAAAGGGCACCTTTTACCAATAGCAGTGTCTGAAAGAGAAAACTGTGACAGCTGTTGGCGGTTGGCAACATAGTGGAGCGACATTATGAAGCAGACAGGGACACTGCAGGGCATATTCCCTGAGCACTACAGCAGACAAGCGCTCTCATTCTGTGCCTCAAAGCGCGCGCGCGCACACATACGCACCATAGAATCACTTTTAACCTAATATATATATATATGCTAAAAATTGTCAAATGATTTTTTTTTTTTTGCATTAGAATAGCCTACAGTTATTTGCCAACACTCATTCACCATTCATGAATATAAAAAAAAAACATCTGTTTATATATTTACTAAGTCAAAGTGCAGATTACCACATCATAGGCCTGTAATTTGCATCAACCCCTGTTATTAAAGAACAAAAGGGCCTTTGCTGAAAGAACCTGAAATACATCATCCATCAGATGCATACTTAGAAGAAAATTGAGGAAGATTTTCAGAATTGATGCATTTTTTTTTTTTTTGATTGAGAAATAGGTTAATTTTGTCTGAAGGATAATCAGAATCTAAGATTTTCTCTTACAATACTGTATGTACTTCATTCTGTTGTAAGAAACATCTAACAAAAGAATGTTAATTACTCTTTCTTTTCATGCATGATTTATTGCACAGAGCAACAGTGTCTCAATCTCCTAATATTAATATAACTCTATAGATTATAGCCTTACCTTTTGTATTAATATGTTGTGTATGTTTGCATACATCTTTTGAAGATGGTTTTCAAAAATAAGGCTTGGAATGATCAAGGCAGAGGTGGACTTTTGAGTCTAAATGTCATGTTTTATGCAGGTTATCTCAGTTCTGTTTCATAAGGAATAAATGGACCGTGGAGTGGCCCGAGGCTGGGATGTCCTGCACATGCTGTGCAATGGGATGCTGTGTTTAATCAAGTGAAAATCTGTGGGCGAGAGAAGAGAACTTCTCAACATGATGCGTTCTGAAAACTTTATCACCCCGGGGACACAGAGCACATTCAAGATGGTGGAACTGGGGGAAAAAACAACTGAAGAAAAAACAATATTAATCAACCACTTTTCTGAATATTTCATGATTGCAGTCCTGGTTCATGGATCTTATTCTGGATATTGCAAGCAGATTATACACTCTGTAAACATAGTCTAAAAATGTATAGTTCAAACATTCTGTATATTACAAACTGATTTTAGATTTTTTATTTTATTTTAGATTTTCTTAGCAACAGTTATGTGATTGACTTAATTGGTCATTTGTGGGAAGATTTTTGGGGTTAGAAATAAAATCAGAAAGGTCTGAATGTCAGAATGAAGCTCCACTCCTCTGACAACAGGTGCTAAGTATTTTTGATGGTCTCATATTTTTTTACATTTGTCATTATAAGCTTACTATAATAAATAGATTTTTAATGTAACCATTTTAAAGGGTTAGTTCACCCAAAATTTCTTTCATTAATTACTCACCCTCATGTCGTTCTACACCTGTAAGACCTTCGTTCATCTTCGGAACACAAATTAAGATATTTTTGATGAAATCCAAGAGGTATATGACTTGTCCATAGACAGCAATATAATCAACACTTTTTATGTTCCAGAAAGATACTAAAGACATCGTTAAAACCGTCGACGTGACTACAGTGGTTCAACCTTAATTTTATGAAGCGACAATAATACTTTTTTGCGCAAAAACAAAACAAAAATAATTACTTTATTTAACAATCTATTCTCTTCTGTGTCATTCTCATACGTTGTTTACGTCCAACACTTCCAGGTTCTACATCAGAACGCCGATTCATTATTGGCCGGCTCCTGCGTCAGGATCACACGCATGTGTCGTGCTGCTCATGTGATCAGCTTTAGCCAATACTGAGCCGGCATTCGGACGTAAACACGGAAGCCTTCACTGTGCTTACTGCATCAACTGCGTAAGGATAATTACAGGGAAGAGAAGAGATTGTTGAATAAAGTCGTTATTTTTGTTTTGTTTTTGCGCACAAAAAGTATTCTCGTCGCTTCATTAAAATTAAGGTTGAACCACTGCAGTCACGTCAACTGTTTTAGTGATACCTTTAGTACCTTTCTGGACCTTGAAAGTGGTGATTATATTGCTGTCTATGGATGAGTCATATACCTCTCAGATTTCATCAAAAATATCTTAATTTGTGTTCTGAAGATGAACGAAGGTCTTACGGGTTTGAAATGAGGGTGAGTAATTAATGACAGAATTTTCATTTTTGAGTGAACTAACCCTTTAAGTGAAAATGTGATTATCAATACTGTCTGGACATAATCAAATATTAAATACATGTTTTGATAAACCAGATATAATTTTTTACATAGACAGGACATAATGTTTTTCATTAAACATGCATTATAAATGATTTTATTTATGTTTAATCTGATAAACCTGTACCTCAGAAGTTTGCATAGTATGTAATCTATTATTAAATACATGTTCTTTATTAAAAACGCCTTATAAACTATTATTTTATTTATATTTTATCTGATAAACCTGTTAGTTTATAAACCCAAGAAGTTTATACACAGGACATTCAATATTAAATACATGTTTTTTTATTAAACATGCAAACTATTATATATATATATATATGTATATACAAGTTAGCTCAGAATTTACGTAAATAAATGTGCTTTGCTTTATAATAATGAAAGTCTTTAATTATGTCCATAGGGGGTGGACATTGGTCAACATTAATTATAATTTGTTAAGTTAATCCATCCTGCTTTCTTATGCATAGTAAAGTATCATTTACTTACAAACAAATATCACAAATGGAGCTTAGACAATGAGAGAGGGATCGTTTCCATATGTTTTTGGTCCATACACTGCATGTTGTGTTGTGTCACCCACAGGCATCTGATGATGCACACCATACGTTCCACGTGTCCTCTCTCTCTCCTTTTCTCTCTCTCTCTGAATCTTTTTTTGGTTTATTTCCTAGCCCATCTCCCCTTACCTACGCGTCCTACCAGAATAGCTCTTATACCGCCTTACGGAGCAATCAGGTGGCACCAACTCAGAGAGGAGATCTCGACAGCATCATTTCAAGCCCAACATGCCATCGAGGAGGTGCCGATGCACTCTCAGCACTCTACGCTGGGCTATTCTATTCAATCGATAATAATATGACACCTCAGAGGTCAGCCTTTACCTTCAAGGGCATTTTACTAAGCTGAGGATGAGTTACACGCTCCCCAAAAGCGAATCGACGACCTCCTTACTGAGATCCTCCGCACCGGCCAGGAGCGCGGCTCAGCCGCCCGATCATCCCGGAGCCCGGCGGATACACCATCAGCGATCCGCGGCGGCGGCATCTGGAGCGGAGCCGGCGGATTGCGATGCGAGCTCGCGGAGACCCCTGTGTCACCCCTCACTTGTCAATACCCGGAATAGCGCAGAGAAGAGCCACCCACAACACTCCCACTCCCATGGACACGCTCTTTCCACGGCTCACAGTCAGGAGGACCTGTCGGAGCTTCCAGGTGGAAGGGAACGAAAGACAGCCAGACGGCATCATCACCATCATCATCAACACCATAATCGTCATCATCATCATCATCATCATCACCGCCACCGGTCCACCCGGGACGACCTGCCCCAAGAGCCCCGACCCAAACACTCTCACGCCGCTCGCATGCCCACCAGAACTCAGTCTTTTTCCGAGTCCAGGGACGAAACGGCTCTCTTTTTTGAGTCACCTCAACTGGCTCGACCGGGATCGTCAACGAGCAGAGAGGCGTGTCCACCCTCCACCGCCTCATCCTCGCCGGTGCCCGCATCCTCCAGCCGCTCCTCCCGGAGATCGGGGAGGTCCAGCGCAGCATCTTCTGAAGCGGATTTCAACCTGCGCCCGTTCCTCAGCTCAGTGTTTGGACAGGTAAGACCAGAACACACGCTGAGAATACGACTTTTTAAAGGGCTGTTATTTAAATATAGCTGTAAGCAGCATTTATGGGGCCAAACACGTCAATGACATAAACTTTATGCTACGAGTAAATGTTATTAGACAGTCGGATTTTATTAGCAAAGTGCTTAAACGTCATGTGAAAAATGACTTGTATGATACAAATGCTTACAAAAAGTTTATATGGTGCTCTTAGCTATTAGGGAACGTTCCCACCAATTTTTACTAATGTTTTTTTAAATCTTATGTAAATGTTAAGATAATAACATTTATAGAACGTTCTTATAACATTATTAATATTTATCTCATGATGTTGAGAGAAATGTTTGTTCTTGGAATGTCTTTATGATGTTGTTTTTACTTGAACATTCTCATAACATTGAGAGAAAACGTTCTGAGAACAACATTTTCAGAACATCCTTATGATGTTATTTGTGCTTAATGAATGTTCTCTTAATGTTGACAGAAAATGTCCTTAGAGCAACATTCTCGCAATATCCTTATGATGTTATTATTTGTTGAATGTCAGCATTAACCTTCTTGGAATATTACAAATAGGCCTAAGTTATTAAAGAATGTTATATTGCAAGTAAAAATGGTTAGGAGAATGTTGTACTAACATTATCATAACATTTTAAGTAATGTTCTATCACGACAAGAAAACTGGACAGTTTAGATTGCAAATCACTGTTCCCACAATGTTTTTAGAACATAAGTTTGTTAGCTGGACTATAGTCAGAAGAACATAATGACTCTTAAAATGTTTTGTGTAAATATGCTAAAGTTGTTTCTAAGGGAAATTTTGATCGAAGTATCAGGAGGTTTGCAAATGCTGCGAATGCTTACCCTAATCCTAAAGTCAGGATTAGGGTATGTTTAATGGTAGGAATAAGTTTGAGTTAAATTTTGCACATAAGTATTGGGTTTCTGGGTTTCTAAATAGTTAAATTCTTTTTTGTGTGTGTTCCACGAGAACAGTTAAGTCTATCAAAAAGCTTTTGATATTTTTTGTACAGCATGGTCTAAACATTATCAGTCATAAATATGTTGAACATCTGATGGTGTAGGAAAAGTTAGAAAGAGTAAGTTTTAAATTCACAGTGGCAGCAGACAATGGCATATTGTTTGTATAACAATGGATGTTATCATATTTCTTATGATCAAATAAATCCAAAGAGGGTACATTTAATCTGAAAGTCCTCTGAGCCCCTTCATTTTTTGGGTCATATTTGGTACCTTCGTGGTCAAAAGTTACCGAAGCCTTGAAATGTAACTTTTTTCAGAAAAATGTAATATATTTTTGTTCAATAATATTTTTTTTTATTATTATTTAGAATTTTGAGGGAATTTTATGATACTATGCAATATTTAAAATTTTTATGAGCTATTTTTCCATTTAAATTAATATAATTAAAAAATATTTTTCAATAAATGTAATATTTCAGATTAAAATAGAGTGAAGGCCTTTAACACATCCGAACCATGATTTTTTTGTGTGTTCACATAGCTAATGCGACAAATGTCACCAAGTGTCATCCCATTCCAATGAATCAAAAAATTAAAAAAATTAAAAACATAAAATGTTTTGGTCAGTTCTGACCAAAGAGGCCCAGTGGGTTAAGCATATTTATCAATTTAGTTTCATCATATAGTGTTGTTGCAGTATTTTTTTTTTTTTTTAAACAAAATTCAAAATGGCAGATGGGCAGTGTGACTGACTTAGCAATATTGCGTATCATCAGAGACTGGGCAGAAACAGCCTATTTGCACAAATAGCCAAAATAGTAAAGCTCGATCAATATGTCTTCTCTAGGTGCGGCCACTTTAGCAACATTTCTGTACAATTTTGCAGGCCAAAAAGCCCATTGTCTATTGTCAAAAGTGTATAAGCAGAGCTCACACAGAAGACACTTTCAAACCCAAGCAACATTCTGTTCATCATGTGGCGAATCCGCATGACCAACTTGAACCCGCTGCGAAATCTGTGTGGGGAAATCTTTCACCCTCATGTGAAATTCATGATTGTGTGAATTTCTGTTGAATTCACTGGATTTCACCCACACAAAAATTGGACCTTAACATTACAGTCAAAAGAGCCAATCACCTGTTTATTTATTCAAGAATATGAACAAGCATTAGCTGGACCATCCTGAAGAATACTATTTTGTTGACTGATTTGAGATAAGAGACACAATTTATGATGTCATTGTTATTACTGATTTAAAATATGTTATTGAACAGTTTACATAGATTTCGTACTGTCCCCAATCAAGTCTGAAAATAGCTGCCTGTGAGAATTATGAATTTGGCCGCTGAGACTTGTTTATTATTCAACTTTGACCTGATGAATCTAATAAACCAGTATCATGATATCTCGTACACAGTATTTTGGCATATGATACCATATTATGAAACAGTACCTGTGTCTTGTGTACCTGAATTTGCACATTTAATTGACTTAGAAGATTTTACATATGATAAGCAATATTATCGGAATGAATATTAATTTACTTTCACAATGTATCCCAGTGTTCCATTATTGATCAAATTCTTTCATACAGTAAACATCTGTTAGTTGCCACTGATTAAATGTGCTCCTCAGAGGACTGGCTGTCTAGAAAATTGTGGAAGCTTGCCTTCGGTACACGTATCACAAAAGTTTGCTTTGAAAATCAATTGCATTAATAATAAAAGAGTCTTGGCTGGAAGGAAGAGCTCTGGGTGTTCCTTTGTTGCTTTAGACATCGAAAGGCTGAATGGATGAAGAATACAATGTCTGTTTGTGAAATGCAAATCTTTTTTAGGCATATCTGAAAGAGATTCTGTGTATAAATGATTAAAAGCTGTTGTGATGTCTGATGGCACCGACACAATGACTTTGATGCGGTTATAAAACATCACACACAAACACACACAAACACACACATTCATCTGCAGCTGTACTAATGTGGGTCGTCCTATTATTGGTATCCAGGAAGCTTTTAAAACTGACATATCGCCACATTTTAGAATCCATGTTAATAAAATAAACCCTTTTTTTGAGGGGGAACTGGAGGGTTAGTCATAAAACAGATCAGATCAGACCAATTAATTATATTCGGCTTCAAGGTCAGAGCTATTCTCAATGAAAAAATATAAAAAAACACCACTTGTTAGATTAAAGGGTAAAGTTAACTGGCGGCTAGTTAGAAAACATAGACACATGAGAACCAATTATGAATTTCGCCTTCAAGGTCAGAGCTTTTCTCACTGTAACCCTCCATCTGTCATTGTTTATATTGCGATGGTTCATCTACATTTGCCTCAGTCCCTAGAAGCCCTTAGCCACTGTTATTATAAAGGGGTTTCTTACCTAATATGCTAACAGTTAATATAAAATCACCATTATTGCCTTTACTGCATCATTCATGTGTAAAATGATGGAGTATTTCATTGGCATTCATGTAGGAATCTCACATCACTCGAAGAAACCTTCTGTTTGCAAGTATGTTGTTTAGGCTGTCAGCCTCAGACGCTGTATGAATCAGTGAGGCTGGCTTACAGTCTCTCACTGTGTGTGTGTAAACACAATTTACCAGAAATGCAGTGTAACAGGCTTCAGATCACAGGGGTGACACACTCCCTATTGGTCTGTCTGAATCCTGAACACTTGCCTTGAAAGGGTATTGAAATAAGACTGACAAAATTCTCCATGGATGACAATGCGACTCTTTCCCTTCCATAAATCTTATAAATGTTAAACCAGATATGGTCTCCTCTTCTCTTTAGTGCTATTCTTAGCCTCACACCCCTTTGTGCATGTGTGTCATTCCTCCGATATATTTTTGTGTCTGTTGTCAAACACGCCCCTCCTCCTTTTCTCTTACTGATGTGTTTTTTGAGGTTACAGTGACCTTGCCATGGTCTTCTGGGAGATCAAGAACCAGATACTTGATGGTGTGAAAATGGATGAAATACAGCTTTTTTTTTAATTCTAGTGTCAATATTGTAGCCAGTGTGTAATGTATATGATGAATGTGCAACAAATTCTCTTATCTATAGTTAGATTTTCATGTGATTTACTGGCTATCCATTCAGGGTGTTTCCCTGCCTGGTCACCTTGATTTCGCCAAGTAAGACATGCTCCTGGATCAACATATTTTGTTAATCCTGGAACAACATTTCTGTCCATAAATTGAGTCTTAATCCTATCCCTACTCCTAAACCTAACCCTATACATACTGTAAGTTATTCCTAAAATCAGAGGGAAATGATAGGTGATTAAACATTGATGTAGAAGCACCTAACCCTGGTTGTGAGCCTAAACTTGACATAAACTGTAAACTTGTCCCTCAAATCAGATTGATTGATTGTTGTTCCAGGATCAACAAAGACGTTGATCCAGGAACATGTTGTACTTGGTGAAATCACGTTCACCTTCCCTGCCTGCTTCCGGAGACACTGGCATATTCGCTAGCATCTCTTCTGTAAAAGTCTAAAATGCTCAATTGCTGCAAATATAAAATTTCTGTCATTGTTATGGTGGGCAGGCGAAAGAGAGGAGAGGTGGATCTTGATGCAGCAGTATACTTTTACTCAGCAAACAAAACAAAGATAGAACTCGAACACAGAAAAAACATAACAGCTTTGCTACACACCAAAGACAATACTCGACAAAGGAACTGAGGAAACAGAGGGCATTAAATACAAAGGATAAAGATTAACTCAACAAGACACAGGTTGTCAACATAATCAGTCACTATGGAAACAAACACGTGAGAACAAAGGAAACAGGAACTAAACTCTGGAAAACTAGGAGATACAAACTAAAAGTCCATGAATCTGAAACTGACTACACAATATTTTTGTTGGTTACGATAGTCACTGTGTCAGATTATGCGATTTTGACTCCTAAAATCTTGTTCTGTCAAGGACAAGAAACATGTCAGACTACACGTTGCTACCCGACCATTAATCGCGGGACTATCGACTGACAGAAGGTGCCGTGAGCGTAAACATTTTGCTCTGTCTTGTCGTTAGAAAAGCCCAAAAAGAAAGAAAACCTGACAGTGGACATATATCTGGACTGAATGAAGAGGACAGTATGGACTGTCAAAGAGAACTGAGGTAAAATATAGTTTTTATTTTACCTTTTTTCACTCTGTCATGGCAGTCCCTCGAGAAAACATCATAAAGGCAGGAGTATTGTTGCCATAGCTCCACGAACATTTCCTCCATTGTAAAATTCCTCCTATCAGGACCAATACCATTGTCTCTCTTTTGTTTCGGCGTGTTTGAAAGCATCTATGAAAGTGCTTCTGTGCGTCACAGATGTGACGGAACTTGTCATGAACGACCATAAAAAAATTAAACATGCTAGTCTTGCTGTCATGAAGCATCACAGATGCGGCACTGGTTGTCGTCCACTATGACACACTACACGAGACGAAATGATTGAATCTTGCGTCCCGACGCCTATTGTCGTTTATGAATCCCCATGACACCTATACGTCAAGCTAGAATCGTGTAGTCTGAACCGGGCATTAAATGTTATCATCATTATGACAGCCTTTTCATTCATTTTAATGTGCCAAAGTTTAAGCTTGGGTAAAGCGAAAACAACAAAGCAAAACAAAACTCTTAAGAAATGTCTGTAAAAATATGGCCCATTGTACCATTTATAAGAAGAAATCTTTTTTATTCATGTTTTTTATTGTGCATTACATTGTGCTGTGTTTTAGGGCTGTAGGAAAGGTAACTGCATTAAATAAACATGATGACTGAACACATTTAATTAAAGGGATAGTTCACCAAAAATGAAAATTTGATGTTTATCTGCTTACCCCCAGGGCATCCAAGATGTAGGTGCACTTTGTTTCTTCAGTAGAACACAAATGATGATTTTTAACTCGAACCGTTGCGGTCTGTCAGTCGTATAATGCATGTCAATGGGAACTCCATCTATAAGAGTAAAAAAAAACATGCAGACAAATCTAAATTAAACCCTGCGGCTCATGACGACACATTGATGTCCTAAGACACGAAACGATCGGTTTGTGCGAGAAACATAGTGGACATAGTTGGTGTATTAGAGGTAAAAAAAATTATATAAATACTGTTCGGTTTCTTGCACAAACTGATTGTTTCGTGTCTTAGGACATCAATGTGTCGTCACGAGCCGCAGGGTTTAATTTGGATTTGTCTGTGCATGTTTTTTTTGATTCTTATAGATGGAGTTCCCATTGACATGCATTATATGACTGACAGACCGCAACGGTTGGAGTTAAAAATCATCATTTGTGTTCTACTGAAGAAACAAAGTCACCTACATCTTGGATGCCCTGGGGGTAAGCAGATAAACATCAAATTTTCATTTTTGGGTGAACTATCCCTTTAATCTCATAAAAAAAAAAAAAAAAAAAAAAAACCTATTAATTCCATGAATTCAATTTCTGTGAAGATACGTAAAACATTTATGTTATATGCTGTCGGTTAACTGTCAATTTCACTGTCTATGCAAACATACGAATGCCTAGATTCTTATAAGATCAAGTTGCACATAACATAAATATCTATGTGTAGATAATTATAACAGAAAAGTGTTTAAGACTGAAGCAATTGATATCTTGTTAGATAAAAGTCTCAGCAAAACGGAAGTATTGACAGATCTTTTCTTCTGTATTGTGACGAACATCCGAGTGAAACTGACTATCAAAAAAGAAAAAATGTAGAGCATGGACTTGGCTTTATCCATTGATTGCTGATTGTATGGAGGCGGATCTGAATGTGAGTTTGCAGTCAATTGTCTGGCAAATGTCACCAGAGAGAAGTTTGTTGTTTCACCATTTTTCATAATTTTGAATTTTGATTAAAAATTACATGCTCAAAAAAGGTTTAAAAATGAAACATGCATGCATGAATCATTCTGAATAAGATCGATAACATGCATTTAGAAAATAGATAGGGGTGCATTTTGTATGTCATTTACATAGAAACATCATCTTTAAACATCATCTTCACCATGTGGTCACGTCTCTATAGGTTCACCTATTGTGTAATGATCATACATTAGTTAACTAGCTGTAAGTAACAAATTAGCCATAGCTTCTCTCTGTTAAGAAGTGTTTATAGGTTAATTAAACACCTTCATCTCTTCACACTTTCACAAGTCTCTCTCACCAGTTTAATTCTTTCTCATGTCTTTTTCTAAAACAGTGTTTCCCAACCTTTATGTCTTATGTACTTCGTCAGCCACATCAAGGCTCAAATATTCTTTCATAACAAAAACTAGAAATGTTTTCATATTAATGTGCCCCTATTATGCTTTTTCGGATATTACCTTTTTAGGTAGTGTATAATCCAGCTGTTTGTGAATGTAAAAAGTCTGCAAAGTTTCAAGTGCATGATAAATGCAGTTCTTTTCTCCCAAAAGAAAGAACCAATTCTGAACTGCCTGAAATGAGTCAGCAGTAATTCCAGTCTTACTTCTTGCACAAACCTATGTAGGTTTGTAAAAAATTTGCATAATGCCAGCCTGTCTTCATTGGCTGTCAGCGAACATCGTCTATTTTGACCCTCAAACACTGTAGTTGTAGCTGAGGCCTGGAAGAGTTTGGTCCGTGTTGTCAACATGTTAAGAAGACATTGTTTTCTACGCTGCATAAGCGAAACCACTTTACATGCACTTCCAATGGAATAGGACTCGTGCTCGAATTGATACTGTAAAATCTACGCAATTGTTATTGTTTGTTTCACTGTGTATACAACTGCTGAAATGCAGATATGCTTTGTTTCTGACACGCTGTAAGCGGTAGACCAATCACAACAGACTGAGCCATCTGACCAATCAGAGCAGAGTATGCTCTTGGAAAGGAGGGGTTTAGAGAGACCGAATCCTTTATTGAGTTGTTTCAGAAACTGCAAGAGCTTTCCAACAAGTTTCTTATGAAAACCGGTTGGGAATCACAGCTTTCTTTTTCCAAGCCTTACCTCATCTTTATCCTGTTATAATAATGCACCAGTATTATGACCTTAGGAACTGCTTTTGCTGTTGAATTTTTTTTTGCCTATGCACATTTTTGTTTGTGCACAGGTGGAAACAGGTGTACATTTGAGGATTATGAAAGATATTGTGTGATATATGCATAGCATTGCAGTGGATATGTATTTGAGTATGTGTTGAGCTTGTGACTGTGTCTGCTGACAGGATGAGAGGTGATAGTTAAAAGTAGGTTGCACACTGAAGTTCACAGAGAGCTTGAAAAGGGGATGGAGGGATAGATAAAACTAACATTTTAGAGGAGAAGAGGCAGAGAAGGGCTTCAGCCCCTGAATCTGTTTCTCAGGATGAATCATCTCATGGAGAAAAACGAGGGGAAAATAGAGATGGATAGAGGATGACAGATAAAAAGATGCGCATATGTGTGTGTGTGAGAGAAAGAGAGAGGGGGGGGGGGGATTCTAAGAGATTCTTAGGAACAAAATGAGAGCCAGAAAATAACATTTATCTGTGTGTCACAGATAACCGAGCAACATAAACAGAAGCACCATTAATTGGCCTCTGTATCCACTCAATAAGCTTTGATGTCATAGTCATGGCTTGTATATAAAAGCATGGCTATGACATTTCTGAAAGGTTTATGAATAATTTTAAGCTCAGAATAAAGGACATGGACAGCAACTGCAACCTGCAATATTACAATTTGTGTACTAAGATGCTATACCATGGTACTATGGTACTGAATGATTGCCATATTCGTGTACCATGGTATTTAGTGCTCAACTCAACTGGAGAGTTGTAACTCAAAAGTGGGTTGTATAGGTCTGTTCTGACAGGATCGTGAAGAGAAGAGGAAAACAATGCTAACTGCAAATGCCAACATGTGCTCAGGAACAATCAACACAACTATGCAGGATAAAAGAAGATATAGGAATCCAAACTTCATTAAAAGGGATAAGCATGGTTTGTGCTGAGTGGATCATTTTAAATAGATACTTATTGGCTGCCAAGGGTAGAAATAGATATACAGTGGTGGTCAGAATTATTGGCACCCTTGGTAAATATGATCAAAGATGACTGTAAAAATAAATCTGCATTGTTTATCCTTTTGATCTTTAATTCATAAAATTAGCAAAAATCTAACCTTTCATTGAAGGAAAAGAATTGAAAGTGGGGGGAAAATCACATTATGAAAAAAATGTTTTTCTCCAAAACACATTGGCCACAATTATTGGCACCCTTTTATTCAATACTTTTTGCAACGTCCTTTTGCCAAGATAACAGGTCTGAGTTTTCTCCTATAATGACTGATGAGTTTGGAGAACACCTGACAAGAGATCAGAAACCATTCCTTCACGCAGAATCTCTCCAGATCCTTCAGATTCTCAGCTCCATGTTGGTGCTTCTTCTCTTCAGTTCACTCCACTCGTTTTCTATAGGGTTCAGGTCAGGGGACTGGGATGGCCATGGCAGAAGCTTCATTTTGTGCTCAGTGACACATTTTTGTGTTTGTTTTGATGTTTGTTTTGGATCATTGTCCTGATGGAAGATCCAACCACGGCCCATTATTGGATTTCTAGCAGAAGCGGTCAGGTTTTGATTTTTTATCTGTTGGTATTTGATAGAATCCATGATAGCATGTATCTGAACAAGATGTCCAGGACCTCCAGAAGAAAAATAGGCCCACAACATTAAAGATCCAGCAGTATATTTAACTGTGGGCATGGGGTACTTTTTATCCATGTGTGCACCAAACCCAACTGGTGGGTTTGCTGCCAAAAAGCTCTTTTTTTAGTTTCATCTGACTATAGAAGCCGGTCCCTTTTGAAGTTCCAGTCGTGTCTGACAACTGAATATGCTGGAGTTTGTTTCTGGATGAGCGAGGAGGATTTTTCTTGAAACTCTCCCGAACATCTTGTGGGAATGTAGGTGCTGTTTGATCATTTCTTTCTGAGACTCAAGACTCAACTAATCTCTGAAATTCTCCAGCTGTGATCCTTGGAGAGTCTTTGTCCACTCAAACTCTCCTCCTCACCGCGCATTAGGACGATTTAGACACACGTCCTCTTCCAGGCAGATTTGTAACATCTTTTGTTGATTAGAACTTCTTAATTATTGCCCTGATAGTGGAAATGGGGATTTTCAATGCTTTAGCTATTTTCTTACAGCCACTTTCTATTTTGTGAAGCTCAACAATCTTTTGCTGCACATCAGAACTATATTCTTTGGTTTTACTCATTGTGATGAATGATTAAGGGAATTTGGCCTTTGTGTTTCCTCATGTTTATACTCCTGTGGAACAGGAAGTCAAGGCTGGACAATTTCATGTTCATGATCACCCTGGTGTGCTAAAAAAAATGTAAATATGAATGGGAATATACTTCAGAGATATTTTACACATAAAAAATTCTAGGGGTGCCAATAATTGTGGCCTACATGTTTTGGAGAAAAACATTTATTTCACAATGTGATTTTCCCCCCACTTTCAATTATTTTCCTTCAATGAAAGGTTAGATTTTTGCTAATTTTATGAATTAAAGATCAAAAGGATAAACAATGCAGATTTATTTTTACAGTCATCTTTGATCATATTTACAAAGGGTGCCAATAATTCTGACCACCACTGTATATATATATATATATATATATATATATATATATATATGAGCATTCCCCTCCGTCCCGTTGACCAGCTGTACACCCTCTCACAAAATGGCCGTCCTCTTGCTAAATATGCTGAGGTATTTCTGGAGCTTTCTTCGGCGGTTCGGAACTGATAACACTTTTCCTTGCAGGTTTTGACAAACCTTTGTATTCTCGTATGCCCTGGATAACCAGCAACTGCACATTTGAACAATGTTCTATATGCCCTCCTGCTGAGCCGGTCCACTCCTGAGAAGCCGCTCACCCTTCCTGTTCCAGAGTTCGCCCCACAGTCCGAGTCCGTTCCAGTGTGTGAAATCTCAGAGTCTGTTCCAGTTTGTGAAATCTCAGAGTCCGTTCCAGTTTTTATGTCAGCCCCTAAAAATGAAGTACTGACTATTATGGCCACAGCCATATTGTGTTTTGGCTGCACACACATCGGCTCCAGCCCCTGAGCCCTCAGCCAAGATGGCCGCCACACCTGAACCCTCAGCCAAGAGGGCTCCAGCTCGTGACCAGAGTCCAGTGATGGCTCCAGCCCCTGACCTGAATCCAGTGATCGCTCCAGCCCACAAGCCCGCTCCAGAATCCTCTTCAGTCCACAAGCCTGCTCCAGAGTCCTCTCCAGCCCACTAACCCATTCCAGAATCCTTTCCAGCCCACGAGCTCGCCCCAGAGTCCTTCCCAGTCTACAAACTCCTGGCTCCCCCCAATAATTTTTTTTTTTCTGGGCTATATGTCCCCAGCCATAGTGGCTGAGCCTGGGTTCCTGGGCAAGGCCACGAATGCCGATCCTCCCTGGTCGCCCGAGTTGCCGGCGCCACCCTGGTCCCCTGAGCTGCCAGCTCCACCCTGGAGTACTGTCACGATCACCAGCTCTGTCACCTCCTCCGTACTACATCTCCCATCACCCTCCTTGGCTCCCACCTGCACGTCTTTCACAATCACCCGCACCTGCCACTGATCACTCTCATCATCAGTACTATAAGAACACTCACGTTGTCTTCCCTCACTGTCCAGTCTCATTTAATGGTGGACCATTGGTGGACCATTCTCCTATGGATTACTCCAGCGATATTCTCCAGCGATATCCCCCAGCAAGTGTCTCCAGCATTTGTCTCCTGTGTTCTCCTCTCCCATGTGTTCACCCGATGTCTGTTTGTCTGCTCACTGCTGTCAATAAACACCCTGTCACCCCTTACTGTCTCCAGGTCCCCAGTTCCATAACAACTGTCTGCTTAATATCTGCTAACACTTTATTTTGATGCTCCCCAGCAGACATTATACTGACTATAAGTAACTTTGCAACATGTCAACTCATTCTACTAACCCATAACACCTTATTCTACTAACCCTCACAGTTAATACTCTAATACTCTAATGAGAGTTAGTTGACATGTAGGTGCAACATTACTTATAGTCAGCAGAATGTCTAAGGGGACCATCAAAACAAAGTGTAACCAAATATAATTTCTAAAAAAATCAGATAATCAGAATCAGTAAAACAAAAGCATCATTGGTTGATATACATTTAGAAACAATCTACAAAATTTATGCATATACATAGCATAATTGTCAATTTTCCAGTAAGCACGTTATTTTAAGGTTTTTTTTTTTTTTTTTTTAAACAGAATGCAGAGAATCACTGATCTGAACGGTACTTCAAAAAACACATGTAATACAATGACGGCTGTCAATGCAGGACTGAAACAAAGCATGTGAACAATCTTAAGTTACGTGTGAGTGCGAGTGTGTGTGGTATTTTTAGCTGTCTGTGTGAATGATTGTTTGGTTTAGAGACCAGGCAAGAATGGTAATATGCATGTCTGAATGAGACCCACTCTCCTCCCATCCTCTAAACACACACACACACACACACACACACACACAGAGACAGTTTCTCATTTACACCCTCCTCTCTCCCATTTGCAGAGCTTTACCTTAGTAATAGTTTTATTATTGTATGGTATTATAATTCATTTATCTTAAATCACTGTCTCTCGTCTGCACCTACATGACTAATGAAACACCTCATACTGCCCTGATTCCCAATGTACTGAATTTATCGAAAGAGCCCTTAATAATCCTATTTAATGATGTTTACACTTACAGAAAAAAGATGTTAAACAAAAAAGATTAAAAAGTAAAAAAGAGCGATGTTATGTTCTGTTTTCTCCCAATTTGTTTGAGATCCGAGCACATCTTGTGCCCCATTTTTCCATTACTGAGTGACCTAGTTTTAGCTTTAATTATCAGTAAAGATCACCACATTTTTGTACTATCTGTTCATACGGTCTTTGTATGAATTCAGGCTTTCAGGGCAAATCTTTGAATAATCTTAGAGCCTTGATGAATGCTGACTAACATGCCATAATGACTGCGGAAGCCTGGAATCCTCATTCTGCACGTCAAACAAAGAACGGGAGTGAATTTACATTTTGAAAGGTGTCCCAGTTATTTTCATTAGCATACGCCTTGGTTATCAACAGTTTCCAGATATAACGGTTATTAGGCTAGTGGTGCTTGCACTATTACACATATAAATAAATGATCAAAACCATGCTGCTTGTGATATTAGTGATCATACTTACGATTTTCACCCGTCTGATGATAAAACAAAGAAACTGAAGGAGGATCTTGAGCCATATCTAGGAACCTGAATATAAATGGAGATTTGGAGGTGGTCTTTTGATTTGGGTCAGTAAGCAACCACCTAGCAACTACCCAGAACACCCTAGCAACTACATAGCAAAATAAAAACACCATAGCATCATGATGTCAGGTTTATGTTCGGTTCTGTTAACTCTTGTTTTGACATTCTGCCTTGTTTCCGTTAGTTCTTGTTTCCCTTGTTCCCCTCTGTTTACAGTAGTTGCGATTTCCTTGGTTACTGATTATGTCCTTATTTGTTTCTATAGACCTTATTCAAAGCAGCACCATGAAGGTATGAAAGCGAGGCTGTGAGGGATAGACTTACCATGTTTTCAATTGCATCCGCTGTAAAAAGTTGTATAAAGCTCCTAACTCACTTATTTTCCACAGCTCATGTTGTCTGGAGTTTTTTTTGTCTACTGAAATTTCTTGGAAAGATCATTTTGCAGTGTTTCGTCAGCAGATCAATCCAAAAACACATTAAATAACAGTACAGCCCACTGAAGAGATGTATGTCTATCCCTCACAGCCTCACATTCATTCTCGTTAAAAATCAAATATGGCGCTGGTGTGAATAAGGTAGTTACCATAAGTGTCTAGTTGCCTTTGTTCTACCTCTGTATATATAGTCCGTAACATTCAGGAGATCCCAGGAGAAATTAAGGAGAAAAAGCAAAATCACATAATCCATAAGCGAGAACCGTCAAGGGACTGAACTGAACAGGGAGTATATATACACATGGAAAACCAACCCTGACAGAAGAACCAACCAAACTTGAGAGGAAACTGAAACTAAACAGAGCAGGGAAACAGGAACTAACAGAAACAAAGCAGAATGTCAAAATAAGAGTTAACAGAATGGAACATAAACCTGACAGACAGCAAGTTTTGAGTGGGCAGCAAGACAGCAAGTTTTCTTTAGCTACTTCACAAAACAGTGTTTTTCTCTGAGGCATGGTAAAGCATGGTACTCGCAAAAAATCAAGAAAATTAGATTTAAACAATAAGACTAAACGTGTTGAGCTATATAACAATAATTAGTTTTCTGTCTATAAATATATCAAAACAGTTGTTCCCTTGTCTATTAAAACATGGTTTCTACAAAATAAAACCGGAAACCGAGGTATGACGCAATTGACAGGCGACTCCTCACACGCCCCAGAGCCTTGGTTAAAATTGCAATTTTCTCACGATTTACAAATAGTTGCAAACGTTTGGGATATTGTAAGTACTCAAGTGAACAAAATATATAACACTGGCCTAGTGGTTTTTGGATATTTTACTGCAAAATTCTTACATATTGCACCTTTAAGCATTTCTTGTTTAATTCAATGGGTTACTTGCAGTTTCTTTAATTAACTGAAATTTACGAGCAATTTCTGAGTGAAAATTGTTTCCACACCAAATTTGTTTTTCAGTGTAGATAAGTACATTATGACACATTCAGGTTGCATATTGATACTTTTAGCATTTTTTCCACAAGTGATTTAAATGTCGATATAGTTTGTCTCTCTTTAATCTATGAGGTGTTTTTTATAAAACACATTTTTGACTGTAAATATGTCCTATTGCAGCTTATACACAGTCAAACACATTGCTGAATGATTTTGTTTCCCAATGCTATTAAACCAGATAATGTCTTTTATGTCTTTTCTGTGTCTTTTGTGTTTTTTATTGTCTCTCTCTGTGTATCTATCTCACTCTTGCCTTCCCTTCCTCTCTGTTTATAGTCGCTGTGAGAGTGTATAGATCTGAAGAGCCAGTCTACACAATGTGTTCAGTAAACTGTTATGATGAATGAATGGAAAATGTTGGCTGGATTGCTTATTTTCATTAATGGAAATGCTCTCTTTCTCTATCTGTCTCTCTCACACATACAAATTCACACATAGACATACAGCCCTTTCTTTGTGACATTCACAACACATGTGATGTGGCTGTGTATAAATAACATAAGCGATGTTATGTATAATAACAATGTTGAAATGCAATACAGACCTGACATGCTGTTCTTAATGGATGGTCTTGTGAATGAGACTTAATTGTAACACTCAAAACATAGCAAAGCAGAGAAAATGGAGAATAAAGCTAAATTAGATGTTAACATATTTGTTTATATGAACATGTTAATCCTAAACCGTTCTTACCTCAATAAACAGTGTGTCAAGGATTTTCTGTCAGTACAACATGCTGTTCCTGAACTCCTGATCGAACATAACGTGAACTATTCTCTGGTGTCATTCACCCTGAGGAGTGTCTGTCTGCTTAACACAACACAAAGTATCTGTCATCTTAATAGAGCATGTTTAAGAGCCTGGAAAAAAGTGTTGTAAAAGTGTAAAAGTGTACAGCTATAAACATTTATACAAAGATAGATGGTGTTAACACAATGACATTTTTGGGGCAATGGCCTTATAATACAATTTTCGAGCTATACAAAGATATGGAGTTCTGGGACATGGAATCAAACACAAACATATTGTATCTGAAAATAAATGACCAGAAAACAGTTGTAGGTTCCTCTAAATAAAACTGATATACATAAAATACCTAAAATATATACCTTAACATACTGTACCTTAACGTATAGGTGTTTCACCAGTCATTAATATCACATATTTTGGGTAATATTAAATATTTTTTATAATACAATACCTTTCAAAATTTAGGGTTAGTAAAAACTTTTTTTTGGAAGAACTTAATACATTTATCCAGCAAGGACACATTAAATTAATAAAAAAGTGACAGTAAATACTCAAATAAATGCTGCTCTTTTAAACTTTATTCATCAAAGAATCCTGTAAAAAAGTATAATGGTTTCCACAAAAATATTAAGCAGCACAACTGTTTAAACGCTGATAATAAATCATGTTTCTTGAGCAGCAAATCAACATATCAGAATTATTTCTGAAGGATCATGTGACACTGAAGACTGGAGTAATGATTCTAAAAATTCAGCTTTGTCATCACAGGAATAAATTACATTTTAAAATATATTAAAACATTTCTTTTAAATTGTAATAATATTTCACAATATTTTATAGTATTTTTGATCAAATAAATGCAGCCTTGGTGAGCATAAGAGACTTCTTTCAACAACAACAAAAAAAAAAAAAAAAAAAAAAAAAAAAAAATCTTACTGACCGTAAACTTCTGAACGCTAGTGTATTTTGATATTTTAGTTGGAATTAAATCGCACAATGAATAAAACTACAAAATTACTGTCAATACATTTTTGTGACAATTAAAATTTATATACCAAATATATATTATTTTATTCTAGTTCACCAGTGAAATTTTTCGTAAGCTATTTGGGAAATAAAAAGCAATTTTTTCATTTTTACACTATTAAAGGGTTAGTTCACCCCAAAATGAAAATTCTGTCATTAATTACTCACCCTCATGTCGTTCCAAACCCGTTAGACTTTCGTTCATCTTCAGAACACAAATGAAGATCTTTTTGATGACAGAATGCTGTCAGATTTCCTTCCATTGACTGCCTTTGCAACTACCACTTTGACGCTTCAAAAACTCCATAAAGAGATCAAAAAACTAATCCATATGAATTGAGCGGTTTAGTCCAAATTTTCTGAAGAGAATGTTATGATGAAAAGATTTAATTTAGGCCTTTACTCGCATGTAAACTTTGATCAGCAAACATAAGCAGAAGCTCAACCAAACCTGCTATACGTGCGAGAACAATCCTCTTCCGGAAGCTCAAACGTGCTGCGTAACCAATGTGTGCGAGTAAAAGCCTAAATTAAATCTTATCATCATAACAAGCAATCGATTCTCTTCAGAAAATTTGGACTAAACCGCTCGATTCATATGGATTAGTTTTCCAATCTCTTTATGGAGTTTTTGAAGTGTCAAAGTGGTAGTTACAAAGGCAGTCAATGGAAGGAAATCTGACAGCATTCTGTCATCAAAAAGATCTTCATTTGTGTCCTGAAGATGAACGAAAGTCTTACGGGTGTGGAACAACATGAGGGTGAGTAATTAATGACAGAATTTTCATTTTGGGGTGAACTAACCCTTTAATAACAGAAAAGATTGTAGAACATTAAGGGCTCTAACTCCACAAACTGAATGAGGTCAAGAGGAGAAATTGGGTCCCAGGTCACTCATGACCCGAAATGTGCATCTGCCAAATGAATGAATGATGTGAAAGCTCTAATTTAGAAACATAACAAATACGCGAACACACACATAGACCTACTGCAATGTCATGCACATTGTGAATGATGTGTTACTGTGAATACAGACTTGCTTATGTGTGGCTTTGCCCTGGAATGTTTGATGCTACTTACATAAGCAATTTAGTTTTTCTTATTCTGCATGCTGTCGCGTAGGCGTATGTATTTACGTCGCAGAAATCGCTGCTCTTTTATTTTGGTCTACAATTTAGGTTGCATGTTTTTACATGCGTGTGTGCGTGAATATCATGGTCTTACGTCAATAAAGACTGCATGTTTACACTCCTTTCATCCCCTGTGGTGAATGCTACAGCTTCTGTTCTCCATCTTTCTCCCTCTCTTTTCTCCATCGCCTTTAAAGGTTGTCACTGTTAGATGAGGACAGATGTCTCACTTGCTGGGATTTGTTCACTTAGCTGTGACGCTGGAGAAATGCCATTGCCATGTGACCAGGACCACCTCACCTTTTTGTAACGCACTATTCTTAACACTATAAAACAAGTCTTAATACAACTTGGGTGTCTTTGAACGACTAGAAGCAACAATGTCTACTCTGGCTGGTTTGGATGCATCACTGGTTAAAGGTTTTGTAGTAATGAAGCCATCTCCAGAAGAACTTTATTTCATGGATGGCCTGGATTTTATTGTGAGGGACTGAAGTTTTGATTTTTGAGTGCTTTTTTTAACTTTTGCTGATGTTGTTTTGACATTTTTTCCCTCATCTTTTGTTGTTACAGAATCGAGAGTTGAGACCAGAGGAGATTGATGGTAAGTTTTTCACTCTTTCACTGTTTTTTTCAGTAGCATCTGTTATTGTTAGATGATTCAAATGTAATAGTTTAAAAATTCATTTTAGCTACTTTACCTTCTTCAAACCTGTATAATCTGAACTACAATGGTAAAAATATTGTTTTGTGTTTTACCACTGTGTGTTAACATGCCATTCATGTGTTTGGTTTGTCTTGACGAGTGAAGAGTTGCGTGAAGCATTTAAGGAGTTTGATAAAGATAAAGATGGCTTTATCGGCTGTAAAGACCTGGGGAACTGCATGAGAACTATGGGCTACATGCCCACCGAGATGGAACTAATTGAACTGAGCCAACAAATCAACATGAACTGTAAGCTTCTGGTTGCGCACAGCCATTATCTTATCAGCTACGTCTTTTCACTACGAAATATTGACATCAGTCTGTTTTTCTTAGTAGGTGGCCATGTGGATTTCGAGGACTTTGTAGGGTTGATGGGACCTAAACTCCTTGCAGAGACAGCAGACATGATCGGCATAAAAGAGCTAAGAAACGCCTTCAAAGAAGTGAGTGGAGAGTTAAATAATATAAAAAATATAATATACAAGTAAAAAAAAAATGAAATAAATATCAAATAAATGTTATATATGTGCATTATTTTCAGTTTGACACAAATGGAGATGGTGAAATAAGCACAGGAGAGCTAAGGGAAGCTATGAGGAAGCTGCTGGGACAACAGGTCAGTGCTTTTAGTAGAGAGAATTGTAAGAATGTGACCATGAAATCAAATTAACAATTCTTATTTTTATGCAATATTGCTGTATTTATTATAAATTATTTATCTGTGCATTTATTTTTTTAAATGATGTGTACTCATAATGTTTAATCAAAATAACTTTTTACTGGCATGAGGGCGGGACAACCTGTCACTCACATGAGATCACAGCAATAGAAAATCACAACCATCCAATCAATTCCCCACTTTTTTTTTTCTTTTTTTTTTGGTTCGAGAAGCCATTTCACTCAGATATACATCACAATAGGGAAGAAAAGACTATTGCAACTTCCGTTTCATGCCAACTTTAAAGTGACATGAAATGAAAATTTACCCTTTCTATTTCCTAAATGCATGTTATTGCTCTTATTGTGCACAATTAATCCATGTATATGTTTCTTTTTTATTTTGTGTCCTTGTCATTTTTAATCAAAATTTCATAACTCAATCTTCTGGTGAAAACAGTTAAAACCCCATCCCTTTCTTACAATTGACTGAAAGCATCCAATCAACAACCGATGGATAGAACCAAGTGCCCATACTAGGTTTTTTTTTTTTTAATGTAGGTTGTACGTCACTACAGAAGAAAATATCTGTCTCTACTTAAAAGTTCACCCAAAAATTAAACAGCTGCAATTACTTACTCTCCCTCATGTTTTCTCAAACCTGTAATGCTGTTACTAAAGAGAATTTTGAAGAATCTGCACACAGTTCTTTTCCATACAATGACAGTTCATAGTGACCACATTTTGAAACTAAAAATAAAAGCGCCAATGAAGTGGTCTGTATGACTTGTGCGCTATATTAGAAATCTTCTGAAGTATTATGATAGATTTGTGTGAGGAAAAGACCAGAATCGTTCAGTCAAATTTCTGAACAGTTCCTGTCAACTGATTTTTAACAACCTATTCTTGTTTTTGTTAGGTTGGCCATCGAGACCTAGAGGACATACTAAGAGACATTGACTTGAATGGAGACGGCCGAGTCGACTTTGAAGGTAAGAATCTCAGTAGCACTAAGTAACATGGCCGTAACCACTTTAGACGGACAAGTCCCCACCAATGGCCAAATTGTCTCCCCCTATATTTGATATTCTTGATTCTGCTCTGCTGCTCTCCTTTACACTCCGCTCTGTTTGCCGTTAGGATGACAAAAAGTTTTAAAAGTTAAATTTTTAGGCTGGTCTGCCTCAGCGGTCTAACAGCGCTCTATGTCAAAAAGACTGAGATGGCCAATCAAATTAAAGAAGTCAGGCCTTACTGCTCACAGAAGACGAGTGTGAATTCTAACGCAACACTTTCGTTTTAACAGTGAAAAAGTATGTGGTAAGATGTAAGTATAGCTAAACATTTAATATTGGACAACTGTTTCATGATAGAAATGTTAAACGACTGACAATAAAATCCAGTGGTGCAAGCTTTTTTTGAACTAAATTTCTCTGTTTTGAATTGAAAATATGCTATAATTTACATGATTCCTCCTCTCATGCTGATTGGGTAGATCATTTGAACGTGCTCCTCCCAAACATTGTTAATAAAACATCATTAAAGGATTAGCTCACCTTCAAATGAAAATTACCCCAAGATTTACTCACCCTCAAGCCATCCTAGGTGTATATGACTTTCTTCTTTCTTCATATCCTGACGCATCCAAGCTTTATAATGGCAGTGAGCGATACCAACGAGTATGAGCTGAAGAAAGTGCTTCCATCCATATCCATCCATCAAAAACGTGTACTCCACACAGCTCCAGGGGGTTAATAAAGGCCTTCTGAAGTTAAGTGATGCGTTTGTGTAAAAAAATATCCATATTTAACAAGTTATGAAGTAAAATATCTAGCTTCCGCCAGACCGCCTTCCATATTCTACTTACGAAGAAAGTGTAAAACTCTCGCAGTTCAAAAAGCTTACGCTACATCCTACGCCTTCTCTATTCAACATACGGAAAAAGTGTAACTGACGCGACGCCAGTTCACACTTTCTTCGTAAGTGACCCCTGTTCACTGCCATTATAAAACTCGGATGCGTCAGGATATTTATTAATATATCTCCGATTGTGTTCATCAGAAAGAAGAAAGTCATATACACCTAGGATGGCTTGAGGGTGAGTAAAGCTTGGGCTAATTTTCATTTGAAAGTGAACTAATCCTTTAAAAAGACCAATTATGCCCCCCTCAACCCAAAAACAAAAATGTTGGTCCCCCCAATGTTCAAGACATAGTTACGGCCTTGCTACGTAATAAAAAGCAAAAGCAGACAACAGATGCACAGTATTTTTAAGTCTCATATTTGTTTTCGCTCTGTCCCTTTTAGAGTTTGTGCGAATGGTGTCCCGCTGAAAGGGCAGCGCTCATATGGTGTCTCCAACAGAAGAAAGTGAGATGCTGTACTGCTTCCTGCTGGTCAAAGCAGACAGAGTATTAGACTACTGCAAGAAAAGCCCTGCTGAGCCAGTGTTGTGTGGTATAAAAAAATGAAAACTGGAGTTTTTGGAGGAAAAAAAAAAACCTCATGCACACACTAACAAAAAAGTATACACGTATACTGTAGCCAAGTGTCTCTGCACTTTCAACCATGCAAGACCAAACAAAGTTTTTTACACGCACATTAGAGTACAATGCTTGATTATGGCAATATTACATTAAGTGTTGTCCCTGATGTCCCATATATGTGTCTCTGTGTGATAATCTAGGTGAAAAAAAATGATGTCTGAACGTTTTCACAGTCACACTCTGTGATTTCTAAAATGTTTTTCTTTTGTTTGCAGTAACGTAACGGCGTCTAATGCATTGATTTCCTGATAATATGTTATATAAGTCAAGCTCATACCTAACTCCAGTTTTGACTCTATTATTTGTCCTATTTGCCTGTTTCTGTTCTAAAATCACAGTGCATGCCTTTAAAACAAATATATACCACTGTGCAAGATGGAACCAAATTTTGTCGATGACCTCTATAGTTTTAAAGATTTAATTTTAACACATAACTGATTGATTTCTAAGTTTAGAAATGTTTAATTCACTATTTTTAGTGGTCATGACATACTTGTCAGGCAACTCAATTTAAGAGCACACAGTTTCACTCTACACAGGCCTATTTGAATCAATGCACAATACCCAGATTTCATACAAACGTTCAGTACCTGATCACTATATGCTTAAGAAACAGACAGTGAAGATTTATTTATTTGACTTGAGCCTCTTTATGTCTGTTTGTGTGACCAGTGTCAGAGACATTTGTAGTCTTAATTGTTATCTGATCTGATTATTGCATGCCAAAAAGACCTTCCTATGTAATATAGTGGTTTTAATACACTGTAACAAAATAAGCAAATAAAACTGTGTCTAGTAATAGCGTATATTTTTCATCACCACATTTGTGTTTAAGCTTCATTACTCTATTATTTTTTACTCAACAAAAGGTTTGCCTACCTCCTCTAAAGAAATGCTATTTATATACACAAGAAGCAACAATTTTGCTGGTGTCTGCTCAGATATTCTCCAAATCATTCAGCAACAAGCATCACTTTCCCAGCGGCTGGAACAGACTGTTCGTGTTGTCATGGCAACGGGCTTTTTCCTCCGGACCAAAACGGGACAGAATTTTCCTCCTTTTTCATTGTGAATGCAGCTAGCGAGAGCTAAAAATAATGCCACCGTGTGGTACAAAATAGGCAATTTACATCATGATGGTTTGCATCTAAATTTAAAAAAGAAGCCTATTTTGTTGCGTTTTTAAATAAATTTCATTTATAAAGAAATATATTATTGTATTAATTTAATCAACTGTTGAGCATAAACTTGAATAAAACAAATTCTGCAAGGCACTTCCTGCATAGTAATGTGTTTTCAATAAATATATCGTTTAAAAAAACAACAACTACAAATAATATTAACAATATTAATAATTTTGAATATATAATATTGTTGTTTTACATATACAATATGTACATAATTGCTGTTTTATGTTTTTATTATACAATTAATTACTATATAGGTACTAATAAATAATTATAAGTAATAAAAAATTAATAAGATAACATTGCTTACGTTGGTCATTAAAATAAAACTTCAGTAACCTGTTCCGTTCTCTATCTGCCTAATCCCGCCCACCTTTCGCTGCGTATATACAACGTACCAATGAACTGAAGCCAGCTAATTTATGCGAGGAAGTGAGTGAAAGTTGATACACTTGATTCGCTGTTTCCAGACACTTCCATCGATTGTGATTGGTGAGAGCCTGCCGGACTTGACGATTCTTTTCCTTTCGCAAGCAAATCAACTCGGAGAACCTGTTATTCGGCTTTGTGTGATTGGCTAATCCTCGCAAAATCCCGCCCCCTCCGGAAACTGACTATCAAGTTAGTCTGTCTCTCCTTACTGTTCCATCCCTTCAACCTGCGCTGCTGACTGCACACATACCCACAGTACTGACGCGGCCCTCCCGGTCAGAAATTGCTGTGATTTCAGGCGCAAAAAGCTCAAAACAACTGTATTGAGTAGTATACAAGGGTTGAATAACCACGGTGTCATCATCATCTGTTAAACGAGAGAGAGCACACGCCGTACACAGGGGTGCAGATGTAAGGGAATATACCTGCAGACTACAGCTGCCACACTGATGACAGAGCAAGAGGGAAGTCAGTTAGCCAGCTAACCACCCAGAGCTAAACTCGACTATCAGGCAGGTAAATGTGCGGAGATCTGGACGGCTCAACAACAACGTGCAACTCAAGCATCTGAACGGAGCCGGCCGTCCACTACAGAGAGTATTTCGCAGACTGCACAGTAAGAGTGACATAAATATTGCTTTGGGCTGTTCACACATGAAATTGTTAACCCAGGGCCATTCTGGACCCTAGGTTATCATTTTCAAATTGTCACAGTGTTCACTGTTCTTCACTCTAGGTTAGGTATTAATCCTGGGTATTCAGAATATTTCACTCTGTACATTTGTATTGCCTGGGTTAACCTTCTTATTTGCATATGCATCATGTCAGTAAAGCCGATTGGACGCATACAGCTCGAGAAGTGCGCGCCCTGTCTTAATAACTGCCTGTTTAGCTGTGTAAATGTCGCCACATAAAAAAAAGCTACAAATGAAAACACAAATAATACAGTCTATTAATTTCGTTTGTCGTCACTGTTCCACATTTTTCTCTCAGACGCTGAAACAGTGCGTGAAAGTTTCTTCAACTATACAAGGCATATGAATATTTAATGTGTTGAGCTGCGAGGCAGTTTATGATTGGTTGTTTGTTGCTAAACAACGTGCTGTCACATTTTAGCACATCGTCATTTTACTCAGTTACTTTGGTACTATAATTCGGTTTACCTGGCTAACCCATTGTTAAAAGTGATGTTGACTCTATTTAAAATTAACCCAGGGTTAAAAATGACCTTTCACCCTAAACCCCCAGGTCAAGCGCAGGGTGAAAAGCGCAGCTGAGTGTCAATTCTAGCTCAACGACTTCTCTAGTGACTTCCTTTTCCCGCTTCTCTTTTTCTTTATTCTTTCACTTTTCGTCTCGGACCGGTAGGCTATGAGGAGGGTGACATTGCGCTGTGCTGCCCGGCTCGTATTCGCAGCTTTGTGGCTGTTGGTGGAAGTGTGTCGGGCTGAGAGCGGGGCGCCGAGTCTGGCAGAACGAGTCATCTGGGCTGTAAACGCCGGCGGGGACGCGCACACAGACGTGCACGGCATTCATTTCAAAAAAGATCCACTGGAAGGAAGAGTGGGGAAAGGTGAGTACTTGGGATTTTTTCCTCCCTGGTTATGGAGAAGGGGTGGCTATTGTTTGTGGTGGTCGGGAATGAATGAATGAGTGTCCATGTCCTGTGTAAAAATGAAAATAATTCCCTGAAGCAGCATTTTAATGTTTCATGAAAGCAATTTTGTGTTGTATTGCTATAATACTTTTTCTTATAATTGTAAATAACATGCAGTTAAGTGTTTGAAAACATTACATTTAGTAAAGACTTAAAGGGATAGTTCACCCAAAAATGAAAATTCTGTCATCATTTACTCACCCTCAAGTTGTTCCAAACCTGTATGAATTTCTTTCTTCTGCTGAACACAAAAAAAGATATTTTGAAGAATGTAGGTAGCCAAACAGTTGATGGACTCCCAAAGTATTTGTTTTTCCATACTATGCAAGTTAACGGGGCCAATCAGCTGTTTGGTTACCCATATTCTTCACAATATATCAATTCATACAGGTTTGGAAAAACGACGGGTGAGTAAATGATGACAATTTTCATTTTTGAGTGAACTATCCCTTTAATTGTATTCTTTTAAGGTATATTTTTTAGTATAGTGTGCTTCTTTTTTACAAGCGTTTACTCATCCTCATGTCATTCCAAACCTGTATGACTTTCTTTCTTTAATGGAACACAAAAGGAGATATTAAGTGAACATTTCTGTCTCAGTCCACATTCACTTTCATTAGATGAAAAAAGACAATGGTGAATGGTGACTGAGGCATCTTTTGTGTTCCTCTGATAAAAAGAAAATCATGTGGATTTGGAAACTCGAGGGTGAGTAAATGATGACAGAATTGTCATTTGAGTGAACTATCCCTTTAAGAATTGCAAAATATTAAATGTATTCCAGTTGCACTGTTTCTTTTATTACAGTATGATTTTAAATTGTATTAAGAATGTCAATCATACTATATTATGAAGAGAAGGACTGGTTGGCAGCTCATCTGGCTCGTTAGTAGTTTGTTATTAGAGCTGTGGATCATATCAGGAAGTTCGTGTCACTTGAAACGTGATGACTATCACTTCCTGAGTCAGATGAGAAATGCAGTACGCACATGTCTGGGCCTGTATAGTCCATTTTAAAGCTCTGTAAAGACATGTGTTTTGTCACATTATTTCACATTATTGCATCAGTGTCGCTAGATAATGACCAGTATTATAAATGTGGTACTTAATTTTCCATTCAGCTCTTCGTTGGCTATAAATAGAGATTGGAACGAAAATGAGGCATCTTTATGAAAACCTTAATCTGGTTTGACATGTGCTCAGCATGTTATAAAAACACAAAATGGCACTCAAATTTGCACCCAAACTCACCATTTGGCTCTTTTGGCACTTTTTTCCCACTTTTCTCCAGCATCAGACTATGGTGTCCGTCTGCCTATCCTACGCTCCAGCCCGGAGGATCAGATTCTCTACCAGACAGAGCGATACAACGAGGATACATTTGGTTATGAAGTACCCATCAGAGAAGAAGGAGACTACATACTGGTCATGAAATATGCGGAGGTTTACTTTGCTCAGTCTCAGCAAAAGGTGTGAATTTTGCTCACAGTCACAGCGCATACAATCACTCTTGGTAGTCGATATTTGAATGTGGTGATGTTTAATAATTCATGATACTCCAGGGTATCTATTTCATAGTTTTCCCTCATCTCTTTCTCTCTTCTCCTTTCTTTTGTTGTCTTTTGAAACCCTTTTGTTCGCTTTTCTCAGGTTTTTGATGTGCGCTTAAATGGCCATGTTGTGGTGAAGGATCTGGATATCTTTGACCGTGTGGGTCACAGCACGGCTCATGATGAAATAGTGCCATTCTCGATAAAAAGAGGAAAACTGAGTGTGCACGGTGAAGTTTCCACTTTTAATGGGAAACTCACGGTAGAGTTTGTTAAGGTAAGAGTCACCCTATGTTTTCCTATTACCTATATAGATCTCAAGAGTAAGGATGGTCTGCTGGTCAGTGTGAGAGAGTTTTGAGTCAGTTGACCGATCCTTTAACTTGGGGGATTGCTGCTGTGTCAATAGATATGTTTCCATCCACCTATTTTTATGCGCATTTTGGGATTTTGCATTAAAAAAA
The DNA here is from genome assembly GCA_039654765.1 of Mylopharyngodon piceus. Classification (NCBI taxonomy): domain Eukaryota; kingdom Metazoa; phylum Chordata; class Actinopteri; order Cypriniformes; family Xenocyprididae; genus Mylopharyngodon; species Mylopharyngodon piceus. The sequence continues at coordinate 21,494,855 of CM077453.1, read as the reverse complement.
AACGCTGGATGGAAACGCCAAGATGTGCAGAAATTCTAAAAATGCTCATAAAAAAAACGTATGAGCTCAGTTGAGGCGGATAAATTTTTTATCTCATAAGAAGACTAACCAGTGGATCAGTTTCATTGCACAGCATCTCAAATGTTGGTTTGATCAATCTGAAATGCCTGAGCCAAAGTCTGTCATCAGAATAATTTGGTATAATGACCTCCCAGAAGCGTCTCACATGATTGCATTCCCAAACACCAGGCATCCGAAGGCAAGATAACATGACAGCATTTATTGCGTTTCATCTGCACTCTCTGAGACTCAAGTCATTTATGAAGTAGGAAAAGGAGCCACAGTTTCTTCCACGATTGCAGCAACTTCCATTATGTTATATTACAATTTTGCAAATTCGCAACTTTCAATGGCAACACAGCTATTTAAAATTTCACATTAATTGATCTTGTATATCCATTATCCATGTCTTGGTTTTCACTTTAACTTCATTGTTGTTGCAAGATCTGCCAGGTTTTGTTAGGCTTGGTCGACCAAGATTTTATTAGTCGGTTAGTCACAGAAAAACAAACTCCACAGGATGTGACAAAGTCACGCAGTCAGTGTGGGAGAGATTGTTAATGGCAGGAAATCCAAATATTCGCCTCTCATTCACCGACCTCAAATATGGCTTATCACTTGAAACATCTAAGTAGTAGCAACTTTACAAATCCGCTCGCTGTTAGCCTAGTCCTAGATAAATGTGCGCTATTATTTGGCGCATATCCAAGTGTTTGTGTGGAGAGCATGCTTACTGCATGACATGGAGGTGCCGGTGCGTTCACTTGCATTTAACTTAAAATACTGTTATTTTAGTCATACAGATAAGAGTAATGCAAGCTGTAAAGGGGTCTACTTTTATTTCTGTAAACTCACAATAACAGAAAAACGTTTTGCTTTTGTATAATAATGAAAACAATCAGGATGTGCTTTCTGCTGTCTCGGTCTCAGTGAACCACATGAAGCAGATACTTGCCTCACAGACACGAGAAATATATCTATAGAAAGCTTGAATGTCTACTTATAAACGAACCAATTCAAATGGAAAATAAATATTCTCAGATTATTGTAATCTGTATGAAACATGCATATATAGGCACGTCCACTACTGCGGAGATGAGGAATCAGCGTCGTTGAATCTCTGCAGCCGAAAACACAGAAAACTTTATCAATAAATTATTAAAATGTTTAGACAGTCTCCTTCGTTTTTTTCATGACACACTCATAATCATTACATTTGCTGGTGCGCTGCTGCAAGCTCTATGTGTGCGCCTGAGCGCTGATTAGGCTATGTATTATACGTATAAAGGCAAAAGGCTCATTATTATGATTTATGGCTTATTAATATAAACGCGTGATTAGTCGACTAATGGCTTAAATGAACGACTACTAGTTGACTAGAAAAATCTTTAGTCGAGGGCCTAATATACACACACACATATATATATATATATATGTGTGTGTGTGTGTGTGTGTTAAAAAAAAAAAAAAAAAAAAAAAAAAAAAATTTTTATATATACATACATTTTGTTCAGGATTCTTTGATTTCCTCTCTTTTGATCAGTTTAATGCTGCCTTGCTTTATAAAAGTATTCATTTCTTTAAAAAAAAAAAAAAAAAGACTGACCCCAAACTTTTGAAGTAGTGTAGATTAATCAGTCCATCAAGATATTTTTCACATAAACATAATGCAAGTTAGTCAATGGTTTCCGCTTCAGCGCAGTAAAATCCCTAAAAGCAACCATAACTCTTTCAGTGATAGCTATGCAGTCATCCTTTTATTGAATAAACAAGACACTGATCAATTAAATAAGGCTTGTTATTTATTTTCCTTTCTCCTAAAGAAACATTGATCGAATATTGTGATGTAGTTATCCAGTTAAACACACTGAAGCTTAGTATTTCCAAGAAGACGAATTCTGTCAAAACTAATTGTCTCTTGGAGCATTTTTTTGTTCCAGTAGTGTAATTTAATTGATTATTTCAAAGCTGCTCCTTTTTTCTTGCGTAAACAACAAATGGTTTTGGCTTGTGGGGTTTCTGTCAGCGATTAGTCTCTGAGGAATCGTGTACATTGAGCATGACAGAAATCCACAGGGAAGATGACATTAATGGATGTTAGGATGTAACACGCATTAGCTTGTCTGTCAGTCACCGGATAAAACCTCTCATTCTTAAAATTAATCATTTTGATGCTTTTGCACCTGGCGGTATGCATTGCTTTGACAAATTGTGTCTGAACTGTTCAGCAAATTCTACTTTGATTGGGTTGAGTATTTGTATTCATGTTTGAGGTTCGAAACCGATGGGGCAGAGAGCCGCAGGACTGACCTTGCCTTTTATTCACTGTTAGAAACTCTGCCGGCCAACCGCCACACAGAATATACTAGAATGGATTTGCATATTTTCTCCATGTGTTTGCATGCATTTATACACTGTAAGCAGTGAACCCTAATCTATCTGTCTCTTGTGTCCACAGGGTTACTATGACAACCCAAAGATATGTGCACTATATGTGATGAAGGGCAAGCTAGAGGGTAAGGAGGATCCCTGGGATTGGTTGGGTTGCAAGGTGTCCCTCTCTTAGGGCTCTAAGATTTTCGTAATGTGGAAAATGCGGATGGAATCGCAGAATCCAGTCATAAAAACGGAATTTACAGTATAACGTGTAATCTCATGGAATTTGGCAAATTTTGGATGAATAAATCAAAAGTAGGGCTGTACACTTAAATCACGATATGAAGGACTAGTGTCTGTGAATATTAAAGCACAAAAGGCTGCTATATAAATATGAATTCTGCATGTTCCACGTGTCTCTGTGTGAACGAGTACTGCTGTTTTATCTACTACTCATACTTATTATATTAAAATTTTATTATTAAGGTGTTTCACAATTCTTCCATGTTTTAATTTTAAGAGTAAATTATAAATACAGAAAAATTAGAACAGACAACACAGAATTTCTGGGGTTAAAAATAACATTTCATTTGGCCCTATCACTGTACAAATTTGACTAAATTATTAAATAAAGTTTTATTAATTCTCTTGATTAGACATGCTTTTTGATTTATTAAAATTTAATTAAACCATTAAAAAGAATCCAGAAAATAACAGAAAACATGGAATTTGGGGAAAAATAAAGCAGAATTTGGGGAAAAAAATAAAACTGTTATCATACTAGGGCCCTTAAAATTATTATTATTTTTTTTTTTTACATTTAATAAATTATTGTTAAATTGTGTAAGTTTCATGATTTCAATTAATTGTACAATTTTGATAATTAAAATTTTATTTAACCATTACCGGAACCTATAAAAATTAAAGTGGGGAAAAAATGGAATCCACAAAAATTAAAATAGAATAAAACAGAATTTGGGGAAAAATAAAACATATTTCAGATGGCCCTACTCTCTTTCTTTGTATTGCTTCTGTTGTATCCTTAAAGTGTTAATTCACCCAAAAATGAAATTTCTGTCATTAATTACTCACCCTCATGTTGTCCCAAACCTATAAGACCTTCGTTTATCTTTGGAAAACAAATTAAGACATTTTTTATGAAATCCGAGGGTATCTGAACCACACATAGGCAGCAACGTCATTGCACCTTTTGCCTATGTGTGGTTCAGATAACCTCGGATTTCATCAAAAAATATCTTAATTTGTGTTCTGAAGATGAACAAAGGTCTTACGGGTTTGGGACGACATGAGGGTGAGTAATTAATGACAGAATTTTCATTTTTGGGTGAACTAACCTTTTAATCAAGTGCCATCCTGCTATTTTGATCTTTTATTTTTTTTGCACTTTCTTCTCCTAACAACTCCTCTTCTCCTCTTCTCCTTTGTTTGTTTCTCAGATGTGCCAAAACTGCAGCCACATCCTGGACTGGAAAAGAGAGAGGAAGAGGAGGAGGAAGAAGAGGAGGGGGAGGGTGCAGAAGGCGAAAAGAAGAGCGCCTCCACCTCTCCCAAGAATCCGGTTCGGTCCGGGCCGCGCACCCCCAACCCATACGCCACTGACAACAGCAGCCTGATGTTCCCTATACTCGTGGCGTTCGGGGTCTTCATTCCAACCCTTTTCTGCCTCTGCCGCCTTTGAGGGGAACAAGTGAACGCGAGGGAGAGAGAGGAGAAAGGACGGACATCAGGCTGTGGAGGGGTGGGGGGAGGGGCGCAACGAGGGACGCACAGCCGTGGGGACAGGCAGAAATATAGACTGACATCACAACAGATAAAGAGAGCAAAAATCGGGCGAGGGACATGCAGAAACGAGGAGGTTTCAGATATTGCTGGTTTTTGAAAGAGGTGACCCAGAGAATATGTGGATTTTGAATGCAAGTTCATTTTTTGTGTGTGTTTGTGCTTGTGTTTTGTACACACTTAATACCAATTTTAGTTTCGAGGAGATCCGAGAGGTACCAATTAAATGCACACACACATCTGCGGCAGGACTAACCACTTTACAAACCTGGTTTGTCTGGTCTAGCAGGAGATACTGAGTAAAAGTTGAGGACACTCCTAGATCACGTGTCCTAACTAATGTAAAGTTATTGGCTAGGAGCTTCTTCTGATCAGCTGTGGCGTTGATCTGCTGTTTTTTTTTTTTTTTTTTTTTTTTTGGGGGGGGGGGGGGTCCTCTGGTGGGAGGCAGAAATGGTACAAGAATTTTCTGAACCCTGTTTGACACTTTGATCATTTGGTTAATGCATCTAAACCTCAGTGGCGAATCATAAAGCGTTTTTAAGTGATTTGAGACCTTGGTTTCTACTTACCTCACTTTTTATTTCCCTCACACTCATACAAGCTTCTCTTATTCATTTCCTGCAGCTTCTTTCATTGTTTGTATGATTTAAAAATCATATATATCCCATTCCTCAATCACATATTTTCAGACAACGCCAACACGTATTTGAATCTCCAGCTGCACAAAGGAGATCTAAATGATTATTTTTTTCCCATTTACGGGGACATTTTGGTCTCTGAATATCTGCATGCGTTCTGTATTAAATAAAAAACATTACGAATTTGTATTGAAAGAGAGCATAATTGTTTACCTTTCTAGGTGGGAACTTGAGTTCGTAACAGAGAGGGTCTTTAATACACTGGCCTTTGGATCCCAGAAACTTTAAGATTGTATTAGACTAAAGTGTCAAATACCCTTAATTTCTCCACTCTCATTGGTACATGATGTGTCTGGGATTTTTATTGGTTAATTTAATTAATGGCATCTTAATTAACGTTGCAAGGGCTCGGTCACCTATTACACGGTGCGTAGAAGAAAGATAGATGCTCAGTCAGGATGCTTTTTGTCACTGTTAGTTTCAACCATACAGGCCGTTTTTAACAATACTGCCAAAGATTCTTGGATTAGCGTTACACAAAACCGCCAGAATGCTTGTGGTAGAAGAATTCAACAGATACATGCCTGCCATACACTGTGAAGTATGGATGCAGAAGCTGGAATTTTGTACTCAAGATGGCAAAGTTCAGTGCTGTCATTTAGCTTATGTTGAGTGAACATTTGCATTCCATCTCATCCATCGTTCTTTTTCTCAGCATGTTCTGGTATACATTTGTCACGTCTTGCTATTTTACACTCTTTTTTTCCTCTGGATCCTTGGCTGCATCTTGTTTCTTTTTCCCTTAATTTGTTTTCTCATAATGCTACTTTCTGTTCCGCTTAAGCAAGCTTGCCTTAAAATGTGATTTAGTGTGCTATCAAGAGACCAACTCTCACACTGCTGAAGCATCAGACCACGATCGAGCGCTCATGCCACTGTGCTGTCTGACGTGCGAGCGCCACCTCTCAGTTTGACCCCGTCTCTTGTGTGAACTTCTTATAACTTATCTTGGCCTTCACCTTCTCAGAAGGAGTTGGATGAGAGGGCAGGTTTTGCCTTGGTTTGTTGTTGTTTTTTTTAAAATGGGAAACAATCATAAAAACATTGAGGCAACTTTTTCATTTATCAGAGTTGCACAAAGTTGATTGCTTATCGTTGCCAAAGTTGTTTTCTTTTCTTAAAAACTTTTACACGGTGCATGTGTATATAAGGTACTTGGTTTGTTGTGCCATACGGTTCTTTTTCTCTTCAGAATATTGTTGTTTGTTTTTTTTTTTTTTGTTTGTTTTTTTTTTTTTTTTTTCATGTAATTACTATTGGGGTGTCTGGGTTTTTAAATATCTGGCCTTGTGGAGGAATGTCCTTGAAAATAGTTTGGTTGTGGATATGGACTAGATAATGACAGTGATTTGATTCGCAACCACATAGACACACTGACCGATCGTCAGAAAGAGCTTGGATCGTTAATTTACAATTGGGGTTTTTTATGTTGTATAATTTAAGCAAAAGGAAATGGGTGGAATATTAAAAATATTGAAAGACATTATTTTCCAGGAAGTAAGTAGTTGATTTTTATTTCCTCAGGATCTTGAATTTTTTTTTTTTTTAAATGATGAATCTTTTACTAGTGTGAAATATTGCACTGCCTGGTGTTGTTTTAAAAGCATTTTTTGTTTGTTTGTTTGTGTGTTTTTTTTTTTTTTTTTTTTTTTTTTTTTGTTATGCATTGTGTACTTTTGATTCCTTGTTGCCTTAAATTTGAATACATCCTCATGTGCTTTACCATTTTGTGCTCTCTGATCTTTATTTCTTTAGGTTGAGTTATTGCATGGTTGTTGAGTTTTTCATTGTTTTGTCATCTGAAAACCCGTACAGTTGTGTTCAGTTTGTCCTGCACATACGCAAATTCTTGGACAATAGCCAAAGACCACATGGAGGCCTTTCATTGTGCACTCCTTCATGAAGAGCTCATGTGTATGACCCCATTCATGCCACACGAACTGCTGCGTTTATGAGGGGATGTAGTTTCTGTTAATGTTAGTCATGTTAAACTACCTGTCCCCTGTTTAGCCTCCTCCCTCAGAATTGAATGAACTGGTGAAATAGTATTGGAATGGTTACACCCCCTACACACACACACACACACACACACACACACACACACACACACACACACACACACACACACACACACACACACTGTCTTTAGAGAAGGTTTCTGAAGTAGGAACTGCAAATTATTGCTGTTTCTTTTTAATAAATGTGCTATTTTATCTAACTGGCCTTGAGGGTATTTTTAATGAGGTCATTTTCCTTGTTTCATTCATTCATAATTCATAAGTCAGTTAACAATTATAGTTTAGGTTGAGATTATAAACCAGTTCTATGATTATCGTAATTTTAATGTATTACTTTGTACTAATATAGTGCCTTACCAAAAGCTGAAGGTCGCTTAAAGGGTTAATTCACCCAAAAATGAAAATTATCCCATAATTTACTAACCCTCAAGCCATCAAAGGTGAATATGACTTACTTCTTTCAGCCAAAAACTATCGGAGTTTTATTAAAAATATCCTGGCTCTTCCAAGCTTTATAATGGGGCTGAATGGTACCTGAGATTTTGAAGCCCAAAAAAGCACATCCATCCATCAAAAAAGTAATCCACACGGCTCCATGCGGTTAATAAAGGCCTTCTGAAGTGAAGCAATGGGGGGTTTTTTGTAAGAAAAATATCTTTATTTTAAGCTTCATAAACTATAATTACTGGTTTCCGGAAACGGCTGTACGCAAGTCAAGTTCTGGCGGAAGAGTGACCTCTGACCCAATGTATGACATAAGATGTAGAAGTATCGCAAGCTTAGGTGAGAGTAGACGCCTTTAATGGTTCAAACAAATAGGGCTAGGCAACAAACTCAAGCTCCTTCAACATTTCTCTTTAAAAATTCTCATTTTAGACTTATAAAAAGTGACAGGTGTTTTGTTTTGCTCTATCCTATGTGCTTCCGCGTTCGTCAATACGTCATGTGTCAGGTCAGAGGTCATTCTTCTGCCGGAACTCGACTTGTGTACGGCTGGCCGTTGCTGGAAGCCAGTGATTATAGTTTATAAAGTTTTAAATATGGATATTTTATAAAAACCCATAACTTTGCTTCAGAAGGCCTTTATTAACCCCCTGGAGCCGTATGGAGTACTTTTTGGATGGATCAATGTGTTTTTTTGGGCTTTAAAATCTCAGGTACCATTCACTCCCACTATAAAGATTGGAAGAGCCAGGATATTTTTAATATAACTCTGACTGTTTAATATATCTCTGACTCCAACCCCGACTGAAAGAAGAAAGTCATATACACCTAGGATGGCTTGAGGGTGAGTAAATTATGAGATCATTTTCATTTTTGGGTGAACTAATCCTTTTAATCAATGAACAATTAATTTACAATAAATAAATAAATAAAATGAGAAAACAATATATATAAAAGAAACAATTATTTTTACAAATATAGTGCCTTACCAAAAGCTGAAGGTTTTTTAATTAATTAATTTACACTAAAAAAAGTTACAATGAGAAATAATAGATATAAAGGAAACAAACAATCAAAAATGTTAAAAGATAAAATGAATGGAAAAAAAAACCTTTTATTTAATAAGAAAACCAAAAATATTAAAACAAGATGGCATTCAAAGTACAGCAAACTTGCTCATAATAACGGCCTCAGAGAAAATAAGATGAAATGGATAGAAGAAAGAGGCTAAATACTTAAAATAAAATCATAGTAAAAAAATAACCGCACTGGCTCAAAAGAATAATAACCTTATAAACACAAAACTGTTTTTAATAAACTGACGCGAGCTGATTGGGGAGACTTGAGAAAGTAAACAGAAATTATCGTAACCATAGCAACTTTCGAACGCGTTCAGCCAATCAGAGCGCAGTCTTGTCGGCGTAGGTTCTCCATAGTGACGCGCTACGCCATCTTGCATTCAGCAAGCGTCGAGCTCAGTATAGAGACGCAGTTCGCGCTTCGCCGCTACACTAAGTGAAATTTCAGAGAGATGAACAGTCAGAGCTCCCGCAACGAAACGGCAGCCGCCGCCGTTAACGGCTCGGATTCAACGGCGGCGGCTTCCCGAGACCGCAAAACCGGAGGTGGCGTTCTGAAAAGGCTGAAATCGCGACGAAATCAAGCGGACCGACGGCCTGTAACGGAGGAAGAGCTGCGGGCGCTGGGGAGAGACATCACTCCGGATGAAGTTTTGGGACTCCGCGCAGTCACTCGTGGTAAGAGCTGTGGGACAGCGCTATGATACCTGCTTCATCTCACAACTCTTCAGATGCTCTCATTGTACATGTGTTATGAGTTACAGCATCCACTGTGAGTTCATGTTTTTACTTACTTTATATAGTAACAGGCCCAATCCATGCAGCACATTTTATTAAGTTTCCAGAAGGCACTTTGACTTGATGTCTATTTTAAACATGGCCAATTAAGCACTGAGATCCTACATCATGTTAAGAACATTGCTACATAGCTTTCTCAGTGCATAGAATGAATGTATTCAGTCTCTTATTCAGAGTATGTTCCTCCCATGTATTTCTGAAGTACGTGCCACATTTTCCCTCCACAGACTATCTTTGTAAACCAGAGGACAACATCTACAACATTGATTTCACACGCTTTAAGATCAGAGACCTGGAAACGGGGACTGTCCTTTTTGAGATTGCTAAACCACCACACTGTGGTATGTTTCCTTTCTTTGTCTTCAAGTTGACATCACACAATGGTTCTTATATCATAATTAACTTTATTACTTTTAACATAAATGAAATGCATCTGTGCAAGTTTAATTTTTTTCTTTCTTTTCACATTATTATTTTTAATAACCAATCTACAACCAATAGATAGAACTAAGTTCCCAAGCTGCATTTTTTTTTCTTTTTCAGTAATCAATTTCATGCATATATATGTCAAAATACAGAAGAACAGATCTGCCGCTACTTGCGTTACACCACAACATTTAGTGGATCCTAATCTATTTAGAGGTTTCTGCTGTCATGGACTCTTGATATATGAGGGAATTTTATCATGTCATGTTCATTGGAATCTCTGAAGTGAATCTATATTTCTGGTTTTGCTCTGCATGGACAACTTGGCTTTCTGAGCCTCCATTGAGCCACATTCAGTTCCTCTCCTTATTTTCCTTTTTGACACATACGTTTGTTCATAAATAAGTATAATAGTATAAAACAATCTCTATAAAATGATAAATAAAAATACTTGTGCAGTAATCACGAACAGATAAATTATTATAGGTTTTGTTCATATTTTGAATTAGATTTTTTTTTTTTTCATTTTAATTTAATTTTTTAGTAATTTTTTGTTGTTTTTGTCATATATATTAGTTATTTTAAAATATGTCTATATAGATTTTATTAAATTTTAGTTTTTAGTTTATTTTGTTTTTAGTTATTTTAGTACTTCAACTTAAACTAAATGAAAATGAGAAATGTTTTCTTGACTGCTACCTGAAATAAAATAATTAGGGCCCAAGCCACTAATGGCGCAGGGCCCTCTTGATCCCCTAAGGATTATTAGGGCCCGAGCACCGATGGTGTGAGGACCCTATTGGAATTGCTCCGTTTATTATTATTCTTCCGCTTCTTCTTCTTCTTCTCCCAAATGAATCGCATTTTTGAGGGCCTAAACATGCTCGAAAACTCATGAAACTTTGCACACGCATCAGAACTGGTGAAAATTTACGCCTGTTATGGGTCTCAGAATTAGGCGTGGCAAAATGGCTCGATAGCGCCACCTACAAAATTTCAACGAAGTGCCCCTTGCACCACGTTTCACGTACAGGTATGAAATTCAGTAGACACATGTAACAGCCTAATCCCTACAAAAAAGTCTCCTGGTGCAAAGTCTGAAAACCAACAGGAAGTCAGATATTTTGAATTTTCTCTGCAAAATTTGTGCACTTTTTGCCATTTCCAGACGTTGTACTTTAACGAACTCCTCCTAGAGCTTTTATCAGATCAACATCATATTTGGTCAGTCTAATCTAAAGGCCTTTGCGACGTTAAATTGCGAAGATCTAGAGTTTTCGCTGGAGGGCGTGTCCGTGGCGGCCTGACAAATTTCGATGTTTCGCCATGAAAAAGGAAGTTTATTTAACTTGGGTATTTAAAGTCGGATCAGCCCCAAACTTAACATGTTTGATAAGAGTCCTGGCCTGAAGACATCTACATGGCAATATTCAGTTACGGTCATAGCGCCACCTGCGGGCAACAGGAAATTACGTTTTACACTGTGATTAACTCCTCATACAGATTTAACCAGAACCACGTCATATTTCGTCAGTCTAATCTAAAGGCCTTAGCAATGTTAAATTGTGAAGATCTAGAGTTTTCACTAAAGGGCGTGTTCATGGCGGCCTGACAAAATCTGATGTTTCGCCATGAAAGAGGAAGCTGTTGTAACTCAGGCATACAATGTCCGATCTGCCCCAAACTTCACATGTGTGATAAGAGTCCTGGCCTAAAGACATCTATATGCCAATATTCAGTTAGTCATAGCGCCGCCTGCTGGCAACAGAAAATGGCATGCTTTACACTGTAATTCACTCCCAGAAACACATTTTAATATGCCACAAAGTACCAAACACACTAGAAACACGTTAAATCATGCAACACTTGGCTGAGTGCTAATGTATGTGATTAACGCCACACAACAGGAAGTTGTTGTAACTCAGGCATACAAAGTCCAATCTGCTCCAAACTTCACATGTTTGATAATAATCCTGGCCTGAAGTCATCTACATGGCAATATTCAGTTACGGTCAAAGCGCCACCTGTTGGCAGCAGGAAGTCTGGCACTTTGAAATGACTTGGCCATAATTCTCCTGTATTTACACGCTTGCATGCATGTCGCCCACTGTTCACTGTTTTCCTAAGGCCAACGGGTGGCGGTGAGCCCGGGTGCGAGGGCCCTTTCATCGCTGCTTGCAGCTTTAATTATTATTATTATTATTATTATTATTATATTTTTTTTTTTTTCTGTCATCCGGGGCTTTTTGGGGGCCTTAACATGCTCAAAAACTCTTGAAAATTGGCACACACATTGGAATCTGCGGCCATTAGGACGCTGCAGAGGCTGGTACCCGGGCGTGGCAGGGGGGCTCGACAGCGCCCCCTTGAACGGAGTCCAAAAACTTGGTCCATATATCAAACACGCTTGCACGTATTAGTATGAAACTCGGTACACATATAGAACTCATTGGGCCTAACAACTTTTGTGCTCTAAGTTATACACCACCCCAACAGGAAGTCGGCTATTACGGGTTGTTTGAAAAACGCATGCTCTGGAATTTGATATACTCCTCCTAGGCGATTAATCCGATCACCACCAAACTTGTTCAGTATGAAGTCAAGACATTGAGGATGTAAAATTGCCAGCGGATTTTTGATATCTCGAACGGTTTGGCCATGGCGAGGCAACGAATTGATGGCGAGAAAAGGGAATCAGGAAGTGTGTTATAACTTATGCATACATTGATTGATTTTTTTTTTATGAAACTTCACCTGTGTGTTCGTTGTAGGAGGCTGATCACATGGATGTGACTATTGTGAGTCAAAGTTATAGCGCCACCAACTGGCAGCAGGAAGTGTCACTTTCAAAATGCTTTGAGATCACCCTCTTTTTGTTACCCAATTTGCTTCAAACTTCATCACAATAATGTCAAAACATGGCAGATGTAGACCTGTGAATGTATTTGTGATATCTCAAATATTGTTGCCATGGCAACATGTCAAAATTTAATAATATTCTTGAGTGTTTCTGAGGCTCTTAACATGCTTTAAATTGCATGAAACTCGACACACACATCAATATTGTAGACCAGTAGACATGGACAAAGCCTTAGAAACGGGCGTGGTGGAGGGGCTCAGTAGCGCCACCTTTTGACAAAAGTGGGGCGGTTATTTTTACCTACAGTCACCAAACTCTGTACACATATTGTTCTCATTAAGCCGGACAACTTTCTAATTTACAGTCATTAGCGCTGACCAACAGGAAGTCAGATATTTTGGTTTGAATGTGGATTTTTCACACTCTCTCTCTCTCTCTCTCTCTCTCTCTCTCTCTCTCTCTCTCTCTCTCTCTCTCTCTCTCTCTCTCTCTCTCTGTCCCCCCCCAGTCTCACTTTTTCTCTCTCTCTCTCTCTCTCTCTGTGTGTGTGTGTGTGTGTGTGTGTGTGTGATCATATGGGCACCAACTACTGCAGTAAATGTGGTGTATTCAAATAACTTTGAAATAGTCCTTTTATGTTTAACCGTTTTAAATGCCTATTGCCCGCCGTGCACAGTTGCCCTGAAGCCACCGGGCTTGGGCCCGCCATCGCTGCTTGCAGCTATATTTTTAAATTATTTTTATTTTAATTAAAGTAATGAAAATGTTTTTTTATGGTATTAGTTGACGATACTAACCCCGACTCATACACTCTTTCTCAACTTGTTGCATTCAGACCTTGATGAGGAGGATGAGGAAAACGGAGAGGTTGACACCAGTGCCGGGCGTTTCGTTCGCTACCAGTTCACACCGGCGTTCCTTAAGTTACGCACAGTCGGAGCCACGTAAGTCTGTCGGCCATGTGCATTCCGCTGTGTAAACAAACCTCAGTGGCTCTGAAATTCAGTTGACCAACTCTCATATTTTGAAACAAAGGAGCTTGTGTTATCTGCTGCAACACTTGAGCAATGTTATTAGCCAAATCCCACAGAAACCATGAATAAATCATGATTTGGCATCAATATTTCTTTCAGTTGTGCAGTAAACATGAGCAGACTTCAGTCTGTGTAGTTGATTGTCATGTTATCTTATTAAACATTATAACGCACTTGTTTAGTTATAAACAAACTGAACTGAAATTGGTGTATAATGTCTCTTATCTCCTTTCACACTTTCTCAGTGTTGAGTTCACAGTTGGCGATCGACCTGTTACCAATTTCAGAATGATTGAGAGGCATTATTTTCAAGACCGCCTCCTGAAGAATTTTGACTTTGACTTCGGCTTCTGTATCCCGAACAGTAGGAACACGTGTGAACATATTTACGAGTTTCCTCAGCTCCCAGATGACCTCAGTGAGTGTTCTGGTTGCTATTTGAACTAACTCTATTCTCCTGTTATGAATATAACCGATCTTTTAGCTATTAAACCAGTCGTACCTTTTTGTTTTCTTTTGTTTTGTTGTTTTTTTTTTTTGTTTGTTTTTTTTTGGTTTGTTTTGTTTGGTTTTGGGTTTTTTTTTTTTTGTTTGGTTTTACTTTTGTTTTACTGCACTGCACTGTACTTTACTTTTATTTTATTGAATTTAACAGATAATACGCTGCAAAAAAAAATTTCTTACTTAATAATTTTGTCTCGTTTTCCAGTACAAATATCTATAAATGATTAAATCAAGATACATTATCTTGAAGCAAAATTATTAACTTAAATATTAAGTCTTTTCTGAAACACAAGAAAAAATGAGGCCATAAAAATAAACTTAGTTAAAAGAAAAAGTTTATTTTTCTTACCCTGTTGACAGAATTTTTTTTTCTTGTTTTAAGTTTAAACTCACTTAATTTTATTATATTTTTCAGAAAACAAGACTTAATATCTTAAGTTATTTGCTTCTAAATAAATGAATGTTGATTTAAGAATTTTTAGAAATTTGTACTGGAAAAGACATTGAGTTAGAAAATGTTTTGCATTGAATACAGGAGTAGTTGTAGGCATAATCTGTAATATATTACAATATAATTTTAATATATAATATGACATATATATATATATATATATATATATAAATAATTTTATAATTATACTATAATTTGTGAGAACACTACTTAATATCACCTACATTTGAAAAGATACCAGACTTAGGCCCTCAAAGGCTCAGAGAGGAAATTTGGCACAAAAGAATAACCAATTGTCTTACAAGTAACATATTGACCTGTCCTTGTCTGACATCTCACTCGTCCTGTCAGGCTTGTATCAAATTTCAGAACTCTGTCTCTTGCCAGTGCTCAGTGCTCAGACAGCGCATTACATGTCTGTGTTCATTTGTTAAAATGGCATGTAACACTCTGTCCTGTGGCGTTCCTTTGTTTCCTGCAGTACGATTGATGATTGAACACCCATATGAGACCAGATCAGACAGCTTCTACTTTGTGGACAACAAACTCATCATGCACAACAAGGCAGACTACGCTTACAATGGGGGCCAGTAGCAGGAAACCTGACGATAGCTTGTTGGAGTGACCGTGTGGTTTCGCTTGAAAAGTGTTTGCGTGGAATGCAAATACAGGACTGTCCCTCGCTACCAACAACACATGGTGTTGTCACCAGCATTATGATCCCGCCCAACTGGAAATGACCATTCCTTCTATGAAGTTCCTGCATTCCACAGACTGCACGCACTACTTGTGAGTTTGGCCAAAAAAGCGGAGCCTCCGCCACACACTACTAGCCGGAACTGAAGAATTCCTGTCCTGTCATCCTGCTTTAGGGCGACTACAATAGAGGAGTTTTTGTTTTGTTACTTTTGTTCTCTTACATCCTGCGCCCACCACCTTGTGTCTTGTTTTGTGAGATTTTTAAAGCTCTGAAGTCATGTTACCAAACTGAATCTTGAATATCTGAATAGGGTCTTTCTATGCTACAGCTTTATTCAAATGTGCTAAAATGAAGCGATCCTGCCACATACATCTTTGGTTATTAAACAAAAAAAGGGTTTTTGTGCAGATTTGCAGTTGTTAAAGTTCATTTAAAGGGGTAGAACGGCATTATTGGGGTTAATCATCACTGAGATTACAACGTGATCAGGGTTAGTATGTCCAGTTAAAAGAGGATGTGATCTGTTTTTTATCACCATAACCCCAAGGGGGCATTTACTCGACACCGGTTTCAACAAAAACTGAAAACTTTTTATGCGTTTTTGGCCGTTCATTTACATGACAATGGTATTTTGTGGGAAATACAAACATTTGAATGCAAACATTTGAAAATGTGTTTCAAAGTTTTTGAAAATGGCACCATTATTATCTCCATGTAAACTACAAAAACGCAAATTTGTGAAAACAGTGACATGCGCATGCATATTACGTGTTCAATCTTTAGGCGCATAGTATTTCTTTACAAAGTGACATTGCCAACTACTGGCCTAGCAGCAGAATACAGCGCTTTTAGTTGTTTTCGCAGATCTGTGTGAACGGGGATGGTTTTGACAACGTTGTCTGTACATGAAAAAAAGCAAAGGAAAAACTTTTTAGTTTTTCATACATCATTGTCGTGTAACCTACCCTAAACATACCCTAAAACAGTTGACAAGTTGCAGTGTTTTGTTTAACTACACTACTGTTTAAAAATTTGGGGTCAGTAAGATTTTTTTTAAAAAATATTTTTTAAAGACGCCACTTATGCTCACCAAGGCTGCATGTATTTGATCAAAAATAAAGTAATATTGTGAAATATTATTACAATTTAAAATAACTTTCTATTTGAATATATTTGAAAATATTTTATTCCTTATAGAAAAGCAGAATTTTCTGCATCATTACTCCAGTCTTCAGTGTCACATGATCCTTCAGAAATCATCTAATATGCTAATTTGATGCTCAAGAAACATTTCTTAAAATCCATGTCGAAAACAGTTGTGCTGCTTAATATTTTTATAGTAAAAAATAGTATAGATCCTTGATGAATAGAAAGTTCAAAAGAACACCATTTATATGAAAAACTTTTGTAACATTATAAATGTATTTACTGTCACTTTTGAGCAATTTAATGCATCCTTGCTGAATAAAAGTATTAAATTCTTAAAAAAAAAAAAAAACTAACCCCAAAATTTTCAACCTCAAACTGACCACTGATCACACACATTTTATAATGTACTTTGTTTTATTTTGTCTAACTGTTTTACGTCAAGTCTTTCTGGCTGAAAACAAAAGTCGACTAGTTGTGTAGATTCAGTCCTGTAGGGATCTGGAATGGTCTGGCCGTTGGGCATCTGTCTTTGTCATGTACGAGGGTTTTTGATGTCAGGATCAGCTGTGCATAAAGAAACCATGTTTTCACTCGTGTCACACACAGAAAGGGATGGGATTCCCAACATGGTGTCCTTGTGCACCTTTCAAGCTGTTTAGCCTCTATCAGAGCTTTGATGTTTATCTGCTTTGATCTAATTCAGCATGATGTTTAATAGCGGTTGTGAATTAGGCGATGCTATTGGCTGAAAAACTAAATTAAAAAAGCTTCTGGATACCCATCAAGAAATGCCTAACTTTACATATTTAATCAATCTTACTTTGATTTGATTAGCTCATGATCAAAGCAAATCATGTGAAGGTTGCAAAAATACCCATTGTTATTCATTCACAAAGTCAATCATCAATCCATTCACAAACAAGTCAGTTATCAGCCGAAAGGTGACTTTCTTACATTTTTAAGTGTCCTTAAAAGAGAGAAGTTGTAATATTGGCTAAAGGACCCATGTTTGTGAAGTATTTGTGGTTGCATGTCTGTCTGATGCCTTATACTCGTGCTGTTTACAATAGGTACTACAGTACCTATAGGGCTGGGTTATGTTAATTTCTCGATTTTAATCGATTCATAAATCCCCAGTGTATGCTGTTTTCAGTTGATGCAAAAACAAAACTTCACTAAATGTTTTTCTTAGCCCGTTTTCCCATCCAATAAATTGAAATAAGCTTTCTTACTTTTGATATGAAACAAAGTCCTTTAAATTCAAATAATGCTGCTTTGGCGCTCTTTAATGTGGCGTGATCGTTTGCCGCCTCAGTTAAAGCGAAGAGGCAGCGATGTACCTGATGATGTGTATACAAGGAAATCGAATTTAATCGAGATCGAAATTTAATCGAATCCTTAAGTTTGTGTCAATACCCAGCCCTAACAGGTACCATCTGTGTTGAAATGCTGTAACCTACATGGAGTAATTTACCACACAGATTTTGGTCCATATATTACCTTTGTTAAACCGTGCACAAGATCAAATCTTTTGGTTTTATTAATTCTCCTCCCTTTTCAGTGTCCTCAGATTATGTTTTAACCCATTAGAGTTACAGAGATAATAAAATGTTTTTATTATTCTTTAAAATATTCAGTTGTCACCACAAAGATGTGACCTGCCCATATTTGGTGGTTTCTTTATCATGGACACTAATGTGTGGATTTAGTCATAGCAGCTGATTTAGGAATACTGCTCATGCTTTACATTTGTTGTGTAGTATGTCAACTGGAATACTTGTTGTCTTTTTATTTAGCAATTTACAGGGTTTCTGCGGGTCTTAAATAAGTCTTAATTCACCCTTTCACAAATTAAGGCCTTAAAAAGGTCAAAAAATCTTAAATTCACGAAGTCATGGCATTAAATCTTGCATGCTTTATGAAAAATGAACATCTTCCTCATTTTTGTCTTGTTTTCCAATAAAACAAATCTAAACATTTAAATCAAGATACATGCTTAAGATACACATGTAAAATGGTTTGGAAAAATTGAACAAAATTAAGTGAGTTCATGCTTAAAATAAGAACAAATATCTGTCAAGGGACCACCACCAAAAGAAAATGTCATCAAGTAGTTCCAAACCTGTATAAATTTCTTTGTTCTGCTGAACACAAAGGAAGATATTTGGAAGAATGTCCAAACCAAACAGATCTCATTTAAATCATAAACTCGCTTTATTTTGATCAGTTTCACAGAAAACAAGACCTCAAGTCTTAAGTTTACCTTCGTAAAACCTGCAGAATCTCTTTATTTATTATGTCAGAATGTGATTTTTTTTTTTTTTTCATTTAATAAAGCCTTGTATCAGGACTCTTAAAAAGAAGAAATTCATAATGTTATATTCTTTGAGCATTCTACAAAAATGACTTGTTTAGGTAACAGGGACCATTAATATATATATATATATATATATATATATATATACACATATATACATATACAAAAAAATCTCATCTAGTTAGACTAGCCACATGACATTAATTTAATCCATAAGGCAAATCACCATGCTCAAGATCCACTTTTTGTCTTCAGGATTGTAGGAACATTGTTGAAAATAGGAATTCTTGAAAATGGGTAATCTTTTCAGATATGAAGGGGGTGGGTGTTCAGAGAAATAAATAAAATACATTTTATAAACATTATCTGTTTTATTCTTGACTCCACAGTAAAATCCAGTATTGTACCACAAGGTGGCAGCCAACATCACTTGGACACCAAATGATTTTAAATCCCATCTCAAAATATTTGCTCTACTCTGCTACAATACACAAGGAGCAGTGGCCATTTTGAGCAAAAATCCTCAACCCTGTCACATATGTATGTATTTCTCATTGTTTCAGGGTTGTAAACTTGTGACAGGGTTGAGTTTTTCACTTCATTTATGAATAATTTTAATTAATTAAAAATTAAGGTATTTCTTGCTGATTACCACCTGACATGTTAAGGACTAACACAATAAAATTGTTTTTAGTTAAACATCTAAATATATGTTTTATATATACATATATGTACCTCCAACTTGACATATTTTGACCATATGTAAACAGAAATATAATCTAATAAATTGCAATTAAGGCGTATTGAATGTTAAAATGCCTTTTAAATATAATGTTAAGTGGGTATCATTACCCAATTTAATAAATGTAATAATAATTTAAAAGTTCACTTTAGAGTTATATCGATATCGACGATACTAGCCTTTGAAAGTATCAGTATCGCATCCAAAACAAAATAAGTGGTATCGCCCAGTAGAATATCGGAAAAGGCTCTCAGCCAATCAGAATCGCGAACCAGAACGAACTGTGTATAAAATACAATATTCAATGAAGCAACTCAGCGTTCCTTCCTTACTAGTTCTAAAGTGACGTTTCAGAATTAGTAATGGAGGCTTGGGCTCAACTGTTAAACTGTCAACTTGAGATTTGAATCCGTGGCGGAAGGAAGTAGTGCCGCACAAGAGAGAGACACCATTGTTGTTTCTTACTTATTTACACACTTGCGCCGTCGAACTGTTGTATAAACACAATATCACACTTGTAGCCGTGCGATATGGCTCTATATCAGCACGGCTGTGATTCGGCCATAGGCAATCAGTGGATCTGAGCTGAAAAAGGCTCTCAGCCAATCAGAATTGAGAACCAGAACGAACTGTTGTATAAATGTTATTAAATGGTACATAACTTAGAATGCACCATCACAATATAAAGTGGAAATTAAATTCACATGATTTCCATCAAAACTATCCGCAAATTCAATTTATCGGTTGTGCAAGATTGTCTAGATTTTAAGAGTTCCCTGAAGAATGATCCGGGCCTGACCAATGATGTCCAGTCGACCGTCATCTCTTATCTCCAGCTTCAATTCACCACCACGACTGGAACACTGGTAAGCTAGAAAAACAAATATAGCGGAGATAAATGTCTTATTCTGAGCAGCTTGTTTCATTAATGTTAGCAGAACAGTTACTCATCCTTGAAGGTTTACTTAAATTGATGTGAACTAGTGTCAGTATTTCCATTCTACTGTAGATTTAGATTTTTTTTTTTATTCCAGTGTTTGTGATGACATGATGCAGTGAAGAAAAAAAGAGGCTGTTACCCATCATTTTCTTTTTCTCCAGCTTCTCCGACCAATAGCCAGCAAGGACTGTATGTGCAGACCCTTTTAGAAATAAAGTTGTACTATGATGCATTGATGATTGCCAGTAAGCATTGATTTCTCTTGTGCATGCCCCTCATGATGGTTTAGTAATATTTATGAGTTTACACTGTATACATTTCTCATTCAAATGGCTTTTGAATGTTCTGCTCACCAGTGACTGGATCTTCAGGGACACCAACCCAAGGTGAGAAGACACGGGAGTAGAAGTCATATCCAGACTGAGTGGTCTGTGTTCCCTTCAGTGTAACGATGAGACTTTTAATCTTACCAGTGGTCTCATTTCTCACAAGAGTCTCTGCCTCTGGCCTCAAAGACATAAGATCAGACCTGCCAACAATGAAGAATTAACAACATTGCAGAATGTTTAGCATACTGCGGCCTGGTTTCACAGACAGGGCTTAGATTAAGCCAGGATTAGGCCTTAGTTTAATTAGGCCTACAATGGCAGTGACATATTTTAAGATATGTCAGTGCAAGTTGCTTTCAATTAAAATTGCTCAAATATGCATTTCAGTCTGGGACAGGGTTTATGTTGTAAATTGTAGATGGATCTTTTTTCTCTGAATGTTGCATTAAAACATTTAAAATGTACTTGCATTAGATTATTCCTTTTTCTATGCAAAAAGCTGTTTTCACATTTAATCCGCATTTAATGCACACAAATACAATGTCATTATCAATATAATTCTCTTTGCTCATTTCAGAAATGTCCAGCAGTACCTGTTGCATGTGTCAGCTAGACGAATCATTAGATTTTTAATGGTTGGACTGTAGCACACATCCTGAATGGGTAAGTCTCCAACAGCAGCCTGAAAATGTAAGGCTGGTGACACAATGGTGTAAATGTAGATGTAAATGGTGACACAAAATAGTTTCTGCTTGTGTCACAACAGAAATACTAACTGGCAGTGTTACCTTCAAAAGATCCTTGATTTCATGTTGGTCCTGCAAATGAAACATTCAAAACTCAAATTCAGACCAAAAGCAAATACTAATTGATTGATCAAAAGTGTCCATTTTAGTTTTGTTGAAGAAAGGGTCCACAAGATGTCTTTTGGTCATACCTGGGGCTTTGGTTTGTTTAAGGGGAAGTCCATTATTAGATATTCTTCATGCTGGCGCACATTAAGCTCCCCACTCATAGTCTCAAACACCACAACAGGGTTGACATTCTCTGTGTGATGATATTGTGCTTTTAGAGTGGTCACCAGTCCAATGTTTTTGGTAAAAGATTAATGTCAGGATGAGCGTTTCTTACTTTTAAGGTAAAAGAGCACTGCTGCTGAGGCCAGGGTTGCATGTCCACATAGTGGATACTCACTTTTGGGGGTAAACCAGCGTAACCCAAACCTTGCACCTTTCAAAATACATCAAATCCAAAATGTAAATAAGAGTTGTTTGAGTAGCCTATTTCAACATGCATCTCAGCGGCAGAATACCTGAGGTAAAATCCATAGACTTCCGTTTTGTGATGAAAGCAGTGTCTGATAAATTCATCTCAGCAGCAATGCTTTGATAAATATCATCTTGCAGCTCCTAAATATATTACAGAGAAACATTTTATAACGCGCTAACACATTTACATTTTCTTACCATGAATAACTAATCTATACGTCAACGTATTTAGAAGACTAGCTGTCTTGTGATAGTGTAATATACTCACATTCTCAATAAGACATACTGCAGCAGGATTGCCTTTGAAAGGTACATTGGTAAAAGCGTCAACAGTAAATATTGGAATTTCCATTGTTGGGCAAATTCGCTCTCAAAAAAGCTCTCAGAGTCGAAGTTCCAGGTCTCAGGAGACTTAACTTTACTGAACATGCAATAAAGTTGAGATGACAGCTGTTCATCTGACTCATTCAATGTAAAATCTCACTTCTAATTTGTTTTTGCTTTACATCCAATGGGCGCTTTTCTTTTTGCTCCACCTCATGGAACCATTGCCTAAAACGGCACCAGAGGCTTTATAAACAGTTTCCGCCCACCAATATCTGGTTGGACCAGACAAAAGTAGGCCTACATACAACGAAAACTGTCTGTCAGTGGCATAGCGAGTACGGTGCACTGTAGATAGGTTTTTTTTTGACGCGATCGACCCGAGTTCGAATCCGCCTTTTGCCGAACTCGTTCTTCCCCCTTTCCCCATCGCATATCAAATTGGAAAGGCATTTATTTTCAATAAATACGAAGAAAATATGTGAAGTGGAATAAAAATGCCTAACAGTTATTTAATAATAAAGTTTTTTATCGGGTAGGGTACTAATCTAACTACTATTTACATTTATTGCAAAGAAAATACTTCTATTTTTTACATAATGTAAATAGAATCTATCGCTATTTGCACTTAGTGTAAGTATCTTCAATTAAAATATAGGCAATTACACAAGTTAATATTTGTATAAGTCATAGAATAATTTTACCTTTCAGATTAATCTCTTACTGGTGTTCAGTTTTTGTCATCGGTTATTCAATTATTATCAAGTAAAATTTCAAAATAAAATTTTAAATAAATAGTTTATTAAGTATTTTGCATTAGCCTAGCCTATGTCAATTATAGCTACCAAAAGTCATTCTGCAAAAGTTTATCCAGGTGGGCTTCTTACACCATAGGTCTTACCCCTCTTTTAATATTTGACATTTTGTGCAATGACAACTAAATTAGCAAATGTTTCCATTTATTTCCTATAATAACACGTTGGCTGACGTAGCCTATCGTCATCCTGCACATGCTAAACTTGTATCTATATATGCTACAATTTGAAAGTAAATCCATCTTCCCCCTATCTTACCCCAAACAAGTGTGTACAGCTATAATAGGAAAACGTTTAAAAAAAAAGGAAACGTATCAATTGTCTGGTATGCCAAGATACACAGCTTATATATTTGATAAGTATGTTTCATGCTGATCGCACCATGCTGAAGAATAAACTTATTTGGTAGGTTTGATCTTTGTTGATTTGTTTGTTGAGGTATGTTTGCTGGTTTTAGAGGGGTGTCGGGCGCTTTTCGGTTGGCTAGCTTGGATATTATCTGGGAAACCAGCTCACAGAAGCAATAGCTACTTATAATAAACAGTGTTTGTTGTTTTACTGAGGAGGGCGGATAGGTGAGAATTACGTGGAAAGGAATTTTAACTGAAGTGAAAACGATTTGCAAGACTGAAAATTTCATTAGCTATTGTAAGTATACTAAGCTAAACACATTGAAAAGTAGGCTATTACCATTCTTTCACGACCCACATTTTTGCTTCATCTTTACGGGTTTTAATGTGAAAAGCACTAAGTTTCGATTTCTGCAAAAATGGAAGAGCTCATGTTTGCGTGCCTCTCTTTCTATTCTCACAGGTCTCAAGTTGTCTGCGGTTAAAGGACATTACAATGAGTCTTAACGAACCACTTGATTTTAAAAGGTGCACAAAGTTCTATATTTTTGAGTTTTTATCACTGTGTTTTGAAACGAATAATCTTGACGTGTTTAGCTCATATTTATCATTGAAACTGATTACAAATCATGCTGTGTTGATTTCAAGCCAACCCAAAAAAGGAAGATCAGAGTCTGAACGCACTGCCAAAAAACATGACAAAAATAAAAGGTAAACAAAAGTAAATCGTTTCATTTATGTATAAGGAAAGCTAAAATCTAGCACGTGACCAAACAACCATTTTTGGTGCTAAAAAACACACAACCCAATAGAAGTGGCTGTGAACTTTTCAAAGGGCAAAATCAGAGCCTTTTAAATCAGGATTTGTGCCATATTTGCTGATATAGAGGATACTATTGAAAATACATTTATTAGTTTATTAAAACGTAGAAATATGAATGTTTTTATCACACAGTTCTGTTTGACATGACCTTCTCACTCACGCTTTAGACAAAAGTCAAAGAGAGCAGCTTCTCCTACATCCAGCTATCTGTCAATGATGACAGACTGGTCAATAGATCCACCAACCAACTTCAAAGATGGAGAGACATTTCCGTTGCAATCAAGGTGAATTTTTTCTTTAATACAAAAATGAAAGCAAATTTTACTCCATTATTATGTTTCCAATAACTATATAAAATATAAAAATAACAAGAATCTAAAACAATCATTTTAAAAATAAAAACTTTCTTAAGAAAATCTTTTTTTATAAGACAAAGCACCAATTTTTTTAATCGAACACATACAATGCCATGCACCAACACTATATTTAAAATGACAGGATTAA
Organism: Mylopharyngodon piceus; assembly: GCA_039654765.1. NCBI lineage: Eukaryota > Metazoa > Chordata > Actinopteri > Cypriniformes > Xenocyprididae > Mylopharyngodon > Mylopharyngodon piceus. The sequence goes on along the minus strand of CM077453.1, from coordinate 21,470,043 downwards.
GAGAAAAAGAGAGACCTCACCAGTCACCAGTTATATTTCACTGAAAAGTGATAACCTAATGAATGTTTCAGAAGGCAACGATTCCGACTTAAGGTGAGGACATTTGTCATATTTGAACTAAAATCCTTAAAAACTTTTCTTTTTACTATTACTGTAATAAAAATAAATAAGTACATGACATTGTTCTCTTAAAGAGTAAGAGCAGCTTCTCCTACGCCCACCTATTTGTCTTTGAAGACAGACTGGTCAATAGATCCACCAACCAACTTCAAAACTGAAGAAACGTTCCCATTGGATCCAAGGTGAAGTTTTTCTTACTTATATTTATTTATTAATATAAATATCAGTTTAAAACTCAACATTAAAGAGATAGTTCACTCATCCTTTACTCACCCTCATGCCATCCCCCATATGACTTTCTTTCTTCAGATAAACAAAGATTTTTAGGGAAATCAATCTCTGTGTGTCGATATAATGCAAGTTACAAATTTCATTTGTGTTTATCTGAAGAAAGAAAGTCATATACATCAGGGATGGCATGAGGGTGAGTAAATGATGAGAGAATTTCCATTGAACTAAGACTTTAAGCAATGTGACAGCAGTGTACAGAAAAGTTTCATTTACATAATGACTTTAATTTTTTTGACTTCTAGACTGCTGACAGATCAACACTTAAGGTGTCCATTGTGCAAATCGATGTTGAAGGATCCAGTGTCCATCTCCTGTGGACACAATTACTGCAACGGTTGTATTAATGCATTTTGGGACAAATGTGCAGATTATGTTTGTCCACACTGTGGTAAAGCATCAGAAACACGTCCAGTGCTGAACACAAATGCAGCTCTGGCTGAGGTGGTTAAAAACATGCAGCAGGCAGGCTTCAGTCCAGCCCTTCCACCACAATCCTATGCCGGACCAGAAGATATGGCCTGTGATTTATGCTCTGAGCGCAGATTGAAATCGGTGAAGTGTTGCACGACCTGTGGCGTGTCCCTCTGTGAGACTCATGTCAGGCAACATTACACAGTACCAGCACTACAGAAACACACACTGTGTGACGTGACTGGAGACATTAAGACGAGACCCTCGCAGCAGCTTCAGACCTCAGACAACAGCTTCAACAGCACTGCCGGCGGACATCAGCATCATATAGATAAAACTCAAGACATTATAAAGGTTTGGTATCCTAATAAAATTTTGTGATATATAAAACAATGCAGCAAATTTGAATGTTACTAAATAAATAATGCATACTTTATTACAGTTGTCATGAAATGAAAGTTGCAATAGTCTTTTCTTCCCTATTGTGATGTGCGGTAAAACCAAGGCCGCATTTACATTACATGATTTAAGTGACCCAATTCCGATTTTTTCCTCCCATGTGGCACAGACATGACCCACGAACGTGTAAGCAATAAAAAATCACATGGATTCCGATATTCTCAGATCAGTTTCAGGCCTCATTCATGTGGAAATAAATCTAATATGAATCGGATACATGCATTTGCGTCTGCCATGTATTTGGACAGATCAGATATTCCCCTGTTAATGCGAGTCGTACGTCACTGAAAAATTGTGTTCTTTCTGAAAAAAAGTTGTTTCATGCTTGTGTATGCTGACCTAGTTTCTTCATGTGTGTCAGTTAGCCTAATTAAGTTCACCTGTTATTCATTTTGTTGATTAGTTTGGTCTGTCTATTTAAGCTCTGTGTTTCCTTCAGTTCTTTGTCAGTTCTCGTTGCGTGATGTTTGGTTGTTCTGTTCATGCTTTCTAGTGTTCTGAGATCTCTGATGCCCCCGAAGCCACCACCCCAGTGATGGATGAGCCTGAGCCCACTGCAGGCACGGAGCCTGACCCCGCCATGATACCAGCTGCAGTGAAGAAAGAGACTGAGACCGGGATCGTCCTGGAGCCTGAGACTGAGACCGGGATCATCCTGGAGCCCGAGACTGAGACCGGGATCATCCTGGAGCCCGAGACTGAGACCAGAATAGTCCTGGAGCCCGAGACCGGGATTGTCCCGGAGCCCGAGCCCAAAGATAAGTCTAACCAGGTATGTGAGCCGGCCACATCGTCAGTCCCTGAGGGAAATTTGGTGGAGTTTGAGAGGATGGAGTGTAGTGATGTGTCGTTCATGAACGATTTGTTCATTTTGAACAAATCTTTAATATGACTCGGGAACAACGAGTTGTCTCAGAGAGTGATTCGTTCATTTTGTGTTGACCGTGCATGCGCAACATCCCATAGGTTCTGTACAGGAAACAGAAATGAGTAGGTCACCTCTCGAGTCTTCGGGTTCGAGTCGTTCGTTCATCTTGTCACAGCCCCATAGGCTGAATGTAGTAACAGAAATGATTAGTTCACCTCTCGAGTCTTTGGTTCTGAGTCCTTTGTTCTTTTTGTTATTATAGTGCCACCAAGTGGTGCAGTCCCACCACTTTTTTTGTGCATCCTCAGAGTGCCCCCATACATAAGCATGTCAAATTTAGTGAAAATATCTAATTTTGTTTAGGAGTTATAGACATTTATATATATGAACACATAAAAAATGACCCACACCTGACTTTAGCCTTATTCAGATGGGACTAGTTTTACAGGGGGGCATTAGAGAAATTTGCATTTCACAGATGTACTTTGAGATTTTAATCCCATACTGTTTTTCGGAAAACTCAGTGGTCCTCTGAGAAATCTAATCCCGTGTCTTTGCGTGTCTTTGATTGCTGATATTGTATTATACTAACTCTTCACCTCATGACCTTTTTACCTACATGAGCTACCGTATGCGCACGAATCGTCCGTATACTTTCATGTCATTTCAATATGGATAGTATCCGACGAAAGAATAAATGATAAAACTAACAAATTGAAAAATCGCAGAAATTGTAAAGGCAGCCCATTTTAATTTCAGTGTCAAATAAGAAAGAGTAAGATACTAGATTTTGCTGCTCACATATGTGGGTTTATTATAAACAGCCACTTGTACAACTTGTGAATTTTACTTAAATAGGGTTTTAATAATAAATTAAATTTATATCAATAAATAATGGATTAAAAGATATATACGTCATAAACGATGCATGTAAATACAGCATGTGAGCTTCTGTAATGCCCACATCTAGAACACACGCTCCCATCTCTGTGATAAACACTGAGATGTTAGTCCCGTCTGAATCAGTACATGAAATGACAGACGTTTAGTGAAAAGAATATTATAACTCAAACGTTGTTTAGAAAACTAGTCCCGTCCGAATACGGCTTTTGATTGCATTTTTTTTTGCCACTTACTGTCAAAATTTTGACATTTGGCCTTTACCGTATAGTCAGCGACCTATGTTTTCGGTTTTCCTACAGTGGTTTCATCTCGATCGGACTAACAGTTTCTAAGATATTCGCAAATGTTGTTTAATTGCTAAATCACTACTTTGCACTAGCCATAAGGCGAAACCTAGCATGTTTGGTATCGTTGGACTCTGCAAGGATTCAGGAATCCAAGGAGATGACTCCCGTGAATATAAGTCAACCACATCCAAAGTTATGAGCATGTAAATGATTTTTTTCACCACTAGGTGGCGCTGATCCGAAACTTCTCAGACTCCTTCAGGGCATTGTGCTGATGACCCATACCAAGGGCCAGATTTACTAACAGCTTGCGCCAGCGCAAATCCTCTTTTGGCATTAAAAAACTACTGTTGAGATTTACTAAAGACACGCAGTGCAAAATTAGCGCTGAAAAGGCGTGGACTGAGTTGTTTTTGCAGCTGACCTTATTGCATATGCATTTGTAGGAGTTTCCCTTTTGGATGCAAAGTTTATGGGAGGATAGTATTTAAATGAATCACGCAATGTGATTTACTAAAGTTTACGCTAGTCAATTTACTGGTATTTGCGCCATTATTTTTAACACCCAAAAAAAGCATGTCTTAACCCATTTTGCAACATGGCTGCAATTGTTGCTGCTAGTAGGAGACACCGCAGAGAATAGAGAGCGTGTGGTAGAAGGGAGAAAATATTTTCCACTTGTATTAATTTCTTTGGAATGCCAGAGGAAGATGTTATCCGTATATTACATGTAACAAGTTGCGCCTGTGTCAACCCGCACCTGATGAGAGCATCAGCTCTGCTTATTTGCAACTTTGCACTGCCCTTAGTAGATTGCGTTGGTCATTATGTAAATGATTTGACTGCGTCTGTGTTCTTTAATTTGCACGTCAGCAGTAGATCATGCGCAAAACTTGCCACTCCTATTGGTGCATTTGTGGAATTCCATTCTCATGCTAATTTGCCCTGTTTAGTAAAACTGGCCCCAAGTTTCGTAAGGATACATTCATGGGTTCGTAAAATACAGCATTTTACTACAAAATTCAAAATGCCTGAGGTCCAAAATGGCAAATATGGATCAATTGGAAATCATTCGACTTGGCATTTTTGTGAATTTTTTTTTTTTTTTTTTTTTTTTTTGGACAAACCGTTTAGAAGTTATAAGCAAAAATAGCCATTTTTCGCATCTCCGGACCAGTAGGTGGTGTTGCGCCGAAACACAGCATGTAACATCAGGTCTGTGCCGAAACACTGCATGTAACGTCATGCTTGTGATGAAATGGACCAAGTTTGGTCTCAATACAATAAAGTGTTGAGGAGATAGAGCCTTATGTCTATTTTTGCAAAGCTATGGACAATTTGTTCGCAAGAAAATGGTTTGATAAATCAACTTAAATTCCACAACTTTTTGTCGGCATGGTCTGAAGATGATATGGTTCAATTTTCGTGAAAATCGGAGCAGCAGCCTAGGGGGAGTTTGAAAAAGTAGGTTTTTCGGAAAATTCAAAATGGCGGGAAAATTTTCATGATGGAAAATTACGTCATGCAATTGAATCGTCTTGAGGAAAACAGAGGAAGGAATCAGAGGAAAACATTTTGTTTCTAACCCTTACAGTTCAAAAGTTAATAGCATAAATATAAGTGCAAGTTTGGACATTTGTTGGAGCTAGACGGATTGAGTTGGAGACTATGGTAAATTTACTATGATGACAGTTCAGACCAAGCGTGCCACACGAGTCCTGAAGAGTGAAGCCAAAGTGTCTCGATCGCCCCCAGGTGGCTGGATGCAGTATAGGTCATAAACCCCGCCCTCTCCATGTATTCCAGTGGGACGTGAGACAAACTAAACAATTAAATTACACATCAAATTTGTTTTTTCCAAAGACAATTTCTGTCATATTAGGCAGTTTTTATCACGCTGGTGTTAGTTCAAGTGTTCGTTCTTTAAATAAGTTTGGTTTTAGTTAGTTATTTGATGCTATAAAAACGGGGGTGAGACGTCATGATTGACAGCTGAGGTTGACAGCTTCTCTGAGTGAAGTAGTCACTGAGGCGCCAAAGGACTTTTTTCTGGATCTTCGCGAGGTGACTGGAGCTTTAACTTTTATTACTACATTTTCATAACTGTTTATTTTACAACAAAATAATGAGTTGTTCTGAGTTTGGGCGGGACCTTGATATCGCGGCTCCACTTCGTGCTCACTACTGCGCAGACTCGGGTTTCAAGTTCACTATGCGCAGACTGGAGACTCAAGATGTCAGCGCCATATAGACACACTGGCGGCTTCAGTTACTACAATGGAAGAGAGTGAAGGTGCGTCGTCCATATTTTTTTACAGTCTATAGTTCAGACTGGCCTCTATCAGTGTGCCAAATTTTATAACTTTCCTGCAAGCGGTTCTATGGGCTGCCATAGACTTCCAGAGCGGAGAAGAAAAACGTCAACGGATACAATAGGTGCCTATGTACCTTCAGTGCTTGGCACCTAATTACCGTTGTTTTCTGGTAGCCCTATATATCTGTTTAGTTAAATTTTGCACTGCAAACATCCATTACCGCTTTAACTTATCCATGCTGGCAAATAGGCTAATCATGGTTCCACCCCACATTAATTATATAAATTTAAATAGAACGGCCATTCAAAACCCAAGGGTCAACCATGTTGCATAGTAAAGAGATCAACAGAATCATTTTGGGCTGGGATTAATGTAAACAGATATCGGATACCAGTGGTGTCTAAAGTGAATGTAAACAGGTGGGACAATCAAATAAGGTCAAAAGATCAGATCTGTGCATCAAGGCTTTCAGCCTAAAATGACATCCAGCTCTCCCTCTCTGGCTCTGCAGTGAAATGTCTTCTCGAACAAGAAAAAATGTTGGGCGGGATTTGATTTTGTCCATCAGGAACTGATTGGATGGTTGTGGTTTGCTATTGCTTTGATGTCATGTGAGTGACAGGTTGTCCCACCCTCACGTCAGTAAACACGCCATCAGAGAAGAGAACAGATATTGTTGCAAGAGGGAGGGGAAGTTATTTTGATTAAAAATTACGAGGGCACGTGAATTAAAACAATGATGTGCACGCATAAATACTGCAATATACCATAAAAAATAAGAATTGTCAATTTTGATTTCATTGTCACTTTAATTTGCTTGATGTATTTTTCTTTTTGTAGGAGACGGCAGTCACCACCAAGCTTCAGACACGTCTAAAAAGATCTGCAAAAACCTTCAGACCTAAAACAAAAGAAAAAAAAGATAATGTTAAAAGTCTTGCGCTTATTTGCTCCACACTACAGCAAGAGGTTTCAGGGCTTAAAGAAAAACTCTCAAAGTTAGAGTCGAAGAATACAAAGACAGAAAAATATGAAGATGAAGAGGATTATGAATATGATAAGGAAGAAGAAGATGATGAGGAGGAGGATTATGACTATGGAGATGAAGATAAAGAAGAAGAAGATGTGGAGGAGGAAGATGAAGAATATGAGAAGGAGGATTATGGTGATGACAATGAGGACTATAGTGAGAAAGATTTTCATGCAGAGAGTGATGAAGAAGAGGAGGATGATGAAGATCGTTTTGATGATGAGGATGGATACAAAGATGATTATGATTGGGAGGAAGATGATTGGAAAGAGAATGAAGATGATTTGTATGATGATGACAATTCTGAGGAAGATAGCGATGAGGATTTATATGATGATAATGACTATTAACCTCTGCTAACAGTGACTGTTGCTTTTCTTAATATGCATATTTACAACAAGGTCAAGTAGTAGAAGTACATACATTTTATTAATTATCTTTCTGCAAAGACATTTGAGTAGGAAATAATTACAGTTAAAACAGCCAATACTTGTTTTCAGTATACATTCTAGCAGTTTAGGGAAAGTTACTTATGCGTTAGTTACTTTTTTTTATGGAAAGTAATGCGTTATGTTACTTTTGAATTACTTTTTGTCACTGGTCTAGGCTTGCTTGTTGGATTGTTTTTATAACAAAAAAAGTTCTATTTTTGGCAAATGTAAAGGTCCTTTCACACCAGAAGTAAAATGAATAAGCCTCAGGCTTAAGGAAATTCAAGTTCACACCTGTACAGTAAAGAGTGCAGCTCAAACAAACTTTTCAGCTGTGCTGCCATTATTACTGACGATTTCTCTCAACACGGGAACAGGAGAGGTGTCAGTCAATAAATGGGAAAACAAAATAACTTGCAATACTTATTTAAAAAAGTAACCGATATTTTGTTGTAAATTTTTTTGTTTTTAAATTTTTTACTGATTACGTAACTCTACTTGTAATGCATTACCCTCAACACTGATTGTTTATAATATTTCAAGAAGAACATATACTGGACTGAAGTTTGCTTGATTATCCCTCACATAATTTTTTTAATTAATTTATTTTTTAGAAAAAATCATGTTAAATGTAAGTATCAAATATAATGCATCAGGCTTTTGAGGAACGTACATCTCTCAATCATCATTTTATTGCATTCCATTGCATGTTTTGCCTCCACAATAAAACTATACAGAACTTTGATCATACCAAACATTTTAAATATCCTACTAAGTCATATTATTGGAAGATATACATATATATTGGATGAGTGACAACTGATATTTATATGCATTTTATGTAGGCTATGTAGCCTGCAATGCTGTTGTAAAGATCTCATCAATATACATTACAAGCTTTCAGACTTTTTTGGCTATATAAATATCAGCAACTGCACCAAAATTGCATATTTATTCTCATATTGGGCCTCTAAAATTATGAGCTCCATATTCTTCTATATCATACTATATGAACCATAAAAGTCTGGAGCATCATATGATATTCAACAAAAAACATATGCAAACTGTTTTAGAAGGTTATTTTTATTATTTTTTTTTTTTTTAGATTGTCTAAAGGTTCAATAAACTGTCCATTAAAAAATAAAATAAAAGATTTTTCAGACTGTTAATTCATATGTCAGGCTTTACATGGTTAATATTTCCTATTTTTGTACAAACCCAGTAAATTCTGCATTAAAATCTTTTTTCAGCTAATTTCAAAATGGCCTAATTTAAGATTTAAGAGAGCAATTGAACAACATACAAAGTTTTAAAATCGGTATGTTGGAAAATAATTCTTCACTTAAAGGGTTAGTTCACCCAAAAATGAAAATTCTGTCATTAATTACTCACCCTCGTGTCGTTCCACACCCGTAAGACTTTCGTTCATCTTTGGAAAACACAAATGATCTTTTTGATGAAATCTGAGAGCTTTCTGTCCCTCCATAGACAGCTACGCGACTACCATTTTGATGCTTCAAAAAGTTCATAAAGAGATTGTAAAACTAATCCATATTAATTGAGCAGTTTAGTCCAAATTTTCCGAAGAGACTTGTTCGCTTTATATGATGAACAGATTTAATTTTATTCACATATAAACATTGATCAGCGAACATAAACAGAAGCTCAACCGAAGCTGCTTGACGCACGAGAACAAACCTCTTGCGGAAGCTCAAACATGCTGTGTAACACATGAGAATGAACCTCATTGGTTATCACAAGTCAAGCGAACATGCTTGAGCTTCCGTTTACCACAACTGATGTGTGAGTTGATGAATGTTTATATGTGAATAAAAGCCTCAATCTGTTCATCATATAAAGTGATTGTGTCTCTTCAAAAAAAAAAAATTGGACTAAACCGTGTAATCCATATGGATTTTTTGAAAAGTCAAAGTGGTATTGCTGGAGGGACAGAAAGCTCTGAGACTTCATTAAAATATCTTCATTTGTGTTCCGAAGATGAACGAAAGTCTTACTGGTTTGGAACAACATGAGTAGCCTAATGGGTGAGTAATTAATGACAGAATTTTCATTTTTGGGTGAACTATCCCTTTAATCTCAAACAACTCTTCTGTGCACTGACCTTGAATCAGCAACTATGGTATTGAGGGAAAAAATAAAAATCACAGAACAGAAAAACTTAAATAAGTTTATAATGTTTAATGTGTCTGTGTGTCTTGGCAGGTCAGTGGATTACCCGTCCCTCCCCATATTACGTTTACTGTTTTAGCTCCATTACAGCAGAGGGCAGTAAAACACCTTATGCTTGATGCTGCAACCTGAGCGTTTTTGTTCGTTTTGACCATGGTTTTGACTACATGTGAAACGAAAGCTCGTGTGTCATTTTTTTCTGAATGTGTGAAGTTAAAGTGGATAATTACACGTTGTATATTAGTCACTTTTTAATCATCTCTCCCGAAATGCTGCACCACTGTATACGTTAATGTCTGTCGTTGTAACTGCGTTTATGCATTAATTAAAACACAGATAAACCTTGAGGATGTCTGAAAGCAGCAGTGAAGATGAAAACTCGGCAAGACTGAAAGAAGCTGTCTGGCACTTTGGACCACATGATGTCAAGATAAATGGAAAAGGTTCCTCCGCGTTTTATAGAGATATTTATTTTTCGAGATGTTTGTAGTGAATAGTATGAGATGAAATTACTTCACTAACCAATTAAGCGTTGACAGATATTACATGGATATCTGAGGACTAACTCAGTACTGTTTTTATGCCATACACACAGATGCAGAAAACAACGGCAGACAAAGTCGTAGGTGAGTCAGTATTTAAAAAGCTTTGAGATAGAATTTCAGTGGTTATTTTGTCATGAGTTTGGTTAACTTTGTTACACAGAGTCGATGTTTCAAAGCATGAACATGATGGGAATGAGCTCGGGACAACACCAGAATTTCAGTCCCATGTGGCAAAAAAGTTAGGAGCCATATTGGACGGGTGAGACACTACAAAAATGTTATTTCTCATGTTCAACTTCTGAGTATATTTGTCATTATTTTTTATTTCTAAGCTTGTCAGTACAATTTCTCTCTCTCACTCTTGTTTACAAACCCACTCAACTGTAGGTGCATTTCAGAAGTGTTTTCTGAGACTGTTGACTGTCAGTCCAAAAACAGAGATGAAGAAGACAACGAAGAAGGTAAGTTGCCAATAGAGATCTTATAGTTTGAGGTACCTCAAGAAAAAGGATTTAAAATCTTAAGATACACAAGTAATTACTGCAGTATATTTGCATATGTATATGTAAATTTATTGTTACAAAGTGACAGATGTACAATAATATACATGATATCCACAAATGTCTCAGCTAAATATCTGGACTTCATATAGCTTAATATTTCATGTAATTTTCTAAAGGTTTCCGTCTGTTCTCCACATCTACCTCTGGAAAATGGGTGGAACAATCACCTCCTCCACCTCCTAAAAGAAGACCAATTTCCAGCTCTAGGTGAGTCCAAGTCCTGCTTATGATAGGACATGCACACACTGTTTTTGGGTGAATCTCACGAAAACATGCATAGGGCCTTATTTCACCTTGTAATATATATATATATATATATATATTTTTTTTTTTTAAGAATAGTTCACCCAAACTAAGGATATGGATAATAAGGATAGTTCACCCAAAATTGACAATTCTTTGTTCCAAACCAATAAGAATTTTATTAATTTTGGAAACGAGGGATGAATTGTATATCATCCACCATATCGGTATTGACCGATATATGTCCATTTTTAATGTTAAGGTTATCAGCCCAATAAGAACATTTGGCCGATAAATAATGGATTATTTCCTCCAGCTGAGACACTTCAGATGTGCTTTCTTGAAATGTGATTGGAATCACTTGGAAAAGGAAAATATAATCAAAGGTGCACTGTGTAAATTTTAGGAGGATCTATTGACAGAAAGGCAATATAATATACATAACTATGTTTTCAGTGGTGTATAAAGACATTACATAATGAACCATTATGTTTTTATTACCTTAGAATGAGCCATTTATATCTCATACATGTTAAGTCGCCATTTTGCACCGGCATGTTTCTACAGTAGCCCTAAACGGACAAACTGCACTACAGAGCACGTTTCGTCACTATGTTCTTCTTCTTCTGCTTTGTTTGTGTTTTTAGAGGCAGCTTGCATCTTCACTACGTTGAATACGCACAAAGAGTGTAAAATTAATTTTAAAAGTTAAGGAATCTTACACTGGTTCAAACTAGGCTACTGTACTTTATGTCTGATTTATGTTGAAGTGCTTAGGACATGGCTTTTAATGGTGAACCTTTTGTTTTTGTAATCAGGTTCTCGATAAAATTATATCAACATTTGGATTTAGATTTCTCCAATATATCGGTTCTCGGCTTCCAAAGATAAAGAATTATTGGTTATCGGTGTATCCCTATTGGAAACACACATGAAGATATTTTTAATGAAATCTGAGAGATTTCTGTCCCTCCATTGAAAGTCTATTCACCCAAAATTCTTCAAAATGTAAAAATAAATTCATATGAATCAAGCGGTTTAATCCAAGTCTTCTGAAGAGACACAAAAGCTCAACTGTACTTGTTTGATGTACGAGTTAAACCTTGCTGGTTCTTGTGGAAGCTCAAACGTGCTGGCATGACGTGAGAATGAACCACATGGTTGGTTCTTGTGCGTCAAGCAAGTACACTCGAGCTTCCATTTACCATATTTGAGTGTTTTATGTACATTCGCTGATCAGTATTTATATGTGAATAAAATTAGGTCTCTTTAGAAGACTTGAATTAAACCGCACATTTTATATGGATTTGTTTTATGATTTCATTATGAACGTTTTGAAGCGTCAGAGTTTTGGGTTAATAGACTTTCAGTGGAGGGACAGACATCTATCAGATTTCATTAAAAATGTCTGCATTTGTGTTTCCAAGATCAATGAATGTCATATGGGTTTTGAATGACATGAAGGTGAGTAATTGATGACTGAATTTTAATTTTTTGTTTGATCTAACACTTTAAGGCAAGTTACAGTCCAACAGTATTATTACAGTAAATAAAGTAAATTATGCCCAAGGAAGAATATGCTTAATTGTCATGTCACAATGCAAAAGGTAGAAAAATAGCTTTTCATTGCCATTTCAATGTTCTATCTATCTATCTATCTATCTATCTATCTATCTATCTATCTATCTATCTATCTACCTATCTATCTATCTATCTATCTATCTATCTATCTATCTATCTACCTATCTACCTATCTGTCTATCTGTCTGTCTATAATTGATGATACTAGTTATCAACAAGCTAGTACGTTTATAATAAATTTTGCATTAATGACAATCTATATAATGTTTAAAGCAGCTTGTTTCTTGTATTTCTACAGTGACAGTGACAGTGAGATGGAGATGAGGCTCAGAGAAGCTGCTGTGTCTGTGTCAGACATCCTCGGCCCTTTAGCCCAAACCCTCACAGAGACGACAGACAGGAAAAGTATGGCAAACGTAGAGCCTGGAAAAGAGGACACAGTCACAAAGAAAACCAAGAAAAAGAAGAAAAGAAAAACATCCACAGAGGGAAGTGAGGAGAAACGTATTCATGTGTCAGAGAAACATTCTAATGGAGAAGCAACAGGAGCACAAACAGCTGTGGTAGAGAATTTGACAAAGAAAAAAAAGAAGAAAAAGAAAAGAAAAAAGTTGGAGGAGGTCAAAAAAGGCGATGATGAATGAAAGACTTTATTGTTTGAAATAGTAATTGTTCTGTTAATGCTGTTTTATGAACTTTATTAGTTGACTGCAAAGTTAAAAGTTTCTTGACCAGTTTCCTGTTTTTTGAGAATTTAGCATTTTCATGCTATAAATCCACCAAAATATCAATAAAGTAGTTTATTTTGCCATTTTACTACAAAATATTTTTCTAGACTTTTTTTTGTTTGTTTGTTTTAATCAGATTGAAATCCAGAACAATTACATTATATTTTTTACAAGCATTTATTAGTCACATTTTGAAATTTAAAACCAATTATATACATGTTCACACAAGAGTCCATTTTTAATGACAGCTTAACTCCTTTTATTGAGCATAATTTAAGGTTTTGTGACAAACATCATCATTATCATGCGTAGGCAGCAGATAGCAATATAGCAGTTTGGATTTTTATAAGGACAGAACATTGTTTTTTGTTTTTCATTGTTTTCTCGTATGCACCAGCTCTCCGCAGCTTTTGGAAGTGGTATTGTCATCAGTAGCTGCAGCTATTGTGCAGTAGAGACCATCTGTGTAGGGATGTAAGGGTCGATGTCCCCTGGTGAAGAGGAGAGCAGGTGTGAAGGATGGGTTTCACTTGTCTGGGTCTGAGGGTAGAGCTCCAAACTACCTGAAGACGCTGGAAATTTAAAGGTGAAGTGTGTAAGATTGTTTTATGTTAAAATACATTCTCTTAATTCATTTTATTGTACATTGACTACTATTAGTATGCCATTCTTAGGTTTATCTCCCCCAAAATTATAAACATTGAGCCTTCCAGACACCTAAACAATGAGAGCGGTCCACTCAGATGTGTCATGACAGGTTCACACATACTCTGTTTGCAGTACATATTGTAGTACGTATGCGGTTCAGGAGCAGCACATGCTTAGTCGCGTTTGCATTGCGCTGCTGATCCGCGGCTTTAAACACAATAAATATAAACAACGCAGTATTCGATTCGTTACTTCTATATAAACTTGTATATTAAGATGCTCAAGCAAGTGGCAAAATACTTCTCTTACATAAATCTTTAGTAATCACAAATACTTTAACTTACCATCCACACCAACAGCCGAAGAAATTGTCTCCCATGCTTTTTCTTTCGTGTTTAAATCTTTATATGAAAAGTCCTGCGGGTCATACAACACTTCATGTTTTTCCACCTCACTGATTAGACGATCGTCATCCATTGTAGCTTTCTTGTTCCGAGTGTAGTTCTCCAACCACCAGCATGTCACATAGCATGCTGTGTAATGTATCTCACGTTAAAAAAAAATGTACTTAGATGTAATTTTTACCGCATTACTTATTTGTGCAACTCCTGGTAAGTGTTCTGCTTTTCTTAGCTTTACTCTGGGCTTAAAGTAATAAGATTAGGCTACTGTGTAAAAAAAAAAAAAAAAAAAAAATTGTATACTTTAATTATATGCACTTATGGTCAAATTACTACATTTTCATGTCGAACCGTGTTCATTTTGACCATGAACCATGCGCTATCACTTTAATTCAACGTGTGCAGCACAGCAAAAATAGACTGGTCGTGCCATATCCGTGTGCAGTGTGAATGCTCTAACCTGTTAACATGGTCACAGAAAATATGTGTGAACCTGGCGTCAGTCGCTTTTCAGCTCAACCTATAGCGAGAGTTTGGGGCGTGGCTACTGTAGCAGGCGGAGCCAAAGAGTGTTTTGCCGATGTGATGAATAATCGAGTCTCCCCAGGAATCGTGTCCCCAAGTGATCCCATTAGTTCAACAGAGTTTTAATGGGTAGTATTTTTAGCGGCTGATTGTAATTCCTGCAAAATTACATTATGATTTACATAGTTTAAAATGCGTTATAATGGAGGCTCGATTTCTCATGACACCGGTGCGGGACCATGACTGCTGCATGGGGAAAAGAAAATAGGTGTGTTCGACTTGAAGCAGCGCTGCGCAGACCTATTGGTGTATGACATCCGCAAAGTTCCGCTAGAGCGATTCGAAAGCATATAGAGCCGTCAGCTCTCTAATCGCCCTCGTGGTACTTTGATGTCATACACCGATCGGTCTATGCAGTGCCGCTTCAAGTTGAATACACCTAAAGACTAAACAGGTCGGGTCATTGAGATGTACAAGTTTTTAATGCGTACTCTGCTTCAAACAGTTGTAGCGCATCATGTCAGAAAATGCACTGAGTGCAGATACGTTTATTATAAGCAAGTCACTCGTGTTCGCTCTGGTTTACTCAATTGCTTACTTATGACACATAGCAACACAGCTAAAGGTATTCCTAATTTATTGAACCATTTATTGTAAGTACTAGTTGCCTAATTTTACCTGTTGAGACGTGCCTTCACAAGCACCAGTAAGAGCTATGTTTGTGATGTTTAAGTTGTTTAAAAATATTGCAATTCCGCTAGGTGCCACTAGTGTCGCAGAAATGACATACTTCATTTTAAAGGGTTAGTTCACCCAAAAATGAAAATAATGTCATTAATTACTCACCCTCATGCTGTTCCACACCCGTAAGACCTTCGTTAATGTTCGGAACGCAAATTAAGATATTTCTGTTGAAATCCGATGGCTCAGTGAGGCCTGCATAGCCAGCAATGACATTTCCTCTCTCAAGATCCATTAATGTACTAAAAACATATTTAAATCAGTTCATGCGAGTACAGTGGTTCAATACCATGAACGGCTGATTCGACACAAAAGATTCATAACGCTCCGAAGCTTCATGAAGCAGTGTTTTGAAATCGGCCATCACTATATAAGTCGTTATTTTGTTTTTTTGGCGCACCAAAAATATTCTCGTCGCTTTATAATATTAATATTGAATCACTGTACTCACATGAACTGATTTAAATATGTTTTTGGTACATTAATGGATCTTGAGAGAGGAAATGTCATTGCTGGCTATGCAGGCCTCACTGAGCCATCAGATTTCAACAAAAATATCTTAATTTGCGTTCTGAAGATTAACGAAGGTCTTACGGGTGTGGAACGGCATGAGGGTGAGTAATAAATGACATTATTTTCATTTTTGGGTGAACTAACCCTTTAAGTAAAGGAGAATCATAGATGGGTAATGGTTTCATAGTAGTAACATCTGTATTTGGCTCCCATAAGCACAGGGTTTGTAGCCTACCTGGTTCTGGTGAAGTGGATTGCAGATGTAAAGACTCCTCTTCAATGGGAGTGTCTGTGTGACCCTCAGGATCTGAGGTGAGAATCTGATCAGGAGAAAAATGATAGATCATTTGAAAGAATCGCTGTAGATTCACATAGTTTTACATGACAGTTAAAGGTAAAAGCGGTTTTGAATTCCTGTAACACCATTTTGATTTCAATCACCATAAATGGTAATGAATGAAAGTATTCTTGTCGCTTCATAACATTAAGGTTGAACCACTGTAGTCACATGGACTATTTAACGATGTCTTTAATACCTTTCTGGGCCATGAAAGGTGCAATGACGTTGCTGCCTAAGTGTGGTTCAGAAACCTCTCGGATTTCATCAAAAATATCTTAATTTGTGTTCTGAAGATGAACTAAGGATTTACAGGTTTGGAACGACATGAGGGTAATTAATGACAGAAGTGTCATTTTTGTGTGAACTAACCCTTTAAAAATGATGTGCATGTTAACATGATCAGTGTGATGAGATTTTGTTTGGTTCTTGCCTGTCGAACAGCTGTGAGGTTAGTCAGTGTCCCAATGCTGTTGCTGTCTGCAATGACCATAGCCTGGGACAGGAGACTGGAGGAGGGGTAAGAGCTCAGGTCTGCTTTGCTATACACTGAAACATACACAATATTAAAGCAGACTGGTTAAGTCCACGCTATTTCTCTGAAATTAGACAAGGTCTTTGCATGGTTCTTGACCGTTCAAAACTCACTGTCACCATGCTAGTATTGTTATGTAGTAGTTAAACTGTTCTGACTACTAGTATGTTGCTACACTACGAGTCAAAAGTTTGAAATAATTACAATTTTTTTTTAATGTGTTTGAAAGAAGTCTCTTATGTTCACCAAGTCTGCATTTATTTGATCAAAAACAGTAATATTATGAAATATTACTTTTTTTTATTTTAATATATTATAAAATGTAATTTATTCCTGTAATGGTGAAGCTGAATTTTCAGCATCATTACTCCAGTCTTCAGTGTCACATGATCCTTCAGAAATCATTCTAATATGCTGATTTGATGCTCAGTTATCATTTATTGTTGTTTAATTACTAATAATTGTTCGTATTGTTAGTAATATTTTTGTGGAAAATGATAATTTTTTTTTTAGGATTCTTTGATGAATATAAATTAAAACAAATTAACAGCATTTATTTGAAATAAGAATCTTTTGTCACATCATAAATGTCTTTACTTTCACTTTTGATCAATTTACTGCATCCTTGCTGAAAAAGTGTTAATTTATTTTATTTTTTCCCCCAAATCTTACTTATCCCAGTCTTTTGAATGGTAGTGTATCATGGTTTTCCACAAAAATTTTAAGCAGAACAACCATTTTCAAAATTAATAATAAGAAATGTTTCTTAAGCAACAAATCATCAAATTAAAACGCGTATTTTACAAAATCTTAATTATTCCAAACTTCTGACCTCTAATGTATGTGGTTGTTAGGATGTTCTGGGTGGTTATAGGGAATCGCTAGATGGAAGTCAAAAATGTCCCCCCATAATAATAGTAATGCTTGCCTTAGAAAGTACCACTAATTAATTACTTACATTACTAATTAAGTACTTACTGTGGCATGGGAACTGTGCCATTGTTGCCATGAAAGAGCTTGGGCTAATGTGAGACTGGAGCTGCTGTGCTATTGGCTGCTGAGGTGAGGCTTGAAGCTGCTGCTGAAACGAGATTGGCTGAAGGGTAGTAAACCCTCCCCCCATGTTGTTGATGACAGGGACCGTCTGTGGTTGAGAGGACGTCAAACCTACAGTAAAAGACATGTATTAACATTAATTAGCAGTGTTTTGGTATTAAACTGTCAATGTAGTTAACTATACGCATTTATACCTATGAGAAGTGAGGAGTCTCCCAGACTCATTACACTTGGTAGGGAGGCCATGATCAGTCCTGGAGGGCCAGCGGAGGATCCAGACACTCCGTGCAGGGAAGTGAGAGTACTGACAGGAGGTAAGGAGCCACCACCAGATACCTAAGAGAGGAAATAAAAACTCTGACTGTCAGGTTTCAGCTGCCATTTGCCTTAAAGGGATAGTTGACCCCAAAAGTGAAAATTCTTTCATCGTATAGGGAAGATTTTTTTTAAATGTCTCAGTGTTTTTGTCTATACAATGAAAGTCAAAGTGGTGCAGTGTTGATTTGACTACTATATAATGGACAAAAACTGTTCAAAACATTCTTTAAAATATATTTTGTGTCCTGCACAACAAAGAAA
This sequence comes from Mylopharyngodon piceus, assembly GCA_039654765.1. Lineage (NCBI taxonomy): Eukaryota > Metazoa > Chordata > Actinopteri > Cypriniformes > Xenocyprididae > Mylopharyngodon > Mylopharyngodon piceus. The sequence goes on along the minus strand of CM077453.1, from coordinate 21,451,743 downwards.
TCTGTACAGATTTGGGTGACATGAGGGTGAGTAAATGACGACAGAATTTACATTTTGGGGCAAACTGTTTGCAGTGTTGTAATTGTCAAAATGTTGTATTTTGAATACAAACAAGGAATGATCGGAAAAAGTTTATAATATGTAAATTCTGGTATGACCCAGTTTCAGTATCCTGTTAAAAGCTTAAAAATGTTTAATAACGGCATTAACTATAGCCAATTAGCATTACACCACATGAAAAGTTGAAAAAACATAAATACTGATAAAGACTGTAAAGAAAAATGTAAAATGAAATCTCTTTTTGAGAAACGTGGTTATAAAATGTCAGTACATTTAAAATTGTCAGAAATGGGAAAATGTCTTTTTTTTTAAATGTGAAACTAAAACCACCAGTAGGTGGCGGCAATCATAATGAGCGAGTTATTGAATCATTCTATTCATTCAAAATGACTGATTCATTCAGGAATGAAGCAAGTGAGTCATGACTTTATGAATGGGTCATTGAATCATTCAGTCATCCGTTTTGTTCAAAACGCGAAACATTCAGGAACGAAACCGATGTGTGTTGCTCAGAGACGTGCTAGGAGTTGTTTGGAACTATTTTAGTTGGCGAAAAAAGAGCAAAAACAAACAATACTGTGTCTAAAATGTAAGTCACTTAATAATAACTTCTTGTTTGTCAAACTGTTGAATAAAATCAATATCACATTTGCAATCATGCTGATATTCGGGGAAAACAACACAACATGTGTTATACATGTAGAAAAGGGGCATTTTTTTAAATTTTGGGAGCAATTTGGTGGCATTTTTGCCCCAAAGCCCTGTTAAAGGTAGGGTAGGCAATTTTGGAGAGGCTAGCAATAGCAAGCTAGCTTTGAAAGCACAAGATCCCACCCTCCCTTCAGAGCGCTCTCTAAAGTCACGCCTCCTCCAAAAGACATGAATGCGTACAGCAGAGTCTGCTAAGTGTCATGAGAGATGGTGTTAAATTGCTTCATGTATCGAAGCACATAACATTACAATAATAATGAATGTAAATAACTTACAGAGCTCTTACTTGTACCACATGACTGCTGCAGATTCATTTTGGCGTTGATAGTAGGGCTGGGTATTGACACAATTTTCACGATTCGATTCGATTTCTATTCAAATGCTTGCGATTCGATTCAATTATGATTTCGATTCGATTCGATCCGATTATTTTGGATGTAGTATATCAGTTACAGTACATGGCAAATTTTCTAGAGGAAAAAAATCTCTCAACTAATGCTGTAAATTACACATGGGAGTCAGTTGGTACTACTTTACTATAATATTGAAGGTTAAAATTAACTTATTTATATACAAACACTTAAATTACACTGAATTATGTTTTTTTTTTTTTTAAATAATAAATAAAGTTTAGAATTACATCATCATATTTCTACTCCAATTCGTTTTTTTTTTTTTTTTTTTTTAAATATAAACATTGAAATCATGGCTGCCATAACTGATTTATTCAAACATGCATTAAATATTGAAGAACATTACAATGAATATGTAACGTGCATAGCTATATTTATCAGAATGCTGCTTTCTAGAGTTCATTTTTCTAGCTGACTAATGAGTTTATGGTCACTGAATATGTTTTTCTGAGGTAGATATGACGTTATGTGACATTGTTTACAAGCTGTTTTATTGACGTCTTTCTGAGGTTGAAACACTGATTGAGCTATTACATGAGACATGATACGGATTTCGGTAAGTTGTACTGTATATTTTAACATACCTTCAGATGTTTAATCATGTTTATTTCGCGCTATAACTGGTATTAAAGCGGAGGAGAGGATGTTCACATGCGCTCCGTGCTGCCGCTTCTCTTTAACTGAGGCGCTAAAGCGATCTGTCACGTCACATTAAACAGCGCCAAAACGGTACTTATTTTTTGAATCTCATAATAAGATGGACGTCATTTGAAATCTGAGACTTTGCTTCATATCAAAAGTAACAAAGATTATTGCGATTTATTGGATGGGAGGCGCGCTACATGTTCTGTTCATTCATCAACTGAAAACAGACTAGACTAATCGATTCTTGGGATTTAAGAATCGATATCAGTTCGTAAAAATGAGAATCGATTAAAATCGAGAAATCGATATTGTTTACCCAGCCCTAGTTAATAGTGTTGAGAGAAATGCAAAAATTTGAGTTTGAGGGCATGAACTTCTTAGAATGTCACGGGTTGTCATCTCATAATTATTGTGATGACATGACGTAAATGCAGCATAAGCTGCTTGTTTTGGTTTTGGAGGAGCTGTAAAGGCGCCTGCTGTTTGTTTGTGGCGCTTGGTGACTGACTGTCTACAACTCTGCAAAGCCTCATGAAACGTGCTGATGACGTGTGATGTCTGCGCGAGCAGGGTGTGCGGAGGTATGGAATTATATGTTGCAGGCAGGTAGGACATTGTATGATTAGGCAAACATTTTTTTGGCACAGAAAATATGTTATTTTTTTTAATATTTAGACCACTTCTATTATTGATTGCTATCAGGATGTGAAGAGAGTTTCAACCAGTATAACGAAAAGTGTTTATAAAAAAAATTGCCTACCCTACCTTTAATTGCTGACCTGCTTGCCGTTATTGTGATCACATACTGTTCCTTTAATCTCACTGATTTATTGTGATATGTGTCAAGAAGTGTATTTTATTCTCACTGGTTTGTGATGGTGTGTGTCCAGGAGTGTATGACTGGGTTCTAGCTGAACTGGACTGGTTAGACGACCGCTGCCAGCCCTGTCTTCAACACTGGAGCTTCTCATTGTGCCCAAACTCTCACACAGCACTGACTGGCTGTACTTCAGACCTTTAGTGAATGAACAAAAGAGAAAGGTGGGTAAAACAGTTTAGATTTAGGGAAAAATCTTTAAAGAATTCTTCGAAGTCATTAAAAAATAAACCCATTGGACATTAAAAAGGCTTCAAAATAAGTAATTTTATGTGCAAATGACAAAGCATCAGTCAACAGATGGTATATGCATAGAAATGAACTTGAATGACTTTGTACCTGGTGAAGGACTAGATGGTAGTGTCTGTCCTGTGGAGGAAGCAGATTGGCTGCTGTAGGGCACATCCAGTGCCAGTTTGTGGCGAAAGGCCTCCTCTTTACGCCGATTCGCAAACCAATTATATACACGAACCTCTGTGACCAAATTGGAGCCCAGGCCAGCCAGTTGAGAAGGAGAAACTCCCCTCTGAAGACACTCCGCTCTAAAACACACATGCATTCATTCAACCGATATTACCCAGCTTCAGCTTACCAAATTTGAGTGCTCTGTGTACATTCGCTGATCAATGTTTATATGTGAATAAAAGCCTAAATTAAATCTGTTCATCATATAAAGTGATCATGTCTCTTCATATGACTTGGATTAAACCGCTCGATTCATATGGATTTCTTTCTCTTTATGGATGTTTTGAAGCATCAGAGTTTTGGGTGAATAAACTTTCAATGGAGGAACAGTAATCTCTCAGAATTCATTAAAAATATCTTCATTTGTGTTTCGAAGATACATAGTCTGATGGGTTTGGACATGGGGGTAAATAAATGTTGAGAGAATTTTCATTTTTGGGTGAACTAATTCTTTAAAATCAATTTGGGTTATGGCGCCCTGTTCACTCCTGTGTTCATTTACCTGTTGCACTCTTCCACCAGTCCCTCCCTCTCCTCCTTACTGGGGTTCTTCTGTCGTTCATAAGCCTGGAACAAGATTTGCTGGGAGGCGGGGCCCCATTTGAATCGATTCCTCCGTCCCTTTCTTACATCCTCCCCGGATTCTTCTCCTGACATGACACCTCGACTGGCATTGGTGAATTCTGCATTAATCAGTGTGAGAGATTAATTAATTCCATTCATTCTACTCTTAAAGGAGTACTAAAACAAAGTCTTGTAAAAGTGAAATAAGAAATGGCCATACTCACGTTGACTGATCTCTGTCTGTTTCTTGATGTACCAGCTGTACAGGGCGGCACGCTTTTGATTCTTCATGGGTGTGCCCTTGTTGAGGTGCTGGGAGAGATGGGATTGGTTGAGGCCGGTGGACTCCACCACCTCTCTCTGTGGTAGGTTGTGCTGCTGCATGTAACTCTTCACTATTTTAGCCACATGCCAGGGATCCTCTCTAACACACACCAACACATTAATATAGTATTATAATATGCATTCTCATAAAAGTGCATGAACAGCATGATGCTCATTTCTGGATAATTCTAAGGAAATGGTACCATTTGTGCCTGCAGAGTTCAGGATTTCTTTAATTTTCTTTCAACAATCATAATTTTCTATCTTAAATATGTGATTACAGCCTTCCAAAATATTCTGTATTCCATATGTATTTTAACTACGTCACAGTAAGTTTCAAAATTTTGGGGTCAGTAAAGTTTTTTTTTTTTTTTTTTTTTTTTTTAATACTTTTATTCAAAGGTAATTTAATTTCATTAACTTGATTAAAAGTGATAGTAAAGATTTATAATGTTACAAAATATTTCTATTTCACATAAATACTGTTCTTTTGAACTTTATATTCATCAAAGAATCCAGAAAAAAATTCTAAAGTATCATGTGACACTGAAGACTGGAGTAATGATGCTGAAAATTCAGCTTTGCATCACAGGAATAAATTGTATTTTAAAATAAATTCAAATAGAAAACAGTTATTTTAAATAGTAATAATATTTTACAATATTACTGTTTTACTGTATTTTTGATCAAATAAATGCAGCCTTGTTGAACATGAGACTTCTTTCAAAAATCAAAAATTACCTACCCCAGTCTTTTGAATGGTAGTGTATAACTCAAATTCTGGTATCTCATTACAATTTTAAAAAAGTATAAAAAATTTAATTAACTTGCAAATTTAAACGCATTACGTCACATGAGATGCTCAATAAACACAAATAATACTGATAAAGACTGTAAAGAGAAAAGTATCTCTTTATGAACCATGTGGTCAAATATATCTAATGATATTACTCCATTTAAAGATATCATAAGCAGAAAAAATGCTTTTTTAATTTTTCTCGGAACATTAGAAAACATTACATAGTGAAAGCATAAAATTTGAATTTGAAAGTTAAAATTCAGTTTTTAATGCATAAACCCATTAAAATGTAATGGTGCATAAACCCATTAAAATGTAATGGTGTAATGGTGAACATACATTTTTATATATATATATATATATATATATATATATATATATATATATTATAATATAATATAATATAATATAATATAATATATTAGTAGACACTAACGGTACACTAATGTTGCCTGTAAATAACCCTACAATATATTCTGAACATTTTATTTATTTAAATTCAAGAAAGAATTAAATCTTGATAAAGACAAAACTTTTGATCAAGACTATCTTTTAAAAATATTTTGAGAGAAGGGTGAGGGGGAAGAGGAAGGATAATATAGAGGTAGAGAGGGTGCAATGTTTACATTGTAAGATAAGGCAAGAGACACAGGGCCAAAGTCCAGTAAAAGAGATCTCAAATAACCCTTGTGAAAGCAATAAAAACACACAAAGCCTTACAAACACACAAACATATCCAACAGCAATGCACTCTACCTATACAAATCACTCACACATAAAGCAGCCCTTTGATATTTAAATAAAGTGCATTACAAATACATTTTATCACTGATCAAAGAGACACACATTTGGAAGCAAACCTTTCTTCACAACAGCACTATCTTTACAATATCACCACAGTCATGTGTACACAAACACACACACACAGACCGATGGACACTGTGTCACTCTGTTAATTTTAACCAGTCGATGTAGCTCATTTATTAAAAAGATAGAAATGGCCAGAGAATAATGAATAGGGTGGGTAATTAGTAACTAAAAAAGGTGGAACCTCCTTTATATTCACCCCATCAGTTGGGAAGCAGAGCATTATAGGAGAGAGGAAGCCAATGAAACGGAATAGAAGAGAGAAGACCTAAGATGAGCCAGAGAAAAGCAGGTTTAATCAGGAAACTGTGGAGTAAAATGCTAAGTTGAGAAGATAGATTTTGGTCATTTTCTATGATGTTTCTTTAGAAGAGCAACATTTGGGGCAATAAAGTCTTAATAGATAGTTCAGCAGGTGTGTTTTGGATGAAGTTTGGATTGATTGAAAGTGTATTAGAAGACACTTGGAGACTTACTGCAACAGCTGGTCGACTTCAGCCCTTTGCCTCGCGGCCTCCTCCGGCGGAAGCCTCTCCAGATCACGGAAGATGGGAGGAGGATTTTCCATCTCTCCCTCCTCCGAGCTCTCGCCGTCGGCCCGGTCCGTCCTCTCGGCACCGGTTGAGGCCTGTTCTCGCTCCAGATCTCCCATGGCCTGGATCAGCAGCTCTTTTGACAGTCCCGAGCCCAGCAGAGACCACACCAGCTGCTCCTGCAAGGCAGACAGCCGGCTGCTTCGTTCTCCTCCTGCTCTCCTCCCTTCTCCTCCCTCCATCTCTCGTGTTCGGAGGTGTTTTAGCAGCCGTTGTTCTTCTATAATTTGCTCACACACACTTCGTGTGCAAACAGACGTACACACACACAAGGCAAAACGGTTATTGGACGCGTTCAATATTCACCTGTTTCTCAGGGTTTGTGTTCAGTAGACTGAGCTTGTTTTCATTTTCTTGATCCTTTTCTCTTCCTTGTTTTAAAGTGTTCCTCTGTTTCTGCTCCTGTATTAAGTCTAGACACCTGTTGTCGTTTTGCTTTGAAATCTGATTTTTTGCTACTTGCTTTTCTCTTCATCCCCTCCTCCTTACTCTGTCGCTCTCTCTCTCTTTCTCTCCCCCTCTCTCTGTGAACTTTGGCCTCGGCCTGTGTTGAGGGCAAAGTGTAGAGTCTAACCATTCAGTGAAAATGAACATTACAAACACATTCTACACTCACACTGTCATATTGCTTGAGAGTCTTTAAAGTGAAATTTGAGATTCCTGTTTACATGTCCACATCACATCCTGTGCATATGGCATTTTTTAAAGCTTCTCGCACTTTTATGTTCCAGGGCTACATTTTTTTATTATTAAAACTAACAAATGTAACTTTTTTTTTTTGAATGAAAATCACATTAAAACTAGGAAATGCTATTATTTATTACTTTTATCAGAGCCCTTTTAAAGGGTTAGTTCACCCAAAAATGAAATTTCTGTCATTAATTACCCACCCTCATGTCGTTCCACACCCGTAAGACCTTCGTTCATCTTCAGAACACAAATTAAGATGTTTTTGATGAAATCTGAGGGTATCTGAACCACACATAGGCAGCAACGACATTGTACCTTTTGAGGTCCAGAAAGGTAGTAAAAACATTGTTAAAATAGTCGTCGTGACTGCAGTGGTTCAACCTTAATGTTATGAAGCGACTAGAATAGTTTTTGTGCGCAAAAACAAAACAAAAATAACGACTTTATTTAACAATTTGAACTGTTGTCATACGTAGTTGATGTAGTTCAGTGCTTCCGTGTTTACGTCTGAACGCCAGCTCAGTATTGGCCGGCTCCTGCGTCAGCATCACACACATGCGTTGTGCTGCTCACGTGTACAGCTTAGGCCAATAATGAGCCGGCGTTCTGACTATTTTAACAATGTTTTTACTACCTTTCTGGACCTCAAAAGGTGCAATGACGTTACTGCTTATGTTTGGTTCAGATACCCTCGGATTTTATCAAAAATATCTTAATTTGTGTTCTGAAGATGAACAAAGGTCTTATGGGTGTGGAACGACATGAGGGTGAGTAATTAATGACAGAAATTTCATTTTTGGGTGAACTAACCCTTTAATTATACATTTTATTTGATATATTTTATTGTTTCACCCTTGTTCCAGACTCAGACATTCAATTTTAAACTAGAAACATTTATCATAAAAATATTTTTGCATTTCCTAAATTATGATAATCTTAACAAAGAGTGAAATAAACAATTTTAATATTTATTATTTACACAAATTATGATTTCCCCTCAGCCTGTGATGTCATTTTCAGCATGTCTAGCAATTTGACTGCATGACTAGCAAAAAACACTACTAAGTGTTTATCAGAAGTTAGTGTAGGCCTATTTGTTTAGCAAGAAGACAATAGTGTCAGTGAAGAGTTTGAAATGAAATATGCCAGTGGTTTTCATAGGGAGCTTAAAGCTGAATTACAATTTTAATTGTAAATTTAAATTCTAATTGTAATTAATTTTGTGAAAATGTTGTACAGTTTGACTTCAAGACCTGAAAAAGCCATGTGCGGGTATGTTTACACAACAACAATGTACTAAAAATGAAAAAGCATTTTTCGTATATAGACAACAACGTTGTCAAAATGTTCCGTTCACATGGATACGCGAAAACGACTAAAAACGCTGTTATGAATGCCAGGCCAGTAGTTGGCGATGTCACTTTGTAAAGAAACACTACGTGCCTATAGACTGAACACGTAATACACGTGCGCATGACGTCACCGTTTTTCACAAATTCGTGTTTTTGTAGTTTACATGGAGACGATAACAGAATCATTTTCAAAAACTTGCACACTGAAACCCATTTTCAAAAGTTCACATTTTTCTGTTTTTATTTGAAAACTGTCATGTAAATGGCCCCTAAATGAATAAAATCACAAAATGCCACAGGCTTTGGGCAACAAGTTGTAATTTTGTCAAAATATGGAAAAATTTGTATACAGAAAATGTGAACTATAAAATTAGACTTAGCAACAAAGGGATCAGACATTTTGCACCAAAAATCTTTTTAATGCACTTATCAAGATAACAAAAGCAGTCAAATGTCAAAAGTACCCTTCAAAATGTATCATTTCACTTAGTGTGCAAATGTGTGGAAATGTGTGTTCTATCCTGGCTCAGAAGATATGAATCATGTATTGGTGGCGGTTTTTCTAGTGATTAAGGGATAATACAAGACTTCCTCACCTTACAAATGGCAAATGCTACCAAAAATGCATTATTTTTGGAATCAGCAACACAAAATTAGCAAGAAACAAACTGGATTTCATTCAGCAAATATGATGCAGGGTGGTGAGCTTTCACATCTGTGTCCGTTCATGTGACATCAGAGGCTGAGGTGTTTCAGGTCAAGTAAACTTGATAAAGTCCTCTCACTTCTTGCCTCTCTCAATTTCACAACACACACATTTGGTTCAAGTTGTTGTTCACATGCAATCGACAATGCCTGTTTTTCGCTCCATTTGGAAATAATTGTATTCACTTGCAACTATTGTTATACATATCTCAAAATTAAAGTTTAAAATGTGTAACCAATTACAAAGTGGGATATTTTAGAAATGTGATAAGGCTATTTATAAAACAATTCATCCTGAAGTTTTTAAAATTGAGTGTATAGTTCCTTAAAATATTACCATATGATCATTTTACAATAACTGCAGTAAACTCAGAGTTACTGTCAATGTTTCCGGGACTATGCTACTGAAAATATGACAGACTCCAATAAAAATGTGCTTTAAAAAGCCCTATAGTATAGTAGCGTAATCTGTAAAAGTACAGTACACCTGCAAAAAATCAACTTAAGTCATTAACTTGCATAATTAAAGCTAAGATATTCCCTGCAATAAACTATAACATATATTACTGTTTGGGGATGTTTTAATGTCAATAAAAGAAGTCTCTTTTGCTCACCAAGGCTTCATTTATTTGATTAAAAATACAATAAAAACAGTAATATTGTGAAATATTATTACCATTTTCTATTTGAATATATATTTTAATGTAGTTTATTCCTGTGATGGTAAAACTGAATTTTCAGCATCATTACTCCAGTCTTCAGTGTCACATGATCCTTCAGAAATCATTCTAATATGGTGATTTGCTGCTCAAGAAACATTTCTTATTATTAATGTTGAATACAGTTGTGCTGCTTGATATTTCTGTGGAAACTGTGAAACATTTATTTTCAGGATGCTTTGATTAATAGAGTTCCAAAGAACACCATTATTTGAAATAGGAATCTTTTGTAACATTATAAACGTCTTTACTGTCATTTTTTATCAAAATAATGTGTCCTTGCTGAATAAAACTTTCAATTAAAGAAACTTACTGACCTCAAACTTTTGAATGGTAGTGTATTTGTGTGTTGTTAAATAGCATTGAATGCTCAACATACTAATCAAAATTACAATCTGAATGTTTTTCTCATTCAAACCTGAAAATGACCAAATTCTTATGTTCAGTATGTGAGTGTGAGACCTTTCATATTTAAATTTGACTCTGTTTTTAAAATCCAATCCTTTTCAACACCTTGTTGAGACCAAATGACTCAAATAATTGAGACAGAACAACACACTGGCAACAGGAACAGAGAGAAACAAACTATTGGACACTTAGATACAACGCAAAAAAAGTTTTTATATATAGAACTGTAATTATACACTATTTACATTTATCTCACAAATAACACCCATAATTTAATAAATTCAATTTACATGCTGAAGTGCATAGTGTTCCATATAACATAGGCCACTCTGAATTACAGTAAGCTCTCTAGAGCTGAAGCACCATTGTCACAGAACAATGGGAATCATTAGCAATTCTTAAAAAATAGCGAACCATCCAGGGAACATTCACACCAGGTGTTAGTGGACTGAATGGACAGAGACTTTATGGCCACAAAGAACTTGTGAATGGGGAGCGCTAGGGATTGACAGTGTTTGGTTGCAGCAGTTTCTAAATGTATTTGCTAAAATCACTGTTCAATATGGTTGCATATATCTTGCTATCTGTACGTTAGAGCGATAAAGGGTGCATGTTCTAGATATACACCATAATTTTGACAGGGCTGTGCGATATTGTCCACTAAGCTGCAGTGTAAAGCCAGTCCCAGCTCTAAAGTGGGCTGCAGGGGGGCCGCACCCTCCCTGCCCTCATTTACCTCCCCCCACACTACAGGCACTGTGTCTTGAAGGGATGGGGGTCTTTGCTTTTGGACAACGGCCCCTGGTCTGGTCAAGCCCCTCACCCGATGCATCTCCATCAGGCTTGGGCCTCTACTGGATCCTCCGATCACCAGCTGAAGAGCCTGGAAGAGGGCAAGCAGATCTACTCTCAGCTCCACGACACCATCTCTCAACCAGACACTGTACCTGCAGAGAGAAGACGACAATAGGGATGACTTTTTATTTGATTTTTTTTTTTCTTTTTTCAGAAACTCAGTCATTTAATCGAGTAATTCTTTGGAGAACAGTGTTAATAACAACATTCTCACTTCATCTATCAAGTTCCTCTGCCTCACCTAGTAGGGAACCCTCGTTTTTCCAGTGAGGGGAGCACAGGTTGGATGTTGAGGTGTTGGGGGTTCGAAAAGTGAAAATGAACTTCCGCTTTCTCCAACGGTGCTGACAGCACATCCTCGCCAAGCAGAAACTCAATGGTGGAGTCTTGACAAGTCAGAAAGACACACATGATGTTAGGGACAGTGCTGTCACGCAGTAAATATACCTACTGTAAAATATTTTGAGTATCACATCTACAAATGATGCATTACCCTGCTGAAAAAAACAGGCTGGTTTGGTGCTGGTGTAGTTTGGTGGTCTTTCAGTGACCTTAAGGGAATTTCTGACAGTTATTTCGAGGTGCCTGCAAAATTGTCAAAAGGCACCCTTGACTATACATATATTTTAAACAAAATATATTTTTGATATTATATTAAAAAGAGTTATAATTACAAGCTTGTTTGTCAAAACCGCCCTACAAAATAAAATCGCTAACGTTACTGTTGTTTTCGTTACCTCAACGCTACTTCTTTCCGAGCATCGAAAGATTTAGCGCTCTTTTTTGACTAAATTTAAATAACGCTGTTTTAAGTTAAACCCACAACCTTCTGTTTTATTTTCATTTGGAGGCTTTAATACTTAATTATCTTTAATTTACTGTTCACCATTAAAACTGTAGCTGGTGAAGCTTTATCTAATCGAAGAACGATCTAATAAAGTACTTTATCTAACCGAAGAACAATAACAACTTCGTTGTGAGTATTATCGGGGCCTTAAGCCTGGTGGGGACACCAGCATCCCATGTTTTTCAACAGGAAATCGACACAGAGAACTACTTACCCCCAACTTTTCCGCCTTGTATTCCCTTGACACTTCCACAGTGGTACCCCACTTGACAACAGCGATACACTCGTCTAACGAATCTGAAGAGGGCTTGTTCTGGGAAAACAGCACGACGTGGACCATCACTCATCGTCGATAATATCTTCAGACGGTACATCTGGCCCCAGTCACCAAGCGGAGTGGTGCTCTCCGTCCACGGTGCGCTCAGGAGGGCGCACTGGTCGTGCTCGGAGCCCGGTTCGCGACGGCTCCGTCTCTGGACGTGTCCAATACGGATTTTACGCTCTCCTTGAAACGATGTCACCTTGCGAAGCTGTGAACGAAGCGATCGGCACTGTACTCCTATAGTAATAGCCATGAAAGCGAGAACCAGCAGTGAAACCCGTGTGCGCGTAACTGTGGCCATCTCAAGTATCCACATATAGTATTGCGCGCTCCGGAGATGCTTGTCTCGTGCTCTCCACGATACGACTAAGAGGGTAAATCCCCCGGCTCTGACAATAAGCCCGGTTTCTTCTGTGGAATTTGAATTCTGGCTTCTTCTGACTCTCCTCCCCCTGGTTTTGTTTGGGACCCTTAAGCAGCCATTCGCACCCCCATCGTCTGCATAATGAGGCGCCTAGAGCCCTGCCAGTTCAGTCCATTCTTATTCTCACTCCTAATGACCCTCATTACAGAACATCTGCACCATCACCAACGAGCTGCTCATTTGCAAGAGAAACAACTTGGACCAAGGGAAGCATAAAACTTTCCCCAAAGTGCCCTATACCCTGACAATAGCTCCACAACCGACAGAGAGGTAATCAGCAGCTCTCCTGCATGCGATATAGAAACCATTCATCTGGATGCACATACACTGACCCTAAGTAGTATTTGGACACTTAAGCTACACTTTGTAATTCATACTAATAGCCTACTAATGTATGAATTTAATTGCATAGATAACAAACAATCAAACCAAATTGCTTTTCTCAGAGTTAACTTCACATTTGAAGTTATTTTCAACCAGGTACAGTTTCCATGTTGTTACGTTTACTGAATGTATATGAATTCAGTTCTCAAGTTCACACAGGTGTCTTATCAGAAGGTGTTTTCCACAGGTGTAGTTCATCACAACAACCCATTAACATTTGGCACCCAAAAAAAGTGTCTAAATGTCTCTATTTTGAACAACATATGTATTGTTTTATAATTTGAAAGGAACTAATTTTTGTGAAATGTTTTGCCTGAAAAGTGTGTGCAAATACTTGTAGGGCCACTTTAATATATATAAAAATTAATAATAATAAAAAAACAAAGATATGACATCCAAAGTATGTAAGGTAGTAAAACTAGATCTTTTTTGTATTGAATCCAAAAGATTTTAATTATATTTTGCAACACATAAAGGTATTTTAAAGATTTTGAAGTGTCAAAAGGTCATTCGGTTTAACCGTCCAAAGGCCAATTCAGCCACTTCATTTGTAATTAAAATATCTTAAAATGTAATAAATGTATATATTTTTTTATTCTGGCATGATTTTATAACATCATATATCAACATAGTGCAAAATGGTATTAGGTGTCGAAGTCGTTGCTTTGTTATGAGAAAGAAAGAAAAATGAATTTCATTGATGTCATTCGGAGTAACCAATATAAAGGGACCATTTTGGATCAAGTCATGCAATCAATATCATGTGACAGGATGTGACATCATTCAGACATCTGCAAAGGACCACATAGTCGTGAAGCAAAGTAACTAACTCTCTCTTAACTATTTGAAAAATTCATGTTTTCACTTGCTGAAACATCAGGTCATTCGGTACAACTGCTATAAAACATGGAAAATGTAATATTTTAAAAACTTGTTCTAAATATAAAATGTTTGATTGTCCTTTTGCTAGCTAGCTAGATATCAGCCTGTTAGCATTGTTTGAAAATATCGTCATTCGGTAAAACTGTAATTTTGGTTAAACCGAATTACTTTTTTGGTGAAAAATTTTGCCCATCTTGTAAAAAAAATTACAAAAGCAGTGCTAATTGATTATAAAAAACACATTCTCATTGCTAACACTTAATAAAACTTTAAAATTAATTATATCTCCATTATGTTTTTTACACTTTTAAAAACCTTATTTGTCAATGACCCATATATATGTATATGTACCCAATATATATATATATATATTCCCCCAAGATTATTTTATGAATAGAAAAAATAAACAGCATTTATTTGTAATAGAAAGCTTTTGTAACATTGTCTTTACTGTCTGTCACTATTGATTCATTTAATGTGTCCTTGCTGAATATGAATTAAAAAAAAGTCTTACTGACCTCTAACGTTTGAACAGTAGTATAAATATATTTCTGTAATAGTATATCTTAACCATCCCGACAATCTCAAACAAGTGTACTAAAGGACATTTATTAACACTCAAGCATAATTCATTTCCATTTAAAAAGGTGAAAGTTTCAACAACTATACACATCTGATTTTAACTGTAACACTGAATGGTCTCAGCCACATTTTAAACAGTTCTCTAAATAGCAAAGGGCAGAACCAGTCTCTCAGGAGGGAGACACTTCCTCTATATTTTAGTCCCAAATGTGGAGTACTACTGGGATGACGGTGTATTTTACACTGGATATCTATGAAATAATAAAAGATATCTAAGAGGAGTTAAAATCTTAAAAAAAAAAAAAAAAAGTTAAAGCAAGTTAACTCCATGTTTAAGGAGTCGCTGACGGGCTTTTCTGGGTAGCGAGAAGGCACTATCCTGAGGATCAGGACTTCCAGAGTTTCTGACAGGTGTTCCCTGCTGGAGAAAATACGTCTCCTGGGCCGTGCTACGGGTTCCATACACTGCAGCGCCAGCGTTCCTGTAATTCAGCACACAAACAAAGTGTTTACATAGCTGAAATGTGCTTCAAACTATTTTGAACACCCATGTTTGAACTTCTGAATTACACACAGATAATTAATCAATGAGAAAATGTGTGTGAAACATTGTCAAAACACATTGATGGAAATGAACAGACAGGCATTCAAACACACTCTAACCTGACAATGGCCTCCTGTAGTGTGTCTAACTGTGAGAAATGTGAATGGAGCAGTGCAGTGGCCCTCACAAAGGCACGATCCTGGGGTCCAGCGGAGTGCCCACATACATTAGCTACAGAACAAAATAAAAGTCACTAACTATTTCAGGAAATTTGTGTCTGTCACCATTTAGACTGATTTGACGAAGATCCTTAATAAATTTGGCATAATCATTTCCTTTAGGATACTGTTTTGTGTGGATGTTTATATGTACATATGAGATAGGACTTACTAGTGAGCGTGCTTTGAATGCAGTCATAGTGGGCGAAAGTGTAGGGCCCCGGTGGGCCGGGAGTCCCTGGTGAGGTGTTCCTCAGATGAGCCTCAAGCCCATTCAGTGATGCCAAGCTGCTGTGATGCTGCAATAACAGT
Source organism: Mylopharyngodon piceus (assembly GCA_039654765.1). Classification (NCBI taxonomy): domain Eukaryota; kingdom Metazoa; phylum Chordata; class Actinopteri; order Cypriniformes; family Xenocyprididae; genus Mylopharyngodon; species Mylopharyngodon piceus. The sequence continues at coordinate 21,436,181 of CM077453.1, read as the reverse complement.
AGAGAACACTTTTATAACAGAAAACACAGCTATATATAAGTATTTATTTCTGTCTGGATATAATGTTGGAGGTTCACATTCAGCATAATTTGTTAATTTAATATGTATGAAGTATTTCAAGCAGACACAAACACATGCTTCTCACCACTTCTTCTCTGGCCGTAGGGTCTGTGTTGAACTCAGGCTCCAACAGCAGGGCCAGGACCAGCCCTCTGACTCTATGCTGGTATAATACTGAGGGCACTAGAGGGGTGTCTACTAGGGTCTCACGTGGTGGAGGTGCGTTTCTGGGTTCAAATTTCTCCTTGAGTCTTCCTTCAACTTGCCTGCTCTTTGTTCTTGTCTTTTCCTCTGTTTCTCCTTGGAATTTGCTGTTTTTATTGGTCACATAATTGTTAGTGTCCAGTTTATCTTCTTCACTTTGAATGTGGTTGTCATGGTCAGAGGCGTCCAAGTGGTTCTCAAGACAGTTTGACTGCTGATGCCCATTAGTAGGGGCTTTTATTTCTTCACTCTGAATGTCCTGATCTGAATTTAAACCTTCGCTTCTGGTTTCTGACCCAGAGCTTGCATCTATATCCTGCTTTGTGTTCAGGCCTGTCAGACTTCCAGTCAAAATTTGTTCTTTTACTGAGCACAAGTTATTTCCATTAGATACGCTGTGTTCATGTGTCTCAGGAGTGAAATACTCTGATTGGTTCAAGAGATTGGAGTGAAGGGGAGTGTTAACCCGTGAGGGAGAGGAGCTGAAACACGGTTCATCGGAGAGGGAAGAGCGAGGAGAAGACGGCATTGTCTGATAGGATGTTGGGGGACATTGTGTGAAATCTAAGCTTGAGGAGTCAGTATCTGTGGTTGGGGTGTCGGATAAAGTGCGAGACAAGAGGCGGGACTTGTGGGGTTGGCAGGGAGGTTGACTGCAGTGAGACCTAAGAATGAGAATAGAAATACCAATCAATATGTAATTACACAACTGTTTAAAAGTTTGGTGTCAAGAATTTATTACTTTTATTCAGCAAGGATGCATTAAATTGATCAAAAGTGACAGTAAAGACATTTATGATGTTATAAAATATTTCTATTTAAAATGTTCTATTCAGCAAAGAATCCTGGCAGTTAACTATTTTTATTATTGATAATACGAAATGTTATTTGAACACCAAATCAGCATATTAGAATGATTTCTGAAAGATCATGTGACACTGAAGACTGGAGTAATGATGCTGAAAATTCAGTTTCGTTATCACAGGAATAAATTACACTTTAAAATAGATTCAAGTAGTAAAATAGTTTAAATTGTAATAATATTTTCACAATATTACTGTTTTCACTGTATTTTGATCAAATAAATGCAGCCTTTCTTTCAAAAACATTTTAAACTCTCGCAAAAACTCCCATAATAATCACTGAGGCTGTCTACACTTACATTGTATCTGCACTTTATTATTTATGATGAGAATCTGCAAGAGTGCAGATTCAGAAATCAGCATCAGTGAGAGTGTGTACTAAACAAAACTCTGGTGTTTTCAATGGTCACTAATCTGAATGCCTCTGATTGGCAATTGCATTCATAATCTCAACAGTAACGTGTGTGATTGGTTATAATGCTCAACGCTGCAAAATAACATGGACAACAAAATCTGATGCAATGTGAGGAAATCTAAATGTAGTGTGGCAATCAACACTTTTCATTCATTTTCACATTTTCACTTAAATTGCGGCAGCTGTAATAGATTTAGCTTCATTGGGTAGGCATTTTATCTTGAATATGGGGAACATTTTTGTTCATTTTGATGGCATTTTGCCACAAGCCCACAATAATTTCCGACCCTGGTGTATACACTTTTCCAGAAAATGTAAAAATATACTTTTTGGAGTTTTACCTGCATGCTCTATCCACTGGGGGGCAGCGGAGCATGTGCAGTTCAGTGGGTGTCAGGAACACCTGTGTGGTGACTGTGAAGGAGGGAGGTGAGCCCACAAAAGAACTCAGGCCATTGTCCGTCACCCGGTAATCCTTTATTGAGATATAAGGAGAAACACAACAGTATAAGATCATGCATATTATGTTCAATATCAGGAATCACTATGAACTTAATTCTACCTGGCTGAAAGTTTGTGTCTCGTACACCATCACCTTCACTGTCAGCGCGGGAGGCATCTGAGTACTCACCACCCTGTACAACACAGAAATTGCATGCTTGTTTTTAAAAAATTATTTTAAACCATTGAAGCGCAATAAGCAGCTAAAGAGAACTCATTTCGCTATATCCATGCGCTGTCTGAGAGACTGTATTTGAGCTCATAGAGCGTGTGAGTACTGAACTGAGTTCTTTTTGCCACCTAATTGGATTTGAACAGTTAAATACACATACTTGTGTCAAAATGCCTGTCTTTGCAAGTATCCTCGTAAACAGTCATTTTTATCTTAAAGGGATAGTTCACCCAAAAATGAAAATAATGTCATTTATTACTCACCCTCATGCCGTTCCACACCCATAAGACCTTCGTTAATCTTCGGAACGCAAATTAAGATATTTTTGATAAAATCCGATGGCTCAGTGAGGCCTGCATAGCCAGCAATGACATTTCCTCTCTCAAGATCCATTAATGTACTAAAAACATCAGTTCATGTGAGTACAGTGGTTCAATATTAATATTATAAAGCGACGAGAATATTTTTGGTGCGCCAAAAAAACAAAATAACGACTTATATAGTGATGGCCGATTTCAAAACACTGCTTCATGAAGCTTCAGAGCGTTATGAATCAGTGTGTCGAATCAGCGGTTCGGAGCACCAAAGTCACGTGATTTCAGCAGTATGGTGGTTTGACACGCGATCCGAATCATGATTCGACACGCTGATTCATAACGCTCCGAAGCTTCATGAAGCAGTGTTTTGAAATCGGCCATCACTATACAAGTCGTTATTTTGTTTTTTTGGCACACCAAAAATATTCTCGTCGCTTTATAATATTAATATTGAACCACTGTATTCACATGAACTGATTTAAATATGTTTTTAGTACATTAATGGATCTTGAGAGAGGAAATGTCATTGCTGGCTGTGCAGGCCTCACTGAGCCATCGGATTTCAACAAAAATATCTTAATTTGTGTTCTGAAGATGAACGAAGGTCTTACAGGTGTGGAACGGCATGAGGGTGAGTAATAAATGACATTATTTTCATTTTTGGGTGAACTAACCCTTTAAGTGAACATAAACAGTTAGGAAAGAAAACGCATGTGTAACAGTATATTGGATCCGTGCATTCGGTCTTAAAGTGACATCAGGCCTTCCTGCTGCTGTGTCATTTATGTTGATGTTGATGTTGACTGAATCACTTTTTTTTTTTTTTTTAACTTTAATAAGAATAAATGTGTATTTAATTTACACAGTTAAGACTATGGATTGTTTTTATAGGCTACATTTTGATTTCTTTATACAATTTATGTATTTATGTTTGTTCTATTGTAGTCTTTTTATTTATTTATTCCAGCTTACAGCACTGTTTTTTTATGTTTGGTTAGTTCTGTTGCAGTATATATACACACATATATATATATATATATATATGTATAATATATATATACACACATCATAAAAGTTGGCTTTTGTTTTGTACATTTAGGTTTGGTGTTAAAAATGACAGTGTGAACGCTAAGCGAACCAGGACCAAATGTATCATTTTCTTTTTTTTCCGGACCAAAAGAACCAAACTAGTGTGAACGCACCCTCAATTGCTTTAGCCACTTACAGATGCAAAGATCAGAATTTGTTATAAATATGGATTATAGTAAAAAAAAAAAAAATTCTTCTGCAGTGAAATATCACCTGCCCCTGTAGAGGATGCAACCTGCCAGCACCAGAGGACATCGCTGACATGCCTGCAGAATGAGGGCAGCCTTCAGCAACAGCAGAGGATCAATCTGATGCAGGAGTGAGGAGAAATGACCAGTTAGGGTATATAGGCCGATAAACAATTTTCACAATGAACAGAAATGAAAGCTAGGTGCTTCACATATGACAGGATTAGTGTCCAGAAAAACCAATAGACTACTTCACAACTAATTTCACGTTATACTTCTTACGGCTCATGCCTTTCTAGTAACAGTTTCTCAGATGAACGCAGATTATTACTACTTTTTAGTGCTGTCACTTGATTAAAACACTGAATCATGTTCACTGCACTAACATGAATTATTTTAAATTTTGAACATGAATTGTTACTGTAAACATTTGTACATTTTTATTCATCAGCCTTTCAGGCCTTTTAACTTGGTGTTTAGTAGCTGTTTTCCTTTTATTTCTATCACTTTTATTGTTATATTATTATAATTGTTTTTGTACAGCTTTTGGTCAGTGTAAGCTGAAAGAATTTAACAGAGTTTAATGTATTTTCTTGTAAATATGAATGTACTTATTTTATAGCTCTTATTTTAGATCGTGTAGTGTATCTGTCACTTAGATGCGCATTTAAAGTTACTTTCTATAGCAACAGTAGGGTGCTGGTCTTTCAGAGTTGTTAATGGACGGAAGAAAAGTAAAAACCGTAGCATTTTATTTAAAGTGAAAATAAGATAAAGACCCTCACGCCATTCACAGACGTGTTATAAAATGTTCAGTTTAAGTAAATAAATATAGTAATTAAGAATAATGCAGGTTTCAGTTGCCAGTGAAGAAACCATGACCCAGAGAACGAGAACAAAGAGAGCAGTTTTTTACTATTCCCTGAAGAAAAGTTAGTTTAGGTTCAGTTGGGAAATTGCATGATATTAAAGGGATGTCTATACATGGAAGCATGATTGCAACATTATTGCGGTGTACACTGCAATAATGTGGCAGAGTTAGCATAAACTAAAACTGCAGAGCTATAGCAAAGACTATAGATATAGAAAGATGGTTCACTCCTATTAGTTACGAACAGGAGAAACTGCAATGAGCAATATGGTGGAATACATCCCGCCTTCTAAGTAAAAGAGCCAATCGCGGATTGATAAAGTCGTTGCATCACTGCAGCTGCCGTTAGAAGCTCCGGTTCCCATAGAAACCTGAGACTCGCGCTTAGGACTGCACATGCGCATTGGCTTGTCTAGCCTGAAAATAAGCTTTTTTAACGCTATTTGAGCATAAGAAACAACATTTATGGGACAGTTCATGTCAGATGAGATTTCAGTTTTTGAGATTTCAGGATTCCCCCATTCAAATAGATAGGACTTGGTCTTGGATGCCCGAAATAGCTGCCCAGAGGCGTTGCAAATATGGCCGCCGAGTGAACAGACTTTCCTTGAAAGGGACTTTGGCTATAGGCATAGCACCAAAGTTTAAAAATAAAGAAATGTCTAATTAAAAAAACCTGCATATCTGCAAGCTGTGGACCTGTTTATTAATAAAATATATTGATCTAAAGTCAAATAATTGATAATGAAAAATGACAGAATAGTGATTAAAACAATACAAATGAATAAAGGTTCGCTATGATCTTATTCATCAGTTCTCTCACACACTACAGCAACACAGTGACTAGTTTAGAGCACTGATACCCTGTGGTGAAAAAATCTTGTATGTTTACCAGCCACTGCTTTCTCAGATCTGCTTGAGTTGGATTAAAACTTCATGTTTCATTGAGGAAATTCTGTACATAGCAATGATCAGAATAACTCTTCTCCTATCTCTTATAATGTTTAGATTTTTAAATCTTTTTGCAAACACTCATTTTAAGTGGGATTCAGTAAACTAGGTGACTACAGCACATTAAAAACATACTTAACTGCAAACTAGTGAGCTGTGATATTTGAAAACAGAAGTACGTCACTGAGCTCAGTCCATTTCCACAGAGTGCTTTATGCTTCACTTTTTGCTGCAGTACTGACTGAATGAATCCTTTTGAACTTTAAATGTTTTGTTGGAACACTGTTAACATAATGAGAAGAGCAGGTAACATCTTCCACTCATTCTTACGTGTGTGGAGTCAATCGTCCTCAGGCAGCTGAAGATGCTGTGCAGCTCAGTGGAGCCGCCCTGCAGGTGACTGAGATATCTTGCCCATCGTAGAGCCAACTCCTCCTGACTGTACAACTGTGGTGAAGTCACACAAAACACAACATATATGTGGAAATATGTTTTAATATGTATTAATTTATGACAAAAAAAATATGTACAGTACGTACAAAGGCTGCATTATTTGATCAAAAACACAGAAAAAAACAATAATATTGCTACAATTTAAAATGTATTCTAATATATTTTAAAATGTAATTTATTCCTGTGATGCAAAGCTGCGTCTTCAGTGTCACAAGATCCTTCAGAAATCATTGTAATATTATGATTTGTTGCTCAAGAATCATTACAATGTTGAAAACAGTTGTGCTGCTTAATATGAAAACCACAATTTCTTTTTTTCCAGGATTATTTGATGAATAGAAAGTAAAAAAAAAAACAGCATTTATTTGAAATAAAAAGTTTTTACTGTCACAATTGACCAATTTAATGCATCCTTGTTGATTAAAAGTATTAATGACCCCTAAGGTATATGTTAAACAAATATATTTATGTTAAAGAGGCCATATGATGCTTTTTAATGTTTTCCTTTTCCTTTAGTGTGTATTGTATCTGTGTGCATTTATAAGATCTGTTACAAAGCTAACAGTCTCCCGCAAAGTGATTTATTCTATCTAACAGAGAACACAGTTTCAGACCTGCCTAAAATGCCTCGATTAAAGTCCAGATATTATTTCCTCAAATATCTACGTCACAATTTGAAATATTAGCATAATGCTCGCCCAAAGGTATACGCGAAGAAAGAAGGCGAGGCTTCAGTTGTAGTGTTGTGGCCATGTTTTGGAGTCGTTGTGTCTTTAACACTGCAAAAAAATTTCCGCTCAAGTCATGCTTGCAAAGTTGGTTCCAATCTATCTAATTGATAACATTCAGAATCTGACTTGGGCTCAAACTGATACAGTAAATTCAAAAACATTAAAATCAGTTTGTATTTACAATTGCTTTAGAAGCCTCGGAAGCTGAAACTCGCGATTATGGTAAGTGGCGTTATGTTCCAATACACACTTGAGGTGTTTGGCCAATCGCAAAGCACTGGGTCAGTGGGAAAATCAGAGCACTCTGGGCTTTTCAGAAGGAGGGGCTTTGTAGAAACTGGAACTCAATCTGAGAGTTTCAGACTGGGAATAGAGGTGCTGCAATAATGTACAGTATGTGAAAAATAATATGTTTTTTTAAACATTAAAACATGTAAACTTTTTCAAGTACACCAAATAAACAAAATAATGACCTTTTAAAATAGCATCACATGGCCTCTTTAAATCATAATCAGTGAACTGAATACTGTAGACTGCGATGTTGCACCTGGTAGCTCTGACGCACTGGTCCATTGTAGAAACAGAAAAGGGCAATCAGCTGATCTAGGAAGTCACATACACTCACATCAGGAATGTCTACCACACAGCTTAATGCCTGGAAACCAGAGAAAGATCCCATTCAAAAGAGTTGTAAAATCACAAAAAAAAGCACACAAAAGTCAGTCAAACCAAGTTTGCATTAAAAACATTGGTTTTATTTCAGTTAGGATGAAGTAAGCACCAAAGCATTAGGTTTTGTAAAAGAGCCATTACACAAATGTAAAATATTCTCTTACCCAAATAAAGTTATCCTTCATGCGGACTGCGTACTTGCTTTTGCGCAGGCGGAGCAGACGTACGGGAGATGAGGACAGTTCAGACACACAACGACACACGCCAGCCAGCTGTCCACAAAGCAGCTCTTGTTCGTCTATTGGTGTCTGCAACAGCACACTTACTGTCATGCAATCAATGCCTCGCTTTCGCAGAAAGTATTATGGAGGTTGTCTTTTAAAACAGCCAAAAATTAAGTACTTGCAATTAGATTATATTACATATTAAAATGCTCATAACTAGTTACTAGTTACTTTTCTACTAGTTACTTTTTTATGGATTACATAATTACATGTTATTCTCACAATGGCAGTAACCCCATGCGAATTTAAGTTAATAAGTTAGGTCAATAATAAAATTAAGTCAATAACAATTTTAATAATAATAAATAATAATAATAAAATTAAGTTCATGGTTTTCTGATTTCGGTGAATGGTCACATGACATGCAGGTAAACAAATAAAATATATTTTTAAGTGTTTTATTTCTCATTAAACTCAAAAACCCTATACAGTTCTATCATGAACCCAATCTAGGAAACCCTGACCTAATGTAATATTTAATGCACTTCATGTTGTTGATAAAAGAATAGAATATATTTTCTTTCTCTTTGTATTTTTATATCAATATGGTACAAGATTATCCTACTGAAATCAATGTGATAAACGAGTTAGATCAAAACTAATCTAAAAGTAATCAAAAAGTAGTCAGATTATATTACCTTAAATGTATAATGTAATGGATTACATTATTAACTACAACTTTTGTCATGTATTTTGGAAGTAATCTACCCAACATGGCCTGTATGTTATGTCTTACATCCTCAGGATAGAAGTAGTATATCCCATCTCTAGTCGGGTCACCCTCCTCTTGCACCTTTGAACTATCATATAGGAAGAAACATCTGGAAATATAACCAAACATGCATGGTAAAGTTAGCCTTTAAATGAAACTTCTTACATTCCAGTAGTACTGATAAAACTTGAAGAAATTGTGCTGAACTGTTTCCATTAATGTAAAGGATGATAATATCTCCAAGCATGCATAATAAACTGGACAATGAACTTTCTGTTCTCCATGACTTCACATTGTAAGAAATGCATTTCTAAAGAAAGTTTAAGAAGCTGTGCTTATATATACGGAACACAAAATATCACTTTGTTTAAAGAAAAAAATGTACACACTAATAAACAATGTTGGGAAAAGTTACTTAGTTACTTTTTATGGAAAGTAATGTTACACGTTACTTTTGTGTTACTTTTTCTCACCTGGCTAAGACTAACTCCCTTGCAGGCCTTGCAAGTATTTTTTTTTTCAAGCGTTTAACGCAGTAATGCATTCAACAATATAGCCAATATAACACCTTCATTTTCTTTTAAAAACACTTATACAATGTTATTATATTCTGATCACTTAGAATATTTCCTGACCCCTAGAGCTATGCATGCTGTACAAAAGATCACAGGTTATAACAGGTTATATTAACATTAAAGGTTATACTACCAACTGTACAACTTTCTTTTTGAAAGCTGAAAGTAATGTTTTGTTATTTTTTTACTTTTTCTGTTCCCGTACACAAATGAGCATGCACGTCTAAGTGACTACATTATGGAGAAGAGAATTTTAATTAAGTCGTTTTAAAAAATGCTTAAGCGAAAAGATTAAACTGAAACGTAATGTGCATTACTTTTTAAAATAAAGTAACTCAAATATTAATTTGTAAATTTATAAAGAAATGTGTTTCATCAAAACGTAATCTGATTACATAATGCAATATGCATTAATTAATCAGATTACTTTTTTGACTTAATGCACTACCCCCAACACTGCTAATAAACTGAATATTATTCTTACCGTCTGGAATCAGTCAAAGCAGCTGTCTCAGCCATTGGTGATCTGTTGAGAGAGCAGCAATCTGGTTAACTTTGGTACATCAAACTATGATTAACTATGTTTGTAAGGGAGAATCTGTAGGGAAAGTAATATGCATGGAAAAACGTAAACACTGCATGAACTTCGATTTGTTGAAGACCACATTAAAAATCTGGGACATTTTTCATTTAAAATAGGTAATAAAAATGTGGGATATAATCATTATAATACATTAAACACATCGATGCACCGATATATCGGCCAATAATTGGTACTGGCAGATAAAAGCAAATTTTCACACTATTGGCTATCGGCCGATAGTTTAAAAACAGCTGATAGTCAGGGCTGATATATCCTGTCAATCAAAAGAGGGCAGGAAAATGCACTAAATTTGTGCTTTGTGCCACTCTTAAAACAGATGTGTTAAAAACAACACAACCTGTATTATATCTTAACACACCTGGACAACACATTTTGTGTTACTTTTAACGCAACCATGTGTTATTCCTGCTCATTTTCTACACACTGTGTTATATTTACACAATGTGTCAATTATGTACACAAAACGTGTCACAAAAAATAACACAAAAATGTGTTATTAATTAACACATCCTTTTTGTAAAGAAAATGCAAAGAAACCATTTTGATGTTTAATATTAATAGTAATTATATGAATTAATGACATTCAGAAAGTTAAGAAATATTAATTTAATCTTCAGAATTTAGTTAATGTGTGTTAATATTAATTTGAGTAATGTGTTTGTTTATAACTGATACCGGTTACTCTGAAACAAGTTGATGAAATGAAGAGAATAAAGTTTTTATTTGCATTTCTTTCAAAATATAATTAAAAATATAATGATTACTTATTAATTATAATTTAAATTATCATTCATTTAAAAGAAGGTATAAAAGGCAGAACCCCCAAACTATGGTATCGTTATCGGCAGATATCACTCTGAATCGGCTATCGGTATCAGTGGAGAAATATCGTATCAGTGCATCTCAAGTTAAAATGTATGTCTAGGTCAATATTAAAATATTTTTGATACTGTCCATGTTACTGTAACTGTTTTGCACAAAAGGTCACGTCTAGTTGATTTCTTTGAAAGTAGCACAAGAGTAACCTACTTCACTACTATGTATTCAGTTGGAGGATTTGTACTACTACTCGAGTACTACTACTAAATGCTTGTTCTGTAACTTAATTACAAACATTATGCTTGATACTCCTCACATTAAAACAAGCTGTTTAATTAGGCATAGCTTTCACTTTAAACTTCTGATTTTTAACTTCAACGAGTATAACAACGTAAACAATACAGAGCCAGACATGCACGTCTTTAAAACTAGCTGTAAATACAGTGAAATAAAGCATTTATTGCTGCACTCGTGTCAAGAGTAACATAATATAAATGTAGAAACTTTAGATTTTTAAATAAATTATTTGGATCATTCTCAAATCATGCTGGATAATGACCATCAGATTTTGCACTAGTGGTGTTCATGCAGCTGATCCGTTTTAATGGGAAAAAGTATTTTAAAGGTTGCTAAGAAGCGGATGCGCAGCATTTGGTAGTCGTTTATATCATGAGCAAGACAATGTACGTTTGCATGTACTGATTGAACACGCAGATAAGACGACAAACAAATAGGTCCACAATGTTCACTGTCCAAACAAGAAATACAACTTTGACTCACCGTCGGTGGGTTGAATGAAGAGCAGATAAACTTCACTCATGTCATAAAACTTCAGCTGCGTTACTGAATTACTCCTTTATTTATTCATTTTCGCTTAGAAAATACTGTTAATCTCACGATTAACTAAATATCAGTAAAATGGAAAATACGGCCTCATGTTTCATAAAGCCATTATATTTCGTTTTTGAAAAGGAATGTGTCACAAGAGTAGTCATGTGAGTGTCTTGACAGTACGGCGAGCCTGGAAGGACAAACTTTCTCCACTTCTGCGGTTTTTTTTGGGGGGAGGCATCATATACACATTATAGATTTTATTTATATATATCTTATCTTAAAAGTCAAATGTTCTATAAATACACCCTAAACTAGTTTTTAAAAATATTTTTAGTACTGGTATATGCATTGCATATGTTCACGGTGTGTGATGTCACAGCCTCATTCCTGGAGGCCCTCTAAGGTCTCAATTACAATACACAGAGCTCCAATGTCAGGATAAACCAGCAACTCACATTTACTTTACTTGAGAAATCAAATCATGTTTACTGGCTTAAAAAAATTACGCATAGCTTAGCTGACAAATACCTATGCATATTCGTGGAGATATGATCATGTGCACGACCCATTGATCTTGAATGACATTGAATGACAAGATCAACGACAGTGTGTTAAAGTTAATATCATCATATTATAACTGACCAAATTTAAGATGTGGTATTATATTTAAAAACAAAACTGACTCAAAAGTGCATGACCAGACTCCAGTGAATATTTGCACTCTCTTTTCATTTAAATCGGCATGGAAAGCATAAACTCCCACCAAGCTACTATAAAGGTGCTTTTTATTGTGAAAAGTGAGTGTTTTCACCTTGCTGCGGATGCGCAGGTGGCTGTAGGGAACAAACTCCGGCTGCTCATGGTGGTGTTGAGACCTGAGGTACATGTTCAACATGCACACAGCGACTCCGGGCAGCGCCACCACAAATGTCAGGATTTTCCAGGTCTTGGCTACATGAACATATGAGAAATGAGACATATTCTAAACAAATCTGTTTGACACGTGTTAGACATTTCTATGAACTTCTAGTATTTCAGAGAACGTTGTGAAGTGGTATTTTCTTTCATTATCAGATAATCACTTGATTTATACTTTTGTCCTTACATTCAGGCTATAGGCTGACCTCAAGAAATGCAGGCCAACAAACTCTCGGATGATGTGGAGGGAAATCCTGACAGGGTGGATCCCTTCTACCAGCAAGGCAAGTAGTATCATTGTAGCTTATTATAGCAGAGACAGTGGCTATGGGCGTTGGCTCCTCATACACTGGGTAAGGGTTTTAAGGCCACCAGGTAGGGGTTATCTATGAACTGAAAAAAACAGGTCATCTGTGCCCATGTGTCAGGCATTTATAAATTGCATAACATATTAACTGTCCCAGTAGAGGGACACTAGGCACACTTTTCTATTGCCTTTTTTCCCCAACACATATTTTAGTAACCATTTGAAAACATTTGAAAGCTTAAACACTCAAAATTCATCCTGTGGAAAGGGTTTTAAAATTGTGCATTGTGATACTCAATATCAAGTTCAAATTTGGAACACAAATTAGTTAGACAACAATTTTAGAGTCCAGTTATTTTGTAAAATATATTTTGTACAAAATAAAAATGTTTAGCTCAGTAAACTTAAACTTCTATAACTTTCTCACACTTTCATTTTTTTTAAGTGAATTGCTTTCACTTCTGCAATAATCTACTGAGTGTCCTTCTTTAAAGGAATAGTTCACCCAAAAATGAAAATTATCCCATAATTTATTCACCCTCAAGCCATTCTAGGTGTATATGACTTTCTTCTTTCAGACGAACACAATCGGAGTTATATTAAAAAATATACTTGCTCTTCCCAGCTTTATAATGGCATTGCATAGTGCCCGAGTATTTGAAGCTCCAAAAAGTGCTTCCATCCATCATAAAGATATCCACACGACTCCAGTGGGTTAATAAATGCCTTCTGAAGTGAAGCGATGGGTTTTTGTAAGAAAAATATCAATATTTAAAACTTTATAAGCTATAATCCCTGTAGTGTTGTCACGGTACCAAAATTCCAGTAGTCGGTACCGATACCATAAAAAATGTACGGTTCTCGGTACCAATTTCGGTACCACAGGAAAATCTGTTGGAACTATTTTACTAATTTATTTAACTAGGCCTACTTTAAAAACATTAAATATGATGGTAATCATGCATATAAACATTTGGAGTGTCTGTGTGTATGTTCGAGTGTAAGTATATATACCTCAATGAAATACATTTTGAAATATAAAAGAATAAATAAACAAATGCTCAAACATCCATTTTGTAACATACGTGCGTGTTTATTTTAGCTATTCCATCAGTGAAACAACACACTACAGCCTGTAAAACTATGAAATAAATATCAGTAAATAATGGTAGCCTAACCTAAATAATAAGAAAGTTAAATATTATTTTAAAAAACATTCGTTTTTTTATTTCCACACAAAGATGCGTCATATAGCCTACCGCTCTGCGCTTTGAGAGGGATGTGGGACACGAGCAGGAAAGAGATAATATCTTCATGTTATCTCCTGATGTTACAAGCAACTGACACTTGTTGTTAAAGGTCTGAAGAGCGAGTTTTATCCTCCACAGGGGCAAGATATTCAGGCTATGTTTGATTTTGCGCTTCCAGAGAAAGCGAAACTAAAGATCACCGGTGTGTGTGAAACGCGCTATACAAATAAACTTGATGCGCCTTATGAAGTCTAATAACAAGCGCAAACTGTGTTAAATGGAAATTGACGTGCAAGCAAAAATGTTTATGTCCTACAGTGTTTTTTCTACTTTACCACAGTAAAGAATGCGAATATAATAGGCCTAAGCGAACCAAAGGAAGAAACGTTTATAATCCCCTGCGTGAGTGAAGATTTGGGAAAAGAAACAGAGATTCCATGTTCAGTGGAATAACTAATGGAATATGTTAAATTCTCTGCTAATCGGGTGATCAGATCGTGATTCACAAAACAGAATACAAAGCTGAGTTAGCCGACAAAGCTTAAATGTATGGACTCACGTACCTCTCTCATTCGGCATGAACCAAAATGTTTCCATGGCTGCGATGTCACATTTAATTGCTAACCTATTATTTCTTCTGTAAACAAAGCTTTGTACTTCACTTGTGTCATATTCACGTAAAATACTGGCACAGCCCTATCAGTGGGTACCGAATATACCTGGATTCTTGGTACTCCCGGTACTACAGAAATGCTGGTATCGTCACATTTTCAAAATTTCAGTACCGACTTGGTACCGAAGTACTGGTACTTTTGACAACACTAAATCCCTGACACTGACATATGATTTAGGCAAATTGTAAGATTAGGTGAGAATTGACGAATGCGGAAGCACAAAGGATAGAGCAAAACAAAATGCCGGAACGAAAAATGTTAGAGGATTTTGATATAAGAGAAGAGAAGCTAATACGTCATGCGTCGGGTTAGAGGTCACCCTTCCGCTGGAACTCAAAGCCAGTGATTATAGTTTATAAAGTTTTAAATATGGATATTTTCCACTTCGCTTCAGTGGAACCCTCTGGAGTCATATGGATTACTTTTATGATGGATGGATGTGCTTTTTGGAGCTTCAAAAACTCTTAATACTACTCAATGCCATTACAAAGATGTGAAGAGCCAGGATATTATTCAGTATAACTCTGATTGTGTTCGGCTGAAAGAAGAAAATCTTAAACACCTAAGATGGCTTGAGGGTGACTAAATTATGGGATCATTTTCATTTTTGGGTGAACTATTCCTTTAAAAAGAGACCAACCTTAGGTCTGCATTCTGAAGCACTCATGAATTACAGCCATTTAAGTTCAGACCTATGCTCAAAAAGGGAGGTGACTAAATGACAAGTTAAAGTAAAATATGGTGGTATCTGGAACTGTTTTGCAGGCTTTATGTCAGCTCATTTGCTATATAGTGCTTGCTTAAGATATGCCTAATTTAAAGTCTGTTCTAAACGGTTTACTTTTGGCATTTAAAGTCTGTTTACTGTTATGTCCCCATTCAGGCAAAGTGGCTTGTGTCATGTTCACCGTTCTCCTCCTCCTTTCATTCTTGGTAATAGGAATCGTAACGGGTGTCAACTGTAAGTCAGACTTATAATAATGTCAATTGTCTCTGAGCAAGTTTTTATGTGTTAATAATAAATAACTGTAACTGTTTTTAATTTAAGTCAAGAAGAATTCACAAGAGGATCAGACCAGAGGTCTTCTTTCTGATGATATTACACCTATCCCATTTCAGTACAAAGGTGATAGAGGTAGGAAATGTTGCATTTAAAGACAATGAATACAATAGCAATACAACTATAACATGAATGGATGTCAATAAAATCACAGCTCTAATGAATTTTATAATTATAAACACATTGGTATTCAAGTGTTGTCTATAGTCATGTGTTTTGTTCTCTTAAATACAGGGCGCTGCTCGGATGGTTGGGTTTCATATAAGAACACCTGTTATTTGTTAGTGAATGTTTATGGGACGTGGGAATTATCACAGTCTTTTTGCCACAACCATGGGGCACACTTGATGGTTGTGAACAGCGAGGAGGAGCTGGTAAGGACATGGACATTGAGATATTGGTGTTTCTTCAGTCTGTGTGTGTGTGTGTGTGTGTGTGTGTGTGTCTGTGTGTATGTGTGTAATATATATATATATATATATATATATATATTAGTTTTTTTGCACAACTGTTTTCAACAGTGATAATAATAAGAAATGTTTTGTGAGCAGAAATCAGCATATTAGAATGATTTCTGAAGGATCATGTGACACTGCTTCACCATCACAGGAATAAATGACTTTAAAATATATTAAAATAGAAAACAGTTCATTTAAATTGTAATAATACACTGCTCAAAAAAATTAAAGGAACACTTTGAAAACAACAGATCTCAATGGGGAAAAATATCATGCTGGATATCTATACTGATATGGACTGGGTAATGTGTTAGGAACGAAAGGATGCCACATCGTTTGATGGAAATGAAAATTATCAACCTACAGAGGACTGAATTCAAAGACACCCTGCTAATCAAAGTGAAAAATTATGCAGCAGGCTAGTCCATTTTACTGAAATTTCATTGCAGCAACTCAGAATGGTACTCAGTAGTTTGTATGGCCCCCACGTGCTTGTATGCATGTCTGACAACGTCGGGGCATGCTCCTAATGAGACGACGGATGGTTTCCTGGAGTATTTCCTCCCAGATCTGGACCAGGGCATCACTGAGTTCCTGGACAGTCTGAGGTGCAACCTGGCGGCGTCGGATGGACCGAAACATAATGTCCCAGAGGTGTTCTATTGGATTTAGGTCAGGCAAGCGTGGGGGCCATTCAATGGTATCAATTCCTTCATCCTCCAGGAACTACCTGCATACTCTCGCCACAAGAGGCCAGGCATTGTCATGCACCAGGAGGAACCCAGGACCCACTGCACCAGCATAGAGTCTGACAATGGATCCAAGGATTTCATCCCGATACCTAATGGCAGTCAGGGTGCTATTGTCTAGCCTGTAGAGGTCTGTGCGTCCCTCCATGGATATGCCTCCCCAGACCATCACTGACCCACCACCAAACTGGTCATGCTGAACGATGTTACAGGCAGCATAACCATCTCCACAGCTCCTCCAGACCCTTTCACGTCTGTCACATGCTCAGGATGAACCTGCTCTCATCTGTCAAAAGCACAGGGCGCCAGTGGCAGACCTGCCAATTCTGGTGTTCAATGGCAAATGCCAATTGAGCTCCACGGTGCTGGGCAGTGAGCACAGGGCCCACTAGAGGACGTCGGGCCCTCAGGCCACCCTCATGAAGTGTGTTTCTGATTGTTTGGTCAGAGAGATTCACTCCAGTGGCCTGCTGGAGGTCATTTTGTAGGGCTCTGGCAGTGCTCATCCTGTTCCTCCTTGCACAAAGGAGCAGATACCGGTCCTGCTGATGGATTAAGGACCTTCTACGGCCCTGTCCAGCTCTCCTAGAGTAACTGCCTGTCTCCTGGAATCTCCTCCATGCTCTTGAGACACAGCAAACCTTCTGGCAATGGCACGTATTGATGTGCCATCCTGGAGGAGTTGGACTGCCTGTGCAACCTCTGTAGGGTCCAGGTATTGCCTCATGCTACCAGTAGTGACACTGACCCTAGCCAAATGCAAAACTAGTGAAAAACAGTCAGAAACGATGAGTAGGGGAAAAAAAATGTCAGTGGCCTCCTGTAAAACCATTCCTGTTTTGGGGGTCGGCTCATTGTTGCCCATCTAGTGCACCTGTTGTTAATTTCATTAACACCAAAGCAGCTGAAATTGATTAACAACCTTCTCTGCTACTTAACTGACCAGATCAGTATCCCAGGTGTTTAACTGTCTTTTCTCTGCTATTCTCTGATTAAAATGTGTTCCTTTAATTTTTTTGAGCAGTGTATTTTACAATATTACTGTGGTTACTGTATTTTTTAATCAAACCGACCAACTTTTGAATGGTAGTGTATTTCTGAAAGCATTATACAGTATATAGTAATAAATCAGAGGTGTATAATTAAGGCACACTGCTGACTCTTTATTTTAGGAGTTCATTTCAAGAGTTGTCCAGAAGCAGACTGACTACTGGATAGGCCTCAAGAGAGACAAAATGGGCAAATGGTCCTGGGTTAATGGAGACGATTATCATTCAGCTCCATAGTAAGAGAGCACTGACTTCCATGCATTTGAAACGTGTTTTATGTAATCTGTGATTGCTTTTAAAAATCATTAAGAAACAGCAGCCACACTATATGTACAATAAGATCAATACGTCATCTTTTGAATTCATTGTGGTTTGTGTTCCTTTTCAGTTTCTGGGATGAAAATCAACCTTCTCATGGTGGTATGGAGTCCTGCGTCCACTTAAAAGGAACTGACTCAGTGCGTCGCAAGCTGTTGCATGATGCTGACTGTCACAGTAAACACTATCACATTTGTGAACGCAAGCTAGAGAAAGGCATATGGTAGGAAACTTTGCCCTTATGCCAGCTGCATTAGCCTGTTCTCCTGAAATCCTGCTATGGACACACACCTTCTTTTTTTGTAAACTGTACTTGTCTGACTGGTGCAAATTCGATGTACTTTTGCTATTTATAAGGCACATGTTTTATAGTGTTCCAGTGCAAAGTCCTGTTATATGAACACATCCAATTAGGTAATATTTTCACTAAAATTAGACTTTGTTCAACTCATTTTTGCTAGTTACAATTGTTATATTTAAATATATTTTTAAAGTGTATACTATAAATTATCTGATAAAGACAGGATTAAGGTCACAATTCACGAAGTCAACAGTCAAGGTAATACAGGCAAGACGATGAAAGTAATTAATCACGGCTAAGATTAGAATTTAAGTGATCATGACCTCTGGTGGTGAGATGGATGAACTGCAGGTGAAGACGTTACAATGGAGTATCTACTTCAATAAATCAAAGCCTGACTACTCTAAGAGACATTTTCTTTAATCAAACACATCTTAGAAAAAAGGTTCAGGGGGTTCAATATAAAACCTTAGGGTTCTTGACTCAATTTTAAAGAACACTTTATCCAAAAAAAGTTCTAGATAAGGATAAATTGCATAATACTTTCATGTTTAATTTCAGTTTTTTGTAGGATAAAGTATGTTTATACATTTAATTCGTAAAATGTTATTCAAAATAATAAAAAAAAAACTAATTAATTAAAATTAAATCCATAAAATGATTCTATGGGAACCCCTAAAATGTTCTAGATATGAAGCAGTCTTTACTCCAGTATTCAGTGTCACATGATCTTTTATCAATGTTGAAAACGGTTGTGTTGCTTAAACCTTTTTGTGGAAACCATGCTACAATTTACAATTTCAGGATTCTTTGGTGAATAGAAAGGTCAGAAGAACAGGATTTATTTGAAATTGAAAGCTTTTGTAACATTATAAATGACTTTACTGTCACTTTTGATCAATTTAATGCATTCTTCCCGAATAAAAGTATTCATTTAATGTAAAAAAAAAAAGAACTTTTGAATGGTAGTGTATGCATCCAACTATATTCAAATATCTTAGCATAGCATTTATAACAGGATGTGGATTTCTTATATGAGTTAATCAGTAATTTCTTAACTCAATATTTTGTCATATTTCACACATGTGAGGATGCAAATGAAAGTCCAACAGGATGTTAGGACTGTCAATTCCGCTATCGGAAATGGTTTAGGAGTTGTTGCGTAAGGACAGAATGACAGAAAAACAGCCATCAGGACACTGACCGCAGCAGAGGAGGGAGATTCGACAGAAAGACTTCACTTTAAACAGTAAGATTCACTGCATTTGACAGTTATTTTTTTTTTTTTTTTTTTTACATAAAATCGTATTGTCTTCAGTGTATGAAACTTCATGGTAAAATCTTAATTTGTTGACAATCAGTATGTTTTACAGTTTTCATGGTCTTTTAAAGATATGTTTGATGTCTTCGATTTGGTTTTGTGTATTTTAACTGTAATGTATGTCAGATAATAAATCTCTGATACACAGAAGTCCCTTCATTCTACTGTGTTTTTGAACTAGTATGTGGACAGACATTTGCTCTTCTCCATGTTTGTGATGGATGAAGTCCAGTTTGTCAGTCTAGAGGTTAATATTCAACTGTTTCGTTGCATGACCTTGCGTTTAGTACATTCAGACAGTCTTTATTTAGACCAATATTTATATGTTGGGACAAAAGTCATTAAATAAGAGAAATACATTTCAGTTCAGTTTTAATTATTTGATGTGAATCCTGCTTTATTCTTCAGACATGGAGTCTGTATCGTATGACCGGTTTACCACACCTGAGGCAGAAATTAATCACATTGGCCAGAAATTTATACATGAATCAGGTGAGAAAGGTGTTTTTTTCTTTCAGTTTATTAAAGGAATGTTTGCAAATTGTGCTTTGTAGAAAATATTGACTCAAAATTAAGAATGAATCTATCTTGCCACCTTACTAAGAAAGACTTACATTTCTAGTAACCAGAAAATACCATGGTAAATCCTTATTTACTATACGAATATTGACACTCCATGAAAACCCAGCTAACAAGGAACGTTCTCAGAACTTTGGCTAAAATTCTGCCCAGTGTTGGTGATAACGCATTACAAGTAACTTGAGTTACGTAATCAGATTACTTTTTCAAGTAACTAGTAAAGTAACACACTACTTTTTCAATTTACAACAAAATATCTTTTGTTGTAAATTATCTTTTTCACATTTATTGACTGACAGCTCTCCTGTCCAATATGTTGAGAGAAATAAAGTGCAGAGGTGTTGTGTGTGCTGTGTAAACATGATGGGTATTGTAGTTCTAGACTAAATGTGAACATTACTCATCTCACTTACACAAAAACATTCAGTATTTACTCAAAATGAATAAAAACAGTGAAATGCAATCTTAGAATTGTACACAAACCTGTAATAATTAACTATATTAAATTACACAAATATACTTTATGTATTTAATCTCACTTTATTAATCAGTGTCTTTGCTGCTGACCTTCAATGATCTAATTCAACCATACTAATAAGCACAAATTACTTTAGATTAGAAATAATAGTGTTGAACATCCTTCTCCTGTATCCTATTCTTCTTTATTCCAGAATGGCAGCACAGCTGAAAGGTTTGTTCCATATATAGCAAAAATTATTCCATATAGCAAAAATTATATGGGGAACAAGTTCCTTTCAAACATGAAAATGACAGGGACCCTAAATGTATTCTAAAAGTACAATATCAAAATCCTCTCAAATTTGTAAATGGGGATTTTTGGAACGGGTCAAACGCAGATAGAACCTTCTAATTCTAAAAAAAAACACTTTTCGCTTGGAATTATAAGGTTCTATCTGGCAAAAAATTAATTGAAGCAATAATTTTCAAGAAACACAAACAGTTTACTTATAATTTGTTTTAAAACATAAAATTAGTGTTGTAACAATGTGTTGACATGCATGAGAAAGTTAAATTTAATGGTTTCATATTTTAAATGAATATTTTTTTTCTTGTTCAAGTTAAGCATAAAAGGCAGTGCTAAATATTTTGTCCAGTGCAGATGTTAAATTTAGGTAGGAATATGGTGGGTAATTTAATACATTATTGCAGGAACTATTTAAGTTTATGATTCCTTTTGTTTAGACCGAAAGCAGCGACTGTAATACATCTGAGCAGGACTTTATTCCACAGAAAGTGGGAGATGTAAAATGGCTTTCTCTCTAGACATCAGTATGGCTGAAATAACATGCTAACGTTTATTGTTGTAATTAAGACCCCATCGATTAAATTATTGACTATTTGACCTTTAAGGCTTAATATTGTAAAATTTAAGACATTTTAAGACTAAAAACTGCAAGAAAACAGACAATGCTTCAGCAAAGGTGTTTAACAAAGTTTAATAAACATTGAAAAATGTTTCACTGACTATATATAATTAAAAATATTTCACATTTAAAATATTTAAATTACTTCAACTATGCAACAACTCTGTTTTTACCAACAATGTAAAATTTAACATTTCATCTCACTTAATGTAGTATACACTTTAATCCAGTGTGCCATAGTGGAGAGCTTTATAGCTACATAGTACATACAGCTCAGTACAAGTACACAGGATGGATCAAGGTTAAAACATAACCTAATAATACATAACTTTCCCTCGTATGACAATGACGTGACTGGAATAAAGCAAATAGACTACAAAACCCGAACCTATCCTATCTTAATAGCGCTGCTGGCTAGCGTGGTGTCTAACTTAAAATAACTTCTCAGTGATAGCTACAGCAAAACACACAAAAAGACTGTAATTCCCTGGAATTTGGGCTGCTGTCATTGACAAGATCATAAATAAAGTAGTCGATCTTTAGGTTTCTAATAAACATCGCATTGTGTGAAATTATTTAGTCTTCTCTTCACGGATTTAGCGTTTTTCTGCGATCTCTTCCGCTATGGCGGAGCAGTCCGGCGACATGACAAAGAACGCTGATCCTGATTGGTCCTTGTGTGTGCATTCGAAGTGCTGATTGGCTTAGGCAGATAGAACCTTATAGAACCAAGTTAGAGTTCAACTTTGTAGATAGAACCTTTTTGTTTTCTTAAAAAAAGTCCCAAAATGTACACAACTTAAAAAAAGAAACATCACATAATGCAAATAAGTTGTCACAGAATATGAATATGTGAATAACTCAATTTTGATAAAAATGTCAGATAGAAGTTAGAACCTTATAATTCAAGGTGACGATTTGCCAAAAATACAACTTTTTTTGTTGTTATTAAAAAACAAACAAGCACAGCCCAGCCCAGGTGAGAAAAATAACGCAAAAGTAATGTAACGCATTACTATTCATAAAAAGTAACTAAGTAATGCAATTAGTTACTTTTTTAGGGATTAACACAATATTGTAATGCATTACTTTTAAAAGTAACTTTCCCCAACACTGGTTCTGGCAAGGTTCTCTCAAAGTTATTTCATACCGTAACATTAATAAAATGTATGTTTAAAGCTATGTGGTCTTTAATAACATTCTCAAAATGTTAGCACAAAAACATTATTTATACATCGTTCATAGAACGTTTTTCTGAATCATATTAATTGGATGTTAGTCTAATATTTTTTTAAAATGTTACAAATTACTATTTGTTTCATATGGTTCAGAGAACATTCAAATGTAACGTTCCCATAATGTTTGCAAAATTATTAGTTTTCTCTAACGTTCACTTCACATAACCAAGAAAAATTTTTTTTTTTTAAAACATTTTAAAAAGTGTATGTTTTGAATGTTCTGAGAACATTCAGAAATAACGTTTTATTAATAACTGTCTGGGAATTCAGAATGTAGTTTCAGTCTGTGTTCGTTCCATATTCTGATGTGATAACTTTAATTCTTTCCTACAGGTAGACAGAACAGAAAGATGTACATAATATATGGCGTTCTCGTCCTCTATGTGTTTATACTGACGCTGGCTGTAGGAATTAAAAGTATGTTGTGACCATTTTTCTTCCATCCACTAATTTGTTGATGTCAAATTTAGCAAACCTGTTGGATTCCACTGCATGGATTTTTTTTTTTTTAACACCAAAGAGTTTGATTTTGATTATGATTTTTAAAAGTATCTCAGGTCAGCCAAGACGTCGCTGATGTTAGACTTTCTGTGGAGTCCATTGTTGCCTCAATTAAAGAGGCCCCCAAAACTCTGCAAATTGGTAAATAAAGAACAATTTTTATGTCTTTGTAAAATTACATTTTTATATAGGTATATGCTTACAATGCCTGTAATATTAATTTGTTGTGATTTTTTTTATCATTCATTTATTCATCTTTTTCACCCAGAAAATGGTCATTTCTCGGAGCTTGTGATGCCGGTGCGAGGTGAGGCTGCTCATGACATACAGTGGGGTCCAAAAGTCAGAGACCACTCGTGAGAATTCTTTGCATCTATGCTTTGCATTTATATAATTGAATAATAATAATAATAATAATACAAAATATATCGTCAGCATAACAATTTGAGTAAAAAGTTGAATTGAAAAATGTACATGAATTTCAAAATGCCTTAGTATTTGGTTTCTCATCTTGAGCTTGAGATTCAATGGAAGAATATCTGACTGTCTACAGAAAGAATCACATGATCAATGTTACAAATGTAATACTTTTATTAGTGACCTACAAACAAAGCAGAAACATAATTCACGTGATTTTATTTTAATTTATCAAACTAAAACTCTCTGTTATTCCCAGGGTTAAATTAGATTATAAATCCCAGATTTTCAATGTGGACTCAGACTTTTGGACTTTTACTCATTCACAAAATGCTCTTTATTCCTGCTCTTTACTCATTAGCAAAATATTTATATTGTGATTGGCTGTGAAACCTGTCTGATTTAAATTATGATTTATTTTGATTATATGCATTTTTAACTGTACAGGTCCCTGCCAGGAAAACTGGGTGTTTTATAAAGATTCATGCTACTTTCAGTCTTCAGCAAGGAAGAGCTGGCAAAATGCTGAGAACAACTGTATCCAGAAAGGATCACACTTAGTGGTTGTCAATGACTTGGATGAGCTTGTAAGACAAGAACACACACAGCATCAGAATTATTTGTGGGAGTCTTATTGTGAGGTTATATATAAGTTTGGTCTCTTTTTAAAACAGGACTTCCTATCTGCAATTGTGAAGACATCTAACAGCTACTGGATGGGGCTTGTTGAGAAAGAAGAGGGACAATGGTCCTGGGTTGATGGAACAGACTTTAGTGCTACTGAACAGTAAGAATGAATATAAAATAATAAGAGGAGGGGGGAAAAGGTTTTTGGGCCAGATTTACTAACAGCTTGCGCCAGCGCAAACCCTCTTTTGGCATTAAAAAACTACTGTGGGGATTTACTTAAGACACGCAGTGCAAAATTAGCACTGAAAAGGCGTGGACTAAGGCACTTTAATCTAACTCTTGATGCCTGTTTCAGCCACTGGGATATAGGTCAACCAGATGACTGGGATTTCCGTGTGAATGGTGAGGACTGTGGGCAGCTCCATGCTCGGATAACTGAGGAAAGACGGAGGCTGTGGAACGATGCAGACTGTACGCTCTCTTACCCTTACATCTGTGAGGGCAAACCCAAGAGCCACTGACAAATAACTAACCTCAAACACTGCAAAAATCTGTTTCTTAAGCAGCATTTTTGCCTCTTTTTCCGGTAAAAATATCTAAACATTTTTATTTGATTGTATATACTTATGACTTATGAGAAGATATATCTTGAATATGAAGTTGAATCGAAGTTTTCTGCAAATAGTTTTTATTTTCTTAATTTAAGCAGTTAGATTTCGTTAGATTTGTGCTTAAAACAATTTACCAATGGGGCAAGATTAATAAACATTGTCTAAGGAAATTTTGCTTCTCAAGTGAATTTAAGGATGTTCAGATGTTTTTATTAGAAAGACTGAAGAAAATTATTTTTCAGTGTATGCTACATAATGTAACATTATTATTTCAAAAATGAATGTGACAGTCAACTAGTATCCATGCAGGATTACAGGATTTTTTTTTTTTTTTTTTGAGCGATTCATTTATAAAAGGTTTTATTATAATTCAATAATGTCATGTAAATGTACTTAACATGCAAAAGAAATTTTCTTAAATAGTATTTTTGACTTCTTAAAGAAGGTAAATTTACTTTTTTACAATTTTTACTGGGATAGTTGTGGTGCTCTGGGTTGTAACCCGCTTGTGCAAAGCATTCGGCTGCTTTTCTGTCACATTCACAGATGAACATCTCACAGGGGCGATTCTTATCAGCTGCAAGAGAAAAAAAAAAAAAAAAAACAGCAGTCCAACTATGTGCCACAATCCAGATGCAGTTCAGGTCTCAATTACAAACAGAGCTTTCAGATAGAATAATTTAGTACAGTTTGTTGGCAAAATGTTTGTAAAGTTTGTATGTCTTAGTCTTAGAACATATTTTTGTTATCTGGGGACTTACCATCGCATGTGACATTTTTTGCCGGTTTGTCACATGAGAATGAATAGACTTTAGTGTAGGGGTTGTTTAAGATACCCCAGCATTCATCATGCTGCAATGAGTCTGAATAACACTGATCATGCACCTGACAGCACCTAGAGAGGAATAGAGAACGCATGTTTATAAAGTTTGTCATCTTCACTTTTTGATTAATAATTACATGGAATCAGATCCTGATGGACAAAATCAAGTCCTGTCCTACACTATTTCTTGTTCGAGAAGCCGTTTCACTCAGATATACATCGCAATAGGGAAGAACAGACTATCACAACTTCCGTTTCATGCTGACTTTAATTTGTGCAACATGCAGTTTTCTGAATTTATAGTTACAAAGTGTACGCTAAACTTTTCAGTCTGAGCAAGCCAAAGTGTGACAGACAAAACTGGTTCGAATGATTGATTCCAGTGTCTCTGTAATCTGACCTGTCCAGTTCATCCACCGGGGTGCCTGAGCCTCCCAGGCCGCAGTAGCATCCGTAGTCTGCATAATCCACCGCAGGCTGGCTATCAGGGATGGTACAGAGGATCATGGACCTGAACTGCCACACCGCACGGTCTAGAGTCGCCAGCACTGTTACAAGTAATATGTAAATAACAGACTGTAATGCTTAATCATCAACTGTTATATACATACTAAACTGTCTAACAAAGGCAAAAATGATTTTAAATTTCAGTCTTTTCACACTAAACTATCATATGGCTTCAGAATAGATGAACCATGCACTTTGTTTTATGATATAGTAATGGTTCTTTTGCATCCTTTCAATGGATTCACCATATCTAGTTGAGGGTAAATTTTCATAAATGATTTAAAAACAAAAAGCAAAACACAACTGATCCGCATTCTTTGTTCTTCATTTTCTAGAAGTAGATTCAAAAAATATTGCTGTGTTTTTGTGTAGTTAATTAAAAGTGGACTCAGTAGAATTTCAAAAACACTGTTTGGAAGTTAGTCGGGCCGACACCAACAACAAACGTGTAACCAATCAGCATTAGGGGGCGTATGACGGTCGAGGAGAGAGAACGAGCAAGCGGGAGATTTGAAAATAAGAGAAGAAAAAAAAAAACTGCAGAACGAGAGATGGGACACAATACAACAGCACAAAAGAATATCACTGGAATGAAGGTTTATGACTGGGCAAGCGCTTTAGAACCGCGTTTATATTAAAAAAGCTTTCCAGCGCTGGAGAGAGCTAAGCGGGAAGGCCTGAAAACAGACGTGGAGGCTGCTTTGATTCCTTCTCATGTGAGTAACACTGGGTTTTGATTGTCTGGAGCTGTTGTGCTGTTTGCGACTAACACTTGTTTGTATTTACTCTTGTGTACTGTACGTTCATTTTTTGTGCTTCCTTGTCGTTCGTTCATCAACTGCGCTTTATTTTTCGTGAAGCATTTTGTTGCGCGTCAGCTGTGATAAACAGACATCCACTCGCATTGCGTGTGCAACAATGGCCAGATAATGAGAGTTTTGCAGTTAAACTACTGCTCACTGATGACCGCTAGAGAAATGCGGTGTTTAGCCTCATTGTTAGTGCACTCGCCTTGCATGCTAGCAGCGATCGGGCCGGGGATTGAGACCCTTTAAAGGGACATTTTGTTTAACTGATCTGACACCATTCATAGTACAGACTTCAATAATCAATAGAAGCAACATATAGCATAAATTTATCATCAAAATAAATAAAATGGTATCTTTCATTCACCACCTGTCTTACAAAATATTTAAAGCAATTTCATATGTTTTGTTTCTGCTTTACATCTACTGAGCCGTCTCATGGTAAAATTGTAGAGGGAAGTGTCAGGTGGTCAGAAGTAACAAACTAGTTTAAACAATTAGTTTCTTAACCAGTTACTTTCTTAAATATTTTAAAATAATTATTTTTGAGAAATACATTTCATTACCAAATTACAAAATTTAAATCAGTGTCCATGTTTTTTAAAAGTATTACAATCCACTCTGGTAGTGACAGCACACTTTTTTTTTTTTGACATTAACTTTAGGGATAAGTTGTAGTTTTCAAAAGAACTTCATCTTCAATTTATATATTATAGAAAATGCTAAGACAAGAAAAAAAAAAGAAAATACAGAGTTATACAGACACTGAACCAAATTTATTAGCACTCTCTCTGCTCTTCCCTAAGCTCTTTCACATTTCAACCCATTATTTTTCCAACACACCCAATTTTCTGGCTTTAGGTCTTGAATAAAGCGATACTCCAATTGAAAATTGTCATCATTTACTCAACCTTGTGTGGTTCCAAACCTGTATGCATTTCTTTCTTCTGTGCATGGAACATAAAAAAATATTCCAAAGAACCTTCAAACCAATCAACATTGGAGCTCATTGACTTCATTGACATTGTATGGACAAAACAACAGCAACAAAACCAAAACAAGACACTAAGACTTTATCAAAATATCGATTTTTATGTTCCACACATGAAAGAAAGGCATAGAGTTTTTGGACAGCATGAGGGTGAGTAAATAATGACAGACTTTTCGGGTGGACTAGCCCTTTAAGTTTTATTACAGCATTCTCATAAAATATATTTTATCTAATACATGAAGGCAAGAGGTCTTTAGTGCCATTATTTGACTGACTAATTAGTAAATGCTATTTTTCAAATTATTTTAAATATCTATATTTAATCATCTCCTGTATCTATAAATATTTTCCTTGCATACATAATAAGAGAAATTATTAAAACAATAAGCTCCTGTACAGTAGATGAATAGTAAATCCCATTTTAAGTATACTCACAGATGGGCAGACTCACACTCAGGACCACGAGAGACAGAAAGGTGTTCATGGTGAAGACCAGATGAACAGGTGTTGGAAGACGATTATTTATAGAATCTATATAACCTTGATGGGTGGGGCTCACTGATAAGCCAACTTTGTGAATATTGTGATCATGTGAGATGTTGAAGAAGATTTTATTATAGTAAAATTGAGTATAATATAGCATAATATAGCATGTCTCACTCTACAATTATAATTATACATAGACATGAGAACATGAGGGACTGTGCCTGCTAGTAAAAGTTTGCTGTTCATGAGGAATTTGAAGCTTAAGAAATGTGTTTACGAGTATGGAAAATTATATTCTAGGCTAAAGAATGTGTTGTATATGATCACATAACTTGGCTTCAGCTCATATCACATAGCAGCCAACTGTTGTCTCTGTAGACATAACTGCTCCGGCTGAAAATAAAGCTTGTATTCTGAATCAAAGAGAAGCAATTTTTCACAAAGAGAAGAAACCACAACAATGTTAATATACAGTATGTGGGTCAAAGACGTATAAAGTTTTCAAAGTAGCAAAAAATAAAACAGCAATTACAACTCCCTAAAAGGCTTTTTTATGTTCATTGGAGTGTCACTTATGCCCTTATATTAGTTATATTCAAGAATAAAGCCAATAATTAATTTTCATTGTGATTGATATAAATGTACTCTAGCATAAAATTATTATTTTTTAAAATACACTTAATCACAAGGTTATATGTCCATGCTTAGACTTGTAGAAATATAGCTACCCAGAAAAAAATGACATTATTTTATTTTGAATACCACATATTTTAAGTGTCACAGGTACAACTCAAAATTTGTAGGTTTTTTTTTTTTTTACAAATATTTCCTGTCTTACACTGAAAAATGCTAAAATCTAAAAGTATCTTTTACTTCATCCTTTGAGATTTGTTTTCATCTCTCTGAGTCAATAAAACAAAATTATTGTATTTTATTATTTTAATATAAAATACTGGTGTTATACTGTATGACAATATTTTGTTACCCTGAATGACACGTATCACTACGGCCTGAAAATATTGATTAAATGTGAGTCCTTCAGCAATAACAGAACTGATCCTATGAACTATTATTAGTAGCAGCAATAGTATTTTTCTTTTAGCTATTTTTTTAAGTTATAAAACTGTAAAAAAAAACTGGAGAAGATGTTTAAAAATGTGAGAGAGATGATCCATACGCCACACACATAAAGAACATGGATTTTACTATGCAACATAGTTTATCTGACGCAAGAGGTACAATTTCATTCATCTAGAATTAAATCAGCATTGAACATTTCAAATAAAGCTATTACAAAACATTTTAGAAACAAAAAATAAAAAAATAAAAAATTCCTTGAAATCATCACAAAACATCAGATATCTTTCACGAAGTAATATCACGACATCACATCAGGTATTTTCAGCATCAGATTGTGTCCTTGTATGGATTGGTGGATGATCAGGATTGACATCCTTCTCTGATAACTAAAAAATGAAAATTTGATAGTTATGACACTTGTACAGAATATGACTTGCATCCATTAAATGTTATTAATAGTCACATGCACATTTCACTGATTGCAGGGTATTTTGTTGCCGTAAAGTACTGCGAGAGTAACCGTGAATGCAACAAGAGTGGTGATAAAACTGCTGATCTCTCTGGATGCTGAACTGCAAACACTTGAGGGCAGATGACTATTGGAGGTGTTATAGGGGGATTGAGCGAGTACACTTCCATGAATGTTTCATACGCATAAGTACACTTAAAAAGTGCACTTTGTAAATAACACTTGCACTTTGTAATAACGAAGTTTGGGGCAGATCGGACATTGTATGCCTGAGTCACAACAGCTTCCTCTTTCATAGTGAAAGATCAGATTTTGTCAGGCCGCCACAGACACGCCCTTCAGCGAAAACTCAAGATCTTAGCAATTTAACATCACTAAGGCCTTAAGATTAGACTGACCATGTATGATGTAGTTCTGGTTAAATCTCTATGAGGAATTAATCACAGTGTAAAACATGTCATTTCCTGGTGCCCACAGGTGGCGCTATGACTGTAACTGAATATTGCCATGTAGATGTCTTCAGGCCAGGACTCTAATAAAACATGTGAAGTTTGGGGCAGATCCGACATTGTATGACCTAGTTACAACAACTTCCTGTTTCATGGCGAAACATCAAACTTTGTTAGATCGCCATGGACACGCCCTTCAGTGAAAACTCTAGATCTTCGCAATTTAACGTCGCAAAGGCCGTAAGATTACACTGACCAAATATGATGTTGATCTGATTAAAGATCTAGGGGGAGTTCGTTAAAGTACAACGTCTGGAAATGGCAAAAACTGCAAAAATTTTGCAGAGAAAACTCAAAATATCTCACTTCCTATTGGGTTTACAGATTTTGCACCCAGGGGCTTTTTTGTAGGTATTGGGCTGTTACATCTGTCTACCGAATTTCATACCTGTACGTGAAACGTAGCACGAAGGGCGCTTAATTGAAATTTTGTAGGTGGCGCTATCGAGCCATTTTGGCACACCTAATTCTGAAACCCATATCAGACGTAAATTTTCACCACTTCTGACGCGTGTGCAAAGTTTCATGAGTTTTCGAGCATGTTTAGGCCCTCAAAAATGTGATTCATTTCGGAGAAGAAGAATAATTGACTGAGCAATTACAATAGAGTCCTCACACCATCGGTGCTCAGGCCCTAAAAAACGTGACAAAAAAAAAAAAAACCCTGAAAATCTAAACATAACATCTTATACAAAATTTGGTAACACTTTACAATAAGTTTCATTTGTTAACATTAGTTAATGTATTAACTAACATGAACTAACCATGAGCAATACATTTGTTATCTCAATGATACTAAAATAACACTCTTTAATACTTATCTATTGTTTACCATTAGTTAATGCTATCACACAACTTCAGCCTTATGTTTTAGTCAGCTTAAAAATGTGAACAATTAGTTAGTTCTGGGACTTTTGCACTGTTTGAATCATCATCCATTTGTCTGTCTTTGTTCCAGAGAGACTGTCTGTGTATTAGTGGTGGGGATTTTCATTGAGTCTTTCTGCAGTTATTCGTTAGGCCAGTAGGTGTGCTATCGGCAGAAACCTGATTTCACCAAGTACAACATGTTCCTGGATCTTGCAATTTGAGTGAGCCATTAAAACAACTGATTTGTTCAACAATACTGATTCATTCAGGAGCGTGTGAGTGAGTCATTGAATCACTGACTCAACCGATTTGTTCAACAACACTAACTCATTCAATAACTAATATTTTAAATTGAATATGGCAGTATTTATTATAAATGATTTATCAGTGCTCATCATTTTTTTTTTTTTAAATTTCACTTCTCCATCTTGCAGTGACATATCTTCTCTGATGACGTGTTCATCAGGTTGAGGGTGGGACAACCTGTCATTCACAAGAGATCACAGCAATAGCAAACAACAATGATCCAATCAGTTCCTGATGGACAAAATCAAGTCCCGCCCTTCATTTTTTTATTGTTCGAGAAGCCATTTCACTTGGATATGTCACAACAGAGAAGAAAACACTATCGCAACTTCTGTTTCATGCCAGACACGTGATTGTTCTGGTAATCTTATCGCACTGGCAGTCATATGTGTTTGTGTAGGGACTGTCAATCAATGATGTGCAGGACTCTAGGTTCAAGGCTTTGGCATAGCAGTCGTCATGGGTAAACAAACAACACCTACCAGGTCATTAGCGAGGGAATATTATTAGAAAAATAATTAAAAATAAACATCATTAAAACACTGTATAAAACACATTAAAACACATTCCCACAATAAAATCAACTCACCGGTCAAGCTGGTCAACTGGCGACCCAGTTCGGTACTTGCAACTACTCTACAGATGCACTACAGAGAAGATAGTACTGTTAGAGTCAAGTGCTAAATTATGTGAAGGTCACAGTGCAAGAAAACATATTACATATAAAAAGGGTGACAAAAAAAGAAGGAAGAGTTTTACATAACACAAACTTAATCATAATTATCCATAATGCTGATAATAGTCAAATAGTCATTTTGAAATCAAACTTTATTTTCCTTTAGATTCAGAATTCATCTACAAGTTTTAACAAGATTTGTCTCAGTTTAGACATGCACTTATTACAAAATGTGGCTGTAGTAACGTTTCTGTTTTGGATCAATTTGAGAAAATGCAATAAAACAAAGCAACTGGCATACACGTTAGAATTTGTTGAAAGATGTTTTTTTTTTTTTTAAATGAATGAATATTTTTATTCAGCAAGGATGCATTACACTGATCAAAAGTGACAATAAAAAAAGAACAAAACAAAAATTAAAATTTCAAATTAATGCTGTTCTTTTGAACTTTTTTTTATTGATCAAAAAAAAATCATTAAATGTATCAGTTTTCACAAAATTAAGAATCACAACTGCTGTACATTATAAAACATATTAAAATTAAAAATCAGTTATTTTAAATTATAATATTTCACAATATTACTGTTTTTACTTTATTTTTGATCAAATAAATGTGATGTGCATAAGAGACTTCTTTCAAAAACATTAAATTTTTTTTTACTAAACTTACTAATATAGACTACAGCTTTTGACTATTAGTGTATAATCAGTTTACATAAAATTAGGAAAAGCTGTAATGTATCTCCATGATATATGTCAATGTTAAGTATGGTGTCAGAGCTAATAAAATGATTAAGAATACTTACATGTTGGCAGAGTGACAGTAAGGATCAGAAGTGTGAGATGGACATCCATACCACTGTGAGACAGAAGCAAAGTGATAGAACTGTGAAAATTTCATGTGATCAGATTGTCTGTCACAATTACAGTGGTGGTCAGAATTATTGGCACCCTTGGTAAATATGATCAAAGATGACTGTAAAAATAAATCTGCATTGTTTATCTGTTTGATCTCTAATTCATAAAATTATCAAAAATCTAACCTTTTATTGAAGGAAAAGAATTGAAAGTGGGGGGGAAATCACATTATGAAATAAATGTTTTTCTCCAAAACACGTTGGCCACAATTATTTGCACCCCTAGAATTTTTTATGAGTAAAATATCTCTGAAGTATATTCCCATTCATATTTAAATTTTTTTTTTAGCACACCAGGGTGATCATGAACATGAAATTGTCCAGCCATGACTTCCTGTTCCACAGGAGTATAAACATGAGGAAATACAAAGGCCAAATTCCCATAATCATTCATCACAATGAGTAAAACCAAAGAATATAGTTCTGATGTGCAGCAAAAGATTGTTGAGCTTCACAAAATAGAAAGTGGCTGTAAGAAAATAGCTAAAGCATTGAAAATCCCCATTTCCACTATCAGGGCAATAATTAAGAAGTTCCAATCAACAAAAGATGTTACAAATCTGCCTAGAAGAGGACGTGTGTCTAAATCGTCCTAATGCGCGGTGAGGAGGAGAGTTTGAGTAACCAAAGACTCTCCAAGGATCACAGCTGGAGAATTGCAGAGATTAGTTGAGTCTTGAGTCTCAGAAAGCCTAAAAAAAATGATCAAACAGCACCTACATCCCCACAAGTTGTTCGGGAGGGTTTCAAGAAAAATCCTTTGCTCTCATCCAGAATCATTCTCCTGCATATTCAGTTGTCAGACAAGACTGGAACTTCAAAAGGGACCGGCTTCTATAGTCAGATGAAACTAAAAAAAAGAGCTTTTTGGCAGCAAACCCACCAGATGGGTTTGGTGCACACATGGATAAAAAGTACCCCATGCCCACGGTTAAATATACTGCTGGATCTTTAATGTTGTGGGCCTATTTTTCTGCTGGAGGTCCTGGACATCTTGTTCAGATACATGCTATCATGGATTCTATCAAATACCAACAGATAAAAAATTAGGGATGCACCAATCCGCCTTTTTTGCTTCCGATACCGATTCCGATACCTGGGATTCAGTATCGGCCGATACCAATACCGATCCGATATTCAAGTAATAATAAAAAAATTACCTAATAAACTGTATGCCTCACTGTGTGGAAGAAACTGGGATCATTCTTTTGTGCAAGGCATCAGGCTTGACTTAAACATTACTTTCCTAACTTTGTAAAACAAAATAACAAACAGACACAAATGTAGTGAATTATTCATTAAATAATTGTGCATCAGTGCAACAACTGTAAATAAACCAATAGCTTCACTAGCTTGGTAGACATTCAAAATAAACAGGAGTCCAGCTGATTCCTTCATCCATGACTCATGGCTTGTTTTTCCATGAATGTTTGAGTCATACATGGCATAAACTAAATATATTTATATATAAATATAGGCTATACTAGTTTTTTTTTAATGAGGCAGCAATATATGATAGATAGGACAGAACAAAAAATGCTATTAACAATCTTTCATTGCGCAAAAGTATTATAAAATGAACGGCTCCCCTACAGAGCGGCACAAAATGCTTATGCGCATCCTGTGTGCAGAATGATGCGCTTCCCAGCAAACATGCTTCTTTGGGGCCCGTATGGGGCCATTGCGGGCAGCCCACTGTGGGCCCAGATACTGGCGTGAAATGCGGGGCACGTGTGGGCCCCACACTATGGGGCCAGTGTGGGGCCCCAGTGGGACAGCCCAAAGCGTGGGCTGACTGTGGGCTGGCCCACACTAAGTAGAGTGGGCCCCCACTGGGCCCAGTTGTGGGCCCACAGCAAGCCCCTTAGGGGCCCGTGTGGGGCCATTGCGGGCAGCCCACTGTGGGCCCAGATACCGGCGTGAAATGCGGGGCACGTGTGGGCCCCACACTATGGGGCCAGTGTGGGGCCCCAGTGGGACAGCCCAAAGCGTGGGCTGACTGTGGGCTGGCCCACACTAAGTAGAGTGGGCCCCCATTGGGCCCACAGCAAGCCCCTTAGGGGCCCGTGTGGGGCCATTGCGGGCAGCCCACTGTGGGCCCAGATACCGGCGTGAAATGCGGGGCACGTGTGGGCCCCACACTATGGGACCCAGGTGGGGCCCCAGTGGGACAGCCCAAAGTGTGGGCTGGCCCACACTAAGCAGAGTGGGCCCCTGTTGGAGCCATTTGTGGGCCCACAGCAAAGCCCACACTGTGGGCAAAGTGTGGGTATACTGTGGGTACACTGGCAAAAGAGTGGGCATACTGTGGGTATACTGGGAAAAGAGTGGGCATACTGTGAACAATGCACAGATGTGTAAGGACATACATTTGGCTTTAACAAACAAGATTAGTTTGGTTCTACTTTGCATTTGCCACAACACACACAAAACAAGTCATATGTTTCAAAAAATTTCATTTATTCAGTCATGTAAAAATATATATATATACACAATACATTACCATTCAAAAGTTCAGTAATATTTTTAAAATGCTTTTGAAAGAAGTTCTTTCTGCTCATCAAGGCTGCATTTATTTGATAAAAAAATACATTAAAAAGAGTAATATTCTGAAATAATATTAACTTAAAATAACTGCAGGGCTCGACATTAACGCTTGTCCAGGACAAGTGGATTTTTTGAAGGGGCAAGTGAAAGAGAATTGTACTTGCCCGACCAGACAAGCAGCCTGATAAAAACGCCAATAACGAAAAATAACTAGGGAATCACCAAAACACGAGAATTGTTCTGCATTCATTTAGTGTAAATGGCGACTGATAGTGAATAATAATATAATATATAATGTACTGACGGTAACAAGGTTGCGCTGTTGAGGCTCGCGCAGCCTCTCGAGGAGAAATCGCAACAAATGTGCCCAGCTCACTCAAAGAAACTCAGTTAAAGGGTTAGTTCACCCCAAAATCAAAATTCTGTCATTAATTACTCACCCTCATGTCGTTCCACACCCGTAAGACCTTTGTTTATCTTTGGAACTCAAATTAAGATATTTTTGATAAAATCCAATGGCTCGTGAGGCCTGCATTAAGAGCAAGTTAACTTAGACATCAAATGCCCAGAAAGGTAACTGTTACTAAAAACAATGTAATGACCGATTTACTCGTCCGAAGGACAAGCACAGGAAAAGGCTTAATGTCGAGCCCTGAACTGTTTTAATATATTTTACAAAGTAAAATTTTCATGTGATGTTAAAACTGAATTTTCAGCAGCCTGCATCCAGTCGTCAGTGTCACATGATCATTCAGAAATCATTCATTTGTGGATGGAGATGAATGATTTCTGCTCAAGCAACATTTCTTATCATCAGTGTTGAAAACAGTTGTGTATATTTTTGTGTAAATCGAGAATCATTTTTTTCAGGATTCTTTGAACAGAACTTTCAAAAGAGCAGCATTTATTTGAAATAGATTTTTTCATGTAACCATGTAAAAGTCTTTACTGTCACTTTTGATCAATTTCATGCATCCTTGCTGAATACATTTTTTTTTTTTTTTTTTTTTCAAAACAATAAAAAAAATCTTACGTTTTATAAAACAGAAAAATCACCAATTATAACCACATCACAGAGGATTGAATCCTCTAATAAAATAAATCAATCCCCTCGGGTACCAGTAGATCTTTGCCTGATCTCCAGTCTTCTGGTTCTTCTGCTCCTTCCACCATCCCGGTCTCTTGCATTATGGAGCCATGATTTAACAGGAGTTTCCACTTCGGAAGCTGTGGCCTGGCCGCTTTTTGTGCGATTTTTTTATCTAAAGTGAGAAAAAAACAACAGTTGAAACATTAATTTAAAAACAAAAAACAAAACAAGAGTTTTGTATACATTACATTTGTGTTTTCCCAAGGGTTAGGACATTTTCAACCCAGGGAACAAAGAATCTTTTGAGAACCTCTAAATGCACTTTGACTGGAGAAACCTGAGAATAGTTCCTGAAAAATAGTTCCAGGTGTTGTTTATTAATATTAAAAACAATTTTAGACTGTTGTTGAGAGAGAAAGATACAGAGAGCAAACAAATTGAGGGCATGATGAACTGAGAGCATGAGAACAATTTACTAAAATTGTCAATACAATGTAAAGAAAAAAATTGTTTGCTACTCACCCTCGTGTCATTCCAAACCTGCATGATTTCTTCTGTGGAAGATGATATTTTGAAAAATGACCATGTTTTTGTCAATACAATAAAAAGTCAATGGGATCCAATGCGGTTTTCATTGTATGGACAAAACAGATGAAACATTCTTCAAAATATCTTCTTTTGCATTCCACAGAAAAAAGTAAGTAATACAAGTTTGGAACAACATGAAGAACTATCCCTTTAATGTTTTTATTAAGAAATCATTGATGACTGTAACTTGCAGCATGAATATGTAATTTTTATTCAAATAAATGCAAATACTGAGAATGTGTCTGACAGTCAAAAATGTACTTACACAGTAAAAGATGCAGTGACCTGTGCCTGAGCGTCTCTCCTTTAGGTTTATTTAGCTGTGGTTGACAAAATCACAAAGGAGAAAAAGAGAGAGAGATAAAGAAATATTGCATAAATCTATACAAATTAAAATGTACTGTATTCATTTTTCATCAGTGCACTGTCGAAGTGCACTGTCTTGCACAGTTCATGTCCACACCTGATCAATATCACCACATGTGACTTTCTAGTCAGTAAACCAAAAGAGCTCGATTAGCTTGTTCAGGTGTGTTGGACTAGGGTTGGTGCTAAAGTCTGCAGGACAGTGGTCCTCGAGGGCCAGAGCTGAGATCCCCTGCAATTTGTTCTGAACATGACAATTCAGAGATCCAGAATGACTGCTAGATCGATCACTTACAACAGTGGTGTCCAGTCCTGGTCATGGAGGACCAATGCCTGCAGAGTGTAGCTCAAACCGGCCTGTAGTTCCTGGTCATCCTGAAGACCTGTAGTCAGTAAGCAGGACTAGATGGCAATGAATACTGAAAAGAGAGAGGACAAACAACATTTTAATGGTATAAAGCCAGTTTAAAACTTTTATTCATGAATATATACAATGACATCTGAGAATGTGACACATAACACCACTGTACTGTCAGATACAGCATTTGTTAAGTGAGGACCATTTCATTTAAAAAATGTGATACCCAAAAGATTAACAGATAACAAGCAAAATGTTTATGAAAATACAGTTATATGGTGCAATCTACAATGCAAAAACTGAGAATGTGTCAGAGAGTGAGTCGAATACTTACAGAGCAGAACCAATGATCTGATTACACACAATGAAAAGGGAGAAAAAGAAACAAGAATTAATATTTCAGTCAAATATTTCTCTGTATGGATGAACGTGCTGATGAAATGTATACATTCAAGAGAAATTATCACATTAATATTTAATCTGAATATAACGGAAGTAAAACATTTAGGCCATGAGATAGTCCCTTCCCTCTCTCTCTCTCTCTCTCTCTCTCTCTCTCTCTCTCTCTCTCTCTCTCTCCCCGTGCACACGCCAGCTTGTGCACGAGACAACGCGTTCAAAGTTATAGGTGTACAATCTGTTATTTTTAGGTCACGTTAACATGATAGCAATACAAAAATACAAAGCACATGTATATAAATATATAAGATTTGCTGTCTGAACTGTCAGCGCACAGTGTTTATCGATGTATGAACGGTCATAAAATCATATGTAACGAGATTTAATGTTACTGCTATGGGCCCCACATGGGATAACCCACTGGGGGCCCGTGTGGGTTTTCTGTGGGCAAACCCACAGTGGGTTGCCCAGAGTAAACCTCATGGGGGCCCAAATGGGCAAAACTGCTATGGGCCCCGCATGGGCTAACCCACTGGGGACCCGTGTGGGTTTTCTGTGGGCAAGCCCACTGTGGGCTTGCCCACAGAAAGCCCACATGGGGCCCCAAAGGGTTTGCCCATGCCCACACTGTCCCACAGAAAACCCACACGGGTCCCCCAGTGGGCCCACACTGGCATGTTTGCTGGGTTGAAGCATCATAGAGTCGCAGTGCTCCGCATTGAAAAGTTCAAAGCACAAAGTGAAGATATATTGATGCGTATTGTATTACCGGTATCGTTGTCTACAGATGAAGTATAATAATAGAAACATTGATTCATTTTGGAGTTTCATTGTGTTGACTGTTGACTGTTTCATTGTGTTGACTGTCGTAACCGAACGCGACACGCAGTTTGAATGCTGAATGCTGAATGGAGAATGACTGACAGCCGCAGCGGAGGGAGGCATTTACGTGAACTTTAATTTAACGACTTAAATATTTATCTGTACCTCAAATTAAACTATGGAATGGCTTCAGAACACTTGGAATATAGTGCACGGAAACTTTATGGTGCTTTTTAATGTTTTTGTGCCTTTTGTGGAGATTAACAATAACACAGAATAGTACACACAATATTGGATTTGGATCGGTCCCATCCGGCCGATAACCGATCCGGCAAAAATGACAGTATCGGAGCCGATACCCGATCTGAGTATCGGATCGGTGCATCCCTATAAAAAATCAAAACCTGGACGCTTCTGCTAGAAATCCAATAATGGGCCGTGGTTTGATCTTCCATCAGGACAATGATCCAAAACAAACATCAAAACCAACACAAAAATGTGTCACTGAGCACAAAATGAAGCTTTTGCCATGGCCATCCCAGTCCCCTGACCTGAACCCTAAAGAAAATGAGTGGAGTGAACTGAAGAGAAGCAGCACCAACATGGAGCTGGGAATCTGAAGGATCTGGAGAGATTCTGTATGAAGAAATGGTCTCTGATCTCTTGTCAGGTGTTCTCCAAACTCATCAGGCATTATAGGAGAAAACTCAGAGCTGTTATCTTGGCAAAAGGAGCTTGCAAAAAGTATTAAATAAAAGGGTGCCAATAATTGTGGCCAATGTGTTTTGGAGAAAAACATTTTTTTCATAATGTGATTTTCCCCCCACTTTCAATTCTTTTCCTTCAATGAAAGGTTAGATTTTTGATAATTTTATGAATTAAAGATCAAAAGGATAAACAATGCAGATTTATTTTTACAGTCATCTTTGATCATATTTACTAAGGGTGCCAATAATTCTGACCACCACTGTATGTTTAGTTAGTTTCATTTTCATGGACTTTTAGTTTGTATTCATCTGTTGCCTGTTTCCTGTATTTCCTTTGTTCAGTTTCCCGCCACTCATCAGTTTCCATGGACACTCATTAATTATCAAAGTTGTTTGTCGTTGTCTCATTATCACTGTGTATTTAAGTTCCTCTGTGTGCTCATTTCAGTTGTCCAGTATTGTTTGTGTGTTGCTACACGCTACCTGCTTCTCGCATTGGATTATTTGAGTTCCGATTCAGTCAGTCATACTCAACCGGCATACTCACTTTCATTCATACTTTTGCTTTGGAGCCGAACGATAGACACTATCGATTCCTCTGCAGTCATCTTCAAGTGCAATTTCCAGCAGTCTAATTGAGCAACAGCAATTTTCATTGCTTGTTCCAGACTGCAAGCTCGTGGATCTCTCGGCTGGTGGGAAGGCGCATCCAGCGGTGTGTGTGACAGCACGCTGCCACAGGACGGTGCAGCATTCATCCCTGTGCGCTTCAGCTGAAGAGCAGTTCCTAAAAGAGCAGCATGGACGTTCAGCGTCTTTTTCAAGATGTCTTTTCGCCCATGTGTTTTTGGATGCAGTCGTTTTCTGACCTCATCTGATGGCCACGATCTCTGTCTCACATGCCTGGGCAAACAGCATGCTGAGACTGCACTTGTGGATGGTACATGCCCTCACTGCGAGGGCATGTCCATGTTGGCATTGCGATCGCGATTCTCCTTCTTTAACACGGAGGCACGAGTCCCCTCTGCTGCTACCCAGGTCTGGATAGCACTCTGGGAGATCTGAGGGTTACAGTGGGAGCCTCTTCATTGGGTCAGTCCCCACGAACCTCACACTCCTCTAGCACGCCATGTGCCGTCGAGTTGCCGGAGAGGAAGGCACCTTTTACTGCCAGAAATCGTTCTTCTGCCTCCTCCACTCTTACTACCCTCGATAGTGGGGCCGCCAAGGGTTATGTGGGCATTCCACAGGTGGAGCGTGCGATTGCGGTGCACTTGTGCCCGCGGTCTGCTGCCACCTGGCGGAATCGTCCGCACCTCCCGTCCAAGGCGAGTAAGACGACGGCAGCTCTGGCTGCTAATTGCCAAGTTTACACTACAGGACTTTAAACGTTGGCAGATCGCTGTGCTGTTCAGACTACATGACTTGCTGTGGAGTCTTGAAGTCGTTGTGGTGTTCACACTACGTGACACTACGTAAATGATCCGCAACGGGGGTTACACACTACACGAGCTGACAACAACTCTGTCACCAAACGACTTTATTTGAAAATGGACATTGGGAAGAAATTAGATTAAATTTTGATTTAAATTTAGTTAAAATTAAATTAACCTTTTCACACATAAGTTTAAAATATTCTGGCTGACCTCCCAGAGTTAAGGCCACCATTAGAACAGTTCCTTTATTGTTTCCATGATGACGCATCATGATTGTCACGTGACACACCGCAGCCACACTGTATGACAGATGTATGCTTTTCTCACCATGTCATCAACTATCTGATATTCCGATTCTCTGATTCCGATTTGCAAGTGAGTGTTTTGTCATTTAAAAACCTACATCATGATCTTGATCTTAATCTATAACGTGAGATGGGCGCCGTCTTGTTTGTTTGTGCTTTAGTTCAGAGAGTCCTGTCAGTCGGATTTATAGGCTACAGCATGTGAATTCATCCATTTGTACCGAAATACGTGTGGCCGATGAACTGGGAGAAGAATAGACTGAGCTTTATAGTTACTTATACAATGTGTATCTGATATGAATAAACGTCGGCAAATTATAGGCTATTTGAATGGATTGTTATTGCTGCTTCCATAGACACCAGTGTATATTTCATTGGCTGTTGCGTTGCGACACGTGACACCACAGGATATCGAGTCGGCCGACAGCTCCAGATAATTAGCATGTTAGATATTTGTCTGGCATCAGTGAGGTGTCGGCGACACATCAGCGAGCATCTTTGATGCATCGTTGAGTAGTTCACACATAAAGATTGGCGAGCGCCGATCACCCGCTGATTTTCCCCCGATCACAGCCCGACCTGTCGGCGAGCTCGTTAACTTGCAAATCGGGCTTAAAATCCAGCTGATTTGGAGCCGATTCGGGGAAGCACAGGTGGACCTGTTTGCCTCCCAGGAGTCCGCTCACTGCCAGCTGTTTTACTCCCTGACCGAGGGGACCCTCGGCACGGATGCACTGGCACACAGCTGGCCCCGGGGCCTACGCAAGTATGCGTTTCCCCCAGTGAGCATTCTCGCACAGACACTGTGCGAGGTCAGGGAGGACAAGGAGCAGGTCTTGCTAGTTGCGCCTTACTGGCCCAACTGGACCTGGTTCCCAGAGCTGATGCTCCTCACGACAGCCCCTCCCTGGCAGATTCCCCTGAGGAAGGACCTGCTTTCTCAGGGACGGGGGACCATGTGGCACCCACGTCCCGACCTCTGGAACCTCCACGTGTGGTCTCTGGACGGGATGCGGAGGACTTAAGTGGCCTACCGCCAGCGGTAGTTGACACTATCACTTCGGCTAGAGCCCCCTCTACGAGGTGCGCTT
The DNA here is from genome assembly GCA_039654765.1 of Mylopharyngodon piceus. Lineage (NCBI taxonomy): Eukaryota > Metazoa > Chordata > Actinopteri > Cypriniformes > Xenocyprididae > Mylopharyngodon > Mylopharyngodon piceus. The sequence goes on along the minus strand of CM077453.1, from coordinate 21,392,950 downwards.
ATGCCCTGAAGTGGAGTCTGTTCGCTGAGTGGTGTTCTTCCCGCCGGGAAGAACACCCGCTGTCTACAAGTAGATAGCCATGGATTCTCACTTGCCGTGCCATTCCCCTCCAAGGAGGGGATGTGAGTGCTTTTCTGCTCCCCAGTTCAGTTCCCCAGATGGTGAACCCTGGGGAGTTTCTCCTGCATCTTGCGGCAGTCAGACGCGACGGAGGCATCCGACGCCAGGTCCAGTACTCGTGTGCATGCCCGGTCGGTCAGCCCTTGTACTGGGCTAGATTCCCATATGATGCGATTCCCTGCGGGTAATCCCATATGTGTATTGTCCACGGTATGGATTCCCTGATGGTAAACCCGTGTCTTTCCCTGGGTGGCTCTGCTCTGCCCTGTCTCTGTACTGTAGTGTTCCTCCCTGGTCAGGTAGGCCCTACCTCAGAGATTTCCATATGTGTTTCTGCCCCACAGGTCACTTCATATGTGTATTCCACACGCCACCTCCCTTCGGGGAGGGTGTGGTCTCCGTAGTGTTCCCCTCCATTAGGACTGGAAACGCTTACCTAGCGTTTTGGTCATGGCTGAGAAAAACGTGGGAATTGAGTCCCGAAGCACTCTTCCCCTGGGGTAAGGAACAGCAGCTTCGACCATCCCCTGAGAAAGACCCTGTCTACTCCATCCCACTGGTATGGAGGACTCCTCTCGGGCTTACTCCGGATGCTGGAAGGTTACGACATTTGTGGTAGCACTTGCACTGGGCACACCGCGGCTTGCCAGCATCTGCTTCCCCAACACTCGTAACGTGGTTCAGGGCTATGGCGCTTTCCATTGGGACCCCATTACGTCAGTATCGACGTAACGTCGAACGTGACTGACTGAATGGGAACGGAGACGTTATGTCCCCTTGCCGTAGCCCTGAGTCACCGCTGAATGGCCGGGGTACCTATCTCGGCTTCTCAGCAAAATATGAATGAAATTGAGTATGCTGGTCCTATTTATACCCGGATGTGCCGGGGGTGTGGCACAGCATGTAAATCTCACTGGCCAATTCCCATTGGCTCGTTTTGTTCTACTTGGAGGTGATTGGGCTCCCAAGCGGGATCCCATTATGTCAGTATCAACGTAACGTCTCCGTTCCCTCCTTCAGGGAACGGGGGTTACAATAGTAACCTAGACGTTTGTTTTGTAAATAAATACTTGGTTTTTGGAACCTTTTTCATTATTCTCTACATTATCTGAACCTACACGTAACAGAATACCGGACCTAAAAGGTGAAGATAATGGAGATTGCATCTATTAACATTCTCCATATGGGGAGTTTGTCTAAGCTCAATAGGGTTGGGATTTTTATATTTCAATGAGGAAGGACCTTAGAGGAGTATGTCGAGGAGTTCATCGGCACCAGCCACCTCGCCACCTGTGATGACATCACGCTCATGGAGGGGTTTTGGATTGGACTCGGCGATGAGATCCAGCTGGTGATGCCCCTGGGAAACTCCTGCTGGACGTTGGCTAAGTACATCAGCTTTGCCCTGTGGGTTAACGGATCTTTTGCTGTGGGAGAAGTAGAAGAGGATCCAGCAGTCAGCATCCGGTCTCACTCACCATCCATCATCACCCCAGAGTCAGACCCAGCGCCTACGCTCACCGCGGATATGGAGCCAGATCCCACTGCAGACCGAGAGACCCAACCATTACCCAGTATGGACATCGAGTCTGAGCCAAAGCCCACAACAGAGCCAGCTGCCAAGTCCATCCTGGAAGTTAAGCCTGAGGTCCCGGCTGACAAGGTGTGTGAGCCTGCCAAATTTTGGTGTTGGTATATGAGGAGGAAAGCCTAATTAGGGCCCAAGCCACTAAGGCGCAGTGCCCTATTGTTTTTCTAAGGAGAATTTTTTTTTTCCCACCATCTGGGGCTTTTTGGGGGCCTTAATGTACTCACCCGGGCGTGGCACAGGGGCTCTATGGCGCCCCCTTGAATGGGGTCTGAAAACTTGGTCCGTATATCAAACACGCTTGCACGTATTAGTATGAAACTCAGTACACATATAGACCTCATCGGGCCAAACAACTTTCGTGCTCTAAGTTATGCGCCATCCCAACAGGAAGTCAGCTATTATGGGTTGTTTGAAAAACACATGCTCTGGAATTTGATATACTCCTCCTAGGCAATTAATCCGATCACCACCAAACTCGGTCAACATGAAGTCAAGACATTGAGGATGCTAAATTGCGAGCAGATTTTTGATATCTCAAATGGTTTGCCCATGGCAAGGCAATGAATTTATAGCGAAAAAAGGGAAACAGGAAGTGTGTTATAACTTCTGCATACATTGATTTTTATGAAACTTCAGCTGTGTGTTCGTTGTAGGAGGCCGATCACATGGATGTGACTATTGTGAGTCAAAGTTATAGCGCCACCAACCAACAACAGGAAGTGTGTAACTTTCAAAATGCTTTGAGATCACCCTCTTATTTTCACCCGATTTGCTTCAAACTTCATTAGAATAACGTCAAGACATGGCGAATGTAGACCTGTGAAAAGATTTTTGATATTTTTCAAACACTGTTGCCATAGCAACAGATCAAACTTCAGTATTTGTTTTGGATGCTTTTGAGACTCTTAGCATGCTTCAAATTGCACAAAACTCGACACACTTGTCAGGATTGTCATCCAGTAGACATGGGCAAAGCCTTAGAAACGGGCAGGGAGGAGGCCCTCTATAGCGCCACCTTTTGACAAAAATGGGGTGATAGTTTAACCTACAGTCACCAAACTCGGTACACATATTGTTCTCATTAAGCCGGATAGCTTTCTAATTTACAGTCATTAGTTCCGACCAACAGGAAGTCAGATATTTTGGTTTGAATTTGAATCTCACTCCCTCTCTCTCTGTTCTCCCCCTCCCACCCTCCCCCCTCAGTCTCACTATTCGGACAGGACTAGTTTTCTAAATGTCATTTGAGTTACAATTATTATTACCCGACACCTGTGATTTCATGTACTGATTCATAAAAGACTAACATCTCTGGTTTTTTACAGAGGACAGTGTGTGATTTCTAGACACGGGCGTTACAGAAGGTCATATGCTGTGTTTGCGATCATCACGTACAACACATATGTCTTTAAATTAATTATTTATTGATATAATTCAAATTTATTCAAAACCCATGTTTAAGTAAATTTCACATGATTTTATAAAAGTGGCTGTTTATAATAAACTTGCATAAGTGAGCAGAAAAATCTAGACACGTACCTTATTATTACCTGAGACAGATATTAAAATCGTCTTTGCAAGTTCCATGATTTGGCTCTATTTATTAATTATATATTATTTTTATTTTTACGTCAAATACCACCCATACTGAAATTAAAAAGCATGATTTTGGTGCATACGATTGGTGCACAAACGATAGCTCAGGGAGGTCAAAAAACACATGGAGAATACAATAAATGCTGAAATTAACATTAACTAAGATTATTAAATGCTGTAGAAGTGCAGTTCATTACTAGTTTGTGTTAACTAATGTAGTTAATAATGTTAACTAATGAACCTTATTGTAAAGTGTAACCCAAAATTTTAATAAAAAACTATACAATAGTATCTTTAATACTTATCTATTGTTTACCTTTAGTTAATGCTATCACACAACCTCAGCCTTATATTTTAGTCAGCTTAAAATTTAGTTAGTTCTGGGACTTTTGCACTGTTTGAATCATCATCCATTTGTCTGTGTTTGTTCCAGAGAAACAGTCTGTGTTTTAGTGGTGGGGATTTTCATTGAGTCTTTCTGCAGTTATTCGTTAGGCCACTAGGTGTGCTATCTGCAGAACCTGATTTCTTCAAGTACAACATGTTCCTGGATCGTGCAATTTGAGTGAGCCATTAAAACAACTGATTTGTTCAACAATACTGATTCATTCAGGACCGTGTGAGTGAGTCATTGAGTCACTGACTCAACCAATTTGTTCAACAACACTGACTCATTCAAGAACTAATATTTTAAATTGAATATGGCAGTATTTATTATAAATGATTTATCAGTGCACATAATTTTTTTTTTAAATTTCACTTCTCCCTCTTGCAGCGACATGTCTTCTCTCATGATGTGTTCATCAGCTTGAGGGTGGGACAACCTGTCATTCACAAGAGATCACAGCAATAGCAAACAACAATGATCCAATCAGTTCCTGATGGACAAAATCAAGTCCCGCCCTTAATTTTTTTCTTGTTCAAGAAGCCATTTCACTCGGATATATGTCACAATAGAGCAGAAAACACTATCGCAACTTCTGTTTCATGCCGACTTTAATCTAGCTGCAGCTTCGCTTGAACTATAGCTGGCGGAAGAAAAATAGACCTTTGTAAGTTTGTGCAATATAGATTGTAATGATACATATTTCTTGTGACCTTACATAGAACAAAAAGGTTTGAAAATGGATGTCTCTTGAGCTACTGATATGGGATGGAATCCTGGGATTCATTTTCACTCACCCAGACACGTGTTTGTTCTGGTAATCTTATCGCACTGGCAGTCATATGTGTTTGTGTAGGGATTGTCAATTAATGATGTGCAGGACTCAAGGTTCAAGGATTTGGCATAGTAGTCGTCATGGGTAAACAAACAACACCTACCAGGTCATTAGAGAGGGAACATTATTATTACAAAAGCTGGTCAACTGGCGACCCTTGACCACCTTAACCACAAAAGCAGCCATAGTCTGCAAAGTCCAGCAGTGGTGAACTGTTCGGTATTGTGCACTTGATCATGTCCTCAAATTGCAACAAGTTTTTTATACTGTACAGATGCACTACAGAGAAGATAGTACTGTTAGAGTCAAGTGCTAAATTATGTGAAGGTCACAGTGCAGGAAAACATATTACATATGAAAAGGTTGAAAAATAAGGACGAAGAGTTTTACATAACACAAACTTAATCATAATTCTGCATAATGCTGATAATAGTCAAATAGTCATTTTGAAATCAAACTTTATTTTACTTTAGATTCAGAATTCATCTACAAGTTTTAACAAGATTTGTCTCAATTTAGACATGCACTTATTACAAAATGTGGCTGTAGTAACGTTTCTGTTTTGGATCAATTTGAGAAAATGCGATAAAACAAAGCAACTGGCATACACTGATTGTTCGCATGTTAGAATTTGTTGCAAGATATTTTTTTTTTAAATGAATAAATATTTTTATTCAGCAAGGACGCATTATTACATTGATCAAAAGTGACAATAAAAAATTTCAAATGAATGCTGAACTTTTTCTTTTTCATTGAGCAAAAAAAAAAATCATTAAATGTATCAGTTTTCACAAAAATAAGAAGCACAACTGCTGTACATTGTAAAATATATATAAAAAAAAAATCAGTTATTTTAAATTATAATATTTCACAAAATTACTGTTTTTACTTTATTTTTGATCAAATAAATGTGATGTGCATAAGAGACTTCTTTCAAAATCATTAAAAAAAGAACCTTACTAATCCCTGATATAAACTAAAGCGTTTGACCATTAGTGTATATATGGTGTCTCTGAGAATCCAAAGATACTGTATAAAAACATTTTTATGTAGGATGTTTGAAGCATGTTATCAAGTGTTAATTTTGCTTATAATCAGTTTACATAAAATTAGGAAAAGCTGTAATGTATCTCCATGATATATGTCAATGTTAAGTATGGTGTCAGAGCTAATAAAATGATTAAGAATACTTACATGTTGGCAGAGTCACAGTAAGGGTCAGAAGTGTGAGTGAAGTGAAGTGAAGTGAAGTGACATGTGGCCAAGTATGGTGACCCATACTAGGAATTTGTGCTCTGCATTTAACCCATCCAAGTGTACACACACAGCAGTGAACACACACACCGTGAACACACACCCGGAGCAGTGGGCAGCCATTGCTGCGGCGCCCGGGGAGCAGTTGGGGGTACGGTGCCTTGCTCAAGGGTCTCACCTCAGTCGGGGTATTGAGGGTGGAGAGAGCGCTGGACAGTCACTCCCCTCACCGACAATCCCTGCCGGACCTGAGACTCGAACCCATGACTTTTGGGTTACGAGTCCGACTCTCTATCCATTAGGCCACGACTGCCCCGTGAGATGGACATCCATACCACTGTGAGACTGAAGCAAAGTGATAGAACTGTGAAAATTTCATATGATCAGATTCAGTCTGTCACAATTATGTTTAATTAGTTTCATTTTCATGGACTTTTAGTTTGTATTCATCTGTTGCCTGTTTCCTGGTTTCCTTTGAAACATCACGCTCATGGAGGGGTTTTGGGTTGGACTCGATGATGAGATCCGGCTGGTGATGCCCCGGGGAAACTCCTGCTGGACGCTGGCTAAGTACATCAGCTTTGCCCTGTGGGTTGACAGATCTTTTGCTGTGGGAGAAGTAGACGAGGATCCAGCAGCCAGCGTCTGGTCTCATTCACTATCCATCATCACCCCAGAGTCAGACCCAGTGCCTACGCTCACCATGGATATGGAGCCAGAGCCCACTGCAGACCGAGAGACCCAACCATTACCCGCAACGGACAACAAGTCTGAGCCAAAGCCTACAACAGAGCCAGCTGCCAAGTCCGTCCTGGAAGTTAAGCCTGAGGTCCCGGCTGACAAGGTGTGTGAGCCTGCTGAATTTTGGTGTTGGTATATGAGGAGGAAAACCTAATTGACTGGGAGTCAGATGTAGTGCTTCCCACCCTGCCCACCCACAAACCTTCTCTGCTGCTGGTCTCTTACTGGACAAATGTATGTTTATCACCTCTGTCTTCATCGTCACCGCTGGTCCTGCCCAGCAGGGAATCTTCGATGCCTTCATTGCCACTGGTCCTGTTGAGCCCTAGTTCGTTGTCACCACCATCCCTATCCATGCACGTTCCACTGAAGCCAGCCATTTCCTTGGCTCTGCATCTACTGGCTCCCTTCAACCCCTCACCATCGGCTCTGCCATGCAGCTCTGATCCGCCTTGGAGCTTCCAGTCCTCAGCTCTGCCTTGGCTTGAGGACTTCCAGGCTCTGCCTTATCCCTCTGAGTCCTCAGTTCCACTTCGGACTGTTGGACCTCGGACCTTAGTTCCGCTCCTCATGCCCTCAGCTCCACCTGGGACCATTGTCCCTTCGGCTCCACCAGGCTCCAGTGTCCCACTGGCTCTGACCTGGTCAGTCATCGCCCCATCATCGCCATGGACTTCCGGGCTGTCTCCTGTGCTCCATCCCTGCACCCCTGCGCCTCCATTGGGCTCCTCCATCCCTCAGGCTCCACCGGGGTCACCTTGGTCCTTCGGCCCCATGGTTCCACTTTGGCCACTCATCGCCTGGACTCTGCCTTGGTCTTCCTGTCCTTCAGTGTCACAGAGTCTCTCAGTCCATCGGACATTGCCTGGGCCTCCCGATCTCCCTGCGTCACCTCAGTCGGTCGGGCTCAATGGACTACCTTGGCTCCTCCCTAATATAGTTTATGATCTTAGTCTACACAGAGTGCATGACTTTCAATAACAGCATAGACACAAAAGACATATTTCTTTATGGCTGTGTGACACATACAATGCATGATAAACTTGACTTGTCACTGTAATGTTAAAGAAAGTCAATATAAAACAATGATTATTTCATCTTACCTTAATAAAAACTATACAAGGGCTTCATCTAAATGATTTAAGAAATAACTAGCAAGTTAAATGTTATGCCAAGCACAATGACTTGCACCAAATCACTGTCTCTTCTCTAATTAACAGCCTTCCTTTTGTAGACAGGATTTTTTTATTTTTTATTATTATTATTCTTTTACATGCGAGCAGCTTACCAACCAGCCTGTCAACTAGAATACTTTACATTCTTCATTAATTCTGTCACATACTGTTATGAGTGAGAAAAATGACATTGACTGAACATCAGATCTCAAAGTAAGAAAGATTAAAAAGAGTGGCTGCTAAATTTATCAGCAGATTTGGGGCAAGTCCTTTCAGTAACAGGTGGTATTTTTCTTTCTCTGCCCATGTGTTCCACTTTTGATATAAAAAGAAGGTTACACTGAAGCACAGGGCAGCTCTTGTGTTAATTGTGTCACTATAGCAGCTGTTAAACTGAATTTAAATTAGTTTATAATGTATACTGTAAAATTTCATTGTAATTTTAATGGTAAAAGACTAAAAATGCTATGGTAAAAACCTGTTAATTGGTTAACAGTAAGTTTCCCTACTGTACGGTGAAAAACAGTAATAGATCTAACAGGACATTTCATATAATTTACAGTAACATTTTAAAATTAATTTTGCAGTTTTTGAAAGTGAAAAACAAGCCATCTTATAATTTACTGTGAAAAAAGCAACGTAAATTGACATTCCCAGAGTTCCCTGTGTGACATTTCAAATCTGATGGTTTTTAATTCAAATAATCATTGTTTCTTAGATTTTTGTTATCAGTTATGTATGTTAGGGTTTAATATTACAATCCTATATTTTAAATTAATGTTTATTGTTCATTAATGTTTATTGGTGGATGCTGTATATCAGTTACAGATTTTAGTATTTCAGTAGGTTTGTATATTAACATGATGAGTTAATGTTTTTTGTTTTGTTTTTTCCATTGTAAACTTAAGGTTTATCCATAAAACTTAAAATGTTGCTACCATATTTTTTTCCGGTAAAGTTCTGGCAAATACAGCTCCCAAATTTTTATCTGTAAATCACAGATATTTTTTTCAGTGTACCCTAAGTTTGTTTGCATTTTTTGTTTAAAATTAAAAACCAGCAAAAAACAAAAACAGTATGACCCTTTAGCATATAGATTCCACTTTTCTGCACTCTTAAATGGCTCATGCCAGGCTGCTGTATGCGAATGATACTAAAGTTGCAGATCAGTGCTTTCCTGCACACTATCACACTTAAACTTACTGCAAAAACGCCACAGTTATTTAATTCAGTTTAGCAGGTCTTTCAACATTGTTGCCTGGTAACATCACATCACACTCACAACACCTCAGCCAACCCTAATCATGTTTTAGCCCTGACCAAAACTGTTGCCATCAAACTTGTGTTGGGATTTTGAATATAGACTATTAGACTATTACTTACAGACTATACATAATTCTCACATTAAAGCCCATGAAAGCAGAAGAACAGTTAAAAGTATATAAATCTGTGTTGGCTGACCCAACACTTTCAAAGATCAGTCTGTGATTGTTCCATGTAATTAAATGATACACAAATAATGTCTTTGTCATGATCCCAGCCTGTGTTCCCCTGTCTTGTGGACTTTTGTTGTATTTCCTGTCCTAGTGCCATGTTTTGTAGTCCTTTGTAGTTTTTCTTTAGATTAGTTCTCTGATTGTTCCCAGGTGTTTCTTGTTTGCCAATCACCCCTTGTGTATATATACCCCAGTGTTTCTCATGTTCTTTGTCTGGTGTTGTCCTACTTGGATGTATTGTGTGCATTTGTTTTAGTTCTTGTTGTTCCTTGTTATGGATTATCCTGTTCATTGCCTGGACTCTTGTGTTCTCTGCCTGGATTTACCTCTGTTGTTTTGTTTAAATAAACTCTTAAACTGCATCTGGATCCAACGTGCTATCTTCTAAAACAGCCTTGTTACAGAACACCAGACCACACATGGATCCAGCAGTGAGATTTATGCATCTCCAACAAGGAGATTGCAGTATAGAGGACTATGTACTAGACTTCATCAAGCTGGCTCATTTGACAAACTTGGACACGGTATGTCTCATGATTTTTTTTTTTTTCCGAGCCACTCAGTCATGCCACTACATCACCTTTATTTATATAGCGCTTTTTACAATGTAGATTGTGTCAAAGCAGCTTTACATTGATAACTGGTACATTATTTGGCTGCACAGCAGCTCTTAAAGAATAGTGTCAATGCAGGCGGATCAAAGCACTGTTGAATGTCAAATGTCAAGTGTCCCCAACTAAGCAAGCCAAAGGCGACAGCGGCAAGGAACCCAAACTCCATCAGGTGACATCAGGTGGCAGACAAGTGGCAAATAGGTGTTTAAATGGAGAAAAAAACCTTGGGAGAAACCAGGCTTAGTCGGGGGGCCAGTTCTCCTCTGGCCAACAGTGCTTTGTTACGATTCAGGTTGCTATCGTAAGTCCAATAGGATCGCAACATTCAAAGTATTTATTCCAGTTCCATCCAATTGAGGATCGTATTCATCACGCCGGTATGGACGGTTGTTGAGGAACTGTGTCGTGGCTGTCGTGTCGATGAGGCCCTCACAGTGGATGATCTAGTTGACTCAATCTCTGCTGATACTTCAGGGCTGCGTTGTGGTCGTGTCAAGGCGCAGGTCCTTGGTCTCACCTGGATACGGCCCGGATCCGGTTGACTACGGTGAACCTCGGGATAACCAGAAAGACTAATATTAGCGTAGATGCCATTCTTCTTCTGATGTAACGAGTACATCAGGTGTTATAGGAAGTGTTCCCGGTTCCGGCTGACCTAATTTATGCAGCCTAATAATCCTTTAACGGATTTGAAAATATAAATTGGTAATGTGTTATGTGTATGCCAGGTTAAAGAAATGCGTTTTTAGTCTAGATTTAAACTGACAGAGTGTGTCTGCTTCCCGAACAATGCTAGGAAGATTGTTCCAGAGTTTAGGTGCCAAATAGGAGAAGGATCTACCGCCTGCGGTTGATTTTGATATTCTGGGTATTATCAGCTGGCCTGAATTCTGAGATCGCAATAGACGTGAAGGACTATAATGAATTAGGAGCTCGCTCAGGTACTGGGGAGCTAAACCATTTAGTGCTTTGTAAGTAATTAGCAAGATTTTAAAATCTATACGATGTTTAACAGGAAGCCAATGCAGTGTTGACAGAACTGGGCTAATATGGTCATACTTCCTAGTTCTAGTAAGAACTCTAGCTGCTGCATTTTGTACGAGCTGTAGTTTATTTATCAGGCAAGCGGAACAACCACCCAGTAAAGCGTTACAGTAATCTAGCCTTGAGGTCATGAACGCATGAACTAACTGTTCTGCATTTTTCATTGAGAGCATATGTCGTAGTTTAGATATATTTTTAAGATGGAAGAATGCGGTTTTACAGATGCTAGTAACATGGCATTCAAATGAAAGATTGGTATCAAAGAGCACACCCAGGTTCCTAACTGACAACGAAGACTTAACAGAGCAGCCATCAAGTGTTAGACCGTATTCTAGGTTATTACGTGAAGTTTTTGGTCCAAAAATTAGAATCTGTTTTTTTTTCTGAATTTAGTAGTAGGAAATTACTGGTCATCCAAATTTTTTTTTAATTTTATTTTTTTTTAATTTTTTTTATTTTTTTTTTTTATATCAGCTATGCATTCTGTTAATTTTGTGAATTGGTAAGTTTCGTCAGGGCGCGAAGAAATATAGAGCTGAGTATCATCAGCGTAACAGTGAAAACTAATGCCATGCTTCCTAATGATATCTCCCAAGGGTAGCATGTACAGAGTGAACAGCAACGGTCCTAGTACTGAGCCTTGCGGTACTCCATATTGAACTTGTGATCGATATGACATCTCTTCGTTTACTACTACAAACTGATAACGGTCAGATAAGTATGATTTGAACCATGACAATGCAATTCCACTAATGCCAACATAATTTTCGAGTCTATTTAAAAGAATATTGTGATCAATAGTGTCAAATGCAGCACTAAGATCCAGTAACACTAATAGAGAGATACAACCACGATCTGATGATAAGAGCAAATCATTAGTAACTCTAATGAGAGCAGTCTCAGTACTATGGTACGGTCTAAATCCTGACTGGAAATCCTCACAGATACTATTTCTTTCTAAAAAGGAACATAGTTGTGGTGATACTGCCTTTTCTAGTATTTTTGACAGAAAAGTGAGATTTGAGATCGGCCTGTAATTGACTAATTCTCTAGGATCAAGTTGAGGTTTTTTTAATAAGAGGTTTAATAATAGCCAGCTTAAAAGTTTTTGGTACGTGTCCTAGTGATAAAGATAAATTGACGATATTAAGAAGAGGATCTATAACCTCTGGAAGCATTTCTTTCAATAGCTTAGTCTGTATAGGGTCTAACATACATGTTGTTGTTTTTGATGATTTAACAAGTTTAGACAATTCTGCCTCTCCTAAAACAGTAAATGAATTGAATTTTTTCCTCAGGGACACTACAATGCACTAACTGACGCGATACTGTAGTAGACGGTTGCATGGTTATAATTTTTTCTCTAATATTATCAATCTTGCAAGTAAAGAAGTTCATAAAGTCATTACTGCTGTGCTCTTTGGAAACATCAGAAGTTGAAGCTTTATTTCTTGTTAATTTAGCCACTGTATCAAATAAATACCTAGGGTTGTGTTTATTTTCTTCTAAAAGTTTTGAAAAATAGGCAGATCTAGCAGATTTTAAGGCCTTTCTGTACTCAATCATTCTCTCTCTCCACGAAATGCGAAATACTTCTAGTTTTGTTTTCTTCCAGCTGCGCTCCATTTTTCTGGCTGCTAACTTTAGGGCCCGAGTGTGCTCATTGTACAATGGCATTGGATTAATTTCCTTAATCTTTTTTAAGCGCAAAGGAGCAACTGAGTCTAATGTGCTGGAAAAGACAGAGGCAATAGTTTCTGTTTCAACATCGAGGTCTTCTAAGCTTTCTGGTATGCTAAGGCGATGAAACTGATCAGGAAGATTATTTATAAAGCGATCTTTAGTGGTAGAAGTGATGGTTCTACCATATTTATGGCATGGAGGCAGTTTAGCCGCCTTGACTAAATGTAGTATACACGAGACTAGATAATGATCTGAGATGTCGTCACTCTGCTGCAGAATTTCAACAGCATCAATATCGATTCCATGTGACAATATTAGATCTAAAGTATGATTACGACAATGAGTGGGTCCTGACACGTGTTGTCTAACACCAATAGAGTTTAGAATATCTGCAAATGCCAATCCTAATGTGTCTTTTTTATTATCTACATGGATATTAAAATCACCAACAACAAGGACTTTATCTGCAGCTAGTACTAACTCTGATAGAAAGTCAGCAAATTCTTTGATAAAGTCTGTATGGTGTCCTGGTGGCCTGTATACAGTAGCCAGCACAAATGTCAACTTACATAATGTTACGTAAAGTACCATCACTTCGAAGGAATTATATTTGAAAGACTTCTGACTAATACTGTAAGTATTACTATAGATTACAGCAACACCTCCCCCTTTGCCTTTCTGACGGGCATTGTGTCGAAAATCATAACCTTGAGGACTAGACTCATTTAAAGTAATGTAATCATCCGGTTTTAGCCAAGTTTCTGTCAAACACAGCACATCTAGATTATTATCTTTGATAATATCATTAACAATAAGTGATTTTGAAGAAAGGGATCTAATATTTAACAACCCGAGTTTTATCATTTATTTAGCATTATTTATATCTATTTTTTTTATTTGTTGAACATCAACATGACCCTCATTGGACATTAGAATTTTATATTGACTTTGGCACTTTTCAGCTCACTGAAAAGGGCAAATGCAGATGTTTCTTTATCTAGTAAGGATAAATCTTCAGCAATACTTGACATCAAAAAGACTAAAATAAAGCTAAACGAAGAAAATACAGTAGTGACTACCTAGCGCTAGTCTTCACATGTGTGGGAGCGGAGAACAAGCAGCTACCACTGAAATTAAGCTAAATAAAATGAGCAGCCTGCGAATGTTTCTGTTTACAACGTGCTTTTGCAGTGTTGAGCAATATGGCCAGTCAAAGACATATGTTGATTTCTTGAAGTAATGGCCAATCAGAGATGTTTAAGTTTAAAAACGCTGGAGTATTTGTTCAGTGCTGAGTTATACAAATTCTTAAAGAGTATCATTTTAACAAAGTGTAAACATGATGTAAAGAAATTTATTGTGCAGTGTAGACTGCTTTTTTGATTAACGGCCATGAACATGCTGCAAATGTGGGATTCACTATATGACACAAATAGTGGGGTCCATTAAAATTCTTGCAGTGGGCCACGGAAAATGTTGGGAAACACTGCGGTAGACTAATCACAACAGACTGGGCCATCTAAACAATCAGAGCAGAGGAAGCTTTCAAAAAGGAGGGGTTTAGAGAGACTGAATCCTTTATCAAACCGTTTCAAACACTGTGAGAAAAGAGGCGAGGCTATTATGTATATTATGAGAAAATGAAAGTGTTTGTTTTTTTTTTTTTTGGACCTTGAATTCACGTAAATCTGTTGTAGGAGACCTCCAAAACAAAATTAGGAACTTTCAAAAGACCATAATAGGGGCACTTTAATCTAACTCTTGATGTAAGTTTCAGCCACTGGGATAGGATTGTGAGGACTGTGGGCAACTCCATGCTCGGATAACTGAGGAAAGAAGGAGGCTGTGGAATGATGCAGACTGTACACTCTCTTACACTTACATCTGTGAGGGCAAATCCAAGAGCCACTGACAAATAACAACTAACCTCAAACACTGCAAAAATCTGTTTCTTAAGCAGCATTTTTGTCTTTTTTTTTTTTTTTTTTTTTTTTTCGGTAAAAATATCTAAACATTCTTATTTGAGGTGCAAGATTGTAGATAATAGACTTATAAGAAGATACATCTTGAATATGAAGTTTAATTGAAGTTTCTTCAAATAGTTTAAAACAGTTTACCAATGAGGCAAGATTAATAAACATTATCTAAGAAAATTTTGCTTCTCAAGTGAATAAGGATGTTTAGGTTTTTTTTTTTTTTTTTTTTTTTTTTTTTTTTTAAAATTAGAAAGACTGAAGAAAATTATTTTTTCATTGTATGCTACATAATGTAACTTATTTCAAAAAATGAATTTGACAGTTGTCAGGGTTATGTCTGTTGTGTTTCTGTTTGCCTGTTTAGTTCTAGTCTGTGCTTCTTAGTTGTATTCTAGTTTAATTAGTCCTGTCCTTGTTGGTATCCTTGGTTACTCATTTGATTAGTGTCCTTAGTTCAGGTGTGTCTTGTTAATTAGTCTCGTTTGCTCCTCTGTTTGCCTTGTATATATTCCCTGTGTTCTCCCTCAGTCTTTCAGTTCTCGTTTGTGTTTGGTGTATGTTTTCTCCCGGTTCCTATGATTAAAGTTTGTTTATTGGATTCTTCTTCATTGTGTGCTTTCATTTGATATTCAACAGTGCTTTGATCTACCTGCATTGACACTATTCTTTAAGAGCTGCTGTGCAGCCAAATAATGTACCAGTTATCAATGTAAAGCTGCTTTGACACAATCTACATTGTAAAAAGCGCTATATAAATAAAGGTGACTTGACTGACTTGACTTGCTTTATCTACAACCATGCACCATGACAACAGTCAACTAGTATCCATGCAGGATTACACTTGAAGCAATTGCATAAGACTTGTTTTCAGAGAATATATAATATGGTTTGTTTCTTCCCCTATTGGCAAATTGTTTTTAGTTGTTTTAAGCATAAACCTCATAAAACAACAATAACTGCCAATGGGACGAAAATTAAAC
This sequence comes from Mylopharyngodon piceus, assembly GCA_039654765.1. Lineage (NCBI taxonomy): Eukaryota > Metazoa > Chordata > Actinopteri > Cypriniformes > Xenocyprididae > Mylopharyngodon > Mylopharyngodon piceus. The sequence goes on along the minus strand of CM077453.1, from coordinate 21,377,460 downwards.
TTAATTCTTATGTACATATATCCTCTAAAACACAGTTCTTAATATATAAAACTTCAAATCTAACTTAAACATGTTTACTGGAAAATAGACAAAAATATTAAGAAAATTATAGTAAATTTTTTTTTTTTTAATTGCATGAATGTTTACATACCATTAAATAATCTCTCTGCTATGAATCAAATAACAATTAGTATGAACACACTCACACACACATACACAAAAAAAACTGTTACATGATATACCATTGCTAAGTTTAATGAGACTTTAAGGACAGTCTTAAAACTTTATCAAGTGTCAGGTCATTTGCAGTTTTGACTAGGATAGTGCTCGTGCTCTGGGTTGTAACCCGCTTTTGCAAAGCATTCGGCTGCTTTTCTGTCACATTCACAGATGAACATCTCACAGGGGCGATTCTTGTCAGCTGCAAGAGGAAAAAAAAAAAAAAAAAATTCAGCAGTCCAACTATGTGCCACAATCCAGATGCAGTTCAGGTCTCAATTACAAACAGCTTTCAGATAGAATAATTTAGTACAGTTTGTTCTACTGAGTCCTACAGACTTTCCTACAGCTAACAGGGAACGTTCTCAGAACTTCCCTAATGTTCTGCCAAGGTTTTCTCGGTGTTATGAACAAACATTCTTCCAGTAACGTTAATAGAACAATTGAAACTTAAAACTTTAAAACATTTAAAAAACTGCACAGAGAACATTTGGAAATACATTTTTCACAACCTAATGGGAACGTTGGCAAAATGTTTTTAGAACATATCTGGGGACTTACCATGGCAAGTGACTTTCTTTGCCGGTTTGTCACATGAAAATGAATAGACTTCAGTGTAGGGGTTGTCTAAGATACCCCAGCAGTCATCATGCTGCCATGAGTCTGAATAACACTTATCATGCACCTGACAGCACCTAGAGAGGAATAGAGAACACAGTGGGCATGTTTATAAAGTTTGTCACCCTCATGTTTTTGATTATTAATTGTATTTTAAGAGATTTGTGTTCCTTGGCTGCTTTGGAAAAGAAAAAAATGTAGCCAGCCACTTTATAGGCAAACAATACATCACCTAGTTAATATTCATTAGCCAAGCTGATAAGGTATACCAATCTGAACTTTTTTCTGAAAAGCTCCTTAACAAGGTTATGTTTAAAACTGCTTAACTGTAATACAGTGGTTTTCAGCCTGTGGGCCGCGGTCCCCCAGTAATATCGCCACGATATTACAGAGGGGCCACCATTTAGGCCTACTATTAATAAAAATAATAATTTTGTTAATACATGCAAAAATGTCTAATTAAATATAATAATTCAATATATAATCAAATAAAAGAAAATTAAACTGTTGCTGTGTATTCACTATTTAAGCTCGCTGTTCGGTTGTGTTAAGAATAAACCACCAATTTATCTACCATACTTTTGCTGCATACAGTTACTGTAGGCTACAACAGATTTAAACATGGATAAATGGATATCAGCAGGGTCGCTGAAAAGGGCAAATGCAGATGTTTCTTTGTCTACAAGTAAGCATAAATCTTCAGCAATACCTGACAGCAAAAAGACTAAAAATGAAGCTAAACGAAGAAAATACAGTAGTGACTACCTAGCGCTAGTCTTCACATGTGTGGGAGCGGAGAACAAGCAGCTACCACTGAAATTAAGCTAAATAAAATGAGCGGCCTGCGAATGTTTCTGTTTACAACGTGCTTTTGCAGTGTTGAGCAATTTAGCCAAAGACATATCTGTTGATTTCTTGAAAGTAATGGCCAATCAGAGGTGTTTAAGTTCAAAATGCCAGAGTTTTTGTTCAGTGCTGAGTTATACAAATTTGCAAATAGTCTCATTTAACGAACAAGGTGTAGACAATGATGTAAAGAAATTTATTGTGCAGTGTAGACCTCTTCTTTGATTAATGGCCACGTACATGCTGCAAATGTGGAATTCACTACGTGACACAAATAGTGGGGTCCAAATTCTTGAAGTGGGCCGCGGAAACGTACGTGTTTGGTTGTGTGGGCCACGAGTTGGAAAAGGTTGGGAACCACTGCTGTAATACATTCCTGCCATCAGATTTTCTCAACCAAAATAGCAATGCACTGATTTTTACTGCCTACAAAAATAAAGTCACCATGAAATCAAAATGAACAATTTTTGCATTTTATGGAATATTGTGGTATTTATTATATTCGTCCGTGCACATCATTATTATTTTATTTTCAAATTCATGTGTCTTTAATCTTTAATCAAAATAACTTCCTCTTCCTCTTGCAGCGACTTCTCTGATGACTTGTTCATCAGCTTGAGGGCGGGACAACCTGTCACTCACATGACATCACAGCAATAGCAAACCACAATGATCCAATCAGTTCCTGATGGACAAAATCAAGTCCTGTGCTACAATATTTCTTGTTCGAGAAGCCATTTCCCTCTTATATACGTCAAAATAGGGAAGAAAATACTATTGCAACTTCCGTTTCATGCTGATTTTAATTTGCGCAACATGCAGTTTTCTGAATTTATAGTTACAATGTGTGCACTAAACTTTTCAGTCTGAGCAGGCCGAAGTGTGACAGACAAAACTGATTGAAATGACTGATTCCAGTTTCTCTGTAATCTGACCTGTCCAGTTCATCCACCGGGGTGCCTGAGCCTCCCAGGCCGCAGTAGCATCCGTAGTCTGCGTAATCCAGTGCAGGCCAGCTATTAGGGATGGTACAGATGATCATGTCCCTGAACTGCCACAGTGCACGGTAGTCTAGAGTCGCCAGCACTGTTAAACAGTGATAGTTTATTAGTGCTTCAAACTGATTAGCATCAAAATAGTATGTAAATAACAAACTGTATTGCTTAATCATTAACTGTTATATATACACTAAAGTAAACTGTCTAACAAAAGACAAAAATGCTTTTAAATTTCAGTCTTTTCACACCAAACTATCATATGGCTTCAGAAGATGTGGAATAGCACAAAAGTCATATGAACCATGCACTTGGTTTTATGGTTTATGTTAATGGTTCTTTTGCATCCTTTCTCATTCAGTGTCATTAAATGGAAAATAAAGGCCAGGATATTCCTTAAAAAAAAAAATTTAAACTACTTTTTATGATCCACAGAAGAAATGGTGCATTCAAGTCATTTTGGAAAGATTGTGTTTACGCCCATTAACTTTCATTGTATGGACAAAACAACAGCAACAAAACAAACAAAAAATAAATTTATCATATACTTTCATGTTCCACAGTTGAAAGAAAAGCATACAGTTTTGGGACCGAAATAATGACAGAATTTTCATTTTGGGGTGGACTAGCCCTTTAAGTTTTATTACAGCATTCTCATAAAATATATTTTATCTAATAAATGAAGGTAAGAGGTCTTTAGTGCTATTATTTTAGACTGACTAATTAGTAAATGCTATTTTTCAAATTATTTTAAATGTCTATATTTAATCATCTCGTATATCTATATTAAATATTTGCCTATAAGAGAAATTATTAAAACAATTATGCTCCTGTACAGTAGATGAATAGTAAATCCCATTTTAAGTATACTCACAGGTGGGCAGACTCACACTCAGGACCACGAGAGACAGAAAGGTGTTCATGGTGAAGACCAGATGAACAGGTGTTTGAAGACGATTATTTATAGAATCTATATAACCTTGATGGGTGGGGCTCACTGATAAGCCAACTTTGTGAATATTGTGATCATGTGAGATATTTTAATATAAAGTATGTGCATACACACACGCACAAAAAAGAACAAACATACAGTTTGTTGAAATATTTACACGTGTGTGTGTGTGTGTGTATGTGTGTACAGGTTTATGGTCCCCACAAGGATAGCAAAACCTGAAATCACCTACATTGTGGGGACCAGCCAGCAGTCCCCATGGGGGAAATGGATTCCATTTCAATGGAAATGATGTATTTTTGAAAATGTAAAAATGCAGACAGTTTTCTGTGATGGGTAGGTTTAGGGGTAGGGGGATAGAATATACAGTTTGTACAGTATAAAAACCATTATGTCTATGGAGAGTCCCTACAAGGATAGTGAACCAGACGTGTGTGTGTGTTGTTCTTTGGGAACACAAGCATGTGTTTGCAATTTGCACAGCTGGTACACAAATTCAGTTATCTCGAAAAAGGATGAGAATTTCATGAGATGGCCTGGAAAAGGTTTATTTTTGACCATATAAAAATAATTGTTCAGTGCATGCACATTTCACTGATTGCAGGGTATTTTGTTGCCGTAAAGTATTGCAAGAGTGACCATGAATGCAACAAGAGTGGTGATAAAGCTGCTGATCTCTCTGCTCTGGAGGCTGAACTCCAAACACTTGAGGGCAGATGACTATTGGAGGTGTTATAGGGGGATTGAGCGAAACACTCCGCTGCAGCCTTGTCACACTGACAGACGAACGTATCACAGTCATCATTACTGGCTGAAAGAGAGAAAGAGAGAGGTAACTTAGTGTGCTCAATTGTATCAAATTTGCATAAATTTGCACATCTTTTATGTAAAATATCTTACTCAGGACAGTACTAAATAAAAAATAACATGCATTTTGTATGATCTCTCTTATTTTGTTAAAATTATTCACATTTTCACATATTCTGCAAGGGGTTCCCAAACTTTTGCATGCCACTGTAGAGTACACTTCCATGAATATGTTTCTTACGCTCAAGTACACTAAAAAAGTGCTCTTTGTAATAATGTGAAATGAAAAGTTTTACCTTAAAGTACATTTTAAATCATTATGTTTTAATGATCTTTTGTTGTGCTTCAAAGAAGTACACTTATTTTGATGTGTTGACTAAGATACTAAAGCACATGTAAAGTACTTGATTATAATTTAACTGTAGTGTGTTATTCAATATTGCATTTAAAGTTAATATATTTACTGCAATATATTATACTTCATCATTACAAACATGTAATTGTAATGAATGAGGCTGGTACTCATTCATCCAGCCACCGGAGGGAGCCCTCTCCTGAATACTAACATGGACTGTTGCTCGTTGGTTACCTCCTGCCTCACTCCTGTATAAATAGACATGCATTTCCACTGCTGCTTTGTGAAGTATTGCCAGTTTATCACTGCCTTACCAAGCGTTTCACATTGCCTGCTTCTTTGCCTTCATGTTACTGACCATTGTGTTTGCTTTATTGGATTTTTACCTCTGGATTATCGTTTTTGCTGTGGTTGCCTTATTGGACTGATTATTTGTTACTGTTTATCCTGCCTGCCTTATCGACTACGTCTCTGCCTTTTGTGTTGGATTTGTTTGCTGATATTTATTAAACTTCCAGCATTTGGATTCCATCTTGCCTCCATGTCGAGTCCCTGACAGAATACTTCGCCACCAATGGATCCAGCGGAAGTTTCTCAACTCCAGGCAGCTTATGCTTACTGGAGTGAAATCCTGAAGGGCTACCAGGAACAACTGAGTCATCTGAGTGCTGCTAACAAGAGTTTAACTCTGTATATCTGCTCTCTTCCATCTCCTCAAGCTACCCCGGTAAGATTTGCTCTTCCAGACAAATTTGATGGCTCTCCTGAGAAATGTAGAGGATTTTTACGACAATGCAGAATCTATTTCTCATGTCAACCTGAATTATTCAACCAGGACTCAAAGTGTGCATTCATGATGACGCTGTTAACAGGGAGAGCGTTAGACTGGGCATCAGCGGTTTGGGAGAGAGACCAGCAACTCCAAATCTCATTTGATTACTTCGTCTCACAATTACATGAGGTATTTGAATATCCTGGGTGGGATAAGGATATTTCTGTTCAACTGCTCCATCTACGCCAGGGCTCTCGCTCAGCTGCTGACTATGCTGTAGAATTCAGAACGCTAGCTGCACAAAGTGGTTGGAATGATGTGGCACTAAAGACTGTGTTTAGAGAGGGACTCAATCACAACCTGCAGGCAGAACTTGCATGTAAAGGTGCTGACTATAACCTCACTGATTTCATTTCTTTGGCAATAAGAATTGATAACTTGCTACGAAACTCTCCAAGCTCAAGAAGTAGCCCCAAGTCACCAGCGTTTACCAAAGGACAAGTTCTGACATGCCCTGACACACCAGAACCCATGCAGATTGCATACACACGGATTTCTACTGAGGAAAGGGAACATCGTAAAAGGGAAGGACTGTGTTATTACTGTGGAGGGAAGGATCACCAAAACTCTGCTTGCCCTAACAAAGGGAGGAGACTTCCATACTCCAAGACTAGTGTGAGTAACGAATCCCTTACACCTCCCTGATCACACAATTTTTCACTGCTCATTGAGCTTTCTTCTAACAGTGACTCCAAATATGTTTCAGTGCTAGTCGACTCAGGGGCTGCACTCAACCTGATTCATCAAGATCTTGTGCAAGAACTCCAGATACCTATAGTACCTTGTATCCCTGCAATCAACGTCACTGCTGTAAATAATGCACCCATCGGCACAGGCATCACTCACCAGACTGTTCCAATAACTCTCCGAATTGGACTGTTTCACATAGAGACAATCTCCTTGTATGTCATCAACTCCCCCAAACACACTCATCTTGGGCCATCCATGGCTGGCTGTCCATGACCCCCTCATTTCCTGGCACAAGGGTGAGCTCAAACAATGGTCAAATTATTGTATGGCTAACTGTCTACAAGTTGCTGTTACCATGCCTTGTCTCACCACCAGTATTGAAAGTCCAGAAAACTATACATCCACCACCATACCCAAGGAATATTCAGAGTTTGAGGTCTTCAGCAAAGTCAAGGCAACTGAGTTACCACCTCACCGTCCTTGGGATTGTGCGATTGAATTGCTGCCTAACATGGCACCACCTAAGAGCAAAGCTTATCCTTTATCCAGACCTAAAACCTTGGCAATGGAGAAATATAATGAAGCACTCTCATATGGGTTCATTCGCCCTTCAACTTCCCCCACGGCAACTGGTTTCTTCTTCGTTGAGGAAAAAAGATGGAGGTCTCCGTTCACGTATCGATTACAGGGGTCTTAACACTGTCACTGTTAAATACAGATATCCACTTCCTTTAGTCCCCTCTGCTCTTGAACAGCTTCGCGAAGCCTGCATCTATAACAAGCTGGACCTGAGAAGTGCATACAACCTCATTTGCATTCGAGAAGGTGACGAGTGGAAAACCGCATTCATCACCCCTAGGGAGCACTACGAATATCAGGTTATGCCATATGGCCTGGCTAACTTACCAGCAGTATTCCAATCCTTTATCAATGAAATCTTCAGAGACCTCTTAAACAAGTGTGTCTCAGCCTACATTGATGATATACTCATCTACTCTAACGACTGGACCCAGCATATCAGGGATGTCAAGATGGTCCTCTCTCGTCTACAAAAGCACCAGCTATAAGTAAAAGCAGAAAAATGTGAATTCCACACAACCAAAACCACATTCTTGGGGTATATCATCAATCACCAAGGTGTAGAGATGGACAACTCAAAGATCCAGGCTGTCACCGAATGGCCAAGACCCCACACAATCAAGGAGTTGCAACGTTTTCTGGGCTTTGCAAATTTTTATAAACACTTTATCCGCAATTACAGCCTCATCTCCGCTCCCTTGACGTCCCTGCTAAAGGACAAACCCTCTGAAATTAACATGGAGTGACAATGTTCAGGAAGCCTTTGAAACACTCAAGACCAGCTTCACTACAGCCCCCATTTTAAAACTCCCCGATCCCAATCTTCCATTTATTGTGGAAGTTGATGCATCCGACTTTGGCATTGGTGCAGTCTTGTCCCAACGTCATGGTACTCCTGGAAAGCTGTACCCATGTGCATTCTCACGCAAGCTGATCACTGCAGAAAGAAACTATGACGTAGGTAACAAGGAGTTACTCTCCACGAAGGCTGCATTAGAAGAGTGGCACCACTGGCTAGAGGGTTCCATACGTTCCAAGTAATCACTGACCGCTCCCCATCCTACAGAGACCCTGGTCCCACCTGTCCATCGACTTCATCACGGATCTGCCTAACTCCAATGGGATTACAACCATCTTTGTTTTCATTGACAGATTCTCAAAGTCATGCAGATTAATCTCCATGAAAGGTTTACCCACTGCTATGGAAACTGCTGTTACTCTGTTCCACCAAGTTTTTAGGATTTATGGCCTACCAGAAGACATTGTGTACGATCGAGGACCCCAGTTCACCTCCAGAGTCTGGCAGGCCTTCTGCATACAGCTGGACATCAACATTAGCCTCACGTCAGGTTATCACCCAGAGTCTAATGGACAAGTGGAGAGGCTCAACCAGGAAATGGGAAGATACCTCAGGTCCTACTGTAGCCGTGAACAGCAAAGATGAAACGACTTTCTTCCTTGGGCGGAATACGCACAGAACTCCCTCACTCACTCCTCAACTGGACTTACTCCCTTCCAATGTGTCTTAGGCTACCAGCCTCCATTATTCCCTTGGTCAGGTGAACCCTCTACGGTGCCCGCGGTGGACGACTGGATCAGACGCAGCGAACTGGTGTGGGACAGCACTCACGTAAGACTGCAAAGGGCTATCCGGGCCCAACGGATCCAAGCTGATCGGCGGCGTCGTCCCCACCCCAACTATCAGCCTGGAAAGAAAGTCTGGCTATCCACCAAGGACCTGAAGTTGCGGCTACCCTGCAGGAAGCTAAACCCCAGGTATGTTGGTCCATTCAGAGTTGTCAAACAGATCAATCATGTGATATACCGTCTGGAACTTCCTGCTAACTACCGTGTTTCTCCCTCCTTTCATGTTTCCTTACTGAAACCGGTCCAACCGGCATCTGGCCCCGGAACCACGGATCCTGAACCCCCTCCTCCACTGGAGATTGATGGATTACCTGCTTACTTGGTCAAAGAGATCTTGGACTCACGTCATCGAGGGGGCCAGATGCAATACTTGGTGGACTGGGAGGGCTACGGACCAGAGGAGAGATCATGGGTAGCCGCCAATGACATATTGGACCCATCGCTGATCTAAGAGTTCCATCAACAGCACCCAAACTGTCCTGCACCAAGACCAAGGGGACGACCAAGAAGGAGAACACCAAGAGGTGTTCGTAGAGGGAGGGGCTCTGTAATGAATGAGGCTGGTACTCATTCATCCAGCCACCGGAGGGAGCCCTCTCCTGAATACTAACATGGACTGTTGCTCGTTGGTTACTTCCTACCTCACTCCTGTATAAATAGACATGCATTTCCACTGCTGCTTTGTGAAGTATTGCCAGTTTATCACTGCCTTACCAAGCGTTTCACATTGCCTGTGTCTTTGCCTTCATGTTACTGACCATTGTGTTTGCTTTATTGGATTTTTGCCTTCTGGATTATCATTTTTGCTGTGGTTGCCTTATTGGACTGATTATTTGTTACTGTTTATCCTGCCTGCCTTATCGACTACGTCTCTGCCTTTTGTGTTGGATTTGTTTGCTGATATTTATTAAACTTCCAGCATTTGGATTCCATCTTGCCTCCATGTTGAGTCCCTCACAGTAATTACAAATATATTTAAATACATGACATGTGTAACTGGTCTCTTTTTCTTCCTTGTGTTGTTTCAATAAAGCTCGTACTTCAAGAAATCGTGTCCCATTGATCAATTTATTTACTGGGGAAACTGAGAAAACACAGTAACAGAGTGAGTTCATATAGGCCCATTCCAGCATATTCGACTCCTCGTGTTGGCGCGCTGGCCTTTCACACATGAACTGATAAGTGCAATAGAGTTGAACAAATTCAAAAATATAACCCATGGTTCAAAATAATGTATTCTCACAATATCAAAACATGTACCTGAGAAAACACAGTAACAGAGTGAGCTCATATAGGCCCATTCCAGCATATTCGACTCCTCGTGCTGGCACTACAATAAAACACATTTTTCACACTCTTCAACATCCAACACTTTTCTCAATATTAAATATATATGTTGTTGCTCCTAATATATCACACATTTCATTGACAATTACAGAGCTTTCAATGACACAAATTACCCCTGGCCTTACACACATGAACTGATAAGTGCAATAGAGGGCGCACACAGTACAAAGAACCAGCCAGCCAATTGGAAGCCCCGTCAACCCTTATTCTGTCCAATGATCTTTCAGTGTGATTATTTAACATTTTTATTATTTACATTCAGTAAGTGGAGACACACAATATATATGTACAACTCTGTTACACAAGTTTTAATAGAAATGAAGTAAATTTTAGTTTCAGTACATTCGGCAGTACACTTTAACCATATTTCAAAGACAGATGTATCAAGTTGTACTTAAATGGGTCAAAAAATAACTCTTAAAGTCAACTACACTGTAAACCTGAATAAGTTGGGCTAACTCAAAAAAATTTAGGTAATCAGTTACATCAGTTTTTTTGAGTTATGATGTTCCCAATTTTAAGTAAGCACAACTATCAAGTTTTGAGTTTGTAGTACTCATGTGTGTTAATTTCTCCTAACTTGAAGTATTGAGTTAGCTAACTCATACATTTTGATAGCAATTAACATATTAATAAATATTTAGTTTACTTTTTTATTCTGAGTTCTTGCAAATCAAACAAGTTATTTACTTCACTGTAAACCCTAAGAAAATACAGAAAATGCCAACTTGTTAATCTGCTAACATGTTAACAATACCATGGTATAGCACTTACTAAATAAGTACAGCAACTTAAAACATGTAACTTACCTGCTCTCAAATCAAGCCGCATGCGCTACTTGTCACCATGATGGTAACTCTCTAAAAACCCACATTAACAGAAACTCTTCTAAATTAGCATAGCAAAACATGAATCACTACTAAATCTCCCTTACCATTAATCGTGCACAAAAAACATTATATAACACTTAATTTTGGCATTTACTCTCACTTTCGAGTGCTGGGGCAAAGCATGCTGGGAAATAGAAATCTCAGCCCAGTTTCAGTTAAACTTAAGTTAGTCTAAATTAAAAGAAATGAGTTCATACAACTCAAAACAATGAAACAGTTTAGTTTACTTAAAATATGTCAGTGCTGTGAACTCAAAGGAAAAAGAAAGTTCTAAATACTCGTAGCAGTTAATTTAACTGAACTAATTTGTTCAATTTAAGTTTGTCCTACTCAAACCAATTAAGTATTTTGAGCGTTCGGGTTTACAGTGTACCTTTCTGGAACTTGAGAGGTTCGGTGACATTGCTGGCAATGGAGGCCTCTCTGAGGCATCGGATTTTATCAAAAATATCTTAATTTGTGTTCTGAAGATGAACAAAGGTCTTAGGGGTGTGGAACGACATGAGGGTGAGTAATTAATGACAGGATTTTCATTTTTGGGTGAACTAACCCTTTAAACATGGATAAATGGATATCAGCAGGGTCGCTGAAAAGGGCAAATGCAGATGTTTCTTCATCTACAAGTAAGGATAAATCTTCAGCAATACCTGACATTAAAAAGACTAAAAATAAAGGTAAACGAAGAAAATACAGTAGTGACTACCTAGCGCTAGTCTTCACATGTGTGGGAGCGGAGAACAAGCAGCTACCACTGAAATGAAGCAAAATGAAATGAGTGGCCTGCGAATGTTTCTGTTTACAACGTGCTTTTGCAGTGTTGAGCAATGTAGCCAATCAAAGACATATCTGTGATTTCTTGAAAGTAATGGCCAATCAGAGGTGTTTAAGTTCAAAACGCTGGAGTATTTGTTCAGTGCTGAGTTATACAAATTCGCAAATAGTCTCATTTAACAAACAAGGTGTAGACATGATGTAAAGAAATTTATTGTGCAGAGTAGACTGCTTCTTTTATTAAAGGCCACATACATGCTGCAAATGTGGAATTCACCCCTTTTCCACCGTTGGGCCAAACGGTTCTCATTGCGTAACCATTCCATTCCGTGCCGATCTGGGCCAGCTGGTACGGTTACAGTTTCATTTTCCACTGTGGGGCTGATAACGGCCACTCTTTGGAATGTAATATAAAAGCGTCAGTCATTGCCTTGGTAACGCAACAGTTTACTTAGACAACTGTGCCAAGAATTCCGGGCCGAGAGCGGTTTGTAATCATGCCGTGCCATACCAGGCTCAAGTGGAGACACAACTGTAACCATTCCTTACCATTCTAAGAACCGTTCGGCCCGACGGTGGAAAAGAGGTTTATGTGACCCAAATAGTGGGGTCCATTAAAATTCTTGCAGTGGGCCGTGGAAACGTACATGTTTGGTTGTGTGGGCCATGAGTTGGAAAAGGTTGGGAAACACTGCGGTAGACCAATCACAACAGACTGGGCCATCTAACCAATCAGAGCAGAGGAAGCTCTCAAAAAGGAGGGGTTTAGAGAGACTGAATCCTTTATCAAACCATTTCAGACACTGTGAGAAAAGAGGTGAGGCTGTAATGTATATTATGAGAAAATGAAAGTGTTTTTTGACCTTGAATCCATGTAAACCTGTTGTAGGAGACCTCCAAAACAAAATTAGGAACTTTTAAAATAGCATAAGAGACACTTTAATCTAACTCTTGATGTCTGTTTCAGCCACTGGGATATAGGTCAATCGGATGACTGGGATGTCCGTGTGAATGGTGAGGACTGTGGGCAGCTCCATGCTCGGATAACTGAGGAAAGAGGAGGCTGTGGAATGATGCAGACTGTACACTCTCTTACCCTTACATCTGTGAGGGCAAACCCAAGAGCCACTCACAAATAACAACTAACCTCAAACACTGCAAAAATCTTTCTTAAGCAGCATTTTTGTCTCTTTTTCCAGTAAAAATATCTAAACATTCTTATTTGAGGTGCAAGATTGTAGATAATAGACTTATGAGAAGATACATCTTGAATATGAAGTTAAATTAAAGTTTTCTGCAAATAGTTTAAAGGGTTAGTTCACCCAAAAATGAAAATGATGTAATTTATTACTCACCCTCAAGTCATGCTACACCCGTAAGACCTTCGTTCATCTTCGGAACACAAATTAAGATATTTTGATTAAATCCGATGGCTCAGTGAGGCCTCTATAGACAGCAATGCCACTGAAAATCTCAAGATCCATAAAGGTACTAAAAACATATTTAAAACAGTTCATGTGAGTTCAGTGGTTCTATCTTAATATTATAAAGCGACAAGAATACTTTTTGTGCGCCAAAAAAAACAAAATAACGATTTTTCAACAATATCTCGTGATGGCCGATTTCAACACTGCTTCGGAGCTTTACGAATCGAATCAGTGGTTCGGAGCGCCAAAGTCACGTGATTTCAGCAGTTCAGCCGTTTGATAGGAGATCTGAATCACTGATTCGAAACAAATGAATCGTAAAGCTCCGAAGCAGTGTTTTGAAATCGGCCATCACGAGATATTGTTGAAAAGTTGTTATTTTGTTTTTTTGGCGCACAAAATGTATTCTCGTCTCTTTATAATATTAAGGTAGAACCACTGTAGTCACATGAACTGTTTTAAATATGTTTTAGTAACTTTATGGACCTTGAGAGTTTCAATGGCTTTGCTCTCTATAGAGGCCTCACTGAGCCATCAGATTTCATCAAAAATATCTTAATTTGTGTTCCGAAGATGAACGAAGGTCTTACGGGTGTAGAACGACATGAGGGTGAGTAATAAATTACATTATTTTCATTTTTGGGTGAACTAACCCTTTAAAACAGTTTACCAATGGGACAAGATTAATAAATGTTATCTAAGGAAATTTTGCTTCTCAAGTGAATTTAAGGATGTTTAGATGTTTTTATTAGAAAGACTGAAGAAAATTATTTTTCAGTGTATGAAACATAATGTAACATTTTTTAGTGTTTAATTTATAAAAGGTTTTATTATGATTCTGTCAATAATGGCATGTAAATACTTAACTTGCAAAAGTAATTAAATAGTATTTTTGACCGAAATTACTTGAGAAGCAATTGCATAAGACTTGTTTTCAGAGAATTTATAATACGGTTGGTTTCTTCCCCTATTGGCAAATTGTTTTTAGTTGTTTCAAGCATAAACCTCATAAAACCAGAATAACTGCCAATGGAAAGAAAATTAAACTTAATTCTTATGAACATTTATCCTCTAAAAAAAACAGTTCTTAATATATAAAACTTCAAATCTAACTTAGACATTTTTACTGGAAAACAGACAAAAATATTAAGAAAATTATATTAAATATTTTTAATTGCATGAATGTACATACCATTAAATAATCTCTCTGCTATGAATCAAATAACAATTAGCATGAGCACAAAAAAAAAACAAAAAACAAAACTCTTACATGATATACCATTGCTAAGTTTAATGAGACTTTAAGGACAGTTTTAAAACTTTATCAAGTGTCAGGTCATTTGCAGTTTTGACTAGGATAGTTCTGGTGCTCTGGGTTGTAACCCGCTTGTGCAAAGCATTCGGCTGCTTTTCTGTCACATTCACAGATGAACATCTCACAGGGGCGATTCTTATCAGCTGCAAGAGAAAAAAAAAAACAGCAGTCCAACTATGTGCCACAATCCAGATGAAGTTCAGATCTCAATTACAAACAGCTTTCAGATAGAATTCTTTAGCACAGTTTGTCCTACTGAGTCCTACAGTCTTTCCTACAGCTAACAGGGAACGTTCTCAGAACTTCCATAACGTTCTGGCAAGGTTTTCTCGGTGTTATGAACAAACATTCTTCCAGTAATGTTAATAGAACATTTGTTCAAAGTTATCTGGTCTTTAAAAAAAATGTATCTACAGGATGCATGTCTAACATTTTTAAATACTTGTTTCAAAATGTTCAGAGAACATTAAAAGTAATGTTCCCATAATATTTGTAAAGTGGAATGTTCCCTTAACGTCAGCATAACCAAGAAAAAAAAATGTTTTTAAAACATTTAAAAAACTGGACAGAGAACGTTCAGAAATAAAATATTCATAACCTAATGGGAACGTTGGGAAAATGTTCTTAGAACATATTTTGGTTAGCTGGGGACTTACCATTGCAGGTGACTTTCTTTGCCGGTTTGTCACATGAGAATGAATAGACTTCACTGTAGGGGTTGTCTAAGATACCCCAGCAGTCATCATGCTGCCATGAGTCTGAATAACACTGATCATGCACCTCACAGCACCTAGAGAGGAATAGACAACACAGTGGGCATGTTTATAAAGTTTGTCACCCTCACTTTTTTAATAATAATTATATTTTAAGAGACTTGTGTTACATGGAATCAGATCCTGATGGACAAAATCAAGTCCTGTCCTACACTATTTCTTGTTCGAGAAGCCGTTTCACTTGGATATACGTCACATTAGGGAAGAACTTCCATTTCATGCCGATTTTAATTTGTGCAACGTGCAGTTTTCTGAATTTATAGTTACAATGTGTGCACTAAACTTTTCAGTCTGAGCAAGCCAAAGTGTGACAGACAAAACTGATTCAAATGATTGATTCCAGTTTCTCTGTAATCTGACCTGTCCAGTTCATCCACCGGGGTGCCCGAGCCTCCCTTGCCGCAGTAGCATCCGTAGTCTGCGTAATCCAGTGCAGGCCAGCTATCAGGGATGGTACAGAGGATCATGGACCTGAACTGCCACAGCGCACGGTAGTCTAGAGTCGCCAGCACTGTTAAACAGTGATAGTTTCTTAGTGCTGATTAGCATCAAAATAATATGTAAATAACAGACTGTGATACTTAATCATCAACTGTTATATATACACTAAACTGTCTAACAAAGGCAAAAATGCTTTTAAATTTCAGTCTTTTCACACCAAGCTATCATATGGCTTCAGAATAGATGAACCATTCACTTTGTTTTCTGATATATTAATGGTTCTTGGGGTGGTCGTGGCCTAATGGATAGAGAGTTGGACTTGTAACCCAAAAGTCATGGGTTCGAGTCTCAGGTCCAGCAGGGATTGTCAGTGAGGGGAGTGAATGTCCAGTGCTCTCTCCACCCTCAATACCACGACTGGGGTGAGACCCTTGAGCAAGGCACCATACCCCCAACTGCTCCTTGGGCGCCGCAGCAATAGCTGCCCACTGCTCCGGGTGTGTGTACACTTGGATGGGTTAAATGCAGAGCACAAATTCCTAGTATGGGTCACCATACTTGGCCACATGTCACTTCACTTCACACTTCTTTTGCATCCTTTCAATGGATTCAACATCTTTAGTTGAGGGTAAATTTTCATAAATTATTTAAAAACATAAAAAGCAAAACACAACTGATCCGCATTCTTTGTTCTTCATTTTCTAGAAGTAGAGTTAAAAAATATTGCTGTATTTTTGTGTAGTTAATTAAGAGAAGGTACACCACCATCTTGCTCCGTTGAGTGACTTGAACGCAGCTCACAGTGTAATTAGGACTTGCCAACTCGTAAATACGAACTTCCCAGGAGAACTTGAATGGACAAAAAGAATGTCATACATGTTTGGAATGACATGAGGGTGAGTAAATATTCATCTTTGGGTGAACTGTCCCTTTAAAGGGATATTTTGTTTAACTGATCTGACACCATTCATAGTACAGACTTCATTAATCAATAGAAGCACCATATAGCATAAATTTATCATCAAAATAAATAAAATAGTATCTTTTATTCACCACCTGTCTTACAAAATATTTATAGCAATTTCATATGTTTTGTTTATGCTTTACATAGTGATCCGTCTCATAGTAAAATTGTAGAGGGAGAGTCAGGTGGTCAGATGTAACACACTAACTTAACCAATTAGTTTCTTAACCAGTTATTTTCTTAAATATTTTAAAATAATTATTTTTGAGAAATAAATTTCATTACCAAATTACAAAATTTAAATTGGTGTCCATGTTATTTGTCAGTATCCAGCAAGGTAGTGACAGCACTCATTTTATTTGACGTTAACTTTAGGGATAAGTTGTAGTTTTCAAAAGAACTGAGTTATACAGACAATGAACCGTTTTCTGGCTTTAGGTCTTGTATAAAGCGATACTCCACCCCAAAATGGAAATTGTCATCATTTACTCAACCTTATGTGGTTCCAAACCTATGCATTTCTTTCTTCTGTGCATTGAACATAAAAGAAAATATTTCAAGGAACCTTCAAACCAATCAACATTGGAGCTCATTGACTTCCATTGTATGGACAAAACAACAGCAACAAAACCGAAACAAACACTGAGACATTTATCAAAATATCTACTTTTATGTTCCACAGATGAAAGAAAAGCATACAGTTTTGGGACAGCATGAGGGTGAGTAAATAAAGAATTTTGGGGTGGACTAGCCCTTTAAGTTTTATTACAGCATTCTCATAAAATATATTTTATCTAATACATGAAGGCAAGAGGTCTTTAGTGCCATTATTTGACTGACTAATTAGTAATGCTTTTTTTAAATATCTATATTTAATCATCTCATATATCTATATTAAATATTTTCCTTGCATACATAAGAGAAATTATTAAGACAATAAGCTCCTGTACAGCAGATGAATAATAAATCCCATTTTAAGTATACTCACAGGTGGGCAGACTCACACTCAAGACCACGAGAGACAGAAAGGTGTTCATGGTGAAGACCAGATGAACAGGTGTTTGAAGACGATTATTTATAGAATCTATATAACCTTGATGGGTGGGGCTCACTGATAAGCCAACTTTGTGAATATTGTGATCATGTGAGATATTTTAATATAAAGTATGTGCATACACACACGCACAAAAAAGAACAAACATACAGTTTGTTGAAATATTTACACGTGTGTGTGTGTGTGTATGTGTGTACAGGTTTATGGTCCCCACAAGGATAGCAAAACCTGAAATCGCCTACATTGTGGGGACCAGCCAGCAGTCCCCATGGGGGAAATGGATTCCATTTCAATGGAAATGATGTATTTTTGAAAATGTAAAAATGCAGACAGTTTTCTGTGATGGGTAGGTTTAGGGGTAGGGGGATAGAATATACAGTTTGTACAGTATAAAAACCATTATGTCTATGGAGAGTCCCTACAAGGATAGTGAACCAGACGTGTGTGTGTGTTGTTCTTTGGGAACACAAGCATGTGTTTGCAATTTGCACAGCTGGTACACAAATTCAGTTATCTCGAAAAAGGATGAGAATTTCATGAGATGGCCTGGAAAAGGTTTATTTTTGACCATATAAAAATAATTGTTCAGTGCATGCACATTTCACTGATTGCAGGGTATTTTGTTGCCGTAAAGTATTGCAAGAGTGACCATGAATGCAACAAGAGTGGTGATAAAGCTGCTGATCTCTCTGCTCTGGAGGCTGAACTCCAAACACTTGAGGGCAGATGACTATTGGAGGTGTTATAGGGGGATTGAGCGAAACACTCCGCTGCAGCCTTGTCACACTGACAGACGAACGTATCACAGTCATCATTACTGGCTGAAAGAGAGAAAGAGAGAGGTAACTTAGTGTGCTCAATTGTATCAAATTTGCATAAATTTGCACATCTTTTATGTAAAATATCTTACTCAGGACAGTACTAAATAAAAAATAACATGCATTTTGTATGATCTCTCTTATTTTGTTAAAATTATTCACATTTTCACATATTCTGCAAGGGGTTCCCAAACTTTTGCATGCCACTGTAGAGTACACTTCCATGAATATGTTTCTTACGCTCAAGTACACTAAAAAAGTGCTCTTTGTAATAATGTGAAATGAAAAGTTTTACCTTAAAGTACATTTTAAATCATTATGTTTTAATGATCTTTTGTTGTGCTTCAAAGAAGTACACTTATTTTGATGTGTTGACTAAGATACTAAAGCACATGTAAAGTACTTGATTATAATTTAACTGTAGTGTGTTATTCAATATTGCATTTAAAGTTAATATATTTACTGCAATATATTATACTTCATCATTACAAACATGTAATTGTAATGAATGAGGCTGGTACTCATTCATCCAGCCACCGGAGGGAGCCCTCTCCTGAATACTAACATGGACTGTTGCTCGTTGGTTACCTCCTGCCTCACTCCTGTATAAATAGACATGCATTTCCACTGCTGCTTTGTGAAGTATTGCCAGTTTATCACTGCCTTACCAAGCGTTTCACATTGCCTGCTTCTTTGCCTTCATGTTACTGACCATTGTGTTTGCTTTATTGGATTTTTACCTCTGGATTATCGTTTTTGCTGTGGTTGCCTTATTGGACTGATTATTTGTTACTGTTTATCCTGCCTGCCTTATCGACTACGTCTCTGCCTTTTGTGTTGGATTTGTTTGCTGATATTTATTAAACTTCCAGCATTTGGATTCCATCTTGCCTCCATGTCGAGTCCCTGACAGAATACTTCGCCACCAATGGATCCAGCGGAAGTTTCTCAACTCCAGGCAGCTTATGCTTACTGGAGTGAAATCCTGAAGGGCTACCAGGAACAACTGAGTCATCTGAGTGCTGCTAACAAGAGTTTAACTCTGTATATCTGCTCTCTTCCATCTCCTCAAGCTACCCCGGTAAGATTTGCTCTTCCAGACAAATTTGATGGCTCTCCTGAGAAATGTAGAGGATTTTTACGACAATGCAGAATCTATTTCTCATGTCAACCTGAATTATTCAACCAGGACTCAAAGTGTGCATTCATGATGACGCTGTTAACAGGGAGAGCGTTAGACTGGGCATCAGCGGTTTGGGAGAGAGACCAGCAACTCCAAATCTCATTTGATTACTTCGTCTCACAATTACATGAGGTATTTGAATATCCTGGGTGGGATAAGGATATTTCTGTTCAACTGCTCCATCTACGCCAGGGCTCTCGCTCAGCTGCTGACTATGCTGTAGAATTCAGAACGCTAGCTGCACAAAGTGGTTGGAATGATGTGGCACTAAAGACTGTGTTTAGAGAGGGACTCAATCACAACCTGCAGGCAGAACTTGCATGTAAAGGTGCTGACTATAACCTCACTGATTTCATTTCTTTGGCAATAAGAATTGATAACTTGCTACGAAACTCTCCAAGCTCAAGAAGTAGCCCCAAGTCACCAGCGTTTACCAAAGGACAAGTTCTGACATGCCCTGACACACCAGAACCCATGCAGATTGCATACACACGGATTTCTACTGAGGAAAGGGAACATCGTAAAAGGGAAGGACTGTGTTATTACTGTGGAGGGAAGGATCACCAAAACTCTGCTTGCCCTAACAAAGGGAGGAGACTTCCATACTCCAAGACTAGTGTGAGTAACGAATCCCTTACACCTCCCTGATCACACAATTTTTCACTGCTCATTGAGCTTTCTTCTAACAGTGACTCCAAATATGTTTCAGTGCTAGTCGACTCAGGGGCTGCACTCAACCTGATTCATCAAGATCTTGTGCAAGAACTCCAGATACCTATAGTACCTTGTATCCCTGCAATCAACGTCACTGCTGTAAATAATGCACCCATCGGCACAGGCATCACTCACCAGACTGTTCCAATAACTCTCCGAATTGGACTGTTTCACATAGAGACAATCTCCTTGTATGTCATCAACTCCCCCAAACACACTCATCTTGGGCCATCCATGGCTGGCTGTCCATGACCCCCTCATTTCCTGGCACAAGGGTGAGCTCAAACAATGGTCAAATTATTGTATGGCTAACTGTCTACAAGTTGCTGTTACCATGCCTTGTCTCACCACCAGTATTGAAAGTCCAGAAAACTATACATCCACCACCATACCCAAGGAATATTCAGAGTTTGAGGTCTTCAGCAAAGTCAAGGCAACTGAGTTACCACCTCACCGTCCTTGGGATTGTGCGATTGAATTGCTGCCTAACATGGCACCACCTAAGAGCAAAGCTTATCCTTTATCCAGACCTAAAACCTTGGCAATGGAGAAATATAATGAAGCACTCTCATATGGGTTCATTCGCCCTTCAACTTCCCCCACGGCAACTGGTTTCTTCTTCGTTGAGGAAAAAAGATGGAGGTCTCCGTTCACGTATCGATTACAGGGGTCTTAACACTGTCACTGTTAAATACAGATATCCACTTCCTTTAGTCCCCTCTGCTCTTGAACAGCTTCGCGAAGCCTGCATCTATAACAAGCTGGACCTGAGAAGTGCATACAACCTCATTTGCATTCGAGAAGGTGACGAGTGGAAAACCGCATTCATCACCCCTAGGGAGCACTACGAATATCAGGTTATGCCATATGGCCTGGCTAACTTACCAGCAGTATTCCAATCCTTTATCAATGAAATCTTCAGAGACCTCTTAAACAAGTGTGTCTCAGCCTACATTGATGATATACTCATCTACTCTAACGACTGGACCCAGCATATCAGGGATGTCAAGATGGTCCTCTCTCGTCTACAAAAGCACCAGCTATAAGTAAAAGCAGAAAAATGTGAATTCCACACAACCAAAACCACATTCTTGGGGTATATCATCAATCACCAAGGTGTAGAGATGGACAACTCAAAGATCCAGGCTGTCACCGAATGGCCAAGACCCCACACAATCAAGGAGTTGCAACGTTTTCTGGGCTTTGCAAATTTTTATAAACACTTTATCCGCAATTACAGCCTCATCTCCGCTCCCTTGACGTCCCTGCTAAAGGACAAACCCTCTGAAATTAACATGGAGTGACAATGTTCAGGAAGCCTTTGAAACACTCAAGACCAGCTTCACTACAGCCCCCATTTTAAAACTCCCCGATCCCAATCTTCCATTTATTGTGGAAGTTGATGCATCCGACTTTGGCATTGGTGCAGTCTTGTCCCAACGTCATGGTACTCCTGGAAAGCTGTACCCATGTGCATTCTCACGCAAGCTGATCACTGCAGAAAGAAACTATGACGTAGGTAACAAGGAGTTACTCTCCACGAAGGCTGCATTAGAAGAGTGGCACCACTGGCTAGAGGGTTCCATCCGTTCCAAGTAATCACTGACCGCTCCCCATCCTACAGAGACCCTGGTCCCACCTGTCCATCGACTTCATCACGGATCTGCCTAACTCCAATGGGATTACAACCATCTTTGTTTTCATTGACAGATTCTCAAAGTCATGCAGATTAATCTCCATGAAAGGTTTACCCACTGCTATGGAAACTGCTGTTACTCTGTTCCACCAAGTTTTTAGGATTTATGGCCTACCAGAAGACATTGTGTACGATCGAGGACCCCAGTTCACCTCCAGAGTCTGGCAGGCCTTCTGCATACAGCTGGACATCAACATTAGCCTCACGTCAGGTTATCACCCAGAGTCTAATGGACAAGTGGAGAGGCTCAACCAGGAAATGGGAAGATACCTCAGGTCCTACTGTAGCCGTGAACAGCAAAGATGAAACGACTTTCTTCCTTGGGCGGAATACGCACAGAACTCCCTCACTCACTCCTCAACTGGACTTACTCCCTTCCAATGTGTCTTAGGCTACCAGCCTCCATTATTCCCTTGGTCAGGTGAACCCTCTACGGTGCCCGCGGTGGACGACTGGATCAGACGCAGCGAACTGGTGTGGGACAGCACTCACGTAAGACTGCAAAGGGCTATCCGGGCCCAACGGATCCAAGCTGATCGGCGGCGTCGTCCCCACCCCAACTATCAGCCTGGAAAGAAAGTCTGGCTATCCACCAAGGACCTGAAGTTGCGGCTACCCTGCAGGAAGCTAAACCCCAGGTATGTTGGTCCATTCAGAGTTGTCAAACAGATCAATCATGTGATATACCGTCTGGAACTTCCTGCTAACTACCGTGTTTCTCCCTCCTTTCATGTTTCCTTACTGAAACCGGTCCAACCGGCATCTGGCCCCGGAACCACGGATCCTGAACCCCCTCCTCCACTGGAGATTGATGGATTACCTGCTTACTTGGTCAAAGAGATCTTGGACTCACGTCATCGAGGGGGCCAGATGCAATACTTGGTGGACTGGGAGGGCTACGGACCAGAGGAGAGATCATGGGTAGCCGCCAATGACATATTGGACCCATCGCTGATCTAAGAGTTCCATCAACAGCACCCAAACTGTCCTGCACCAAGACCAAGGGGACGACCAAGAAGGAGAACACCAAGAGGTGTTCGTAGAGGGAGGGGCTCTGTAATGAATGAGGCTGGTACTCATTCATCCAGCCACCGGAGGGAGCCCTCTCCTGAATACTAACATGGACTGTTGCTCGTTGGTTACTTCCTACCTCACTCCTGTATAAATAGACATGCATTTCCACTGCTGCTTTGTGAAGTATTGCCAGTTTATCACTGCCTTACCAAGCGTTTCACATTGCCTGTGTCTTTGCCTTCATGTTACTGACCATTGTGTTTGCTTTATTGGATTTTTGCCTTCTGGATTATCATTTTTGCTGTGGTTGCCTTATTGGACTGATTATTTGTTACTGTTTATCCTGCCTGCCTTATCGACTACGTCTCTGCCTTTTGTGTTGGATTTGTTTGCTGATATTTATTAAACTTCCAGCATTTGGATTCCATCTTGCCTCCATGTTGAGTCCCTCACAGTAATTACAAATATATTTAAATACATGACATGTGTAACTGGTCTCTTTTTCTTCCTTGTGTTGTTTCAATAAAGCTCGTACTTCAAGAAATCGTGTCCCATTGATCAATTTATTTACTGGGGAAACTGAGAAAACACAGTAACAGAGTGAGTTCATATAGGCCCATTCCAGCATATTCGACTCCTCGTGTTGGCGCGCTGGCCTTTCACACATGAACTGATAAGTGCAATAGAGTTGAACAAATTCAAAAATATAACCCATGGTTCAAAATAATGTATTCTCACAATATCAAAACATGTACCTGAGAAAACACAGTAACAGAGTGAGCTCATATAGGCCCATTCCAGCATATTCGACTCCTCGTGCTGGCACTACAATAAAACACATTTTTCACACTCTTCAACATCCAACACTTTTCTCAATATTAAATATATATGTTGTTGCTCCTAATATATCACACATTTCATTGACAATTACAGAGCTTTCAATGACACAAATTACCCCTGGCCTTACACACATGAACTGATAAGTGCAATAGAGGGCGCACACAGTACAAAGAACCAGCCAGCCAATTGGAAGCCCCGTCAACCCTTATTCTGTCCAATGATCTTTCAGTGTGATTATTTAACATTTTTATTATTTACATTCAGTAAGTGGAGACACACAATATATATGTACAACTCTGTTACACAAGTTTTAATAGAAATGAAGTAAATTTTAGTTTCAGTACATTCGGCAGTACACTTTAACCATATTTCAAAGACAGATGTATCAAGTTGTACTTAAATGGGTCAAAAAATAACTCTTAAAGTCAACTACACTGTAAACCTGAATAAGTTGGGCTAACTCAAAAAATTTAGGTAATCAGTTACATCAGTTTTTTTGAGTTATGATGTTCCCAATTTTAAGTAAGCACAACTATCAAGTTTTGAGTTTGTAGTACTCATGTGTGTTAATTTCTCCTAACTTGAAGTATTGAGTTAGCTAACTCATACATTTTGATAGCAATTAACATATTAATAAATATTTAGTTTACTTTTTTATTCTGAGTTCTTGCAAATCAAACAAGTTATTTACTTCACTGTAAACCCTAAGAAAATACAGAAAATGCCAACTTGTTAATCTGCTAACATGTTAACAATACCATGGTATAGCACTTACTAAATAAGTACAGCAACTTAAAACATGTAACTTACCTGCTCTCAAATCAAGCCGCATGCGCTACTTGTCACCATGATGGTAACTCTCTAAAAACCCACATTAACAGAAACTCTTCTAAATTAGCATAGCAAAACATGAATCACTACTAAATCTCCCTTACCATTAATCGTGCACAAAAAACATTATATAACACTTAATTTTGGCATTTACTCTCACTTTCGAGTGCTGGGGCAAAGCATGCTGGGAAATAGAAATCTCAGCCCAGTTTCAGTTAAACTTAAGTTAGTCTAAATTAAAAGAAATGAGTTCATACAACTCAAAACAATGAAACAGTTTAGTTTACTTAAAATATGTCAGTGCTGTGAACTCAAAGGAAAAAGAAAGTTCTAAATACTCGTAGCAGTTAATTTAACTGAACTAATTTGTTCAATTTAAGTTTGTCCTACTCAAACCAATTAAGTATTTTGAGCGTTCGGGTTTACAGTGTACCTTTCTGGAACTTGAGAGGTTCGGTGACATTGCTGGCAATGGAGGCCTCTCTGAGGCATCGGATTTTATCAAAAATATCTTAATTTGTGTTCTGAAGATGAACAAAGGTCTTAGGGGTGTGGAACGACATGAGGGTGAGTAATTAATGACAGGATTTTCATTTTTGGGTGAACTAACCCTTTAAACATGGATAAATGGATATCAGCAGGGTCGCTGAAAAGGGCAAATGCAGATGTTTCTTCATCTACAAGTAAGGATAAATCTTCAGCAATACCTGACATTAAAAAGACTAAAAATAAAGGTAAACGAAGAAAATACAGTAGTGACTACCTAGCGCTAGTCTTCACATGTGTGGGAGCGGAGAACAAGCAGCTACCACTGAAATGAAGCAAAATGAAATGAGTGGCCTGCGAATGTTTCTGTTTACAACGTGCTTTTGCAGTGTTGAGCAATGTAGCCAATCAAAGACATATCTGTGATTTCTTGAAAGTAATGGCCAATCAGAGGTGTTTAAGTTCAAAACGCTGGAGTATTTGTTCAGTGCTGAGTTATACAAATTCGCAAATAGTCTCATTTAACAAACAAGGTGTAGACATGATGTAAAGAAATTTATTGTGCAGAGTAGACTGCTTCTTTTATTAAAGGCCACATACATGCTGCAAATGTGGAATTCACCCCTTTTCCACCGTTGGGCCAAACGGTTCTCATTGCGTAACCATTCCATTCCGTGCCGATCTGGGCCAGCTGGTACGGTTACAGTTTCATTTTCCACTGTGGGGCTGATAACGGCCACTCTTTGGAATGTAATATAAAAGCGTCAGTCATTGCCTTGGTAACGCAACAGTTTACTTAGACAACTGTGCCAAGAATTCCGGGCCGAGAGCGGTTTGTAATCATGCCGTGCCATACCAGGCTCAAGTGGAGACACAACTGTAACCATTCCTTACCATTCTAAGAACCGTTCGGCCCGACGGTGGAAAAGAGGTTTATGTGACCCAAATAGTGGGGTCCATTAAAATTCTTGCAGTGGGCCGTGGAAACGTACATGTTTGGTTGTGTGGGCCATGAGTTGGAAAAGGTTGGGAAACACTGCGGTAGACCAATCACAACAGACTGGGCCATCTAACCAATCAGAGCAGAGGAAGCTCTCAAAAAGGAGGGGTTTAGAGAGACTGAATCCTTTATCAAACCATTTCAGACACTGTGAGAAAAGAGGTGAGGCTGTAATGTATATTATGAGAAAATGAAAGTGTTTTTTGACCTTGAATCCATGTAAACCTGTTGTAGGAGACCTCCAAAACAAAATTAGGAACTTTTAAAATAGCATAAGAGACACTTTAATCTAACTCTTGATGTCTGTTTCAGCCACTGGGATATAGGTCAATCGGATGACTGGGATGTCCGTGTGAATGGTGAGGACTGTGGGCAGCTCCATGCTCGGATAACTGAGGAAAGAGGAGGCTGTGGAATGATGCAGACTGTACACTCTCTTACCCTTACATCTGTGAGGGCAAACCCAAGAGCCACTCACAAATAACAACTAACCTCAAACACTGCAAAAATCTTTCTTAAGCAGCATTTTTGTCTCTTTTTCCAGTAAAAATATCTAAACATTCTTATTTGAGGTGCAAGATTGTAGATAATAGACTTATGAGAAGATACATCTTGAATATGAAGTTAAATTAAAGTTTTCTGCAAATAGTTTAAAGGGTTAGTTCACCCAAAAATGAAAATGATGTAATTTATTACTCACCCTCAAGTCATGCTACACCCGTAAGACCTTCGTTCATCTTCGGAACACAAATTAAGATATTTTGATTAAATCCGATGGCTCAGTGAGGCCTCTATAGACAGCAATGCCACTGAAAATCTCAAGATCCATAAAGGTACTAAAAACATATTTAAAACAGTTCATGTGAGTTCAGTGGTTCTATCTTAATATTATAAAGCGACAAGAATACTTTTTGTGCGCCAAAAAAAACAAAATAACGATTTTTCAACAATATCTCGTGATGGCCGATTTCAACACTGCTTCGGAGCTTTACGAATCGAATCAGTGGTTCGGAGCGCCAAAGTCACGTGATTTCAGCAGTTCAGCCGTTTGATAGGAGATCTGAATCACTGATTCGAAACAAATGAATCGTAAAGCTCCGAAGCAGTGTTTTGAAATCGGCCATCACGAGATATTGTTGAAAAGTTGTTATTTTGTTTTTTTGGCGCACAAAATGTATTCTCGTCTCTTTATAATATTAAGGTAGAACCACTGTAGTCACATGAACTGTTTTAAATATGTTTTAGTAACTTTATGGACCTTGAGAGTTTCAATGGCTTTGCTCTCTATAGAGGCCTCACTGAGCCATCAGATTTCATCAAAAATATCTTAATTTGTGTTCCGAAGATGAACGAAGGTCTTACGGGTGTAGAACGACATGAGGGTGAGTAATAAATTACATTATTTTCATTTTTGGGTGAACTAACCCTTTAAAACAGTTTACCAATGGGACAAGATTAATAAATGTTATCTAAGGAAATTTTGCTTCTCAAGTGAATTTAAGGATGTTTAGATGTTTTTATTAGAAAGACTGAAGAAAATTATTTTTCAGTGTATGAAACATAATGTAACATTTTTTTAGTGTTTAATTTATAAAAGGTTTTATTATGATTCTGTCAATAATGGCATGTAAATACTTAACTTGCAAAAGTAATTAAATAGTATTTTTGACCGAAATTACTTGAGAAGCAATTGCATAAGACTTGTTTTCAGAGAATTTATAATACGGTTGGTTTCTTCCCCTATTGGCAAATTGTTTTTAGTTGTTTCAAGCATAAACCTCATAAAACCAGAATAACTGCCAATGGAAAGAAAATTAAACTTAATTCTTATGAACATTTATCCTCTAAAAAAAACAGTTCTTAATATATAAAACTTCAAATCTAACTTAGACATTTTTACTGGAAAACAGACAAAAATATTAAGAAAATTATATTAAATATTTTTAATTGCATGAATGTACATACCATTAAATAATCTCTCTGCTATGAATCAAATAACAATTAGCATGAGCACAAAAAAAAAACAAAAAACAAAACTCTTACATGATATACCATTGCTAAGTTTAATGAGACTTTAAGGACAGTTTTAAAACTTTATCAAGTGTCAGGTCATTTGCAGTTTTGACTAGGATAGTTCTGGTGCTCTGGGTTGTAACCCGCTTGTGCAAAGCATTCGGCTGCTTTTCTGTCACATTCACAGATGAACATCTCACAGGGGCGATTCTTATCAGCTGCAAGAGAAAAAAAAAACAGCAGTCCAACTATGTGCCACAATCCAGATGAAGTTCAGATCTCAATTACAAACAGCTTTCAGATAGAATTCTTTAGCACAGTTTGTCCTACTGAGTCCTACAGTCTTTCCTACAGCTAACAGGGAACGTTCTCAGAACTTCCATAACGTTCTGGCAAGGTTTTCTCGGTGTTATGAACAAACATTCTTCCAGTAATGTTAATAGAACATTTGTTCAAAGTTATCTGGTCTTTAAAAAAAATGTATCTACAGGATGCATGTCTAACATTTTTAAATACTTGTTTCAAAATGTTCAGAGAACATTAAAAGTAATGTTCCCATAATATTTGTAAAGTGGAATGTTCCCTTAACGTCAGCATAACCAAGAAAAAAAAATGTTTTTAAAACATTTAAAAAACTGGACAGAGAACGTTCAGAAATAAAATATTCATAACCTAATGGGAACGTTGGGAAAATGTTCTTAGAACATATTTTGGTTAGCTGGGGACTTACCATTGCAGGTGACTTTCTTTGCCGGTTTGTCACATGAGAATGAATAGACTTCACTGTAGGGGTTGTCTAAGATACCCCAGCAGTCATCATGCTGCCATGAGTCTGAATAACACTGATCATGCACCTCACAGCACCTAGAGAGGAATAGACAACACAGTGGGCATGTTTATAAAGTTTGTCACCCTCACTTTTTTAATAATAATTATATTTTAAGAGACTTGTGTTACATGGAATCAGATCCTGATGGACAAAATCAAGTCCTGTCCTACACTATTTCTTGTTCGAGAAGCCGTTTCACTCGGATGTACGTCACATTAGGGAAGAACTTCCATTTCATGCCGATTTTAATTTGTGCAACGTGCAGTTTTCTGAATTTATAGTTACAATGTGTGCACTAAACTTTTCAGTCTGAGCAAGCCAAAGTGTGACAGACAAAACTGATTCAAATGATTGATTCCAGTTTCTCTGTAATCTGACCTGTCCAGTTCATCCACCGGGGTGCCCGAGCCTCCCTTGCCGCAGTAGCATCCGTAGTCTGCGTAATCCAGTGCAGGCCAGCTATCAGGGATGGTACAGAGGATCATGGACCTGAACTGCCACAGCGCACGGTAGTCTAGAGTCGCCAGCACTGTTAAACAGTGATAGTTTCTTAGTGCTGATTAGCATCAAAATAATATGTAAATAACAGACTGTGATACTTAATCATCAACTGTTATATATACACTAAACTGTCTAACAAAGGCAAAAATGCTTTTAAATTTCAGTCTTTTCACACCAAGCTATCATATGGCTTCAGAATAGATGAACCATTCACTTTGTTTTCTGATATATTAATGGTTCTTGGGGTGGTCGTGGCCTAATGGATAGAGAGTTGGACTTGTAACCCAAAAGTCATGGGTTCGAGTCTCAGGTCCAGCAGGGATTGTCAGTGAGGGGAGTGAATGTCCAGTGCTCTCTCCACCCTCAATACCACGACTGGGGTGAGACCCTTGAGCAAGGCACCATACCCCCAACTGCTCCTTGGGCGCCGCAGCAATAGCTGCCCACTGCTCCGGGTGTGTGTACACTTGGATGGGTTAAATGCAGAGCACAAATTCCTAGTATGGGTCACCATACTTGGCCACATGTCACTTCACTTCACACTTCTTTTGCATCCTTTCAATGGATTCAACATCTTTAGTTGAGGGTAAATTTTCATAAATTATTTAAAAACATAAAAAGCAAAACACAACTGATCCGCATTCTTTGTTCTTCATTTTCTAGAAGTAGAGTTAAAAAATATTGCTGTATTTTTGTGTAGTTAATTAAGAGAAGGTACACCACCATCTTGCTCCGTTGAGTGACTTGAACGCAGCTCACAGTGTAATTAGGACTTGCCAACTCGTAAATACGAACTTCCCAGGAGAACTTGAATGGACAAAAAGAATGTCATACATGTTTGGAATGACATGAGGGTGAGTAAATATTCATCTTTGGGTGAACTGTCCCTTTAAAGGGATATTTTGTTTAACTGATCTGACACCATTCATAGTACAGACTTCATTAATCAATAGAAGCACCATATAGCATAAATTTATCATCAAAATAAATAAAATAGTATCTTTTATTCACCACCTGTCTTACAAAATATTTATAGCAATTTCATATGTTTTGTTTATGCTTTACATAGTGATCCGTCTCATAGTAAAATTGTAGAGGGAGAGTCAGGTGGTCAGATGTAACACACTAACTTAACCAATTAGTTTCTTAACCAGTTATTTTCTTAAATATTTTAAAATAATTATTTTTGAGAAATAAATTTCATTACCAAATTACAAAATTTAAATTGGTGTCCATGTTATTTGTCAGTATCCAGCAAGGTAGTGACAGCACTCATTTTATTTGACGTTAACTTTAGGGATAAGTTGTAGTTTTCAAAAGAACTGAGTTATACAGACAATGAACCGTTTTCTGGCTTTAGGTCTTGTATAAAGCGATACTCCACCCCAAAATGGAAATTGTCATCATTTACTCAACCTTATGTGGTTCCAAACCTATGCATTTCTTTCTTCTGTGCATTGAACATAAAAGAAAATATTTCAAGGAACCTTCAAACCAATCAACATTGGAGCTCATTGACTTCCATTGTATGGACAAAACAACAGCAACAAAACCGAAACAAACACTGAGACATTTATCAAAATATCTACTTTTATGTTCCACAGATGAAAGAAAAGCATACAGTTTTGGGACAGCATGAGGGTGAGTAAATAAAGAATTTTGGGGTGGACTAGCCCTTTAAGTTTTATTACAGCATTCTCATAAAATATATTTTATCTAATACATGAAGGCAAGAGGTCTTTAGTGCCATTATTTGACTGACTAATTAGTAATGCTTTTTTTAAATATCTATATTTAATCATCTCATATATCTATATTAAATATTTTCCTTGCATACATAAGAGAAATTATTAAGACAATAAGCTCCTGTACAGCAGATGAATAATAAATCCCATTTTAAGTATACTCACAGGTGGGCAGACTCACACTCAAGACCACGAGAGACAGAAAGGTGTTCATGGTGAAGACCAGATGAACAGGTGTTTGAAGACGATTATTTATAGAATCTATATAACCTTGATGGGTGGGGCTCACTGATAAGCCAACTCATGTGAGATATGTTAATATACAGTATGTGCATACACACACACGCACACAAAAGCACAAACATACACACTGTAAAAAATCAAAAGTTGAGAAAACTTAAAAGTTTAAGGCAACAAACTTCAGCAGATTTTTGAGTTTTCTCAACTTGTTTTTGTAGGAGATTTTTGAGTTTTCTCAACTTTTTGTTGTATAAACTGAATACAAGAAGTTGAGATGGCCTTAAACTTTTAAGTTTTCTCAACTTTTGATTTTTTACAGTTTGTTGTTGAGAGCTTTGTGCAAGTTGAGTGTGTTTATGTACAGTGGGTACACATGTGTGTGTGTGTGTGTGTGTGTGTGTGTGTGTGTGTGTGGGTGTGTGCTCTTTGAGAACATGAGCATGTGTTTGCAATTTGCACAGCTGGTACAAGAATTCAGTTTTCTCAAAAAAGGATGAGAATTTCATGAGATGGCCTGGAAAAGTTGCAAAACACTTGAGTACATGCAAAACAGCTGTCAGCACACAAAAGGCTCCTTCACCATAATGACTACAAATAACAATAATTGTTCAGTGCATGCACATTTCACTGATTGCAGGGTATTTTGTTGCCGTAAAGTATTGCAAGAGTGACCATGAATGCAACAAGAGTGGTGATAAAGCTGCTGATCTCTCTGGAGGCTGAACTGCAAACACTTGAGGGCAGATGATTATTGGAAGTGTTATAGGGGGATTGAGCGAAACACTCCGCTGCAGCCTTGTCACACTGACAGACGAACATATCACAGTCATCATTACTGGCTGAAAGAGAGAAAGAGAGATGTAACCCTTGTGAAAAAGAAATGTGCTAAAAAAAAATGTACTTGCAGATAATACAATAATGAAATAAAAGGTCACTTAAGAGAGTACACTTCCATGAATGTTTCTTACGCTTAATTACACTAAAAAAGTGCTCTTTGTAATAATGCTAAATGAAAAGTTTTACCTTAAAGTACAGATCTTTTGTTGTGCTTCAAAGAAGTACACTTATTTTGATGTGTTGTCTAAAATATTAAAGCACATGTAAAGTACTTGATTATAATTTAACTGTAGTGTGTTATTCAGTATTACATTTAAAATAAATATATATACTGCAATATATTATTTATATTATATATATATATATATATATATGATTGTGGAGTGTAAGCAGGTGTGAGGGAGGAGGGATTCTGGGAAATGTAGATTGCTGAGGTGACGGGACAGGTGAATGGAGATCGTGTCAGTACTCCCTCCCTTCCGGAAGGTACGACCTCGTGCAAAACAGAATCCAGCCAGGGTGGGAGGGCGAGCTTCCTGGAGCTGTGTCAGGTGACAGGCAGGTGAATAGGTATATACGGGCAGGTCAGGGAACCTCCGAGGATGGCACCGGCAACCTAGAAAACCAGGGAGGTGCTGGCAGCTCAGTGGACCATAGCGGTGCAGGTAGCTCAGGGTGCCATGTCGGTGCAGGTAGCTCAGGGATCATGGTGGCCCCCATGGCCGCGTCTTGAAAACTTGGGACACAGGAGATCATGGTGCCCTCAGTAGCCACATCAAGGGAACTTTGAGCACAGGAGATTAGATCGGCCTCTGTGGCAGTGATGAAGGGATCTTGATCGGTCTCTGCAGCAATGGTGAGGTGACTTTGATCGGCCTCTGGCCATGATGAAGGTATCTTGATCAGTCAAGGGAATATAGATTGGTCTCAGTGGCTACATCAGGGCAAACTGAAAACTCAGGGACGACCTCTTTAGTCGTATCTGGGCAAACAAGAAACTTGGAAAAGACCTATGTGGTCACATCTAAACAGACAGGAAACTCGGGAACGACCTCAATGGTCGCATCGGGGCAGACAGAAAATTTGGGGATGACCTTCTTGATTGTATCTTGACAGACAGAAGACTTGGAAACGACCTTCATGGTCCCATCTAGATAGACAGAAGACTTGGAAACGACCTTCATGGTTCCATCTGAACAGACTGGAAACTTGGGAATGACGTCCGTGGTCGTATCTGGGCAAACAGGGAACTCTGGAACAACCTCTGCTTCAATAAGAGTAGTAGAGCAGTGTGCAGCCTAAACACACATTATGGCCACCACCATAACAGGAAGAGCAATCACTGGCAGAGGGGTCTCTGAATCCTCTGGGCTTGGAAATATCTGGCTGGGTTCTGGCATGATGGCCATGTTGGCTGAGGATTCTGGCGGTAGAATGGGCACTGGGCTGAGCTCAGGGAGGAGAGCAGGCACCGGGCTCTGGTCAGGGGCAAGAGCCCCTCACTGGACTCTGGTCAGGGGCTGGAGCCATCACTGGACTGTACTCTTAAGCGGACTCTTGGTCTGGGAGGAATTCTCGTATGGACTCATGGACTGGAGGTAAATTTAGAGGTAACTCACAGGTACGAGTGGGCTCTGAGGCTGATTCAGTGGTTAGAGTGGGCTCCAATGTAGATTCAGGGGTTAGAGTGGACTCTGATGCAGACTTGATACAGAACTCTGAGACTAGAACTGACTTATTACTGGATTCTGGGGCTGGAACGGACTAGTTACTGAATTTTGGGACTCGTGACTGAAATCTGTGATGAGGCTGAACTCAAGGACTGGAGCCATCTCTGTACTGTGCTCAGGGGCTGGAGCCAAAACTGGGCTGTGTTCAGGGGCTGGAGCAGACACTGGGTTGTGGTCAGGAACTGGAACAGACACTGGGCAGTGTTCAGGGGCTGTAGCAGACACTGGGCTGTGGTCAGGGGCTGGACTTGCAGAGGGCTGTTTCTTCTTCCTCTGCCTACTACTTTGAGCTGAGGCTGAGGCTTTAGTAGTCCTTGGACTTGGCTCCAACTCTGGAGCAGGCTCATGGGTTGGAGCAGATTCTGGATCTGGAATGGATTTATAACTGAACATTGGTGCAGGAGCAGGCTCGGGACTGAACTCTGGGACTGGAACGGGCTTGTGACTGGACTCTGGGGCTGAAGCAGACTCAGGAGAGCATTCTGGAACTGGCTCTTGGCTGAATCCTGGAGCGGATGAGATGGTCCCGATGTTTAGGAATGTGGAGGATTTGGTTGCAGGTTCGGGGTGAGTTGGGATGGGACTGAATGAGGGTTGTAATTGTCCTCTTTAACTTCTTTAACCAAGGTATCAGAACCATTTAGCCATCAAATACCTCATCATCCAGTCCCGGGCACCGAGCGTAGTGTTGCTCCAACTCACCAGATGGGAAAACTCTAAAAAACATTTTCCCTTTTTTTTTTTTTTTTTTTTTTTTTTGGGGGGGGGGGGGGTGTTCTGTCAACTAGTTGCATTTAATATAAATTTAAACTATAATACATTTTTATTTCATATAACATGCAATTAATTGTCCAAAAAGATTTACATTTACTTTATCCTTAAGTGTGTTCTTTAAAAGTATAATATTTCTGTAAGTACTCTTTTTAAAAGTATGCTAAACTGTACTTTTTTCACAAGGGAAAGATTATAATACATGCCGAAAATAAGTCTTCCATACCAGGGTTATTAATTATAACTGAAACTAAAACTAAAACCATCAAAAATTATTTTCGTTAAAATAAACGTTAACTGGTATAAAATAAAAAACCTTAAACTTATTTATTTATTTCAGCTAGTTGGCAAGGCAGCATTTTTCATTTTCATTTAGTTTAACTTGTAACATACAAAAATGACAAAAACAACCAAAAGTTTAACTTAAATTAAAATGAAAACAGAAAATATAAACATAACACAAAATTTTAATAAAAACTATATAATAGTATCTCAACGATACTAAAATAACACTGTTTTTTATACTTTTTTATACTTTTTTTCTACTGTCTACCATTAGTTAATGCTATCACACAACCTCAGCCTTATATTTTAGTCAGTTTGTAAATGTGAACATATACAACAGTGAGTTCTGGGATTTTCCACAGTTTGTATCATCATTCGTTTGTCTGTGTTTGTTCCAGAGAGATTGATAGCCTGTGTATTAGTGGTGGGGATTTTCATTGAGTCTTTCTGCATTTATACGTTAGGCCAGTAGGTGTACTATTATTATGAGTGAGCCATTGAACCAACTGATTCGTTCAACAATGCTGATTCATTCAGGAACTTGTAAGTCATTGAATCATTCACTCAGCCGATTTGTTCAACAACACTGGTTCATTCAGGAACTAAAATTAAAATGGACAATTCTTGTTTTTGTATGGAATATTGCAGTATTATTATAAATGATTTGTCAGTGCATATCATTATTTTTTAAATTTCACTTCTCCTCCCTCTTGCAGCGACATCTCTTCTCTTCTCTGATGACTTGTTCATCAGCTAAAGGGTGGGGCAACCTGTCACTCACATGTGATCACAGCAATAGCAAACCATAATGATTCAATCAGTTACTGATGGAAAAAATCAAATCCTGTCCTACATTTTTTTCTTGTTAGAGAAGCCGTTTCATTTGGATACATGTCACAATAGAGAAGAAAACACTATAAATAGACCTACAAGTTTGTGCAATATAGATTATAAGGATACATATTTCTTGTGACCCTAAATAAGACAAGCAGGTTTGAAAATGGATGTCTCTTTTGGCCTTTTAGGAGTCATTGATATGGGATGGAATCTTGGGATTCATTTTCACTCACCCAGACATGTGATCGTTCTGGTAATCTTATCGCACTGGTAGTCATATGTGTTTGTGTAGGGACTGTCAAACAATGATGTGCAGGACTCAAGAGTCTTTGCCTTGGCATAGCAGCCATCATGGGTAAAACAACACCTACCAGGTTATTATAGAGGGAACATTATTATTACAAAAATAATTAAAAATAAGCACCATTAAAATACTGTAACACATTCCCTCAATAAAATCAACTCACCGGTCGAGCTGGTCAACTGGCGACCCTTGACCACCCAAACCACAAAAGCAGCCATAGTCTGCAAAGTCCAGCAGTGGTGAACTGTTCGGTATTGTGCACTCGATCATGTCCTCAAATTGCAACAAGTTTTTTATACTGTACAGATGCACTTAAGAGAAGATAGTACTGTAAGAGTCAAGTGCTAAATTATGTGAAGATCACAGTACAGGAAAACACATTAGATGTGAGAGAGTGACAAAAAAAAAAAAAAAAATGTGACTGTAGTAACGTTGTTTCTGTTTTGGATCAAATTGAGGAAATGTGATAAAACAAAGCAACTGGCATACATTGATTGTTAGCATGTTAGAATTTGTAGCAAGACTGTTTTTTTTAATAAATAAATATTTTATTCAGCAAGGATGCATTATATTGACCAAAGTGACAATAAAAAAGAACAAAACAAAAATATTTCAAATAAATGCTGTTCTTTTGAACTTTTTCCTTTTTATTAAGCAAAAAAAAAAAAAAAAAAAAAAAATCCTTAAAAAAATGTATCACGGTTTCCACAAAAATAATAAGCACAACTGCTGTACATTATAGAATAAAATAAAAAGCAGTTATTTTAAATTATCATAATATTTCACGGTATTACTGTTTTTACTTTATTTTTGATCAAATAAATGCAGCCTTGATGTGCATAAGAGACTTATTTCAAAAACATTAAAAAACCTTACCAATCCCAGATATACACTAAAGCTTTTGACCGTTAGTGTGTATCTGGGGTTTCTGAGAATCCAAAGATACTGTATAAAAACATTTTTATGTAGGATGTTTGAAACATGTTATCAAGTGTTAATTTTGCTTATAATCAGTTCACATAAAACTAGGAAAAGCTGTGATGTATCAACATGATACATATCAGTGTTAAAGGGTTAGTTCACCCAAAAATGACATTTCTGTCATTAATTACTCACCTTCATTCCAAACCCATAAGACATTCGTTCATCTTCTGAACACAAATTAAGATCTTTTTGATGAAATCTGAGAGGTTTTTTTTATCCCCCATAGAAAGCATCGTAATTACCATCATTCAAGGTCCAGAAAAGTAGTAAAGTCATTGTTAAAATAGTCAATGTGACTACAGTGGTTCAACCTTAATGTTATGAAGCGACGAGAATACTTTTTGTGTGCAAACACAAAATAAAAATAACGACTTTATTCAACAAACGCTGTTTAGGTTCAGCACTTCCAGGTTCTACATCAGAACGCCAGCTCATTATTGGCCAGCTCCTGCGTCACCATCACACGCATGCGTCGCGCTGCTCACGTGAACAGCGTCGGCCAATACTGAGATGGCATTCTGACGTAGAACCTGGAAGTGCTGAACCTAAACAGCGTAGGAGAATGACAGGGGAGAGACGAATTTGTTGAATAAAGTCATTATTTTTTTTTTGTTTTTGCGCACAAAAAGTATTCTCGTTGCTTCATAACATTAAGGTTGAACCACTGTAGTCACGTTGACTATTTTAACAATGTCTTTACTACTTTTCTGGACCTTGAATGACAGTAATTACATTGCTTTCTTTGGGAGATAAGAAAAAAACTCTCGGATTTCATCAAAAATGTCTTAATTTGTGTTCCGAAGATGAACGAAGGTTTTACAGGTGTGGAACGACATGAGGGTGAGTAATTAATGACAGAAATTTCATTTCTGGGTGAAGTAACCCTTTGGTGTCAGAGCTAATAAAATGAATAACAATACTTACATGTTGGTAGAGAGACAGTAAGGATCAGAAGCGTGAGAAGAACATCCATAACACTGCGAGACAGAAGCAAAGTGATGGAAAATTACATATGGTCAGATTCTGTCATTCTGTTGTTTCACATTGAATATAAGTTTACAGTATTGTAAATTATATTGCACATAATATATTATTGTAAATCTATTGCTATTGTTTTCTCCTGAGATTTCACACCGATTATAATTTTGCAGCAGCTCTATGGAGCTCAAGATCAGGAGCTCAATTAGCAGAAAGGTCATGGGGATCAATTCAGAGAATCCACATATTGCATGTCTCATTTTTTTAAAAATGTTACATGAAAGTCTCTTTTCAGAAGATTTCTTGCACTTATGAAACATTTTTCTGAACTCCACACCTCTTACAACCTTCTGTGTCAGATGGCATTTCTGTGCTGTATGTTGTTTTTATTCCTCACTCTTCATTCTGTATAAGTGTCCTCTGAATGAATGAAATGTTAATAAAGGCATGCAGGAGAATGGAGGCTGCTTGGGTGTGATGCCCTATGGCTTCACATGTAAACTAAAACACACCTTTCTCTTGAGGCTGTAAAAACACTATTACATGAACAATTCTCATGAGGCAAACTACTCAAGCTATATGATGAAAAACACATTTAGACTGCAGGAGCATGAATATTTAAACAAATAAATACTGCTACTCCATTTACTTTGTGTTTGATCTACTTATGAACACTGTACACTCTTAAAAATAAAGGTTTTGAAAGGGAGTTTTCACATCAATGCCAAATGCCATAGAAGAAGCATTATGTTTTCTATAAAGAACTATTCTGCGAACAGTTCTTAATAGAAGCATTTTTTCTCAGTGTGAAGAACATTTTATTAATCTAAATATCCCTTTTCCAATATATATATATATATATATATATATACCATCAATGCTAAAAAGGAACCTTCATTTTTAAGAGTGTAGTGTATATTTATCTGTTATATAATCAAAATGTAGCCATATTGAAAGCAAGGTGGTATAAATTCTGGAAAGGTTAAAATTCCTTTTTTAGTCACATAATACCAGAATTTTCTAATACCAGAACTTGTTTAATTTTAATCATTACAAATGACTGAAATGTGGGCTAATATTTATGATCATAGTCTACACAGAGTGCATGACTTTCAATAACAGCATAGATGCAAAAGACATATTTTATGTATGTGACACACATACAATGCATGCTACCCTTCACTTTATCACTGTAATGTTAGTCAATATAAAACAAAGATTATTTCATCTTACCTTAATAAAAACTATACAAGGGCTTCCTCTAAATGATTTAAGAAATAACCGCTGTAGTTTTCCAGTGTAGTACAGTTTTACTAGTTAAAGCGCTATGCCAAGCACAATGACTTGCACCAAATCACTGTCTCTTCTCTAATTAACAGCCTTCCTTTTGTAGACAGGATTTTTTTTTAACTCTTTTACATGTGAGCAGCTTGTTATTATAACCAACCAGTCTGTCAACTAGTTTGGTGCAGTACATACTTTGCATTCTTCATTAAACCTGTCACATACTGTTATGCGTGAGAAAAATTACATTGACTGAATATCAGATCTCAAAGTAAGTAATTTATCAGCAGATTTGGGGCAAGTCCTTTCAGTAACAGGTGGTATTTTTCTTTCTCTGCCCATGTGTTCCACTTTTGATATAAAAAGAAGGTTACACTGAAGCACAGGGCAGCTCTTGTGTTAACTGTGTTACTATAGCAGCTGTTAAATTGAGTTTTTAAATGAATTCATAATGTACACTGTTAAAAATTATGGTAACACTTTATTTTAGGGTCTTTTAACTAGTTGCTTAATAGCATACATATTACTAGAATATTGGCTGTTTATTAGTACTTATTAAGCACATATTAATGGCTTTTTCTACATGACCATATTCTACATTCTTAATCCTACCCAATACCTAAACTTAACAACTAACTTACTAACTATTAATAAGCAGTAAATTAAGAGTTTATTGAGGGAAAAGTCATAGTTAATAGTTTATATGTGTTACCAAAATTATCGTAATTTTAACTGTAAAAGACTGTAAAAATGCAATGGTAAAAACCTGTTAATTGGTATATTACTATATATACGGTGAAAACTGTAATACAACCCCAATTCCAAAAATGTTGGGACATTTTTTTAAATTTGAATAAAATGAAAACTAAAAGACTTTCAAATCACATGAGCCAATATTTTATTCAAAATAGAACATAAATAACATAACAAATGTTTAAAGGGAGAAATTTTACACTTTTATCCACTAAATTAGCTCATTTCAAATTTGATGCCTGCTACAGGTCTCAAAAAAGTTGGCACGGGGGCAACAAATGGCTGAAAAAGCAAGAAATTTTGAAAAGATTCAGCTGGGAGAACATCTAGCAACTAATTAAGTTAATTGATATCAGGTCTGTAACATGATTACCTATAAAAGGGATGTCTTAGAGAGGCAGAGTCTCTCAGGAGTAAAGATGGGCAGAGGCTCTCTAATCTGTGAAAGAGTGCATAAAAAGATTGTGGAATACTTTAAAAACAATGTTCCTCAACATCAAATTGCAAAGGCTTTGCAAATCTCATCATCTACAGTGCATAACATCATCAAAAGATTCAGAGAAACTGGAGAAATCTCTGTGCGTAAGGGACAAGGCTGAAGACCTTTATTGGATGCCCGTGGTCTTCGGGCCCTCAGACAGCACTGCATCACTCATCGGCATAATTGTTTCAATGACATTACTAAATAGGCCCAGGAATACTTCCAGAAAGCACTGTCGGTAAACACAATCCGCCGTGCCATCTGCAGATGCCAACTAAAGCTCTATCATGCAAAAAGGAAGCCATATGTGAACATGGTCCAGAAGCACCGTCGTGTCCTGTGGGCCAAGGCTCATTTAAAATTGACTGTTTCAAAGTGGAAAAGTCTTCTACGGTCAGACAAGTCCAAATTTGACATTCTTGTTGGAAATCACGGACGCCGTGTCCTCTGGGCTAAAGGGGACGGAGACCTTCCAGCGTGTTATCAGCGTTCAGTTCAAAAGCCAGCATCTCTGATGGTATGGGGGTGCATAAGTGCATACGGTGTGGGCAGCTTGCATGTTTTGGAAGGCACTATGAATGCTCAAAGGTATATAAAGGTTTTAGAGCAACATATGCTCCCCTCCAGATGACGTCTATTTCAGGGAAGGCCTTGTGTATTTCAGCAGGACAATGCAAAACCACATACTGCAGCTATTACAACAGCATGGCTTCGTCGTAGAAGAGTCCGGGTGCTGAATTGGCCTGCCTGCAGTCCAGATCTTTCACCTATAGAGAACATTTGGTGCATCATTAAACAAAAAATATGTCAAAGACAGCCACGAACTCTTCAGCAGCTGGAAACCTATATCAGGCAAGAATGGGACCAAATTCCAACACCAAAACTCCAGAAACTCATAACCTCAATGCCCAGATGTCTTCAAACTGTTTTGAAAAGAAGAGGAGATGCTGCACAATGGTAAACATGCCCCCGTCCCAACTATTTGAAATGAGCTCATTTTGTGCATAAAATTGTAAAATTTCTCAGTTTAAACATTTGTTATGTTATCTATATGTTCTATTGTGAATAAAATATTGGCTCATGTGATTTGAAGGTCTTTTAGTTTTCATTTCATTCAAAATTAAAAAACGTCCCAACATTTCCGGAATTCAGGTTGTAGATCTAACAGGACATTTCGTAATTTTACAGTAACATTTTAAAATGAAAATAAATTCATTTTTTGAAAGTGAAAACCAAGCCCTTATAATTTACGATAAAAAAAAGCAATGTAAATTGACATTCCCAGAGTTCCCTTTGTGACATTTCAATGAGGTTTTTTCATTTAAATAATCTTTATACATATATATATATATATATATATATATATATATATATATATATATATATATATGTTGTCCATTATGGTATGTACATTAGGGTTTAATGTTTCATCCTATATATTTAAATGAATGTTTATTGCATTATTTTAGTGTCATTTGAGTTACCATGATGGTGTTTTGTGTTTGTGTGTATGACACTGTTCATCTTTTATATTTTAGTATTTAGCTCATCTTGTGGAAAAGCTACTTGTGGTGAACTTTGATTAATCATGTGGCATTTTCATTACCACCTGTGTTTTGGTGGATACTAGTGTATTATATATTAGTTATGTATTATACCATTAGTTACAGATTTTAGTATTTCAGTAGGTTTGTATATTAACATTATAAGTTAATGTTTTTACAGTTTTTTTTTTAATTGCTTTGGTGCAATTTTCACAAG
Source organism: Mylopharyngodon piceus (assembly GCA_039654765.1). Lineage (NCBI taxonomy): Eukaryota > Metazoa > Chordata > Actinopteri > Cypriniformes > Xenocyprididae > Mylopharyngodon > Mylopharyngodon piceus. The sequence continues at coordinate 21,335,023 of CM077453.1, read as the reverse complement.
CAATTGGTAAAGTTTCAAAACTCTTAGTACTAATATCACAACATATCATCAAAAGTGCACTTTTTTCAAACATTTCAGCATATTTTCAATTGTGTTAGTACAATACACAAAATCACAAAGTATCCTTTTCACTACGCAAAATAAGTGTTTCATCTATATAAATGTTTCATTCATAGTAACTGCCTTTCATAATGCTATTACTATCAAACTTTTGATTTGCATCTCTTTTCGTTCAGTTTAATACATTTGTCTATTATTTAATCCAATTGATCTTAATGGTTAATCAATGAAACATTTGATACACCTATAGATTTCTATAGATATTGATTATAGCATGGTTTCTATAGAACTCATTTGCAATTTCTAATATGGATAACCAAATGTAATGAATTCTTTTTACATTATAAGCAATTTATCTTAGATGATAACCACCATTTCCAAAGTGTGTGTGTGTGTGTGTGGTCCTGGTGAACCCTGCGTTGTGAACCAAATGTCCCAACAAGGATGGTAATACCAATAATTTTAGATGTTGTTTAGACATTTGGTCCCCATGAGGAAAACAGCTTATAAATCATATGAAATTATATTTTTATAAAATGTAAAAATGCAGAAAGTTTTCTGTGATGGGTAGGTTTAGGGGTAGGGGATAGAATATATTGTTTATACAGTATAAAAATCATTATGTCTATGGAAAGTCCCCATAAAACATGGAAAACCAACATGTGTGTTTATGTGTGTGGGTGCATGTGTGTGTGAGAGAGAGAGAAAAAGAGAAAGAGAGAGACAGAGACAGATACAGAGGGATTTGAAATTTGTGAACACAGAGCAGGATAGAGTACAAGGGAAAAGAAACAGTCAATGACTGTATAACATCAGATTGATCAAAGATGCATCAGAAGAAGAGAGATAGATGGCATCATTTTACATTATAGTATGCCATGTGATACTGTAAACAGAGGTATTACCATGGTAGAGACTGCCACGTTACAATAACTCACCCATATAAAGGTCAACTACAGTACAGATTCAGTCATATGGTACATTGAGAACATTTACTGTATTGGCAGCAAACTCTGTTCTAGCACAGAACATCATGACTGTGTCATACTTTATACCTTTTGATAACACACTGAATACTATTGCAAACATTATGGATTTTATTCAAATATGTAATTTAGGTAACGTAAGTGTATTTTCTAATGTGAGATCTGTAGCCTAGCTGTAATTATTTCAGCATCAAGGGTGATTTGAAACATGTATCTTGCCTTGTTTGCTACTGAATGAACTGATTGTTAAAAGTACTAAATTGAAAGAAGAACATACTGTTGTGTTTCAGTGATTAAACCAAATGTTCTCATTACATATCACAACGATCTTGTGTTTTGAAACAGTGATTATGTAAAATGAAAATATGTACAACTAGAATGAAAGCATGAGATCAGGTTTTGAAACAATGACTAGCTGTGTTACAAGTGTGATCAGTTTGGATTTTTGTACTAAGAGTTTTGAAAATGTACACCTTAGATGTGAAAATAGTACCAAAGCAAATAAAAAAAACTGTAACTGTAAACTTAAGTTTTATCCTTAAATCAGATTATCTGTAAATCACATATTTTTTTCAGTGTAGCCTAAGTCTACATTTAGATTTAGAAAAAACAAAAACCAAAACACAATGAATAAAAATTCTATAAATTCCAAATTCTGATTATATAATAACGTGTTTTCAGCACTCTAACGGCTCATGCCAGGCTGCTGTATATGAGTGATACAAAAGTTGCAGATCAGCTGCTTTCCTGCAAACTGTCACACTTAACATACTACAAAAACATCACAATTATTTAATTCAGTTTAGCAGGACTTTCAACATTGTCGCCTGGTAACATCACATCACACTCACAACACTCTCAGCTAACCCTAATCACGGTGTAGCGCTGACCAAAACTGTTGCCATGAAACTTGTGTTGTGATTAATCTGCAGGAGAACCTTCAATTTCCTCTAAGCAAAATGTGACAGAAAGAAAACCTTACATTAAGAAAAACATGCACATAATGCATCATACTCTTATAGACTATACGCAATTATCACATTAAAGCCCATTAAAACTGCAGAACAGTTAAAAGTATTTAAAATATATATAAAAAAATATATTTGACAAAAAAAGAAAAAGAAAAAAAGCTGATCCCACACTTTCAAAGTTCAGTCTGTGATTGTTCCATGTAATTAAATGATACACAAATAATGCCTTAGTGTGCGTTTTATTAGCACAATGGTCCACTCATCAACAATTATTTTATGGTTCATTTTATTTGCAGATATTTCTTAAGCAACGTGATGGGAATGTTCACATTAAATGTCAAAAACCTTTTAGTGACATCCCTGGAATCAAGATCTCAATGAAAGATGACATCACAGATGTCCTTAAAATGGTCTAGAAGTATTTAAAAAACTGAAAAGCCACACACAAAACAATTATACATATCTGCAAGTCTGATAAGAAATATCTTTACATTTGGGAAACGCATTACATTATGTGTGCAAACAGAAACACTGTAGATACGGGTTTATGGATCGGAAGCTGACATTCAGAAACACAAATATAAACTCACACAGACACAGTTTTGTGATGTTTGATAGTTATGGTCCCTTTCTTTGATGGGTAAAATTATACAGTACAAGTACATCAGGCAGAAAGCAGAGAGAATAGTGTTGGTCCCACAGGTGGATTGAGATCAGATAGGCTTGTACAGCAGTGTGGTCACATACTTCTTTTTGTAGCGGTGTGTTGCACTAAGGACCATCACACCATCCTGTGTGAGGAAAGCAGATTCACATGTCAAGTCAAGTTAAGTCACCTTTATTTATATAGCACTTTATAAAATACAGATTGTTTCAAACAGCTTTATGGTGATAAATAGGAAAATAATGATTCAATGATGCAAAGCAGCTCTAAAAAGACAAAACACATCAGTGACATCAAGTGAAAGATGCTGGTCATCTCTACAGTAGTAAAAATAAAAATGTTTAAAGAGTACACCCAAAAATAAAAACATATTTACTCATCATTTACTCACCCTCATGTTAAAATTCACATCTATTAAAGTAATTATGCTTTTATGGTGCTTTTGTCAGCCTTTCATTGTATGGAAAACAGCAGCACTGTCATTCTGCTAAACATCTACTTTTGAGTTCCACTGAAGTCATACAGGTTTTGAGTGAAATGAGGATGATTAAATGACAAAATGTTCATTTTTGGGTGAACTATCACTGAGGGTGTGAACATTATTAAATAATTTCCTTCTCTGAGTGTCCTAGTAGTCTGTGTGTAGTCTGTTATCAAACCTTGATGGATAGGGCGTACAGGTGGTTGAGCATCACATGGTTTGGTTCAGGCAGCAGGGTTGGGTCACACTGTTCAAAGCAGACATGGGAACGTTAGGGCAAGTCACTGCTTTGTAAAAAAAAAACCCACGCTCAGCAATTTCCAACCTGAGGCTCTTTATCTTTTCTTATCTCTTTAAGCCCAAAAAGAAAATGCTTTAACTGCAATACTGTATTTACAAAGAATCGGCCTCCTCTCAAGTCACTCGCTGGGTTTTTATCCACCTGTTTTTGTGTGCTTTAGAAAACCTGAATGAAAATGCTTTAATATCCATTTGTTTAAACAGTTGTGTTTAAGTAATAGTAATAGTTTAATGTTATATATATTAATAGCAAAAAAACGGTAACGCTTTACAAAAAGGTTTCATTTGTTAACTACATAAGTTAACATGAACTAACAATGAAAAATATTTCTAAAACATTTATTAATCTTAGTTAAGGTGTAAGGGATTTTCTGTAATCTGTTTATGTTTGGGTGGGTTTTGTCTAGTATTTTAGTATTTACATGACAACAATGTAAAAAAAAAAAAAGGAAAATTTTTTCTTTGTATAGATGACAACGCTGTCAAAGCGATCCCCGTTCAACTAAAAACGCTGTATTATGCATGCCAGGCCAGTAGTTGGTGATGTTACTTTGTAAATAAAAATAATACTACGCGCCTGTGCACATACGCATTACTTTACAGATCACTCATGCCAATCGCGCATGCCTATAGACTAAAGGTACTAAGCATGTGCATGCCGTCACTGTTTTCACAGATCCCCGTTTTTGTAGTTTACATGGAGATAATAACGGTATTGTTTTCAAAAACATGCACTTTGAAAGCTGTTTTCAAAAGTTTGCATTTTCAGGCCCGTTGTCGTGTAAATGAACAGCCAAAATGCATAAAAAGTGTTTCTTTTATAGTTGAAAACGGTGTTGTGTAAACAGCCCCTTAGTTCTGTGACCTAGTTTTCAGTTGGTGCATGGTTTTTCATTAGTTGATCATCTGTTACACCTATTGTTAATTTCATTGATTGGTGTGTGTCTATTTAAACACACACCAGTTCTTTGTCAGTTTTCATCATGTTATGTTTGGTTCTTGTTCTTTGTAAAATAAATCAAAAACTGCTACATTTAGATCCTTTACTTATCCTTATTTTCAACCCAACTGTGACTATGTTAATTCCAGCATTCACTAATGCATTGTTGAAATCAAAAATTCTATTTATTAATATTATTTAATGGACCTGAGCTAACATGAACTAACATCGAACAGCTTTATTTTTATTAACTAACGTTAACAAAGATTAAAAAAATACTGTAACGAATGTATTGCTCGTTGTTAGTTAAAGCTACAATATGTAGGTTTTTCGCCGCTAGAGGTCGCCTATTCAAAACAAAGGCGTAGCTTGATGACGTCGAGTTTGAGCGCAGAATCTTGGGAGTTGTCGTCTTCAGCTCACAGCCAGTGGAAATGAATCAGAATGGAACTTGAGCAGAAATCATGCTCATGGATGAGATTATTAACATTACTGTAGTATGAAGCAGAGCAGGGCGAGTGCTGTTGGAGCTGAATGAGGCAGCTGGAGCGATTCCTAATGAGAGACGAACGCGACACACACCTCGCGAGCAGCAGAACTTTTATTATGCTGCAGTCGCCGCTTCCGCTTCTTCCGGTCATGAGTATAAGGTAACACCGCGCTGTTTATCATATTAGATACATTTGACTGTGTTGAAAATGATGTTATGACGTTACTCTGTGCGTTCGCTCGGCGGCTGCTGTGAGACACTTGTTGCACACTGCAGTAAACTAGATCGATTTTAGAATATCATATTAATAAATGCTGGGTGGCTTGTGTTGATAAATGACATGCAATTAAATTTAAAATGTATTGTATGATGGAGAAAATGCTGTATTACTTTTACTAAAAATAAAGCTGCATCTGATTATGCTATGTTAGCTACTTCACAAAATAGTGTTTTTCTCTGAGGCATGGTAAAGCATGGTACTCTTGGAAAAATCAAGAAAACTAGATTTAAACAATAAGACTAAATGTGTTGAGCTATATAACAATGAATCATTTTCTGTCTATAAATGTAACCAAACAGTTGATCCCTAATAAAACATGTAATATATTAAAGCGTCTTTGGTGTTTCCATGGTTTCTACAAAATAAAACCGGAAACCGAGGGTAACACGGGTATGACGTTATTGACAGGCGACTCCTGGACACGTCCCAATTTACAAATAGTTGGAAACATTTGGGATATTGTAAGTACTCAACTGAACAAAATATATAACACTGGCCTAGTGGTTTTTGGATATTTTAGTGCAAAAATCTTACATATTGTGCCTTTAATGCATTAACTGACATTAACTAATGGGACCTTATTGTAAAGTGTTACCTAAAAAAAATATACCATTGCCGATTTTCTATTTCTTTTATATACTATTAAATTATTTAATATTTTGAATCACTTCTATTTTGATATTTTTAGTTTTCATTTTAATTCTAATTTAAGTTTTAGTAATTTTGTAATGTGCTTTTGTCATTTTTATTAGTTTGTTTCTTATAAATATTTCTGTATCGCTTTAACTAATTTTTTATTTTAATTTCAGCAATTTTAGAAGTTCAACTTAAACTTATTTTATTTTAGTTAGTTGCATTTCTAATTTTCTTTTTCCCCCTTTGTTATCTAATATTAATATTTTATTTAATTTTTTTATTTATTTCAGCTTTATTTCAATTACTGAAAATGATATTTAATAGTTTACGTTTTAGTTGCAGTTAACAGCAACTGTTATTGAGGCTTTGTGGTACTGAGACTGAGACAGTACTGAGACTCGAACCTGCAACCTTCGGATTACAAGTCCAACTCTCTAACCATTAGGCCACAACAGCCCCCGCAGCCGCTTTCTTTAGATTGGGTGATCAAGGATGTTCAGGACGTAGCAGAGCAGCACTTACAGAGATTCCAGTGTCTTTGTTGAGGAGCACTTGCAGCAGGTGTGGAGGGAGTATGGGTGGAGAGCGCAGTCGGTCTTCTGATTTGGTGGAGTAGGTATCCTGATGGTACGGGCCTGGTGGGGAGCTGGATAAGTCTGACAGAAGACATTTAAGATCAGAACCTGTAGCATATTTTAATTGCGTAACAGGGAAGAGCTTTATATTGATCAAGAGTCACCTGACATGTCGGCACATTTCTCAGAGTCTGTCTTCAGCGCGTCGAAAACCTCAAAGTCTGTTTTCCTCACTTTAATGACATTATTCACCACACCTGACTTATTAGTCACAACAGGCTAGAAAACAAAATTATCATAATTAAACTTAATAAAAGAACAGTTTTCAAAACATGTTGGCTATGTTCACACTGCCAGTCCAATTCTAAATATCTGTGAATCCGATTGGAATCTGATTGACTGTCCACATTGTGTATCGCAACTGTTCAGATCCGATTTATTTTTCCTATGCCGCTCTTTCGTTTTCCGGAATATCTGCATTGTTTTCTATGCAGGTATGTATGAATGGTAGGTATACGCCAAAAACAACAACCGCAACATGGAGGGGTTTGCAATACAGATGTTGTCTTATTTACAACTTGACAATGTGTAGTTGCCGCGCTGGACTACTAGAAAAGTAGGAGGCTGGTATGTGTGGCTTTATTACGTGCTGTTGTATCTTCCGGTCTCAAAACATGTCTCCTATATTGCAGAGAATGTTCAGCATGTTTCCTATAACAACGTCAGCGTCTGACGTTTACGTTTTACGTTTCGCATGCTTTATGGGAAAGTCACATAAAGCATGCAAAATCCGATCAGAGCAGTCAGACTGAAACGAATTTTTAGAAATGTGATTTGAATAGGATTTCAAACCACATGAATGTAGCTCGGAACATATTTGTAAAAATCACATTTCATGTGATTTTTTTGCCGTTCACACTTGCTAAACCTGATTGGATTTGGATTGACAGTCTGAACGAGGCTGTTGTGGTAAATGCGATTGTCAGATAACTGAAAACTTTAAGAGGCTCTCTCCCACCTCTTTGGGGTCTAATATCCAGTGTCCATCCACATAGAACTTATACTGGTGTTCTCCTTCAGGCAGGTCAATTATTGCCACAAAATTATTATGACTGTTAAAAGAGAAAGAAAACAAAACAATAAGCGAAAGCAAGTGGAAGGTTCTTTCCTTTTCCTGTTCATGATGATGGTAGTGAAATGAAGGCACATGCATGAAGATGCCCTTTTGTGTTCTGCATGAGGTCACATAGTCGTTTTTTTTTTTTGTTTTTTTTTTAAAGTTGTTTGTTAGCACACACTGACCCCTAGTGTTGAACATGTAAAAGCACAGCAAGTGCTGTCTTTAAATTACCTTGCCAGTTTTTACTGACAAAAAAAGGCCAAAATTACAAAATCAGAAAGACTAAGTATGTAAAGGCTATTTAACATATGATAAGTTGTGAAGCTATCCTAACTATGTATGTTAATAAGTAATATACCTCTGGTTCAATGCAAGTTGAGCTCAATCAACAGCTTTTGTGGCATAATGTTGATTACCACAAAATAAAAAAAAAAAACATGATTTTAATGTTGTTGCTGAATAAAAAAATTCATTTCATGAAAAGAAAAATGGTAACACTTTACAATAAGGTTCATTAGTTAAACATTAGTTAATGTATTAACTAACATGAACTAACCACGAGCAATGCATTTGTTACTGTATTTACTAATCTTTGTTAACGTTAGTTAATGAAAATTAAGCTGTTCATTGTTTGTTCATGTTAGTTCACAGTGCATTAACTAATGTTAACAAGATTTTAATAATGTATTAGTAAATGTTGAAATTAACATTAACAAAGATTAATAAATGCTGTAGAAGTGCAGTTCATTGTTAGTTCATGTTAACTAATGTAGTTAACAAATGTTAACTAATGAACCTTATTGTAAAGTGTTACCAGAAAAATCTTACAGACCCCAAACTTGTCAATGGCAGTGTTCATTAATTCTTCTTATAAAACTTGTGCTTTATTTTAGTTTGTCATTTTTACAGTTGTTTTAGGGTTTTAGGCGTTAAATTGTCATGGCATATAACGTAAGAAAAAGTTAGTACATGATTTTTTTTTTTTTTTTTTACAAAAACAAACAAAAAAAAAAACAAAAAAAAAAAACAAAAACAAACATATTTTACATACTTACGAAACAGTGAGTATTTCAAAGTTTACAGTCTGGCCCGCATTTACTTCCACTGTAAATGCCTCACTGTAAATCAGATGTTTGCTTTTTGACATGTTGAAATCAATTTTTGTGAGCTTAACTTGTATTGAACATGGAATATTCCTTTAAATGCATTTTAATATTATATTTGCATTTAGCTTTTAATTTCCCTCTGAATCTCTGAACAGACCTATTATTGAGGTCTAGCTGGCTTAGAGCACCTTGTAGAACATTCAGCTCTATATTTTTTTTAGGATGATGTGGATGCCTCCTGCTGTTTTTCTTGTGTTAACACAGTCTACATGTCATTCTAATGATCTATTGGTCTGTCAGCACTCACCTCTTAGTCAAGGGAATTTTGCTGGCCCAGTTGTTGAAGGAGCCAGACAAGTAGATCTCTTTCCCTGGACCATTCCAGCGGAACACAGTGGGCCTTTCCTCTAGCGGGGCTTTAGTATCTGATTCCTGATCATGTCGCCAGGCGAGAAACTCCTAGAAAGACAGAGTGAAAGAATGATGAGGTGTCTACAGGAAATAGAGGTAGATATTGCAGCAATAAACAAGTTAAGGAACATGTTTTTAAAATTAATGATTCACTGTAACCACACCACCTTGGCATCATCTGCTTGGAAGATGTCTCCGTCCTCCGTGCTGTCCATCAGGATTTTGGGTCGAGCTCCATCTTTACCACTGCGGCTCTCTCGCCTGTTCGCCTTCTCCGCTCCGCTTCTCTCACTGCTGGTGTTGCCCATGCTGCTCCTTATTTTTATGCATGTTAAAGTCACCATGAAATCAAAATTGACAATACTTATTTTTATGGAATACTGCAGGATTTATTATAAATTATTTCATTTATCCGTGCACATCATTACTGATTTAAAATTCAATACTTGCGATTAGTACCTGATGATTTACTCACCCTCAAGCTATCCTAGGTGTATATGACTTTCTTCTTTCTGATAAACACTCTCCGAGATATTTTAATAAATATCCTGACGCATCCGAGCTTTATAATGGCAGTGAACAGGGGTCACGAGTATGAGATGAAAAAAGTGTCTCCATCCACATCCATCCATCATAAACGTGTACTCCACACAGCTCCGGGGGGTTAATAAAGGCCTTCTGAAGCAAAGCGATGCGTTTGTGTAAAAAAAAAAAAAAAAAATGAAGTAAAATATTTAGCTTCCCCCAGACCGCCTTCCGTATTAAACGTACGAAGAAAATGGAAAACTCTTGCAGTTAAAAAGCTTACGCTACGTCCTACGCCTTCCCTATTCAACTTACAGAAAAAATGTAACTGATGCAACGCCAGCTTACGCTTTCTTCGTAAGTAGAATACGGAACGTTTATGATGGATGGATGTGGATGGAAGCACTTTCTTCAGCTCATACTTGTGACCCCTGTTCACTGCCATTATAAAGCTGGGATGCGTCAGTATATTTATTAATATTTCTCCGACTGTGTTCATCAGAAAGAAGAAAGTCATATACACCTAGGATGGCTTGAGGGTGAGTAAAGCTTGGGCTAATTTTCATTTGAAATTTAAATTCATTTAAATTCATGTGCCCTCATAATAATCAAAATAACTTCCTCTCCCTCTTGCAGCATCTTCTCTGATGACGTGTTTACTGGCAAAAGGGCGGGGCCGCGTGTCACTCATTTGATATCACAGCAATAGACTTGGGCTGCGTTCCACTCCAGTTTTAGACAAGTACTCGCAAACTTCCCTAAGCACTTCCCCTCGGGGGAATCCCTGCCGCCATTTTGAAGTGCGTTCCACTTCGTGAAGTTTATATGGACAGACCCCCGCCCCCTCGATTTTGACCTAGGGAGCGAGTCTACTCTGATGTACACTTCAAGCAGCTCTATATCCCACAATTCAACTTGATCGTGACGTCACAGCTGATCACGCTTAACTGAAGGCTATGATATATTAATTATTTTGAGAATTAATCGCATAATATATTAATTATGTTGAGATTCAATTGCATAATACTTGTAGCTACCTTATGTTCAGTCAAACTTTATACTATTGATATTTTTTTTTTCATTTGTGTAATTTTATTTTTCTCCAACAGCTCATATAGGATTTAATATATTTTCTCCAACAACTTATAAGCATATAGAATGGTGCATGAAACAAATTCATAAGTACAAGAATTCCAAGTGATCAAGGGCTTAGTGCGTTTCATTTAAACTATATGCACGACTTCCGCCAGTAGTGGGCACTCTTGCAACGTAAGCAATGACGCACATCCAAGTCCACGAGACGGAGGGAAGTTAGCGAGTGAAGGGCATAAAAATTTGGAGTGGAACGCAGCCTTGTTCGAGATGCAGACCGATCGGCGTGTGGCATACAAAGTACCGAGAGAGCGACTGGAGAGCAAACGACTCCTTATGCTTTTGAATCGCTCTCGCGGTATTTTGATGTCATATGCCGATCGGTCTGCGCAGCGCCAATGATGCATCTCACACAAGCCTAATAGCAACGATCCAATCGATTTCCGCTTAACATTTTTTCTTGTTCGAGAAGAACAAGTATATTTAGCTTTCACATTGTTTCAAAAATGTCACTATCTAATAGTTAAAACGTTGATCTTCACTTTTCACTTTATTAGGCAACTAAATTTCTAAATAGACGCAAGCGAACAAGTCACGTTCACCTGGTAATCATGCATGCTTGCGTTTAGCACCTGATGGTAAGTCGACAACATGATAAGTAGGCTATTTATGAGAAGTCATTATTTATGAATTTAAGATAGATTGCTGTCACATACGACAAATATATATCCAAAACTTAAGCATTTTGCTTAATTGTCGTTTAGCTAAAAGCACCAAAGGACATTTGCGTCACACTAGTCGAACTGAAACAGACTGCAGCCGAACCTACCTTTTACATTAAATAATTCAACGTGTGTTTAATAGCCATTAGGTCTGCAACACTGAAAGTCGTTGTTATAAATCGCACACTGTTCACAACAGTGCAACACGCGATTAAAGAAGTAACCTAACCTTTGACCGCTGTTTACAATTGTTTTGGCGATCATCTAATATACCTAAACGGCGTTTTTGTTTAGTTTTATCAGTCTGGAGTTACATAGCCGATTCTACAGTTGAGGGACCTATAAGTACAAAAGGAAGTAAAGACTGGGATGTTGTTTCTTTGGTCGTATTTTTCTACTTTGTTGTTCCTGTTCTTGCGTGTAGGTCTCGCCTACATAAACGACCGCAGTCTATCTCCGTTTCATCTTGGACTGTGGTAATTTCCCTTATGATCAACTTACCTCTGAAAACTTTATTTGCCCGTAGCCCGCGACTATGTTTCTTTTCATAACGCCATTTTCACATTGCCTCACAAAAAGGTTAAATGTTAAGCACACCTCTTCCGCCTGCTGTTGCTGCCCGGGACCATCGAGCTCTGTATAGTTAAACCACTGGGAGTCGGGAAGTGTTGTAACAGTTTGCTGCAACTCCTGTTACTCGGCGTTTTTGTGCTTTGTGTACTCAAACGTTGATATAATTTATACTTGTCTACTACAGATTAGCGTAGAAATCTACAACTTGTTCATAAACTACATAAAAGGGCTGTTTTGACTACTTACATTCGGATTGTTAGACCAATAGAAAGCATTTTAAATGCTATGACTTATGAATTATGGACTATTATGGAAATCAAATATACTTCAAAAATAATTATTTAATACCCAATCAGCTTCATTTAAATTGACAAAATTAAATTAAAAATGGTTTAATTAAAAAGCATACAGGAAATATTGTAGTTCAAAACAACATGTAAAATGTTGCATATTTTGTTTCATATATATTTAATATTTTGTAATTTAAAAAAATAATAATAGCCTAATTGTATTTTTTTTTTTTACATTTTTGTTGTAATTCTATTTTTAAAATGTTTGTTTATTTATTTATTTATTTATTTATTTATTTTTAGGGATTGTGCCAGGTTGGGTGTGTCCTGTGATGGAGTGAACCAGCTGTGTTTAAGAGTCCACACGTGTTCATCAGAATCTTTCGACATTCTCACGGCTGTCCAGTTTCGCAGTGTCATGACATGACGGGCAATGCGGTACTGAGAGAAGTGGAACTGTATCCGTGAAGTACACTTCAATAAAAACAGACATGGGTGGCAACAGTAGAGAGATGGACCACCAGTACTTCTTGGAAAAACATTAGTTAGTAGCTCAAGTGAGATTGATGGTAGAGACACATGATTAGTATTACTATAATATTATTATAACTGAAAACTTGTCAATGAAACACTTGTAAATACTACCACTAGTATTCTATCACATGTGTAGCTAGTAGTTGTTTGCTTTGATTTCCAAGACTGGAGACCAATTTAGCTATATTTAACTATAGCTGGCTATAATATTACATATCAAAATACAGGATACTCCAAACGTGGCAGATTACATTGGGCGTGAAGGAGGAGAGGGAGTGGCTAGTACCCGCTTTAATCCATTATAAAACTGAGACAGACACTTGCACATTTAGTATATTGAGACATTTCATACATTGCACATTTGTTCATATTTTCCTTAAAAAATGATCATACTTTCTGTAATTTTACATTCACCTGTACAACATAACACTGGTTGTTTTTTTCTGTAAAAGCATTGGTTAGCTATTTGGCTGCAAGCATCCTTTTAGTATGCCAAGTTTAGGACAAACACAATGTACATTTCTAAACTACACATATACAATATTTGAAGTGTCATCATACTTAGCAAATACAGACTGCCTGCAGGAATAAACATCACTCTGATATATTTTTGAGATAATATGAATATGAAGTGACTTTTAGTGTAGGATTTTCTGTAGTTTGGATTCTTGGCCATGCTTTGAGCAAATCAGACCCACTTATACATTCCGTTTGAAAACATATTGATTACTTATAAACCCGGGATGGTTCAAGCACATGGTGCCACCACAGTGAAACCACGTTCTGGGTTTAGCTCACAGTGTCCTCTGGCGTTCACTGGAACTGGTCGCCACCAATTTACAGTATAGTCTTCCTGCCATACCGGTTTCTCCACCATCAGATTGTATTCTGTTTAGTTGATATAAAAAGAGCAATAAAAGAAGGAAATATTTTCTTACTAAATGAGAACACAGTGCATAAATCATGCTACTTAAATAACAGGACATGCAAATGAGAATATAATTTAGAAAGTGATAATTTAAAGGAATAGTTTACCCAAAACTAAAAGAGCTTAATTTTGTAATCCTCATGTTGTTTCAGACACTTATGATTTTATGTCAAGGAACAGAAAAGGAGAAAATCTGGTGATTAAATAGGAGCCTAAAAAACAAATTCAAAAGCTCCATAAAAGTAGTCAATATGACTCTTGTGGTATATTATAGTATCTTCTAAAGCCACATAACAGCTTTGTGTGATGAACAGACTGAAATTTAAATTTGAGGCCTGGAAGAGTTTGGTTCATGTTGTCAACATGTCGAGAAGACGCTGCACTGCAAAAGCAAATCCACTTTACATGCACTTCCAAAGGATGAGGACTCAGGCTCGTATTGATACGGTGTATGACGTATAATGAAAGGTACGAGATACAATGTAAAGATTTATGTCAGGTTTTACGAGAGAGGTTATGAAAATACTTGGATTAAAGAGGCTGTGGCATGTTTTGAAAATACTGATCAGAAAGAGTGCCTTGCTCGAACAGTGTCTAAATCGACCAATAATAGGTTGTCTTGTATTATCCAATATTCTGCTTTAAGTAATGAGTTTGCAAACATAGTACGTAAACACTGGCATATTTTAAGCTCTGACCCTTCATTAAGTCAGTGTTATAAAGATCCTCCACGAATTGTCCATAAACGTGCCCCCAGTATACGGCAAATGGTGGTGAGAGCTGACCAAGGGTCGGAACGATCCATTAATCCCTTCTCAGTCCCTGATGGCAATTATAGATGTGGACAATGTGCACAATGTAATTTCACAACAAAATGTCACACTTATAGTCATCCGCACTCAGGGAAACAGTTTAAGATTAAGGGAATAATTTCGTGTAATACCAAAAATATAATTTATATGATCAAATGCCCCTGTGGTTTGGCTTATATAGGTAAAACAAAACGTTGTTTAAAAACGCGTATAGCCGAACACAGAAGTAGGTTGAAGAGGACCGAAAAAATCCCATTGCTGTGCATTTTGACGCTTTCAAACATAATTTGTCGACTCTTCGCTATTTAGGCATTGAACAAATACAAGTATCTAGAAGGGGTGGTGATATTAATAAAATCTTATTACAGAGGGAAGCTTTTTACATTTATACATTAAATACTCTTTCTCCTAAAGGTTTAAATTTGGAATTTGATTTGAAACCTTTTTTGTGATTAATTTTTTCTTTTGTATATATTTGATTCCATTTGTTATTAGTGTTGATTGGATTATTGGGTGATGAGTTTGATGACTTGTATCAGGTGTGATTGATTATGCTGATGAAATGAATTGTATCAGTTGTGACTGACCATGTTGATAAAATGATAAGAAATTGTCATCTTTTGACTATTTACTGTTTGCCTGACCTGACGAAGATCTTTTTGGTCGAAACGTTGTCTTTTTAATAAATTTTGAGAGCAGCAATGGCAGTGTGCTGATTTTTGTTTGTTGACATCGAATTGATACGGTGACATCGACGGCATTGTTATTGTTCATATAACCGTGCTGAGGAAGCCTCCGGAGCTGAGATTCATATATGTTGATGGGCGTTTCATTTCAGACGTGCGCTGTAAGCGGTAGACCAATCGCAACGTACTGGGCCATCTGACCAATCAGAGCAGAGTATGATCTTGGAAAGGAGGGGTTTAGAGAGACCGAATCCTTTATCGAGACGTTTCAGACACTGTGAGAAAAGAGGTGAGGCTGCAATGTATATTATAAGAAAATTAAAGTGTCCTTTTTTATCTTTAATGCATGTAAACGTTGTAGGAGACCTCCAAAACAAAATTAGGAACCTTTTAAAATAGCATAAATGTGGCATTTTAAGTTCACTGGGAGACTCCAGTGGAATTTTAATCACTGCAATCAGACCAAGTGAATTTGAGAACCAGATCAGTCGATTTGTGTATCTATCTGGGATTCACATTCATTCACATTTATCTATCTGGGATTCACATTCATTCTTTTTGTGAACAGAATCAGCTGATTCATATAAAAGATTCAACTTCAAAGAATAATTTGTTAACAAATTGGGTATTGATGCTTTAATTAATACTCCAAGGTGCATGTGTCAAGATTTTCAGATAAAGCTACCGTATGACTTTAGAAGACTTGAAATATAGTGCACAAGTCACATGAACCATTTTTATAATACTATATGGTGTTTTTTGTCATTTTGGAAGTTTTTTTTTTTTTTGCCAGACCTCATTCACTTTCATTATATTGAAAAGACTAACTAGAATATTTTTTCAAAAGTTCATGTGAGTTTGGAAATACATGAGTAAATAATAACTCAATTTTTTGAGTGAACTATTCCTTTAACAAGTCACATTTATAATATTCTTGAAACATTTGTGCAAATGAGTACCGTGGTGAAGTGTACAATACAGAAGATTGTTATGATCAGAAGGCCAATGACTAGAGAAGCGATTCCCATGTGAAGAGCCTTCCTCCCCAGCCGCTGAGCTCCTTCATAGTCTTCTGCATCATAACTGCTTTGAGACTGAATGAGAGAGAAATCGTAATAGTGAAATTTCCCAATTTGACAAAATAAATCATTTCAGGATGGAAAAACTCAAAGAGATTAATTTGATTGAGGTGATACAAAAATGATGCTTAACATGAAATTTGTAGCATATTTCAGTAGCAGCATTAGTGGCAGGTCTCCAAGTGAAAACTAGACTTCAGTATGTGGCCCATAAAGCAGCAACGAGGGGCATAGTGATGATGCCGGCTCTCTTAATAAGATCAGACAGCAAACTGAGACTTGACATACAGATTACTGGCACTAAATCACATTTACTGGGATGACAAATATGATTTAACTTCACTAAGATGATTCACATATTAAAAATCTGAATTTTTTCAGGTTTGGATAACATTTGAGACAAAACAGGTGGTCTGAACTCTTATTAGACATAAACATCGCTAAACTTTAGATTTATGCCAAAAACATGAAAAAAAAATTAAATGTATAAATAATTTTAATATTTATTGCGGTTTCAATGTTTGTTTTAATACTAATGTTTTTGTCATGAATAAACACGAAGTTTAACTACATTTAAGTGAGACAAAAATAATATTTAAAAATATTAAATCTCTGCTCTTGTAAAGATAAACATTTTTGTGTTAACCACTTTTGAGACTAGTACAGTGTGCATAAAACCCCCCAGTGTGTCAGAGGGCAGTTAGCTGGGTTGCGTGATTTGCGATGCTCATTTAGTTTCTCACAGGCCGTGTGGTGGCGGCTGCAGCTGCTGTAGTCACTGAGCCCTGATGTTTTACTGTGTAGCAGAGGCAGACTCAACCTGAAACTAGAGGTGTTGCTCTCCACAGCAAACCCCTGCACTTTACCCCATTCAGACCCCGCTGCCTCTAGTCTGCTAGTAACATTTGAAAAGCACAGATTGATTGCTGAATGCAGGGCAAAAGTATGACAGGAATGGGCAGGTGGTGAAAATGATTCATTTTTTTGCCCTGATGTGAATGGATCATATTTATGCTATGAATCACTGTACCTTACAAAAATATACAAATGAACATATCCTACATTTATACCCACTCTGTCACGCACCCTATGATTAATTGTACTATATTATGTATAATTTTTTATTATGGTGCTTAAACTTGTTAATAAAGCATTAAGCCTCACGAAGCCATGATTTACAGTGAATTTAAAACAGCTAAGGGACGTTGTTATAGACGTGGCGCATTTAGCTATTCTAAATTCACTGTAAACCAGGGCTTCACTGGGCTTTTTGCTTTTATAAAACAGTTATTCAGTAAAAATATTTATTTTAATAAATAACAGGTGTATGTTTGTGGAGTAATTTACAAAGGGGTTCGAACTTGGCTCAACCAATTAGAGTCAGGGACCGGAACTATCCGTTTTATACTCAGACATTATTAATTAAAAATAGCAAGGTTCTCATTAGACTAATGAAAAACTAAGCATGATTAATCTAAGTTTTTTTTTTTTTCCTGTTAATTTTCTTTCTTTCACCCTCAGTAACAATTGTTATTAAAAAAACTCTAAATAATATTATTTAAAAAAATATTTAAGTGTGTGTGTGTGTATAATTTCATAAAATAATATATAACATTTAAATAAATAATTTAATTTTTTTATAATATATATAATATATATAAATTTATACACAGATCAGGCATAACATAATGACCACCTCCATAATATTGTTTTGGACCCACTTTTGCTGCCAAAACAGCCCTGACCCGTCGAGGCATGGACTCCACTAGACCCCTGAAGGTGTGCTGTGGTATCTGACCCCAAGATGTTAGCAGCAGATCCTTTAAGTCCTGTAAGTTGCGAGGTGGGGCCTCCATGGATTGGACTTGTTTGTTCAGCACATCCCACAGATGCTCGATTGGATTGAGATCTGGGGAATTTGGAGGCCAAGTCAACACCTTAAACTCGTTGTTGTGCTCCTCAAACCATTCCTGAACCATTTTTGCTTTGTGGCAGAGCGCATTATCCTGCTGAAAGAGGCCACAGCCACCAGGGAATACCGTTTCCATGAACGGGTGTACATGGTCTGCAACAATGCTTAGGTACTTTAGGTGGTACGTGTCAAAGTAACATCCACATGGATGGCAGGACCCAAGGTTTCCCAGCAGAACATTGCCCAAAGCATCACACTGCTTCTGCCGGCTTGCCTTCTTCCCACAGTGCATCCTGGTGCCATGTGTTCCCCAGGTAAGCACACGCACCCGGCCATCCATGTGGTGTAAAAGAAAACGTGATTCATCAGACCAGGCCACCTTCTTAAATTGCTCCATTGCTTGTTCCATTGGTGCTTTCGGCAGTGGACAGGGGTCAGCATGGGCACCCTGACTGGTCTGCGGCTATACAGCCCCATACAAAACAAACTGAAATGCACTGTGTATTCTGACACCTTTCTATCAGAACCAGCATTAACTACAGTACAGCTACAGTAGCTCATCTGTTGGATCAGAACACACGGGCCAGCCTTTGCTTCCCACGTACATCAATGAGCCTTGGACGCCCATGACCCTGTCGCCGGTTCACCACTGTTCCTTCCTTGGACCACTTTTGATAGATACCGACCACTGCAGACCGGGAACATCCCACAAGAGCTGCAGTTTTGGAGATGCTTCGACCCAGTCGTCTAGCCATCACAATTTGGCCCTTGTCAAACTCGCTCAAATCCTTACGCTTCCCCATTTTTCCTGCTTCTAACACATCATATATCCCACCCACTAACCAGTGCCGTGATGAAGAGATAATCAGTGTTTTATATATATATATATATATACATATATATATATACATATATATATCTATATATAGATATATATATCTATATATATATATATATATATATATATATATATATATATATATATATATATATATATATACATATACAGTCAAACCAAAAATTATTCAGACATTTTTGATATTTTTGATATATTTTTACTAGTGAGTGCAGGACACTATAGTTCATTTATGTAAGTGAGGATAGCAAAATAAAGTAAACTAGTATTCATACAGTGGACTACGAGTAAAATTGATAAAAATTTGGAACCTAAAATTATTCAGACACTTTGACCTGACCATTTTTTGCTTAACTGTGTTTTTTGACTGTGTATACATACAGTAATATATATATATATATATATATATATATAGTACTATTACATAATATGTACTTTAATGAGAATGAAAAAACAATGTTCTATATAATCAGTAAATTCATTGCAAAAATAACATATATAGACATTAAAAAGAAAGTGAATTGCTGGGTGTACGTTAGTGGGCAGGCTGTATAACTGTATCTCTCATTTTGAGGTCAAGGTGTGAAAAGTCAGGTAGAAAACCACTGAAAAAACTTTCCTGTTCATCTACAGTATAAGCATTGGCTGAGAACAATAGCCTGTGAAAGTTCATCATCATAATATCCACCTTTCACGTGCCTTGTGCAAGTGAGCACATCTGCAGGCTGCCGTGTGAATGTTCGAGTAGGGGAAAGGGTGTGTGTGAGAGTGTGTGTGTGTGTGAGACGTGTGTGTGTGTGAGACGTGTGTGTGTGTGTGAGACGTGTGTGTGTGTGTGTGTGTGTGTGAGACGTGTGTGTGAGAGTCTATGCAGTCTTGCTTGCATGTGTGGGAGTGCTACAAAGTTAACTGCACAGATACTTGAGGCCTGTCTATTTATAACACTTATATATCTATCTGGACCATAAGAACATTAGGTTTAGTCAGATTTCAAAGCCACACGTATAACACACTGCCAAGTAAACCCACAAGAAATATACCTCTTAAGAAAAACACACTGCAGCGTATGACCAAAACTCTGTGAGGATCACTGTAGATACACTGTACGTTTTGATATATAACCTCAATTAAGAATTTGATTTAATAAAGCAGCATATGAAGACACAACTCTCCAGTTAGATAAACTCAGAATACCAAAAATAATAATGTTTTCTACTCACCATCAGAGAAAAAACCAACGCCACAATGTTAATAGGCCATGCTGGACAGAAACAAGTGCAAATAGTCAAAAAAATGTAATTTTTAAGTGGCGGTGCCTCTTGAGCCTCAGCACTCCTTCCCAAACTGTGGTCAGAACTTCCATTGATAGAGCGGTTTGTCTTTCCATCTGACCGTTGAAGACCAGGACTCATGATGAAGGAGTTAAGAAGGAGCAGAAGATGGTGAGAACATTTACAAGAGCCGTGCTGAGAAGATCAGGAAACTGAATGGAAGACTGGAGGAGAAACAAGAAGGCAAAAGCTCATGAAGACCCTCATGGGGGATGTCAGATGATTGGGTAAGTGTGAAAGGCGATGGATGAGAAGTTGAGTGAGTCAGAGATGGCTTATGACCTAATTACCACCCGGGCTGAACACTATCCCACTTCAGAGAGGGAGAGAGAGAGAACGTGTGCAGGACATTGAAGCAATGTAAGATGTAAGAGGAGAGGCAAGAGGAGGAAAAAAAAGTCTGTCTACTTGCCCATATTACCATTATCTGTCAAAGGGAGAAGCGAGCGTTAAAGTTACAACTGATACAGCCATATGGATAATGGCCCCAAAATCACATTACTAGGCTGCCAAGAAATGCACACTGGCAATTTTCCCACGGTTTTCGCATAGTACTGTAAGTGAGGAGAGCGAAAAAACAGCGCAGCATAGAGGACAAAAACTGTATTACACATTACAGATGCTCAATAGTGTACTGGATGATACAGTATAAATAAATGGAAAACTTTTATGTCCTTGTTACTCATCACATGTTACTAGTAATAACAGTAAATTATGTATAATTACATGCAACTATATGCCATACACCAAACCATAATTCTTACCTGTTAGGTATATTACTCAGTACCTAACAAGGACATGTTAAAATAAAATGTACTCAACCATCTTTTTAAAAAAAATAATAAAAAAAATATATTATGACTTAATATATGATTATGGAAAACTATAGGCTTTTTCTTTTTTTTTTTTTCTTTTTTTTTTTCTTGATTTTACTGACAATTGTTTCACCCTGACATTTTTTTTTACCCCCATAGGCCAAAAACAAAAACCAAATCTTAAAATGAATTTTAATAGAGAAATTAAAATCCTGCTCATTATAGAAGAGGTGCATTGATGCATGCATTTAGAAATAAATTCATAGATTTGCTAATCAAGTAATGTAGAGCTGACAAAAGTGAGCGTCACGTCATCGACTCCACAGTTAAAAAGCTATAGCGTTTCAGCTCAAGTGGCCCGTCTGTGGGTGTCACCGGAGCGTGTGAGTTTATGCAGATAAGGTGATGCTTTCAGATGGCAGGATACACCACACAGGAAAAATGAAAAACACCTGCCTCTGCTTAACGTGAGAAACCCGCTGTCGCTGCAGTTTAGATAAAATGACTTGCACCAGTCTCTCTGCTCTTTTCGCAACCATCTGGTTCACAGGTAATATCATTTTTCCTCCTCGATAACTACTTACTATCAAGATGATGTCAATAGCTTGATGAAATTAATTAAATACTTTGCTTTTTTGCTACTTTCTAACAGGTCTCGTCTCTGGAGATAGAACTTTGCCAAATCCAGGCATATCTGTGTGGCAAAAACCTGAGAAAATAAAATGGAAAGGCACAAGTGAGAGCATCATCTGTCACATTAAAGCTCATTCACAAGTTAAAAGAATTGTGGTTAGGTGGTTGCAAGATAATCAAACTGAAGTAAAGAGTGAAACGATTGAAATGTCTGACAATCGACCGACTGTAGCTGTGCTTGTTAATGCATCGCTGGACCTGCTGTCAATACGTTTAAATCCTAGTGGCAAGTATTACTGCAAAGTATGGATGGATTTACCTATACTTGGACCTGTTGAATATGGAAATGGGACGCATGTATATGTGGGTGAGCTTTATTTTTTATTCTTTTTAAAATGTTCATTCTATTTAGTTTAAAGACTGATAATATCATGCACATTTTTTTTTTCATGTAACAGACTAAACACTCAACACAATTTTTAGTGCTTAAAAAGTCATACACTGTAAAAAATAAAAAGTTGAGTTAACTTAAAAAAATAAGGCAACCAGCTGCAAAGCATTTTTGAGTTTACTCAACTTCAGTGGTCAAAGTTGTGCCAAGTAATTTTTTAAAGTTCACTAAACTTATTTGATTAAGTTAATTAAACCTGCCTCAGTAAGTTCACCTAACAACCAGTCCAACTCAAGGAAATGAGTAAGCACAACTACAGAGGTCCTGAAGTTCAGTAAACTCAAAAAAGCTTTGCAGCTGGTTGCCTTATTTTTTTAAGTTAACTCAACTTTTATTTTTTAAAGTTAACTCAACTTTCTCCAATTATCCCACACAGAAACTTGTATAGACCTCCCACTGGGAATCCAAATGCATGGAGTACATACTATACAGTAAAAACAACACAAATACAACACAATACTCAACATTATAGAACATATTTATTGACGCTTGCAAAACAGCACATTTTCTGTCAGCATGAAGTTCTACAAGATCAAGATGAATTACAAAAAAACAAAAACTTAGAGGCAAAAAAAAAAAATCCTCTAATCTTGTAATGCTTTTCAAAGTGCTGGCATAATACAACAACACACACTTCTTTTGAAGTGCTGGAGTAAAACAATTGTTCTTAAAGTGCTATAAAGAGCAATAAACAAGACTTTTAAGTCGTAAAGGCCAAAATAAAATAATGTAATTTATTACTCACCCTCATGTCGTTCATTTTCGGAAAACACAAATTAAGATATTTTTTGATGAAATCCGATGGCTCGGTGAGGCCTGCATTGCCAGCAATGTTACTGCACATCTCAAGATTTCAAAACACTGCTTCATGAAGCTTCAGAGCTTTACAAATCTTTTGTTTCGAATTAGTGATTTGGATTGAGTATCAAACTATTAAACTGCTGAAATCACGTGAACCACTGATTCGATTCATAAAGCTCCAAAGCAGTGTTTTGATATCGCCCATCACTACATATGGTTGTCATTTTTTTTTTTTTCCTTGGTCCACAAAAAGTATTTGAAGCTTTATAACAAAGTTGAACCAGTGTAGTCACATGACTTGTTTTAAATATGTTTTCAGTACCTTTATGGATCTTGAGAGGTGCAGTAACATTGCTGGCAACAGAGGCCTTACTGAGCCATCGGATTTCATAAAAAGACATGAAGAAAAGGTAGAAAGACATGAGGGTGAGAAATTAATGACAGAATTTTCATTTTTGGCTAAAAAAAAAAAAAAAAAAAATCAAGAATTACAACTGCTAAAACAACACTGGGCCTTACATTACAACTCAAAGCTTTTTTTTTTTTTTGGACGTACTGTGAAGGAACAACTGTTATTGAAACAACAGGAGCAACTAATTAGTGGTTTCAAAAGTTTATTTAAGCTCTTTAGGATAGTTCAAGTTCAGGCAATAAAACAAGCCAAAGAGGAGATTAAAAGAAGTGGGAAGATCTCCACACAACTAGCTCGTCTAGAACAACAGAAACACCTTACATTTGGGTTGGAATGGATGCTGGCAACATCATCTTTGATGCTTAAGATCCCCATCTTCATCCTCTTTGTGTAACTGTCTTCTGGCTCTGTGTCCTGAAGTAATAAGCAGAATAAAAACATGGTCAAAAGTCATTTTCGATTGATTGAATTCTGCTAGACCACAGTGTTTAACATCTTCCTACACATAACATCATTTGGAAAGTAAAGGTAGACAAGTTTTGAAGATTGATCCAATTTAGTCAAAAAAAACGATAAAACTGCCTGTATGTCCCAACCCCAAACAGTGCCACACTTGCAACTGTACTGTTAGACAAATATCAGCATTGATGTGATTAGCTGTGGCACTCGTTGGCAGCAGAATACACAGCCATGCTGATCTAACACTTTTATATTGTTTAAACGTAATGCAAATGCATTGTAACGAAAATCTTAATCTTCTTAATCTTAATCTTAAATGCATTGTAATGACAAAAGTCAGGACAGTGTTGTGAAGCAGTAATTTTCCATTGTCTTTGCTTTGGTATAACACTTGGTGAATTTGTGCTATCAGATAAAATCAGACTGATCACTGAGAAAAGCTAAACTAAGATTATTCGGTAACACTTTACAACAAGATTTCATTAGTTAAAATTAGTAAACTACATTAATTAACATGAACTAATAATGAACTGCACTTCCTCAGCATTTATTAATCTTTGTTAATGTTAATATCAATATTTACTAATACATTATTAAAACCGAAAGTTGGATTTGATGACAGTTAATGAACTGAAGTAACAAACGTTGAACAGTTGTTTTTTATTAAAGGGTTAGTTCACCCCAAAATGAAATTTCTGTCATTAATTACTAACCCTCATGTTGTTCCAAACTCGTAAGACCTTTGTTCATCTTCAAACACAAATTAAGATATTTTGGATGAAATCTTAGATTTTCAACCGAACGTAAATAACGCACAAGAACAAACCTCTTGCAGAAGCTCAAACGTGCTGCGTTACACACAATAATAAACCTCATTGGTTACACAGCACGTTTGAGCTTCTGCAAGAGGTTAATTCTTGTCTGTTATTTATGTTCGGTTGAGCTTATGTTCGCAGATCAATGTTTACATGCAAGTAAAGCCTAAATTAAAACTATTCATCATAAAAAGCGATCAAGTCTTTTCAGAAAATTTGGACTAAACCGCTCAATTCATATGAATTAGTTTTACAATCTTTTTATGAACTTTTTTAAGCGTCAAAGTGGTTGTAGCAAAGGCAGTCAATTGAGGGACAGAAATCTCTGATTGCATCAGAAAGATCTTCATTTGTGTTCTGAAGATGAATGGAAGTCTTACAAGTTTGGAACGACACAATGGTGAGTAATTAATGACAAAATTTTCATTTTGGGGTGAACTATCCCTTTAACTAACATTAACAAAGAGTAACAAATACAGTAACAAATGTATTGCTTATGGTTAGTTAATATTAGTTAATACATTAACTTTTGTTAACAAATGAAACCTTATTGTAAAGTGTTAACAATTATTAAATAAACTATTTTTTACCTTTACTTTGTCTCCTGCTTTCTCTTTTCCCTGCCTCTTGTCTGATAGAACAGTTGTTTTGGATAGTGTATGCTGATAACACATTTTCTTACCAGGCAGGTCTTCAGGACGTTTTCTGACTTTTCCCTCATAAACACAGGGAGCCCTTTGAGAGCTGTTGCCTTTCTTTGAGCAAGGATATCTGAGGTCTGAAAGACAGAAAAACAAAAAGGACATTTGACTGTGTCATGTTTCTTCAAATGATTTCTAATATGGTTTAAAAATTAAAACTGAGATGGCTGACAAAAATCTTTAAAATCACATAACTCACATGAAAAATTAAAGTGCTCTTTAACTGCAGCACTCTGTTTGTGTGTTCTTATCAAATGAGATTTTAACGCACCTACGGTTTTGAAAGTTTAGATGCAGTCAGTAACAAGCAAGGCTGCTGCCAGGATCACCCTTGATAGTGGTGAAACCTGTAATGTTTCAAGAGGACCTCTCTGCTAGTATACTGTGGGCAAATTTGCAAAGCTTACACTGCATTCCAAACCTATGAAAAGGAAAAAAAAAGAAATAATTTGAGAGGCGCAATGTTACATTTCTACAAAATTAACATTAAATGTTTAAAACAACATTAACAATATTAAAATAAAATATTAATAAATGATGGTAACACTTTAGACTGTTTTATTAGTTAACATTAGTTCACTACTTTAGTTAACATTAACAAAGAATGAACAATACTTCTACAGCATTTATTAATCTTAATGTTAATTTCAACATTTCTTACAACATTTTAATTTAATAATGTATTATTTGTTAACATTAGTCAATGCACTTAAGTAATATGAACGAACAGGTGGATTTTTATTAACTAACATTCCAAAGATTAATAAATACTGTAACAAATGTTTTGCTCGTTGTTCATGTTATTTAATACATTAACTAATGTTAGTTAATACAAACAATAAAAGGTTAACTAGTTACTAAATTTCACTTAATAGGAAAAAAGGAATAACGTTGATCAAAAGTAGAGTGGTTACTCACACATCCTTACTTGGCCGTGTTTACTGCACATGTAACGTTAGGCCTACAGTAAAATCAAAGATGACGAACATTAAAGAACAAAATTAACACCGTCTACAACACAAAATCTACTTCTATACATTTTATTTTTTTAATTGATACACTATTTGTTAACGTTAGCCTTCGGATGTTAGCAGCTAAACTGTGAAGATCGCTAACTCGGCAATTGAGCTCTTTTGAAAATATAACCACGTGCTATAGAATGAGTTTACTCTTTTATGAACATATCATTGCACTTTATAATCTAGGTGTGCAGTTTATTTAGCTTAATTTCAATAATAACGTTAAAAACTCACCTCGAACAGACGCAGAAATCCATTCCCTTCATCAGCGTGATTGGAGAGGGGAAACCCCGCGCGTTACCGGGACGACAGACCGCGCATGCGCAATAACAGAAAAGTTAAGCGGTCGAACTTAGAAATCAAAATATTAAGTTTTCTCAACTTAATTGTTTATATTCAGTGGACAAAGTAGTATTCAACATGCAGTTAAATAGCTTTTATAAGTAAACTCAACACTGTGCTCAAAAATTTGTCCACTTGACTTACAATTTTAAACTGAGCCAACATTTTGCAAGTTGGATTTTTTACAGTGTAGCAATCCAAAGTTAAACATGTATACTTCTCACTTATAGCATTTGCAGTGTCTAATTCAACAACTGTGACAACACCGACTCCCACTCCTGTGACTGTGACAGCAATCCCCAACAAGGACACACTTATGGTGTCATTGACTTTAGGATTGGGCTGTGTCTTGCTAATCATCTGCATTGTCTGTGTTATTCACATACATTATAAAGGTAAGAAAAATTGTGAAATGTCTTTAAAAATTGGATGTGTATGGTTTTATTGCAAATTGCTTAAGATTATTAACAATGGCATACTATCTACTACCAATTACTACTGATAGCATACAATCAGTTTTTAAAATTGACTCAAGTGACTGTAAAGTTTAATAGGCTATTTTTTTTTAACTAGGACACTCCAGGATAAAACCTAAAGCAAAAGAAGCCGTAGTGAGTAACATTTAATTATTTATTTTTCATTTGATTGTGAATATTGGCAGAACTGATGATCTTAAATCTGATGATCTTTTAAAAGTAATATGGTACTTTTTTAAAAAAATAAGTTATTTTCACTCTCAGGTTGATGCTACCCATGGATCACCCTGCCCTGAAACTCAAGAATCTGTTGTTTATGCAGCATTAAACATTCCTCGAGACAGTGTGAAATCAAGAAATGAGGTAAATAGTGCTCATCAAGAGCATTTGGTAGTCTGTAGTATTCAAGTGATGCTTAGTTAATTGGTAAATGTTATCAATTTAATAAGCAAATGGACAGTTTTAGAGTTTTGCAAGTATCCAGATGCAATTATTATGTCATGTTATATCTTGTCTTTCAGAACAG
Source organism: Mylopharyngodon piceus (assembly GCA_039654765.1). Taxonomy (NCBI): domain Eukaryota; kingdom Metazoa; phylum Chordata; class Actinopteri; order Cypriniformes; family Xenocyprididae; genus Mylopharyngodon; species Mylopharyngodon piceus. Next base: position 21,307,213 of record CM077453.1, on the reverse strand, counting down.
TGCAGCTTTGGCACTCACTTCAGTGACCTGCACCGAGGACTCAGTGACATACTCTGAGGTCCATATAAAGAAAGGACCAAAGGATGAAGGTTGAGCATCATTTTATTCACACTGTAATCTCTTTCATCATGCATATGGGACAGGGTGTTTCTGACAGTCTTTTAATGGGACTTTGAGCTTCTGGTCTTGTTAGATTTTGTCAAGTTATTGCTGTAAATACTGTAAATGTTGATATAGTTTTCATTGGTTTGTGTTTCTTCACGAAGACTGAATTGTTAAGTGCCGTCGGCTCACATTTGAGTCTGTTTTAAGCAGTATTGTGCTCAAGGGAAATGTATATATTTAAGATACGATTATAAAAAAAAAAAAAAACCTCTGATAAAAACTTCAGACTTTTTCTTGTCTTTTGAGTGATCAGGTTAGTTTAGGTAATGATGCTTGGACATACAGTCAAACCAAAAATTATTCAGACATTTTTTATATTTTTGATATATTTTTACTAGTGAGTGCAGGACACTATAGTTCATTTATGTAAGTGAGGATAGCAAAATAAAGTAAATTGTGACATATTATACCATACAGTGGATTATATCATACAGTGGACTACCAGTAAAATTGATAAAAATTTGGAACCAAAAATTATTCAGATACTTTGACCTGATCATGTTTTGCTTAAGTGTTATCTGACATAATTAAGATTAATTTTTTCTGACACAGTTTAACTCTGAGATCTTGTCATATTTTATTACCATTTTTTTTAAACTATACTGAATAAACTGTATTAATGAATGAAATGTTCAAGGTGTCTGAATAAATTTAGGTTTGACTGTATTTTTATTGGATTCTATAAAAGGTGCCTGTCAAATTGATATGCAACCTCATGGAACGGCGAAATGATGTTTTGCAAGCGGTTTATTTGTCAGGGCTTTCGTTTTTAGACTAGCTTTAGGTGCACTGAAAAGAAACTGTTTCAAAATGATTTTATATAGGAATAAGCCTGCAAGCAAGCAAAAACTGTCTAGAAAGAGAGAAAATATAGTGTGACAGCTCAGTGCAATGCTTTAAGGTATTCTAATATTTTGGTTTTAATATCAGTTAATGATATGCAAGTTTTTGTAGCAATAAGTGTCATACAGGAAGATAAACTGTTAATTGACAGAACAGAGATGCTTATCGAAAAAGAAGTGATGTGTTACCGCCTACACAACCCCATTTAGAAGCTTAACGGTAAAAGCCCTAATCATATGACGTGCTTCCACAATAAGATAATGCTGTTTCATCCTGACAGAAATCTTTAGTTTCGATGTATTTTCACAAGTGTCCCGTGAATACAAATTTCTGTGAGGGGGTGTTCAGTGAGCGCTTTCAGAAGAGACATTCAATAACAGACCGTGGGCGATTTGACATGCCCTGAAGCCACAGGTGAATAATAAAAGACTAACAACATTAACAGGCAACGTGTGGCCTAAAGTGAGTCATGCGTGCTGTTTTTCAATCCTGTAGGAGTTCTGAAATTTGAAATAATTTAATTGCCATTTCCAAATTTACTTTTTAATTTTTTATTTCAGTTTTCAGAGAGGGTCAAGCTTCAAACAAGAAACATTAAAACTTTCAAATATTAACAGCCATCCTGTTTACTTCATAAAAAGTGTTATATTAGTGTTTTTTTTTTTTGTTGTTGTTGTTTTTTTTTTTTACCAGTACCAGAATCTTCAATTAATTGAAGTATATTCATATTCCAATTATTACAAGACTTTAAACCTCTAAAAGAGATTAATGGAATTGTGTTACGAATATAAACTTGGTAAAAGCAATGTAACAGCATGGAAATAGGGGTTACAATTCACATTTTAAATCATTTTACTGAAGATAATACATTAGATCATGACAGCATCAGACATGCATTCAATCTCTAACACACACAGACACACACTCACTCAATAGTAGCATCATTCACATTGCCTTCTGTCAACAAAAAACACTGAACAAAAAAACAAAAAAAAAGTTCAAGTTCATCAAATCATGAAAAAAACAAAACATTTTTGGACACAAAGAATTCATGCGTTTGCGTTCTTGAGTGTAAAAAACTCTCTTAATCACGCTGACAGATCTCACCAGATCAAAAAGACAGTATATACAATATTTTACACAAAGAAGGTCGAATCTAAGTCTGAGAAATATGTTCTCCTTATAATTACTGCTATTTTCATGATCAGTGTAATAAATCCAGTTGCAAAACTAACAAAATATACATTTCGATGTCCCATCACACTATATTCTTCAGTAGAAAATGTACCAAATGCATCTGAAAGTGATTTAGTCTTTTAAATACACTACAAAGATCCACATAGATTTGACACAGATTATTGCTCTTATAAGACTGAAGTCTTTTCTACAATTACAAGCCTACATGTACATAATGTCATCACAAAAAAAGACAACTGAGAGAGGAAAAAATAAAACGAAGACAAAAATACACGCAAGTTGTTAGCATTTTAAACTGAGAAATTAATTATTTACAGGTTTAGCTCTATATAAGAGGAGCAGGAGGTTAGTTAGACTGATATGACAGTAATTCATAAAATGGGAAATATGTCACATCACATTATTAGTGTTGCAGCCTTCATTCCATCAGATTAGGGCTGATTCATCTCATCCAAAACCATTCAAAGACAGAGAGCTCAATAAAATAACTATAAAACCCTGCTGCACGTAGAGTGCATCCATTATATTCGATTGAGATCATCACATACTTTAAAAATCCTTCCTTAAGATGTAGGGAAGACGTCAGAGTGATTAATACTATTGTACCTTTCACTCATTTCAATGGTAGCCGTTAGTAAATGCCGTAGCAATCAGAGGGCCCTGTGAAGGTGAAAATAAGGCATTAATTGTAATGCAGCAAACGGACGCAGGAAAAACATTCAATTAATTAATCGTGCGTATCAGATATTCTCGATCAATGATGTGACACTCATTTTTTAAATTCAAAAATACACAAAAAATGCATTTCATACATACGACTTAAACACATTTTCTATGATTATCATGTTTTTAATTCATTTGCAGTGAAGTATTATTATAAAAAATGTAATAGATAACAATGATTATTTCTTAGAAAAATATGACTGCTTATTAATATTTAGAAATATGCCCTGCAGACACTCCTGACTATGTGCCAGGGTCAATAATTTGACCTTTTTCACATGGCAAGGTTAGTTCAGTTTGTAATATTTGAGAATATCATGTATTTGAGAACTTTTAACCTTGAAAAATATATTTTAAAACCTTGTTACTTTTTTTAAATACAATTTTTATGTTACTTGATGGATGTTTTAAGAGTCATTCAATTCTTTTTTTTTTTTTAACCATATTAAACCATATGAAACCAATATGAATACAAAAAGAACATTTCTACATTTTCCTTTTAACTTTGCCATCGGTGTTATTTTAATATTAGTTACTTGTTTATTTTTATTTGTTAATATTTTGAATTCATTTTTATTTTTATATTTTCATAAACTACATTTTAATTGTAGTTTAAGTTTTAGTAATTTTGTTATGTGCTTTTGTCATTTTTATTTTTAGATTTCTGTTTAGCTTTATTTTGATTTCAGTTTTAGTCATTTTAATACTTCAACTTATTTGATTTCAGTTAGTTACCAAAGCGACATTTCTAATTTTCATTTACATTTTTTTATTTATTTAATTTTTTCATTTAATATTTGCATTTTATTTTATTTTAGCTTTATTTCAATGACTTTTCTGGAAAAAAAATATCTTTTTAATAGTTTTAGTTAACATTAACAACACTGCATTTCATTGACTCACTCAATCTGACTCACCCCAAGGCTGTGGCTGAATCCAGTGCTTGGAGCGGGACTTGCAGCGCTGATATAGCTACTGACAGTTGAGTCCTGATTGGCCGTTCCATACAGGTCTGCCATCGGCCCAGGGCTGCTGGTACCTAGAAACCCAGCTGAGCGAGAAGCATTTGAGCCTACAAAAGAATGAAATTCCACAATATCTCAATCACTTTTCATGAACAGGAAATCTTATAGATAATATAGGTCAGACGGATAGTGCAAATGCACATTTGGGTGTGAGCGCTCGTTTCCTGAGAATAGGTCATGTGTAGGATGTAGAAAAAATGAAATTCTCGCACCTCTGACCACAGCTGCTGCTGCTGCGGCTGCCGCCATGGGGTTGTACGCCGTTAGAGGAATGGCTACAACAACATCCGCATACACGTAGAACAAGCAAACAAACAGGAAAGAGAACTCAATCAGTAACAGCAAATAGTACGGCTTGTCTAAAACCAATGGGAAAAGTGCTTGCATCATACAGAGTACAAAATGATGGTCTGATAATGTGTGATGACGCCTGAGTAAGCTGTTAAGCAGGATTTCCTGGGTGGTGGAGTCACAGCGTAAAGTTACAGCACTCAAATCACACTTTGTTGTGTGTTGGAATACGGTGAGGGGGCACCATGAACAGTAGCTGCTTGTAAAGCTCATAGAGGGACTAACCTGTGAGCTCAGGGGGGTGGGGTGATGTCAGAAGGGGGGTCCTCTCTAAGTGGAATTCTAGAATAGAGATAAACACAGAAAGCGTTTAAACATACACACAAGTGCTGTTCAGACTACACACATGGACAAGCGTTCCAGGGCCTATAGCAGCAAAAATGAGTGGCAAGACATGCAAGCATACAGGCCTCAAGTGCACATAGATAGAAAGACAGTCGTAGACCGCCTCCCTGAGATTTACAAGCAGCCATGAGTCTCTATGAGTTTGTTTAAATGACTGATTTAAATGCAGTTCCAAAACTGTGATATATGACAATATACTCTACTGTTTGGAGTCCGTATGATTTTTATTAATACTTTTATTCAGCAAAGATGCATCAAATTGATCAAAAGTGACAGTAAATACATTTATAATGTTTTAAATATTTAATAAAATATGGTTGAAATATTTCTATTTCAATGAATAATGTTCTTTTGAACTTTCTATTCATCAAAGAAGCTTGAAAAAAATATTTTCACAAAAATATTAAACGGCACAACCATTTTCAACATTGATAATAATAAGAAATGTTTCTTGAGCATCAAATTAGCATATAAGAATGATTTCTGAAGGATCATGTGACACTGAAGACTGGAGTAATGATGCTGAAAATTCTGCTTTGCATCACAGGAATAAATTACATTTTAAAATACACTCAAATTGAAAACAGTTCTTTTAAATTGCAAAAATATTTCACAATATTACTATTTTTACTGTATTTTTTATCAAATAAATGCAGCCTTGGTGAGTTTGTGCATATGCAAATTGAGTGACATCAAATGCTTTACCAAGACTGCCAGATAATGTTCACCAGCATATTTAGCAACTAGTTAGTTGTATGTTGCTTAATGTTGGTGATTTGGATTTGACAACCTACCATTATATAACACTTACTGAATTGTGTATATGCAATTATAAACTGATAATCAATCATTTCCTGGTTCAAAACCCCAGTATTTGATTATAAAAATGTCTAAAGATTCATTCCAGGAAAGAGTTAATACCCATGAACCAATGTGTGAAAAGCTGTACGGAGACACTGATACAGTATTACAGTATGAGCCAGACACTGAGTCTTACCAGGGAACTGATACGTGTATCCTGGTGTGAGACTAGTATAGCTGCGACCGGCATATGTTGCTGCCTGGAACCCTGGATAGCCTGGGGAAAAAAATGTCACTCATCAAATCATATTAAATTAATAGTAATCAATGTAGTAGAATGAAAGTATAGAATTTGTGTATTCAGTATGAATTCTGTGGCCTGTACAGATTGCACTTTTCACTCTTAACAGCAGAGGGCAGAAGAGTCCACACTATGCTTTTCATTACTTGGAGCCCTAATCATCCACGAAATCAGTACTACACTCTTACCCAGCATTCCTATGCCAAGCATGAAGGCGTCCATCCCATAGGGCATGACACGAGCGCGACCTCTTGAAGATCCTGTGGGTGACATCACTTCCTTGGGTTGGGCTTTCTTACACTCCACCTGTGATTGGAAAAGGAAGACATCAGTCAGTCAAACACCAGTTGTAGGCAGTGCGTCCGAAACAAAACAGTGTATCAGAATAAAAACTCTCACCATTTTGTTGTTGATCTCGTGGAAGTGAATTTCACAGACTTTTTCCACTACATCTTCATTCTCAAAGGTCACAAATCCAAACCCTGAGGAAAGAAAGAGTCCAGACACTCAGACCGCAGTTTACATTTGGATTTCCACTTCAGCCATCATTATAAACAATGTCTACAGTTCATATATTTCAGTTCAACTTCAGGTGAGAAGTTCAGATGAAACTGCCAATGAAATCTACTTCCTTTCTCATAGACCTTGTTCAATAAACATGATTATGACTTCACTAAAAAGTACCATGATACTACCATGTTTTTTGGACATGTACCAAGGGAGTACCATAGTATACATCAAAGTACCATCCGATACCATCACTGTACTTTTTAGTTAGGGATAAAGTGGGGCCCAAAAATGTTTTGCTTTTTTAAAAATTTGATATAAAATGTGTCATTACAATTAAATTATCAGCATAACAATTTGAGGGACTACATAATTTATGTAGTACACTACGGTTCAAAAGTTTGGGGTAACATTATAAATGACTTTACTGTCACTTTCAATTTAATGCACCCTTACTGAATAAATGTATTAATTTCTTTAAAATCTTACAGACCCTTAACTGACTTTTGAAGTGTACATCAATTACAGTATTTCTAATTATTTGGTATGTGACTAAAAACGTTCAGTATCACGCAATCAGTGTCACTTTGTGTACTGCAGAATCTTAAATATTTTACCTCATAACATTTCCTTGTTGTAAAATGTCAAAAAAGAATTCCTCTTTATAACCACATTTAAATGATCCTAGGTTGTGTGTTCCAGATGTTTGGACTCAACCAAGTATTTGTAAAAAGGAATTTCATGTGCTCTTTCCATATGCCATTTTGAGTTTGAATGTTTGTGAATGTGAGTGTCCTTAAGGTTCACCCTTAATACTGTAATTATACAAATTTCCTGTGACCTGTATTCTATTTTAAACCTTTGTGGTCATACACAAGTCCACTTTGTCTCCGTAAACAGTGCGATTTTCTCAACAAAAAGATGTGCTGCTATATTTTTTTCAGCAAAAACTTGCTTCTCTCTTCTTAAGTGCTGCTCTTGTCCCCTGTCTGTCTCTCCATGTGTCTCATCTCCTCCACCTCTCCGCTGGGTTGAAAGGCTGCGGTAAAGCCATGCAAGCTGTCATAATCGATGTGCTGTAGAACCGGCAGGGGGAGGGAAGGGCGCTTAACAAGGTCTTAGCCTAAACCCCGATTAACGAACACACTAATTACTCAATCTCTCTCCTCACCTACCGCTTATCCTACAGAGTACAGGATGGAGGGCCATGGAGAGGAGACGGAGACAGATTGGACTAGGTTTTGGAAAGGAAGGAGCAGACGAGAACGGCTGCCATTGACGCAGTTAATGAAGTAAAGTTATTTAATGAAAGATAAAGGGACATTTACCTCTGTGCCTGTTGGTGGTTTTGTCAAACATAAGCATGGCGTCATCCACCTGTAGGACAGGAAGAGAGAGATTTATACATTCATTTTTTTTTTTTGTTAATATGTAGCATTAGTCAGTTTTCGATTCTGTGATGATGCATTTCCTGTTTTAACAGAAGGTTTTGGGGATTTTTTTTGTAAATGTGCTTTAGTTACGTCATTGCCATGAACCATAATATGCTACATGATAGTCAGTTTCAGTTGATATTAGGGGCATTTGATTGGACAAAAATAATATGCATATATCTAACTCCAATATCATAGGGTTTCTGTTAGAAGAGGTGCGAAAGTGTATTTTTCTTGCGTTTTAGTGTCTGTATGTGTGTGTGTGCAAATGTGCGTCACTGTGAGCATACTGACAGACATCTCTCCAAACAGCTTAAGGTGAAGGTCAAACTTAGAGGGCATAGTGTGAGAAAGAGAGAGAGAGAGAGGAAGAAAAAACTGTTTCATATTCAATCCAAATATGAAACACAAGTCGACAGCCTGACCAATCAACACTTAATGTGCACAAACGCTCACAGTCTCTTGGTGAAAACAAACTAAAAGACCAATAACACTCTCTGCGCTCTCTCCATTTCCTTTTACTCATCTTTTACTGTGTGTGCCTGGAAAAAGAAATCCACTTTCCTAGTAGTGTAATATGGCTTTCATTTAACTGAAAACTGGAACCAAAAATAAAGTTTCAAAATGAATAATCGGGTAATTGAACTCGGCATGCTGTTCAATGTGTCATGTTCTCAGGTAATAAACCAGTAGTAGTAAATTTCTTCAGCAATGAGCCGCCTCTCGAATTTTCAGCCAAATAAATTTTACATATTGCTACTCTAGCATAATGTTTGGCCACGGTGAAGTGCGTTCACACTGCCGACATGTTTGCCTATTGTAGCTTATCCGTGTTTTGTGCACAAAGTAGATACTGACACAGTCAAAATGTGACCTGTTTCTGTCAATGATTTCGGTTCTCCAAAACTATTCTAGCCAAAGCTTTTTTTTTTTTCTTTTTTTTTTTGCTGCTTCTGCTGAAAATTTTGAGTGAATATTATTTAAAATAAGAGTTCATTTAATTTAATAAATTTTATGCATATTTAAAGGTGCAATATGTAAGAATTTTGCAGAAAAATATCCAAAAACCACTAGGCCAGTGTTATATATTTTGTTCACTTGAGTACTTACAATATCCCAAATGTTTCCAACTATTTGTAAATTGTGAGAAAATTGCAATTTTAACCAAGGCTCCGGGACGTGTGAGGAGTCGCCTGTCAATTGTGTCATACCCGCGTTACCCTCGGTTTTATTTTGTAGAAACCGTGGAAACACCAAAGACGCTTTAATATATTACATGTTTTATTAGACAAGGGAACAACTGTTTTGATATATTTATATACAGAAAACTAATTATTGTTATATAGCTCAACACATTTAGTCTTATTGTTTAAATCTAATTTTCTTTATTTTTTGCGAGTACCATGCTTTACCATGCCTCAGGGAAAAACACTATTTTGTGAAGTAGCTAACATAGCATAATCAGATGCAGCTTTATATTTAGTAAAAGTAATACAGCATTTTCTCCATCATACAATACATTTTAAAATTAATTGCATGCCATTTATCAACACAAGCCATCCAGCATTTAATATGATATTCTAAAATCGATCTAGCTTACTGCAGTGTGTAACAAGTGTCTCACAGCAGCCGCCGAGCGAACACACAGAGTAACGTTATAACATCATTTTCAACACACTTAAATGTATCTAATATGATAAACAGAGCTGCGTTACCTAATACTCATGACCGGAAAAGCGGAAGCGGCGCCGGCGACTGTGGCATAATAAAAGTTCCGCTGCTCGTGAGGCGTGTGTTGCGCAATCGCTCCAGCGGCCTCGTTCAGCTCCCACAACACTCTGTTCTGCTCTGCTTCATACTACAGTAACGTTAATAATCACATCCATGAACATGATTTCTTGCCAAGTCCTATCCTGATTTATTTCCACTGGCTGTGAGGTAAAGATCACGTCACAAGATTCCACGCTCAAACTTGGCGTCATCAAGCTACGCCTTTGTTTTGAATAGGCCTCTAGCGACCTCTAGTGGACAGAAAATTCTACATATTGCACCTTTAATTTTCATTTGTGCTTGACAATATGGCAGTCTTGGATATAACAGCAATCCATAACATTTTCCAATCTGTTAATATTTTCAAGTAATAGACTTCATGAGCAAAATTCCTGAATGCACCTTTAAAGGCCCTGAAATCGAAGAGCGAACCGATATAACATAATTTCGAACAAAATCAGGCCAAAACGAAGTTTGATTGGAGTTCATTTCTGGAGTTAAAAACAGCTTGACAAAGCGAACTTTACGGAAAAGTTAGTAGTGGTTGGTAAACACCTTCAAACTACCATTGCTTCGTGGCGATTACGTAATAGGTAGTTGTGCTCTGAGACTCCGTCAGAGACGTGGATCTTCAGTTCATTTCTTTTGTTCAGTCCTTCAAGGTCAGATGTGAGTACAAACATGAACACTCTGGAGAGCTGCTTTATAGTAGAAAAAGAAGTTGTAGTTCTGAATGAGACTTTTTTTAACACAGTTTTTTCATGTTTTTTACTGTAAAGCTGCTTGCTTTAAAGCAGTCTCTTGTATAAAATGGTATATAAATAAACGTGACGTGACGTGACTTGACTGGAGAGATGAATCGCAGAGCTTGCGCAAACATAGGCCCAATCCCATTTCTACCCCTTACCCCTTCCCTTTCCCCTACCCCTTCGTTTTGTGCGTTCACGTGAAGGGGACCACACTTCGAACAAAGGGGTATGAGAAATTTCCCTGCATACACCGACTACCGTGCTGCTAGAATGCGTGTAGTGATCATGGTAGTGATATTTCCACTCAGGATCGATCACTTGTTTGGTGTTACCTGGCGTAACAATGGTGTAGTAGTGGTGTCCCATTTCTTAGGGGAATATTTTCACCCCTACACCTAGGGGTAGGTGAAAGGGTATAAAATAGAATTGGGATTGGGCCATAGACACATTGCTATGATCAGATGCTTTCTTAACTGCTGTTTTCTCACTGCTGTCATTTCTGTTGTGTTTATTTTGTTATTGAGAGGAAAGCACGCAGCACATATTTACATATTCATCTAAACGTCACTCTTAGCAATGTGAATGGCGTCGCAATGTTCGCTAACAGTATACCAGCAAAGGTATTCGCTGCAATTTTTGTTTTACCCCATGAGCAAAGAACAAAAAAGAATTTTGCTGTGAGTATATCAGAGCCTTAAAGGTCAGAAATCTGAGACCTGTTCTCACTTTTCACCCTTTTGTATTTAATATCTTGAAATCCTTTCTATTTTCTAGTATCTTTTGTAATTGAGTTCCAAATTGAGTCCCTTCTTGTTCTGTGTGCTTCTTCTCATGGTGTCTGTTTTTCTCTCTCCATCGCTCCCTCTCTCCATCCCTTGTTCAAACCAGGCCAGAACACAAAGTGACCAGTGAGGCAAACTAATCTGCAACTTCCCCGGGTGGCTGCGACTATCATCTCTCTCTTTTTTCTCTCTCTGTCTGCATTCCACACTCAAGTATGGCTCAAGAATGATGAATTATTTTCTGTCAAAGGTTTGCACCCAAATCACTGACAATGTGTAATTGAAGTGTGATGCAAAGAAACATTAGAAGATCTATTACAGAAGCACATCAGTTTTGGGGGTGTATTGTTATGTTACTTCAGTTATGAACATTTGTCCTCCCCCTAAACACACAGTCTCTCCCTCATTTTCTCTTCTACACACACACACACCAAACACAAAACCTTTTGCCCGCTAAATTACTTGGGGACAATGGATGGGCAGGGTCACCGTGGTAACCGGGTAGGAGGGGGGGCTGAGGGCAGGAGCAGCTGTTCCATCAAATTAATTCAGATTCAAGTAATCTCCCCCACCTTCCCCTGCAAACAAAACTCACCCCTTCAAACTCTCAAACTCTACCCCAACTCTTTCTCTCAGTCTCTCTGCGCCTTTCTTGTTCCCTCTTTCATGCTTCCCTACCAAACTGGCTCAAATTTCACTCAGTACACCTTTGAAAAACCTCTAAATGATTAGTTTCTGTTATTTTATTTAGTCTTTTTAAAATTTTATTTCAAATGAATCATTCCGACTGTAAATTCTGATTGAACGAGTCATGTTTGATACTATTTTAAATTGACTAGAAACAAACACGTGACTGTACATCCTACACTACTGTTCAAATGCTTGGGGTCAGTAAGATTTTTGGTTTTTTGAAAGAAAATAATACTTTTATAATACTTTTTGAGCTGCTTACATCAAAGAATCCTGAAAAAAATGTATCACGGTTTTCACAAAGCATTTTTAACATTTGTAATAATAAGAATTTTTTTTTGAGCATCAAATCGGCATATTAGAATGATTTCTGAAGGATCATGTGACACTGAAGACTGGAGTAATGATGCTGAAAACTCAGCTTTGCCATTACAGGAATAAACTACATTTTAACATATATTAAAAAAAGAAAACAGTTATTTTAAATTGTAATAATATTTCACAGTATTACAGTTTTTACTGTATTTTTGATCAAATAAATGCAGCCTAGATGAGCATAAGAGACTTCTTTCAAAAGATTTAAAAAATCTTAATGACCCCCAAATGTACATTAATGAATGTGCGTTATTTGGCAACTATAAACTGCTTAACATTAGACCAATTAACTTCATCACTTATTGAAAGAATTGATTATTCTGATTATTATCATAAGTATTTTATCATATCCCTTTTGCCAAGCCTAAGTACATCACTTAACCATAGTAAAATCACTGTAACATGCTGCCTCTCAAGGCTTATCTCTTATATTTTATCACCATGATATCCCATAAAGCCTTCAATTGTTTCACACAAAGGCGACTTACCTTTCCGAACTGGTCAAAGTACTGCTTTACATCTTCAATAGTAGTGTTCACCGACAGGCCTCCAACAAAGATTTTCTTTGTCCGAGTAACCAACTGAAAGAGAGAGAGAGGGTGAAGAGATGAAGATCTTCAAAAATCACAAAAATCTGGATATTATATAGCACAAGAGTCCGCGTTTTGACCATGTTGACCAGTCAGGCACATACCTTAGGCTGGGCTCGCCGCGGGAAGGCAACTTTCGGGTCAATCTAGAGGAGAGTTTGAGAGGAGAAGGTCTAGTTTAGAAATTCTGGAGAAAGAGGAACACTGACACCAACACACCCGGGACTGTAAATGAGAACATCAGTGAGAAGCTCACATCCTCTGAGCTCTGGTTTCAGTTGGTGTCTCTTGGCCCTTGCAGGGACATCTGCCTGTGTGTTTTAAAGGCTCTGCCTGCACCCTGCATTAACTTTACTCTCTGAGAATGATGGTACATTCATACATGCAGAGTTCAGGGAAGGACAAAAGTGATGAGAAATGTGAACAATAAATGTAGATTCATCTAAAGAGAGAACAACAGTGACAGTGAGAAACTATTTAGAAAAGAGTAAAGCTCTGTTCACACTGACAGTGATTTTATTGCTGGATGTTGGCAGGTTGCTGTACTGTTGGTTACTTGTAGGCGTTTCTAATATTATTGTTGGGCTGCACAATTGGCCGTAAGTTTTGGACATCCAATCATAGATGAGATGTACTGCCGGTAAAATAAGTGTCAGTCTATTTTTACAATGAATCATTCTGGAAGGAAATTGCTTGTATATAAATCGTCCCCTTGGAATTATAAGGTTCTATCTGACATTTTTGTCAAAATTTAGTTATTCACATATTCTTATTCTGTGACAACTTATTTACATTATGTGATTTTTTTTTTTAATGTTGTGTACATTTTGGGACTTTTTATTTAGAAAACAAAAAGGTTCTGTCTACAAAGTCGAATGGAATGCAGAAACTTTGAAGCTCAATATCTCAAAACTGCTCAGAATGATAAAACCTTAAAAATCCAAGGGGACGAAATGGCATCAGAGCATAATACATTATAATAACTGTTCCATATTCATAAAAATCATAATTTTGAAAATTATATCCCTATATACACTACCGTTCAAAAGTTTGGGGTTAGTAAGATTTTCAATGTTTTTAAAGTAAGTCTCTTATGCTCATCTAGGCTTGATTTACTTGATCAAATACAGTAAAAATAGTAATATCACGAAATATCATTACAATTTAAAATAGCTGTTTTCTATTTCAATATTTTTAAAGTGTAATTTATTCCTGTGATGGTAAAGCATCATTACTCCAGTGTTCAGTGTCACATGATCCTCCATTCTAATATGCTGATTTGCTGCTCAAGAAACATTTCTTATTATTATCAATGTTAATTAACAATATTATCAATGTTTATGTGGAAACCTTGATGCATTTTTTCAGGGTTCTTTGGTAAATAGAAAGTTCAAAAGAACAGCATTTATTTGAAACAGACGTCTTCTGTAACCTTATAAATGTCTTTACTGTCTCTTTTCGTCATTTTAATGTTTCCTTGCTCAAATAAAGTTTCTTTCAAAAAAAGATAACATGCTCCACTGTCTTCCCTCGAAATATCAGTCACCGCATTGTGACTTTTCTCAACGCCAGCGGTCACCGCCGCTCATGGCAAACTGGGGGTCGGTTTGTCGCTGTCAGTGTGAAGTAACGAGAGTGTAGTAACAACACAAATGACAGAGAAACAGGGTGAAAAGTTTACAGGTTTCTATGAGAGGCAAGTGGAAATGGAGGAGTATGACTAGACAGAAGAGGCTGTCATGGCCACCTGTGACTGAGAGCACCGGACAAGAGAAGGGTCAGCTTTCCTGTAAACATCACTGGACGACATGAAAAACACTCAGGGAAACACCAAAACCATGTTTCTTTGGAAGAAGAGTGGTCAGAAAACAAAAGAAGGCACAGAAACTCAAGCAGAAAAGCATCCTTGACCCACACACTCTTCTGACAGCCAAACAAAAGTATTTTGTTTGTTTGTGTTTGTTTGTTTTTGCATGTCTTTCTTTCTATTTCTTTTCTTTCTTTCTACAGATTTGAATATTGTTTAAAGGTGTCTAAATCTGGAAAATGAGCTGTAAAATAGTGTCCAGCTCCTTGAAAACTGCTGTATATTTGTAATTAAATACATTAAAACAATGTTAAAGTAGCTAAAAAAGCTAGTAAATCTGTGTAGATGTAGCAACAACATTTGATGATGTTTTCTTTATGAACCATGTGTAGAAAATTGATGTCGATCAGCACCCGTTGAAACAATAGACAAACTAGATTACAGATACTCAAGATACTCTATATTAGTCTATAGTCTAGTCCATCTATTTACCAAATGCTAGTCTACATCATGCTGTACTGAGGTTAAACTCTAGAAGACAGTGAAGGCAGTACAGCGCTAGCAGCAATAATGATTAGTCTGTCCGAGAGAGGGTTTGAATAGAGCTACGCTAAAGAGCTAGCACCTCTGAGGTAAACTACAGCAGTTTACCAGAGTTGCTCGTTTATTTTCATACACCAGACTACAAGTAACAGAGTTTCTTTGTGAATCTAGAGAGTAAAATGAAGAGGCTAAGCTAATCTGAACAGAAATCTGATGCAGAAGCTACGGTTTATGTCTATAGTTTCTAGACTACTCTGATAGTCACCTCCGGTCCACAACATTGCTGAGGCCACACCACTCCTGTGCACAATCAAAAACAAACAAACAGACACACACACAAACAAACAAAATCAACATACAGCCACCGACGCACATGAGAGGAAAGCTGAGGATAAAATGTATGGTCACATAAAACAGATTATTGTCATTAGTGTTGATTTTGACTATGTGGAGAGTGAAGAGACATTGAAAAGTAATGGAATCAGTAGAGGCTTATATGTTTAACCAACATAGACATTCATTAAAATCAGATTATTAGTGGTCGATCTGTATAAGATCTTTGACACTTTTTCAGTCTTTAATATTTGTTAATATCCTTTGCATTTTATCCATGAAATAGGTCAATGAAATGACATTTTTTGTCTATTAATTATTAATTAAAATACATTAAAATGCAATTAATTTAATGAATACACATCTTCTATTCTGAGTATGTTTTTACAGTACATTTAATCACTACAGACATTTACAAAAAATCAGATTAGCGGTCGATCGATGAGTTTTTCAACTCTTCTACTTTTTCAGTCTCTAATATTTGATTTTCTTTGCATTTTATCAAAGTAAATGGTTAAAGGAAATGACATGAAATTTTAATTC
Source organism: Mylopharyngodon piceus (assembly GCA_039654765.1). Classification (NCBI taxonomy): domain Eukaryota; kingdom Metazoa; phylum Chordata; class Actinopteri; order Cypriniformes; family Xenocyprididae; genus Mylopharyngodon; species Mylopharyngodon piceus. The sequence goes on along the minus strand of CM077453.1, from coordinate 21,291,340 downwards.
TAATTCAAAAATGCATTAAAATGCAATTCAAACTCACAATGAATGAATGAATTACATTTCTATTGTAAACATGTTTTTTTTTTAAATTTCTGAATTAAAATTTATTTTGATATTTTTGGGGGGCCATTAAATCAAAATTGTTAAAAATATCAAGGTGGTACACCTGTCCTGAAAAAAAAAACATAATTTAACGAATGCAATTCTTGAAATAGTCTTTTAATATTATTATTATTTAAATTATATTTTATCAAATTTGCTTCACTGCTTATAAAAACATATATAAACGCATATATATGACCAAAATTCATTAAAAACAAACTAAAACAGGTAATGATATCATTAAGAAGAAATCCCTTGCAGACGCTCATGACTGTCAAAAAGTCTCTTAAAATGTAAGATCATTTTATGAAAAAGCAAGGTTCATTCAAGATGTAAAATGTCATGTGCTGCAACCCCCCAAAGCCTTAAATGGTATTTATAAATCAATAATTCATTTGTAAGTAAGTAATAAATAAATAAATAAATAAATAAAAATACTTTTTAACTTTTTTTTTTGAAAATATTAAAATATTAAGATTTTAACTAGATGGTTACACCACAGGACATTTTTATTTTTAACTTTAAACTTTTGTTAAACAGTATAAACGTTTTTTAAAATCACCCGAAACCAACGTGAATACAAAAATCAAATTTCTGAGAACTTGACATGTTTTATGGTAAGTTTACATGATGTTCTAAAAATGTTTTTCTTTGTGTTTTTCGCGATCAGGCGACAACGTTCTCAAAATGATCCCGTTCACACAGATCCATGAAAACTACTAAAAACGCTGTATTATGCTGCCAGACCAGTAGTTGGCGATGTCACTTTGTAAAGAAACATGCGCCTATAAACTGATATGCATGCATGTGACGTCACCGTTTTCACAAATTCACGTTTTTGTATATTACACTAATAATAAACGATAACGGTCTTGTTTTCAAAAACTTGCGCTTTGAAACCCGTTTTCAAAAGTTTGCACTTTCAGTCCCCCAAAACGCTGTTGTCGTGTAAATGAACGGCCAAAATACATTAAAAGTTTTCAGTTTTTAGCTGAAAACAGTGCCATGTAAATGCCCATTTAAACATATAAGATTTTCCCTTTTCTTTATGTGGATACTCTTATTTCCCATTGACTAAGAGGTCGATATTACAGTGAGAACGTCCTTCCGAGTTTGACTACCAGAACTAGTATTGAAGTGTGCACTACAGCACTTTGTATGGAGATTATGATTTGTGTGTTTACTTTGAGGGTGTTTTGAGACACTGTCAATACTTCTGTGTGGCTCAGGGAATAACATTCCCCTATTGATACATAACTTTCCATTTTGAGGAAATATAAACACATATAGCTATAGCTTTCTTTCTTTAACATAAAAAAATATTCTATACATGATTTCTGAAATACAATAAAAATAATATATTCTAACAGTATTTGACCACCATGTGTCCTTAAACGGCCAAAATTGCCATCCCTGTCAAAACTATTTCAAGTCAATAGACTTAACTAACCAGGTCAATCCTTTAGGGTCAGTCGCTGGAACCCTGTTGGCAGTGTGTATCAATCACATGCAGACAAACACAAAAGCACACAACTTAAAAGAATGATTGCATCGTCTACAAGAAAGTTCAACAGTGCGTCCCAAGACCGCTGACCAAAAAATGTGATTTTTATGAGTTGCGCCGTACATATTTCTCTCTTTCTTTCCTGGCCTCCCCTCCTCCACCGGCCCATCGCTGAGCTCGTTAAGCTAATCTCCAGTTTAAAGTCGGCCCAGGCGAGCAGCCATAAGGCACCTTCACAGGGGCACAGTCATAGAGGTAAAGCAGGACAAAGGCCTCCATGTTCCCCTGGCTCTGCCTGCCTCTCTCTCAGGGGGGAGGCACTTAGAAAACAGCACAAGCGACCACGCTGTGGAAGACTGGAGCTGAGAGACACTTTCTAAATGTTCTCTTTAGTTATTATGTTGGTTTTATTTAAGAGTCCGATGTGCTATTCCAGTCTTTGTCAGCTTCAGAAAACGTTTTGAATAGTATGGAAGCTTATTTCCGGCACAGAACAAAAATATAAAACTTTTATGCTTTCATATATAAAAGTATACATATGTACTTTTTTCGCTTTATTTTACAGTGTCATTGTTACATATGTTACATGTAGTTACTATTGTAATAACTATAAATTATGCATAATTACATGCAACTAACCTAAACCAAACCAAACCAAACCAGACCCTAATCCTAAACCTATAGTAAGTTCATGTAGTTACTTAATATTACTCAGTACTTAAATGTATAATTACAGTGTAACAAAGACACCTTAAAATAAAGTGTAACCTTTTTTCTAGCAATTATGAGTTTATATCTCACCATTGTGACGTTTTTCATTGTGAGATTTAAACTCAGAATTCTGAAAAAAGTCAGAATTGCGAGATGTTGACTCATAATTCTGAGAAAAAAAGTCAGAATTGCGTGATGTAAACTCAGAATTCTGAGAAAAAGAAGACAGAATTACGAGATATAAACTCAGAATTCTGAGGAAAAATGTCAGAATTAAGAGATATAAACTCAGAATTCTGAAAAAAATTCAGAATTGTGAGACGTTAACTCATAATTCTGAGAAAAAAATCAGAATTGCGTGATGTAAACTCATAATTCTGAGAAAAAGAAGTCAGAATTGCGAGATGTTAACTCAGAATTCTGAAAAAAGTCAGAATTGCGTGATGTAAACTCATAATTCTGAGAAAAAGAAGTCAGAATTATGAGATGTAAACTCAATATTGAGGAAAAAAATCACAATTTTGAGATGTAAACTAAGAATTTTGAGGGAAAAAGTCAGAATGGCAGAGATATAAACTCTTGTGAGAATTGTGAAAAAAAATTGTGAGATAAAAAGTCGCAATTACCTATTTTATATTTTTATTCTGTGGTGTAAATAAGCTTCCACAAAACAACTCCGTAAAATCTACGATGACTCAATTTTGGGGTAATTCCAAACAAATCACCTGAAGTGTTCTGTATTTTTGAAGTGCAGAAACACACAGTTTCATTGTGGTTTGCCGTGTACTACCTGTTGCCATAGTGCAAGGCTGTTTTTCACTCAAATGAGGAACTAGTTCAAACTTTCAGAAGAGGGAGAGAAAGAGATGAGAAAGTTTTTTTTCCTTCTCCTTCAAGCCTCACCCTCCCTCCCCACTGACCCCCTGGGGGGTGACTCCACTGTCGCCATGGCAACCAACGGGCACCATTGTCCCAGGACCCGCCTGCTCTGCACAGTGACAAAGACTCTCACAAATAGATGCACCACAACCTTTCATCAAAGTTTCCTATTTTTTAACACTCTTACACTTAGTAGTAATCATTTTGCGAATTCAAACGCAAAATCATGTTCATTTTATTAATTACAATTGTTGTCATTCATAAACTAGGCCTTATATTAAAAATATATATATCCTTTCTAGTTAGAAAAACAGCATTGAAACATCACAAGACTCAAGGACTTGCCACAAGGGAAAAATCGGAATTCCACATGAGTCTAATGTGTTTGGTGAGCACTCTTGAGACAAGGCACCACAAAGGCTTCCCAGCAACTCCCAGCATACCCTGTTCGGGTCCTCTAGTTACCATAGCGATTGACACAGAATAGGAATGCTTCCCTGACAACCTCATTGAGAAAAGGCTGAGATGGGAACTTTTTCTCGCTCTCACTCCAAATCTTCCCGAATTGTTTGACCAAAACCCAAAGTGAAAAGGCATGAAACCTCACATGCATACACAGCATCTGCGACTCTGAACGATTACGAATCGCCATTTCATGGCGTTACAGTCAGTCACAGATACTGCACTAATACTCATTAAAGAAAACGTGTACCTAAAGTATTTAGTTAATTGGCTAATTGACATAATAATCCAAAGAATGGCAATGATGCACAGGAAATGGTTAGTTAAATGAGGTTAAAACTCACAGTTTTGGAGTCCAGCTCGTGTCTGGTCTGGGCCAGAACTTTGTCCACGCCAGCTTGGTCAACAAATGTGACAAATCCAAAACCCCTAGGCGAAAGAAAGATCAAAATTACAACACTGTCCTCCACCCATTCTGTGTAAAACGGACAATACAGTCAATAATAAAAGCCTTTGTATGTTTGCTGTCACTTCTCAGTCAGGTTGGTCGTTCCCTTACCTCGAGCGCTTTGTAACTGGATCTCTCATCACCATACTCTCTTTCACTTCACCAAACTTGCAGAAGTAGTCCTTCAAACCCTCTGAGAAAGCAGGAAAAGAAGACTTACTTGATCACATTATGGATGAGAAGCTTAAACACTTAGGAAAAAACCAAGATTATTCGTGGATGACATCAACAGTGAATGGATGACATCATCAATAGAGATGATCTAAGAAGCCTGATGTGAAATACAAGGTGAGGTCATCATCATCATGTAGTGAAATATACAAAACTTTTACATTATATTACATTACATTATCCACTCTTTAATCATCTATTTTTGATGTCTACATTTAGATAGTTGCTTTAAAAACATCAAATATGATTTTCTCACCCATACTTTAGGCTAACATTTGATAGAAATAGGCCAAAATATGCTCCTTAGTTACCAGACTTTGCTGTTAAGTAGGTTTCTGCCAAGCTCAATGAAAATGTTCATCTATTAAATGATCATAATAGCTGGCAGAATCAGATGACAGGGAAGCTATTAAGAGTTCTGTGGCGTGAACAATACCTCAGCGTAATTCAAAACAACAATGTGTCCTACATACTGAGGACAGCCTACAGCATGACAGCAGTTGGTGAAACTTTCTCCATTCATTCAGCTAAACCTGTTGTATAGCCTTTGCACAAAGGATCAAGCCAAATTACAGAGCAAACCAATAGACGTTTTTTGCCATCCACACTACTTGCTTATTAGTTGCATGCATGAGGTGAATGACATAACTGGATATGCATTATAAAATGTTTTTATCATTATACCATCTTTGATTTACTGAAATTGTCACAGTAATTTCTTACATTTCTACTTGATTTTAAACAGATTTCCTTGAAAAAGTGGTTGAAAAGTGCATTGAACTTAAAGGTTGTAACTGATTTTACTGTATACTTTTTAGTTGGTTGAACAGGTTACTAAATCTTTTCTAGATTTTATTCAGACCACAATTAGACAGTTATTCAGTGTATTATTTATCAGATCTGTCTCTTTGGCTGACGTGTGCAGATAGCCTAGTACTTAGTAAAGTGTTACTCACCTTGCGTAGTCTGCCAGCTCAGACCACCGATGAACATTTTGCTGTGAAAACAACACAAACATGTGATCAACAAGTGCGGCGCGTTTGCGTATAAATCTGAAAAGACAGAAGAGCCGCATCAAGATCTTCAAGAGATTCAAATAACAGCAGTGATTCTCATCCGAGTGGATGTGAGGTGCGCTGGACACCGCCAAAACACGTTTCCCTCTTTGTTGAGTTACTTTTTAATTGATTTTGCCCTGACGCTCTTATATGTAGCTATGTAAGTAAGAGGAAGATTTGTTTTGTTTTTTTTACCAGGGGTCGTGCGGAGAGTCCGAGGAGGACAGGTTACTTTGGCTGCCTTCCGACTCCATTGCGCGGCTGTGTATCCCGTCCGAGTATGGTGCGAGAAAGGAGGCAGAAAGTGTGGAGAGGGGGATTGGCATGGGGTGAGTTAGAGCTCAAAGCCCAAAGACTCCACCTCTCTCTTGGTCCAGTCCCGACGTGAAACACGGGGGCTCTCGGGAACTGACCGGGAGTCAGTGGATTACCTTCCTCCGTGACACGATGATGACATCAGAACTGAAACGATTTAGTATCACGTTAACTGTTAAAGCTGGCAATTTCTGTCTGTTTTACCAAGTAATAGTAAATTAGTTTATTTAACAACATTATAAACATTTATGTATGTATGTATGTATATTATTTATTTCAAATTAAATTTCAGTTTTTTGCTTACCAAAGCATCAATACAAAAAATGTCAGAGAAAATTTACAATAATAAAATACAAATAGGGTAAATGGCCTACCATTAATGTTAATAATAATGAGAATGAATGAATGAATGAATGTACAATAAGACGTTAATGACCTATACAAAAGACTATACAGACAATAAAAAACGAATAACAATGAAATGTAAATATGAAAATCATGCACAAATGCACTCCCCTAGAGTAGGCTACCTGCGTTTGATCAATTTCTGACAGTTTAGGAGTGACATTTTATAGTTTTTCAAAGTATTTCTCTCTTATATCTCTAACTTTATAGCAATAAAGGTGGAAATGAATCTCAACATCACCAGTGACTCTTCCTTTTGGAAGCCATGTTTGTCTGAGTTTGGCTTTTCTTATGATAGTCTGTTTCTGACGTGTATTCAGAGCAGACTTTCTGTATAGGGTAGGATAACTTTCCAGGTTACTCTGATTTTCACTTTCATTTTCCCAATGTTATGAGTAGGGGTTTTTGTGTGATTTGGTTTTGTTCAGCAGTCCTGCTATGAGACTGATTCCTCTCACTCTGCCATTTTCTTTTTCTTTTTTTCCCTGACACTTGTTGATAAAACAGCTCTGGTGGAAGCCCAGTCCACTCTGACCTCTCTAGAGGCAATCCATATCAGGACAGCATATCAGCATCACTATAACAACAATTTCAGAAATAGAGATGCTGCTAAGCTGGAGTTTTCAACCTTTACAGACCTAGTGACCCCCTAAAAAGTTAGTGACTTGAAACGCATTATTTCTACTTCCTGTTATTTGAAACCAGAACATGGTTTAAAAATACATTTGATTATAGTTCAGTCAGATTTCAGTTCTCCATGCAAGACACAGTAGTATAATCTTTTCAAATTATCCTTTGTGAAAAAGACATAAACGCTGACTGTGTGCAGTGTGAGCAGGTGGTACTGGAGGCCATCTTAAGATCAATACAGATTTATCTGCCCGTATGGCCTAATTTGACACATATGAGAGGTGGAAAAAGGCCACTGCACATTGCCAAGTGGCTCTCTACAACTAGCCAGATCTTCTGGAGATTTATATGTCATAATAGGATTGTGAGTAAGCGGTGCTTGGCTGTGTGAATTTATGTGCCTGATTTGTCTGTCCCACTCATAGCACTCATTCTATCTAATTCACACACTTAAGGGCTCGCAATGGACAAATGTAATTAGAGCGGAACGTAAACATATGGTAGCAACAGTGAGTTTAAGACATTAATCTTCGCTGGTTACCTATGGTTGGATCAGTTCTGTGCACAGTGAGTGTCCATGTTGTCTCCATTTGTGTTTTATCATAAAGAGACACCCCATAATGAATATTCTTCATCATTTCTCGCCTTCATGTCAGTCCAAAACCATTAAACTTTCATTCCACCTTGGACTAACAAAAGAGACGTTTAGGAGAGTGTTTGTGCTGCTCTTTTACGGGGCTGTCAAGCACCAAAAAGGACTAAAGCATCATAAAAAATCATAAAAATGGCCTATTATCAACTTTAAAACTACATTGCAGGTCATCCCAAAGTCAAACAATAGCTTTGTGTGAGGAACAGACTAAATTAAAGTTGTTATTCACTGAAAATTTTCTTTTGAAAAACTTGATAATGATGGTCCCCATTCACTTTCATTGTGGAGAAGAGCAGCTTGGACATTATGCTATAAATCTTTAATGATATTTATCCATGTGGTGAATTTTTAAGCATAAGGTTTAATTTGTTTAAGGAATGTTCATACATTTTTGTCAAAAAGATACTGAATTTCAAAAACATCTTTTCTACAACTGAATTATTAAGCGCTTTGGTTATGCAGTGTTTGGTTATGAAGAATGTAATACCTGCTTTTGAATATCACATTGTTTACTTTTGTGTTTTTATGCAAAACCTATAATAAAACTTATGTAAAATCTGTGTAATTATATTTTGATAATGTAAACTTGCTTCAAGTTTTGTGACATTTAAAAATTTGATAATTTTATTTCAATCTTTGCAGCAGAAAAAAAAGGAATGCCTTAAAACTCTCTAAATATACATAATGCCCAAATATATGATAATGCCTGTTTGTCATTTGAAGAGGTTTAATAAATTTAAACTATTTCTTTAAATGTAAAGATATACAGACATAACTTTATGTAAATTATTGTGCTCGATTTATGGGAATGCTTTGTTTGGAATTCTGTAATTCTCACACCAACAAAAATCTGCATAATATACAAATAATACAATGTTCATATTTGTATGGGATATGATTTTCAGCTATTGTGTTGCTGTTTTCTTCATGGAGTCTCAGAGTGTTGCTGAGGTTTTAGTCAGCATGTTCACTGATTATGGCTGAGTCTTAAGTATTTAATTAGTGCCAGCCATGGCTAATCTCTCTCTTCAGCACACACACATAAACACATACGCGCACACACACCTCAACATGTGACCCCATCACCGATCACTACAGGATTACCCAACCTCTCTAGCATGCTTAAACACACGGTGGCCTAGTGTACAGAGGAGGACTTGTATGAGTGGCAGCACTGCTTTAAATATTTCTCTGAACAGTGTTGTGCTCTGTGCGTCAAACATGTAAAAGATTTAACTGCACACCACATAGCCTATTTATAATCCAGCTGTTTATTTTTATGCATATACATAAAATGTAACCTATGCAAATAAGGTCTTATATAGATATTAGTCAATAAGAATGTTTGTTGAACTTGTTTTAAATCAGGGTTCTACACCAGAAGGTCTGTGGTTCCCATGGGGTCCTAATACTTAAAGCATGATTCTAAACTAAATTTGAAGGGGGAAATAAAAAATTAAAAAAAATAAAATAAAGTAGGCTACGCAGTTCAATTTTTTTCTACACGTCATTGGGGGTCCCTGCTCCGTCTCTATCATCTCTTCCACTAGAGGGCAGCCTTTACCCTAAGTAAACCTGCAGCGAGATGCTGTTATTGAAATTCAGAGTTCGCATTTATACAATCATGAATTGCTTGTATATTGTCAAAAGCCACACGTATACGATCATTTATGACATGCTTCTAAAAAGGTTTGTTCTGTCAGTTGAATAGAGAGAGAGTAGAGAGTAACTTGATTCACAGAGTTGTTCACAGTTAGAGAAGGTGAATGCCGTGCTCCCTCTAGAGGACAAACCGAAAATATTTTTCACCTCTGATACAAAAACACTTATTTTAACATTGATAAATAGACAACTGGTGCAGTGCCTAGCATGAGCACGTATGGAACTAAGACACCAAACCTATAAATTTAAATAAATAAGACCTGTAATAATAATAATAATAATAACAATAATAATAATAATAATAATAATAATATGCGTTTCTTTTGAGCATTTTTCATTAATTTCTCATATTCGACGTAATGTGTTTTTTTTTTCTTTTTTTTTCGGTCGGTTTTCATAAAAGTCATAATTACTCTTATTTTGATATTTTACATAAACGGAAGCAATATTTGCATTAAAACTTCCTGTCTTTGATTTGGCGGGAAGTTTAGATTTCGCTTGACAGCTGAAGTGTGGGCAGTAAACATGACATCCACGTGGAATAAAGGAAAAGAGGAACGCCTCCAAATCAATGGTAAGCAAACATTTCAGAGAAGCCAATCATTTTTATTCAATTAATATGGTTTAATTGTGTAATTAGATAAAGATTTTTGGCTTGGCTGGGCATTTTTTCATCTTTGGTTGGCGTGTGCTTGCTTCATCATATCTGACATAAGATTGGAATCAGTCACACAGAGGACAATGCTTAGCAGCACTTTGGAGGAGATGGAGGTAAAAAAACCCAAAAACAAACAAACAAAAAAACATTTATACAATAAGATTGTCAGACTGGACCTGTGTAATAACAGAAGGTTGCCACAAGAGGGCGACTTCACAATATCAATGATTTATTTAAACATTCATAGCTGTGTCTGTCAGACTCAGTACTAGAGCACTGAGCAATATAACATTTTGCAGTACCTACATGAAGTATTTTCAGTGGTTTGATAAAGTTTGAAACCTTGTAGCATTAGCCTATAGGCATAAAATATCACCATCTTCATCTTACTGATACAATAAAATTGCTTATGTGTCAGTTAGGGTTGTTTTGCATTTATGTTGGTTTAAATCATTTCCTGTCATTAGTTCAGCTTTCAGTTTCAGTGGTCTTTTGTAATACTATAGCAAAGGTTCTGGGCGTATGAAAACTCATTTACCTTACACTACTAAGAAAAGCACAATATATGTAGTGCTGTGTAGATTACTTAGTCAGTTACTGATTCCAATTTACATGATAAAAATTGTAGTTAGTAATGTAATCATTACATTACACATTTAGGTTAATTTTATCTGACTACATTTTGATTACTTTTAACTTGTTTATCACATTGATTTGAATAGGATAGGATGATCTTGTACCATGCTGCTATACATTAAGAATACAAGAGAAAGAAATTATATTTCCATTCTTTGTTGTCAACAACATGAAGTGTATTAATGAAAATCTAGTAAGCAATTAAATCAAAAGATTTGAAATTAAAGTTACACTTACTAAAAAAGATTAAAAAAATGTTCACCTACATGTCATGTGACCATTAACTGACATCAGAGAACTGTGTGTGAACCTAGTTTTATTATAATTATTATTCACTTAATCAGATTTAAAAAATTAAGTATTTTTATTAGATTATATTACATTTTAAAATATTTGTAATCACACTGCAGTTACTTTTTTATTGATTACATGTAATCATTAAAACCCCAGTCTGGGAAACCCTGACGTAATGTAATATTTAATGCACTTGTTGTTCAAATGCTGAAAATTGCTACAAAGAAGATTATTTGTCTGGTCTGGCTTACTCACCTGTGTTGCAGATTGATGTCATCACCTGCTCTGGCAGTTGCGTTGTCTTTTAACAGCTTTGGTTTTGATTATTGTTAAGGTACTGTCTCATACATTTGTCTCTTGATGATTAACTATAAAATAACTGATTGAAAACCAATTGAAACAGTATTCAGAAAACATCTTAATTTATTTAATCAAAATAAATAAGATATATACAACACATACATGCATTCAAATGCATCTAAAGACAGCCTTACACCCCACCACCACCCTGCACCATCAATAATATGATTATCAGTTTGTTCTTATCAAATAAAGACAGCTGGAAGCTCTAAATATGATAATTTACAAGGCAGCTTTTTGGGAAATTTTGCATGATGAAATGCTGGGTAACAAATGTGTGCAATGAAAAATCGAAACCACCTCACTCTTTCTGTTTGCCATTTAAGGAACATTGCTAGGAAATGTTGTCCTGTGAACCGTTAAATATAGTATTGTATTACATCTGTTTGTTTTTTTTTTTCTTTTCAGTTTAAGTGCTGCAAAGGAGGACACACTACTCTGTTATCACCATCTTGTTTCATCACCTGTTTTTCTGCAGTAGTTTCATCTCTGTATAGTGTACTCCACTATCAGGCTTCTTGTAGCTAGATGTTTTGTAGAAAACTCCCACCGAGTAAAATAGATCACTGTTGTCCATTCACTTTAAGACCCATTTTTACCTGGTCCAAAAATGAACATTTTGTTATCATGTACTTACTCTTATTGTTATAACCAAGTATTATTTTCCTTCTTCCATTAAACATAAAATGAGAATTACTTTAGACAGTGGATAGTGATAAAAAAACAAACAAAACAAAACAAAAGTAGTCCACATGACTCATGAGCATATTATTGGTCTTCTGAAGTCATTGTTTGAGGAATAGACCAAAATTTAAGTCTTTATTCACTGATTATCTTCTCTTCCAAATCTTTTAAATCTCGTTCATGCTTGTTTTCAATTAGAAGAAAATGTCATCCTTTAGATGCATTGTGCTAGGTTTGACGTCATGAACAAACATAAGAGGGCAAGTTTGAAAAAAGCAACTTTGAGATTTGAGAGCTTTTACAGAAGGAATATTATCAGTGAACAACTTCTGTTTAATATAGTAGTAAAACAGTATAGTCTACTTTATACATATTTTTGTTTCTTGAAAGAAAAGATAAAATGGGGATAACGTAATATTATGGTTCATAAGAGTGAGTAAATCATAACATTTTCATTTCAAAATCTATTCCTGCAGTACAAATATTTTGTTTTAATTAACCCCTGTTGTCCTATACAAATCTGTTGTGTCTCCGAGTGAAAGTGGCAATACTATGATCCTCAGACTTACAACTTCTTACAAAAACTGTCTAGGTTTTAAAGTTGCGAGTATAGTACTGGTAGCACAAGTGTTATATGTGCTATATATGAAAAACTGTACAATAACAATGAAATATTTACCTGGACATTTGTTTACAGTGCATTTGCAGTCAACATGACATCATCTCACGGTATGATACAGATTGTGTCTGTGAGCCTGTCTGGCAAGACATTGGTGATAAGGATTCTTGTCATATAAAACAGAAAGTGCAAAACTAGCAATTACAGCAATTAAAACATTCACACCACTTTGTCTCCTATGAGACTATACAATTGCTTAAGGTTTAGGCAAGAAGCACTGGATTGATTGGGTAAGTAGGAGGTAAAGCATTTGGTTGAATGTGCACAGATTAAAGGTGCTGTAAGCAATGTTAGCCATTCTGGAACTTCTGCAGATTTAATGACTAAATTAGACATGCCCCCTCTTTCCATAACCCCACCCTAATGTTGTCCCATAGAGACCATTGTAATCAGAGATCAGAAAGGAGAACAGTAGCATATCTTATTGTTGCCAGAGTTGTTAAAAACTAAACAATAGCAAGATAATAGTTCTTATATGACAAACTAACAACTGTTAATTGCTTATGAAACTGAATATGGTGCTTAACTTGAATTAATCACTTCAACTACCACACTCCTAAACACCTGCTTCCCATTTATGGGCTGTCCTATGAATGCAAAAAAAAATGAATGACATGAATGAAATGGCTAAACAAAGAATCTGTGGTCAGTTATTTGGATTTTACAGAATTTATGGCTGCCACAGAGACAGATGTGATAGTTTAGGAAACATGAATTCAGTGAGATCTGTCAAGTCAGAGGGATATTTTCTGAGTGCCATTCTAATAAACATAATCGCTTACTGCATCTTAATAGTAAATACACATGGTTGTCGTCCTAACATTTTCAATTAAGCGATAGATCTAAAAGGAGAAAAGCTTTTGGTGGTCTGTACAAGTGATGTTATACTCTTGAGTTTCGAGTATCTCCTGACATCTTAGAATCTCCTGTGACGTTATGTTTCTCTCTTTAAATTTTGCTTTGTGAATTCTGCCCATTAGTACATTCATCCTTTTAAGACCATTCGGTTAATTGTGAAAACATTCATCCTCTATGACCTCATATCTCTGTGGCTACAATTTTATCAAAGTTCAGGTCAGAGCTATGGCTGTCCATGTCCATCTCTGTCCGACTGTCCATCTCAGCCGTTAGCTCCCTCAGAATCTTCTCCAGATCCTTGTTCTTTCTGTACATCTGCAGATAATTGTACTGCAACTGCTTTTGGTATCTGATTACTTTGTCTTTCTCTTTATTCCATGTTTGTCTCTCTTGCTGGAAGCTATTCATCATCTTATGTTTCTTTTGCTTCTCTTCCTTCAGTTCCCCTCTCAGCCTTTCTACCTCCTTCTGTAGGGTATCCAAGTCAGCGGTCCCTCCATTATGATGCAGTGTTTTACTGGCACCTGTTCCCTCCTGGGCTTTCGATTTGGCTTGACTAGCCCCAAAGGCCTCCATCCGAGCTTGGCTTATCTTCAGTTGCAGCTGTTGCTCCTCAACCTTGGCTCTCATGGTCATTAGCTGCTGTTGCTCCTCTTTGGCCATTGCTAGGTCCTGCTTCATGCCCTTGATGTCCGTTTCCAGCATGTTCACCTTCTCCCTGAGGAGGTCAGCCTCATTCTTCTTTCTTTGAAACTCATTCTTAGATACCTTTTTAAAAACAGATATCGAAGTAAGTCATATGTAACAGTACAGGATGCAGTAGCAACTGCAAGTTAATCTAATATCAAAGAACACATACCTCGACTTCAGCGCACCGCTGGTGAAGAGCTTCCTCATACTCCTTGATCTTCTGTTCCAGTTCTTCCATCTTGCATCTGGACTCCTTTAGAGAAGCTTTAAGACTGACAATCTCACTGAGTTTGTTTCCAACATCGGCTTGGGAGTCCCTAAGTTGCTGCTTTAGCAGAGAAATCTCACCTGACTTCTGGCACACCTACGAATATAACATGGGGTGAAAAAAAGTAGTTTTTTTGTAATTTACAATTTAGCTCTTTGATTATCCCAATACTTGGGACAGTGCTCAATATTTACATTTATCAAACATAGAGTGCATTCAGTGTATCCACATTTGTCATTAAACCACAATAAGATCTTATAGACTGACCTCCCACTGAGTCTCTTCTAGTGTAGGTACAAGATTTCTCTGGCTCTCATAGATTCGAAGTCGGCTTTCTGCAGTGTCCCTGTCGCGATTAAGCTGGTCCACTTCCTCCTGCAGACGTTCCTTGTCCTGTTGAAGTTGTATCACTTGAAGTTGCAATAACTGTTGGGCTCTCAAAGCCCTCTGGGACACCTGCAGGTTACACAAATCATCATTAGGATCTATCTGGATAAAGGTGAATAGCGTGCTTGGTTGTCTATCAAGGTAAGGTAAGGTACTCTTATACCCCTTTTCCACCAGCATGAACCGGGTGCAGAGTTCAGAGCTAGTGCTTTTGCCGGTTTGGAGTTGGTTTGGCTGGTGAGCCTTCTAAGAACAGGTTTGCCTTTCCACGGGCTAGAGAGCCACCACAGAGCCAGGTCTTATGTCACTGTATACATCTCATCTTTCCCAGCAACGCAAGCACGGTAGCGCCAAACACAAAAATACCAGGCTTGTTTGAGATGCTTCGGCTTCTCGCAGACCAGTTGGCGTATGACATCAAAGTACCGCGAGAGCAATTCAAAAGCATATGCGTATGCTCTCCAAATGCTCTCGGGGTACTTTGATGTCATATGTCAATGCATCTCGAACAAGCCATGAGCATCAACAATGGCAGACGTTGCGTTACTATTGATGCTCATGGCTTTGCAAACCTACATCGGCATCCAAACGTGGTGAATCCAATGCGTTCGTGCGGCTTGCCTTAATTTGTATAGATGGACATTACAATCGAGCTGCTATTAGCTTGATTAGCTGCTATTTCAAAAATGGCGGTCACAAGTTTCTGTTAGTCTTGTTGGTCACGTTAACCCTGCCCCCAGCCCCTGATGCAAGCGGTTCTTACTTCTTGACCAGCAATGTTTTGGTGCTACTTATGAACCACATTTCCTGGTTAAGAGCTGGTGCTTTGGGTGTCGAAAGACAAAGAACTGATTTAAAACTAGGCTCAGGCTCTGAACCAGCACTCAAACTGCCTTGGTGGAAAAGGGGTATTATTGGTTTTGGATTAACACCAGACTTTATACATATTCACATTCCCTTCAAATCTATGAAATATTGTAAACTTACTTGACGAAGTTTTGTAGAACAGCGTTGTTTCAACCCCTGCATCTCCTCAGCACAGTAGCGTTGCTTCTCCTCAAATAGCTGACATGTGTCTGACTCCTTCTCCTCAAGGCTCGTCTGTAACTCTGCCAGCTCAGTTTCACGTTCCAGAAGTTTGTGCTCCAGCTGCTGTATCAATGATTCATTCATTAAAATTGGTGATCGGACACAGCCACCAGAAGCTGATGGTTTTGCTGGGCTTTGCTCTGAAATTGTAAATCTGTGTTCCAGAAACTGCTCTTGGTTTCCAGAGAAATCAGTCTTTGGCTCAGTGGACGAGACTGTCAGTGCTGCAGCAGTTATTTCTCTGTTCATACTTATAGCAGCTGCCACACTTTCACTGAGGACACCAATGGATCTTGTGTTGCCGTTTGTGGACTCGCTACTTCTGTTTGTTTCGCAAAATCCATCGGCCCAACTGTTTCCATTAATCCCACTACACATCCAACTGGATGCAGAGTTTCCATTCGTTCCTGCTACACCCCCCTGTGGGTTCTGAGATGTTTCCATGTTTTGGCCTCCATGGCGCACCATGTGGTTAGTTGAAGTGCTTAGGTTGTCCATCTGGCTGCTACCACTGGTGCTGTGGGTGGGCAGGCTGGACATAGAGTTCCTTCCAGAGTCAGAGAAGGTACCAGAATTTGTCTCCAGCTTGGGGTCCTGAAGATCTTTGAGCCTGTCTATAGGACTAATCGTCTTGCCCAGGATAGTGCTCAAGTTGTTATGAGTCTCCACCAAGGAACTGCTGCTTCGAGGAAGAACAGGTTTAAAGGCGGTCGGTCGAATCAAGGTGTTCTCTACACTCTAAATGAGAGAGGACAAAAAAAGACAGATGAGTGTTTTTTGAGATTTAAAGTGCATACAACCAACTGATCATTCATGAAGCTCATGTTTAAGGCAGGACACTATCCATCTTAAAACCTATTGATCAGATGCTCTCAAGGTAATTACACTCATAACTCGCAGGAATTACAACAAAACATTTTGCATAAATGATTGATCAACAAGGCAATCTCAAGAATCGTTTCCTCCTTTTTTTATTCTTCTCCTATTTTTCCCAGTCATTTTCTTTTCCCCTTGGTAGTATGTTTGCCCTGCTGGTTTAGCATTAACTTCCTGACCTAGTAAAACTGGGTTCATTTTCCTAGCTAGATCCTTCATAAATGAGGCTATTCAGAGAAAGAGGAGCTTGCCTGCTTGCAAGTGCCACACTGCCATTGGACCGAATCTCTGGAGAGATCAAGGCATTCTTACCTCGTCAATCTGGGGGTTTAATTAAATGGAGCAGACACTGCTAAGCTCTTAGTGAAAGTGTCAGGGGCTGGTGGGGATTACTTAACATCAACTATATTTGACTGTTGTTTGATTTTGTGTGATAACAATGGCTGGGGGATGGGCCATCTTTTGGGTTTGGCTGCTTTAATGTGAACTGAACATGCTTCCTAAGCAGACATTTTGCTTTTTACTGCTTTATAAACGGAATTGAGTTTTTATATGGTGGAAATACAACCTTAATACACTACAATATAGGCACTGAAGAAATTAGACTCTTGAGGATGTTATGTTATTTTGACAATATAAAATGAACTTTGTAGCCCAAGCCTTGCTTAGTTTACTCTCTGGCTAACTCCAGTTCTGTTACCTTTTCTAGTTTTCCAGACTGTGGAACTAATTCTGGTGGCCCTCCTCTCCTGTCCACCACATTGTCCATTTCAGCTGTTCTTCCTTGACTGTCTTCAGCTGTATTAATGTTATGTTGAGCAGCTCGGGGCTTGTTGCTGACCTTGATGTAAAAGAAGTCGTCGTTTTTGCCTGAATGATAGCTGACTTTTGAGTTGTTGTTGGTGCTGCAATGGTCCTGAGAGAAGCCATACTTCAGAAGGCCATCCAAGCTACGGCCTGTTTTCTTAGACTGTAGCCCCTTTTTGAGTTTGTTTTCAGAGGCTTTGCAGTGTTTGCTGTGGAGGCTATGGCCTGATATCAAACTGCTGACACTACCCATGTTTGCTGGGACATCTGGAGAAAGCAGGTGGTGGTCTTGGTGGTGGCAGGTGTGTAATTACAGAATTTTAATGATGGAGGAAGGTCTGATGGGCTCATTGCCTTGTGTGGAGATCCTTCTTATTCCCATTTGGGAAACCTGGTAAAACATGGATTTTAAGAATTTTTAGTGAGATGTCTCTTGTTGTCATTAGAGCAATATAGCACCAGGGTCTATGCAGAATTTGCCTCAATGTTTACTTTACTTAACGTTCACTTGGTGAGCAAACAGGTCCTATGAAAACAGGAACTACAGCATGTCTTGTTGGCTATTTGCCTGCATGGTATACAATAGTGGTAGACGAATGGCAGTTACCCTGAATATCCTGATTTACAAAATTTAGACCATACTGAATTCATGCTGTGAACAAGTACCCAGAACACCCTCCTCTTTGACAAACAAAGCTTGACAATGCTGCAAGCTTAAAATTAATGTGACTAGGTCAAACATCTTTTCGTTTTACTTGGTCAGTAGGTCAAAAGATCTGCCAATTACTTTTTTTTTCTTTTCTTTTTTTTTCTTGTCAGGCTACAAAAAGTTGAGTATGTTTACATGCACATTGAGTTTGACTTCGGTTTGACTAAATCAGTATCTTTTTAAAATATAATGTAAATGCTTTAGTCCAGTTCTATGTACCAGTCAGATTTTTGCAAAGTCAGGCTAACAGACCTAGATAATGCAATTGTAGCTTGGCTTCATCCAGAATGTACACATTAATTGGACTACATTTGGCCTTGGTGTTGTGTGCTTGTGTAATGTGCATTTAATCCTTCAAATATTCGATTATGCATTTGTGTCATGTATAGTTAGACAGACTTTAATGTACGACTTTAAGTAGAGATGCACAGGTCAACCAGACAGTATTTAGATTTATTTTGCCCGATCTCCGTTCCGGACTTGAACACAAACTACATTGCAATCATTTAAATGTCATTTGTGTGGAAATATTACGAAGTCTGTAAACAGGATGTTAACACAGGCCAGAGACGGAACACGCTGAAGACGGACTCAAAGCAGAGAACAAAGACGTGCCAGCAGAGCTGTATCAGGCACAGCAAGCTCACTGTTCATAATGCTCGAAATATAGGAAGAAAAATCTCTGAAGGGAACTGTGATCAGAAAAGTTTCGATGGCATTGTCTTTTCCTATTACCTCTGTATAAAGTAGTGTACCCAAAGAAACCACTGATGTTCCATAAGCGCCACCTACTGTCAGAGAGTAAATTTGCATTTTTATTCGGTCCGTCTGCTGTTTTTATTTTGTGAAGGTCTCTTATGTAGCATAATTTCACAAATCTAAAGTCAGACCATTCTGTTTTTGCTTTAAATCTTAAAATTATACTGGAAAAAAATCGGAATCAGCCATGAAAAATCATGATCGGTGCATCACAAGCTTAATGTTTTTGCATCTTTCATTACTTCAAACAAGCATTATTTGGGAAAAATCCAAATCATAAGTGCATTCTCACTTACTTATGAGCTACCTTACTTATAAAAGGCTTCATATGTTGGAAAGCCCACTTGGGAGACTGGACCTGTCAGTCACCTGACAACAGTTCAAGAGTACCAGAGGTCTGTCACCAGCTAATCAACCTTCTTTTATGATTCATATGTGCCTAAAGCATATATTACACATCCATAATCAACACATCATGCTTTCCATCTGTCTTTCAGAGCAGATAGCAAGGGGCTTTATGAACAAAAGACCTGCCATGATCGTCACACGTGGCTTTGTATAACTGGCCTAATTGTGATGGCTGATATGTTAAAAGCTTATTAGCTAGAAAGAGCAAAGAACAGAGCAAATATGCCAGCTGTTTCTTAATTATTAATATCACATTATGAATTCATGCATTACAAAGAAATTGTATCTTTTTATGTTATTTTACTTTGTGCTGCCTCGTAGCTGCTTTTAGACAAGAAATCCATATATGCAACCACATATTTGTGTTTGTTGTCTCTATATTCCATAAGTTTTCTTGTTGCATGCCGTTTCAAAATCGAATATAAAACAGTATAGGGGCATATATTAATGACATCTTAAACACAGATTCAACTGTTTGTACTCCATTTTCATTGCCAGAAGGATGATGTTCCAAACAACTCAATTATCATTCATGTGGCTTTATTCTGCATATGCAGTGATTTTAAATAAGGTTATTCGAAACTACTTTTGCATTAAACATCTGTTTCAGCAGAAGGACTTAATAGCTTCAGGCAGCCCTTTGGCAGTCCCCTCCAATGAAAAGCGATCTCATCAGAGTCTTTGTTTAAGAGAGTTACACATATTTTGTCCTTGAGTCATGCCAACCAATGATGTAATGCTAACAGTCTTTATACAGCACTGCAAATTAATCACAGTGAATGACATTATCATCAGTTCACACATTCTGTCACAACACATAATACATACTTGGCATAAGTTAAAAATGCAATAAAATCCATTTAAAACAACTCCCATAAAATCAATGGACACACAGAGGGGAGTATTTTTTTGTGTGTGTGATGAGTTTGCACTTTTCATTTATGAAGAGCAATATATTTAGCAATCTATACACACTGCATGTACAAAACAATCAGGAAAAGTCAAGTCGGACATTGCATTGTGCTTTGACACATGCACATACATCACTTCCCACCATGTGCTGCAGGTAAACAATCTCAGTTGGACCGTCTCAATGTCCGTCTGGCTTCTCTAACCCCAAATCACCTCTTTTTACTCCGCGATTATGTTCAAGTTCAAAGGCTTACCGGAATAGATGACAGAATGACACTTACTCTTCAAACAAATAAATCCACAGACACCGCGTTTGTCAAATCTGAATCAAATCTCCTTTGCATGCTCTCCGTGGCGAGTCAGAATGTGTTTGTCCTTGAGTGAACCACTGAATACTATATAGACTGCCTGTAGACAAGAGTCTACCATGCAAAGGGGGCGGATCTTATCATCACTGGGAGTTTTCTTTTTTCCCCCGTATCTTTTTTTGGAATAACCGACATGTAAATGTTGCTGGGAGACGGGACCCCAGTGTCCCCTGGGGTCCCCTGGGGCAAGGAGGGGGCAGAGACCATTACACCTCTTTACATAAGACGTGTGCCACTAAAGAGATTAACTCACTGCTGCTCACAATGAGCTCCAAGCCCCCCTCTGTCACACTCACTTTCACTCCCGCTCTTTCTCTGTCATACACATACACCAACACTAACATAAGCACAGTACACAAACAAATACACAAGTTTGAGTTGCTTTTATGACTCACTGCTTTAGTATTGGTTATCTTTCACAGTTTTTTTGTACAAACAAACACACTTCTCCCAGTTGGCTCTCTTTGCCGCCCTCCCCTCCTCTCCACACTGCCCTGCACCCACTCTGAACAAACACCCCTCCAGGAAAAGAAAGAGGAGCTTGATGTTCCCTCCCTCCGTCTGTGTCTTTGTCCACTGAAGTGTGCCTGTTTTGTGTAAGGTTCAGTGAGCCCGAACATTTATTTAGGCTTGAGTGCTACATTTACACCATAAAATAAATGACTCTCTAACTACCTCTCAAAAAGAAGTGTGTTGCCGTAATGTGCAGAAGGTATGCGGATGTTTATGTGTACAAAATTAACTTCTGTTACCAAAGTAACTGAATATTTTAATAACCTCCAAAAGCAGTTGAACATATGTTTAAATGACCCTCTTGATACTTTCATATTGGAGTAGTAAAACACAAGTGGCCCTTTTACTGGCAAGCAGTCATAATTAGTATTTTTGTTTTGTTTTCCAGAAAGAAATATAGTATAAATTACTTTAAAACAAGATACTTTTATTATTTACTTCAGCAAATGTTTATAAGTTAATACAAAAGTTTATTTTTGTTTTTGTTTTGAGTAAACAAGAACTGTTGGTTTAACTAAAAAAAGTTACCTGGTTGCCTTAATTTTGAGTTCATTGAAATTAAAAATTTGAGTTAATACAGTGAAGGCGATTGGTTTAATCAACGGAAACTCAAAATATTATGTTATCTGAACCACATTAATTATCTAAGTTGATTTGACAAAAGAAAAAATGTTGTGATAACAAATCATGCAGTGTATAGTATCTAATCTACCTAAAACAATTCTTATTATGAGAAAAGTAAACAATTTAAGAATATTCTCTGAAAAAAAGGTCTTAATATTTTTGCAGTCATGCTTCTCATTTAAATTGATCATGTTTTAAGGATGTTTTACTTGAAAACAAGACAAAAATACTTTTATAGGAAAATTCACTTCTACGTGTTATTTATAGATTTCTTGTACAAAAATAAATTCAATTCAGCACATTTGTTTTTAAGTTCTTTTGCTAGGTCTGCATCTGGATTTTATTTTTGTGACTTTTTAAGAAATTATCATAAGCATTTTCCCCAACAATTGTTCTAAAGTCGTCACATAACTGTTTTTGAAAATGATAAAAATATCTAAGAGTAAACTCAAAATGTCATAAAAACCACTACACAGCTATTGCTCTTCAAGTTTTTGCATCTGTGTACATTCATCTGAAGCGCAAATTCAGCACCACGGGGACCAGAACAAAGAAGGCAGACTTTCAGATAATCAATCTGGCTGTGAAACTCTATCCCAACTCTGCGGATGCATCCCTTTGTCCAAAACACCAAGGTTGGAGGAGTTGTGTTGTTTGGAGGGAATGTTAGATTTAGAGTTTTCAGAGTTTTAACAGTGCTAAACTTGAGGAAAATAAGGCGTTTTTGAAAGCATTAGCACAGATTTGTCGCCTCAAGTCCCTTCCGAGTATTAATTACATTGCACCCTGACAAGATGTTGTTTTGGGGGTGAAGTTTGATTTGGCAAGATGACAGCAGAAGGCATGGTATTGATTCTTCAGATGCTCTTTGTTAGTGCTTAGTGGAGGGATCAATGTAATCAATATGTAAAAACAGGCCATAGTCATGGACAATGGGACTGGCACATTTGCAAGTGTGTGAGGAATCAAAGGTCGGCCAGTCTACGGCTGTGGCCCCTTGGGACAGGGGGCACAGACAGCACATTGAATGCGTTTCTTTAAATTATGAATGTGGATTTAAGTGTCTAGGAGTTCCCAGAGGAGTTGTTGTTTAATTCAGTACCTTGCTATGAAAGTGAGAGGGCAGCAGTTTAATAATGAGATATGCTTATATGCATAATGTCATAGGCCCTCATTGGTCAGTTCAAAGTAGGGCCAATTTTGATTTACGACATCTTCAGTTGGGTGCAGTTCTGAGTCTCATTCGGGAGACAACTGATGTCATATGTGGCCATGTGCCAGATGACTGTTTTGGACAAAAAAGGAAAGCTCTAACTGACTAAAATAGTATGTTTTAAACTATTTATTTTTTATTTTTTATCTATTATCTAATTATGTCTAAAATATCTAGTGATGGCCGATTTCAAAACACTGCTTCAGAGCGTTACAAACCTTTTGTGTCGAATCAGTGATTCGGATCACGTATCAAACCGCCAAACTGCTGAAATCACGTGACTTTGGTTCTCTGAACCACTGATTTGATTCGTAAAGCTCTGAAGCTTCATGAAGCAGTGTTTTGAAATCGGCCATCTCTAGAAACTGTTAGTCGTTATTTTGTTTTTTGACGCACAAAAAATATTCTCGTCGCTTTATAATATTAAGGTAGAACCACCGTACTCACATGAACTGATTTAAATATGTTTTTAGTACCTTTATGGATCTTGAGAGAGAAAGTACCATTGCTGTCAATGCAGGCCTCACTGAGCCATCGGATTTCATCAAAAATATCTTAATTTGTGTTCCGAAGATGAACGAAGGTCTTACGGGTGTAGAACAACATGAGGGTGAGTAATTAATGACATTATTTTCATTTTTGGGTGAACTAACCCTTTAACTACACTCAAATAAAGATTCCAAAAGGTGCTTTTCACAGCAATGCCATAGAAGAACTTTTTTTTTTCTTAGTGTGAAGAACATTTTAATAATGAGAAGAACCATTTTCCACCTTTTGTGCATTTAAAAGGTTCCACTGATGTTCAGAGTTCTTCTTCATGGGACCATAAATGCCAATAAGGAACCTTTATTTTTAAGAGTGTAGCTGGAATTTTATGGGTTATGAATTACATTTAATGTCTATATAATAATTGACACTTTGCCCTCCCAGAGAAGATCTTTTTTTGAGCTTAATTGTTAGATTTTGGCCTTTGTAACCCTGGGGCTCGTTCAGACACCATTGTAATCACCCAGCAGTAGGACACATGATTTACAGTTTGTTGGAGAGTAGGTAATGCAGTCTTCAGACGGCCAGCTTTGGCTCTTTATGCGCTTGGCTGTTGTTTCATTGTTCTCAGAGACAGATGAGAACGATATGACCTAATCATACAGTCAATGAGCTGAGCTCAGCGGGAGCTGTGACAGAGCGTCCGCGCGTGTCTGCGGGAGGGGCTTGCTGCTAATAGATGCTTAGATGTTATTGAGGTGGAAAGTCGAGCTGCTTTAATTGGCCATGAAAGACCTTTATTACAGACAGTGGGCCTCTTTTGGGTGCGTATGTGTGTGTGGTTTTGTTCCCCTCACACGTTCCACTTGTTTGTCAACCTATGCGGGACAAAGAAGTGTGGCCAGCAGACGTTATCCAACGCATGGCCAATCCATTACTGCATGCATGCATAGAGACCCAGTTCGGGCTGTTGTACTGTAGAAGATTTACTGCAGTCTGAACAAAGCGTACACTGCTGCACTTTACCACACCTGGGACTGCCAGATGGCACCCATAGACTTGCATCTGTATTGTTAAGAATCAATTTTTTTTTTCTTTATTAAAATAAGTGTCCCTTATCATGGTATGAATGACCCTTTTGCTCTGGGCTGTGATATCTGCTTTGCGTGTGGTACTAGATTTCTTGAAGAAATTAAATACATTAAGAATTTGTGGACTTTTTTCAGAATGTAATAATAATAACAGAAACTACACTGTAAAAAAATATTTTCATGATTTATCACAACATTTTTTCTTTTGTCAAATCAACTTAGATAATTAATGTTGTTCAGATAACATAATATTTCGAGTTTCTGTTGATTAAACCAATCACCTTCATTGTATTAACTCAAATTTTTAATTTCAATGAACTCAATTTTAGGGCAACCAGGTAACTTACTTTTTTAAGTTAAGTTTAAGTTAAACCAACAAATCTTTTTTACAGTGTAGTTTGGGAGAAATAGACTTCTTGGTGCATTTACTGAGGCTATAAACAATCTATTATGTCATGTGTTTTTGGTCACACTTTAGATATGGTGTCTTTAACTGTATATACGTCAAAAAATGTTCATGAAATGTATTCACTGTAAACCCGAATAAGTTGGCAAAACTCAAAAAATTTGAGGCAATCAGTTGCCTCAAATTTAAAATATAAGTACCAGTACAGTGTAAACTTAGCTAGCTATAACAAGCTAATTCAGAAAATGCTAACTTGTTAATTTGCTAACATGTTAACAATAGCATGGTATAGCACTTGCTGAATGAGTCTAGCAATATAAAGCATTAAACATACTTGCTTTCAAACCAAGCCGCATGCACCACTTGTCATCATGATGGTAACTCTCCAAAAACTCACATTAACAGAAACTCTTCTAAATTAGCATAATAAAACATTAATCACTACTAAATCTTCCACTTAACATTAATCTTGCACAAAAAAAAAAAACATTATATAACACTTAATTTTAGCATTTACTCTCCCTTTCGAGTGCAATGGGCAAAGCATGCTGGGAAATAGAAATCCCAGCCCAGTTTCAGTTAAACTTAAGTTCGTCTAAATTAAAAGAAATAAGTCCATAAAGCTCAAAACAATGAAACAGTTCATTTTACTTAAAATATATCAGTTCTGTGAACTTGAAAGAAAAAGAAAGTGCTAAATTCTCATTAAAGTTAATTTGACTGAATTAATTTAAGTTTTTCCTACTCAAACCAATTAATTATTTTGAGTGTTAGGGTTTACAGTGTTCCAAAACAATTTTGCTGCTATTGAGGTACGGGTAAGGTTAGTGGCAGGTTTGGTGGTATGGTTAGCAGTGTAATTACAGATTTAATTACAGAAATTAATTGCAGGTAATTTTAAAATATAAGTACCAGTACAATGTAAAATATGTATGTACACAACAAGTACACAATTATTAATTTAAATCTTAGTACATAGTAGTTAAAGACACAATGTAAAGTAATTTTTTATTATGAATTCATGAAAAGCTCTGGAACATGTGTGCCATTAATATACTTAGTAAAATAACGCTGACACTATTGTGACATGTGATTTCCAGAAAATAGTGAAACACTTAAGGACTGATCAGACCTGTCTATAGAGTTGTGCGTGTATAGCTGCTGTGAATATACTGGAGGGCAGCCAGACCGGAGTGTCCCATGGGAATAATGTTTCTCAATCACAACAATGCTGCTTTGTATGAGCACATGTGCTAATTAGCTGAACTGATAGTAACTTAATATTACTATGAATTCATTCGGTTTGTTACACAATTTGAACCGCAGTTTTATCTGTTACATGTAGAATGAGGCTCGGGTATATATTTGCAGATGGTTAATAAGCAGGTTTTGAGCTGAAATACATACTCTCATCTATGTATGTAAAAAAACTGTCATTGTGCATGTTTAAAGACGTTGGATGTATAATGCTGTCTTATGGATCCATTCATCATCTAGTCAGGGAGACTTAATTGGTGGTATATTGTGTGCAGCTGCTAAGGGTCTGTGGGGGAAAGTCTTGTTAGTGATCTCTTTCTCTCTCTCTGTCCACCAGCAGATGTGATCTTATCATTCCTAATCAAGGAAAAAAAAAAAAAAAAAAAAAAAACTGAGCACAATGACCATCTGGAGCTAAGCCCATCAGTGTCCCAAGCTTTTACACATCAAGCAATGTGCCCCTGTTAATTTTCTCTCATTAGCTAGCAATTTGTGCGTAATCAGTAACTGGTATAAAAGCCAATAGGATGTTATTTTTAGTCTGTTTTACTTACTATTGATGATTTTTGCCCCATGATGGAACAGTTACTTTTTTTTTTTTTTTTTTTTAACTGTGCTATCCACCAGTCTGATTGTCTCTGTATTTTGTTTTTTGTTGTTTTGGAAATGTCTATGGGGTTCTATTAGATGGTCGTCATAGGAACAGTTATACTGCAGGACTGCGACCCAAAATGTCTGATACAGTCAGTCTTAAAACGATAATTCACCCAAAAATGAAAACTGTCATCATTTACCTTATGTCGTTCCAAACCTGTATGACTGACTTTCTTCAGCAGAATATATAAGAAGATATTTTGATAAATTTATCAGTTGTTACCAAAACTGTTTGGTTATCAAGATTCTTCAAAATATCTTCTTTTGTGAAAGTCATGCAGGTTTGGAATGACATGAGGGTAATTAAAGGATGACATTTCATTTTTGGGTAAACTATCCCTTTAATGGTCAAAATCTTACTGTGTTTACTTATTTAAAGGGATAGTTCATCCAAAAATTAATTACTCACCCTCATGTCATTCCAAACACGTTATGCTGGGTACACACTAAAATATTTTTGAAAACTTATAAGATTTACAAAATGTGAGAGACCACAAACATGAGGACAAAAGATCATAGATTTAACCGTTTTGCTCCTATAGTGTGTGGTGTGCCGTGATGTGACAAAGACAGCACACCACACACGAACAGATTTTCAACCAGAGTCCCGACTGTGAACACGGGAAATCTCAAAAAATCTCTTAAGATCTCAAAATCTCTCAGAATAAACATGACGGACGATAGGCAGGAAGAAATTGCATTGATAGGGTTTGGAATGATTTTGGTATGTTTTACAGGACACACTGTATAAACACTCGTGCTGTTGCCACAAATCGACAAGCTGATCCTCCATCTCTGCTGTCCAAATCCATTTAACTCTGTGCTGCGACTGCGTTTGTTATGCTTCTGTCTTCTGTCAGCTTGCTTTCTGATTGGATATTGTTTCATTTCACGTGATAATCTCCAGAGCGTGCGTGCGTTTGTCCTCGGGGTTCCCCCCACACATCAGGATTTCTGATTTTAAATATTCAACGTTGAATATTTACGATTCGCGATCGGGGCGTCTCTGACGTTCTTCCAAGCAGATTCAGTCACTCTTAACACACCTCACACCACAGAAAAATCTGATAAGAGAATCTGTAGAACCATCAAGATAATTGGGACATTACCTAGGATTGTCGGAAGGGGAGAAATCGGCCCAAAATCAGCCTCATTATCTTGTGGTGTGTACCCAGCATTAGACTTTCGTTCATCTTCGGAACACAAATAATTATTATTTTTTTTGATTAAATCTGAGAGCTTTCTGTCCCTCCATAGACAGCTACGCAACTACCACTTTGATGCTTCAAAAAGTTCATAAAGAGATCGTAAAACTAATCCATGTGTATTGAGCGGTTTATTCCAAATTTTCTGAAGAGCCTCAATGGCTTCATATGATGAACAGATTTGATTTAGGCTTTTACTCACATATAAACATTGATCAGGGAACATAAACAGAAGCTCAAATGAACCTGCTTGATGGGCGAACCTCTCAAACCTCTTGCGGAAGTTCAAACATGCCGTGTAACACACGAGAACAAACCTCATTGGTTCTTGCGGAAGCTCAAACGTGCTGCATAACACGTGAGAATGAACCTCATTGGTTCTCGCACATCAAGCAAACATGAGCTTCCATTTACCTCAACTGATGTGTGATATCATGTTTATATCTGAATAAAAGCCTAAATTCAATCTGTTCATCATATAAAGCGATCGAGTGTCTTCAGAAAATTTGGACTAAACCACTCAATTCATATGGATTAGTTTTACGATCTCTTTATGAACTTTTTGAAGCGTCAAAGTGTCAGTTGCAAAGCTGTCTATGGAAGGACAGAAATTAATCAGATTTCATCAAAAAGATCTTCATTTGTGTTCCAAAGATGAACGAAAGTTGTACGTGTTTGGAACGACATGAGGGTGAGTAATTAATGACAGAATTTTTATTTTTGGGTGAACTATCCCTGTAAGTTATCTATAGTTGAAATGTGTCCTTTCTATTTTCACTTCACTTGTGTTTTGTGAAGTCACAGTCTTGCACTTTTTCTGTAACACTTTACAATAAGTTCCAATTAGTCAGTTGTAGTGATTTAGTTTTCATACTTTTAGTAAAGTTCCAATAAGTTTATCTATGTAATATTCATTTACATAAATGAATACATGCAAGTTGTATTAATGGACATTAGTTAATGTATTGTGTACAAACATGAATTAAAAATTAACAATAGTAAATTTATTAGTAACATTAACCTAAATTAATAAATGCTGTAAATAATTGTTATTGTTAATTCATTTAATAGTCCACTTTTTCTTTAAAGAAGAATGGTAGATAATAATACTTCGCACTGTTGCAATTAATTCCAGCCCATGTAACAATATCCGACCAATTTTGACCACACTATGAGCACATTTCACTGAAAATGATGCTGTTCTCGGAAATCTCTGTTCCCGTTCTATAGGAAACTCTCATACTTGTCTAACTGAGGATGTGGAACTTAGTGGAGAGTCAAACAAATAATCTACACCAATCCAATAATTTTGCAATGCAACACTGACCTTATTTACGGCACAGAAAGTCTGTTGGAACTTGAAAGTGGACACTTTCATACTAAAATGCATTATGTATTCAACATACATTCAACATTGCAAGTCTCCATGGCAACTCTAAATAAAGGATTTTTGGTGGCCATTATTTATGGTTTTAAATTCTGGGCATTACCTACTTTAATAGGTAATCATCTCATGCTGGATGATCTGAGATCTGAGTCCTGAGTAATTGAGTTGTACATAAAGTAGGTTACAGAGGGAGAAAAATTTTAGCAGGATATTAATTTTAATTCTTAAATTTGGCTGAGACACACACACACACACACACACACACATATGCAGGCATCCTATTGGTCACAATTTCAAACTCAAGCCCTCAGACACATCTGGAGCAGTTGAGAGTAAATGCACTCTTGAAATAAGAACTCTCGACATGAAGGCAGATGCATTACCGTGATGGAGTGAATAATTCAAAAGGAAGGACATCTCCTCCTCCAGCATCACTCAGAGTCCTCTCCAACACCCTCACAGCACTTTCTAACCACTCTCTTATGCACGCCGACCACTTAGAGTGCTTAAGTGATAAGCCTTCCTTTGAAAGTTAGATTTCATGTATAATTGTGCAGAGGACAAATAAATCACTGCCATTGTCTATAAGAAACAGCTCTTACTCTTTCTCCTAATTCTAATAACTTTTTACACCAAACTTGGTCTGATATTAGTCTGAAATTATTGTTTCCACCACATAATTTAAGATAAAAAAAAATCATGCTTTGCTAAATCATAATTATGAAATATATGTACTAAAACCATAATTGTGAGATAAAAAGTTGAAATTATGATGTACTAAGTCGTATTTATGAGATGAAAAGTCAAAATTATGACACACTGTCATAATTATGACATTAATTATGTCATACTAAGTCATAATAATAACAAAGTTGAAATTATGGCATAAAAATAATCAGTTTGACAGAAAGTCATAATTTCGACTTTGTATCTTATAATGTAATTTTTTTTAATCTCATAATTATGACTTAGTATGTCATAATTAGACAGAGTATGCCATAATTTAAACTTTTTAATCGCATAATGAGTTTAGTATGTCATAATTATAACACTAATCATTTTCGACTTAATCTCATAATTTCAACTTTTTATGTCATAATTAAGATTTACCAAAGCATGATTTATTTTTCTTATGTGGTGGAAATGGGCTTCCATTAATTACAGCTATCAAATGATAAGATAATTGCATATATCAATATTTGCTAAATGAAGAAAATTCAAAGAAATCATTGAATAACTCACACAATACAACCCTCCTAGAAGTGAATCACTTGCATATGCGACTAAATTCTTTACCAGGCTACTAAATAATGTGTATTATTATTATAATTATAATTATCATTATTTTAGTTTTAAATTGTAATGTTTATTCAGTTTTTGGCAATGGTAATTAGACTCATGTCTTGATTTATTAATGTCTTTCTTTTAACCATATTTTTTTCTTAGAGCTGTGACACTTATAATACCCACCACTGCACTGATAATGCTACACAATAAGTAAAAAACAGGTGCCAGCTTAATTTGACCCTCAGTCTCACCACATGTGGTGTGAAATAAAGGAAAAGAATGATGGTGGGCTAGAGTGGCCTCGATTATGTCCACCTCTTCCAATGCCCTTTAACCTTGCTGTTTTGGATAAAGGTGTGTAGGAGACTGAATGAAATGCAATAATAGAGAGAGAGGAGAGAGTGATGGAGGGGGAGTTGAATTTGGAGTTAAATGAAGGGTGTGTAGGTTGGATAGAGTGAAAGCGAGCTCAGTTAACTAAACAACCGAAAATTGTTGCCAACAGCAGAACTGAAAATGAAACGGTTGTAATGATGAATCATAAGGTTATCATTAACTAAAATTATTAAAAAAGATAAGAACTATCAATGAATAATATTAAAATTATATATAAAAAAAAAAAAGGAGTTTGGCAAAAAAAAAAAAAAGCAACAGCAACAAAAAACTAAACGGGAACTGTAAATGTGCAGTACAATATGAATGGAAACTAAATGTAATTATTATTCTGCTCATTACAACCAGGGGTGCATTTAAGGGTGCACTCACACTAGGCTCTCTGAACCGTGCCTGAGCGCGTTTGACAAGTGTGATCGCTCCGTTCCGTGCCTGGGCGCGGTTCATTTAGCCGTCCCTGGCCCGCTTAGAAGAGGTTTGGTTGGTCTCGAGCGCGGTTCGCATGTAGTGTGAGCGCTAACCGTGCCAGAGCACGGAACAGTTACTACTTTTGTGTGCGCTACTGTCATGATTATGACGGCAAACATCTTTATTACTACTTTATCAATTCATGTAATTAATTCGAGTGTATTTGGGTTTATAATGGGTCTGATTCTCACCTTATTGATGAACAGGAATTGTAGTTTGCGAGTAAAGCTGCAAATTCCTTCTTTAACGTCAGCTGCCTTCGTAATAATCCTCTAATACGTGCTATTGAAAATCGCTGTGCGGCATAAATTGTAAATAGCCTATATTAGGCAGTATCTTAGCGAAAGTGCATTTCTTCCTGTTTTCTTCCATTCAAAAAGTTGCATCGTATATGACGTAAGTGCGCTCCGGCCTGGAACGTTAAGGGCAATGTGAGTGCGGGCCAGCGGGGGAGTGGGGAGGGGGGACAATCGCACTTGGTCTCGGTTCAAGGCAACCGTGCCTAGTGTGAGTATACCCTAAAATACAATGATGTGACTTGCTGATTAACTACTATAGTACAATGCGTTGTTGGAGAAACTAACCAACTAGTTAACACTGTTTCCCAAAACTGTAGTAACATGGTCACACCTCTGTTGTTTGAACCACATTGTTTCAACAATATAGGACTGTCATTAATAACATCACACCCAAGTGGAGGAGTAAAAACTTGTGCAAATCAATCTATTTGAGGTCTCAGAGATGGTACTGCAACGAACATGGCACCTAATGACTACTTTACAGTTTTTGTTCCATGTCATTTTGCTTTATTTTATTATTGATTCATCGCGGGTTCCCTCATACGTCATACTCTGGAGTTTCCTTTGCGCATTTTACACATATGTGCACTCTTCTTCAAAAACACCACTGATTGTTGACAAGCTAAAATATAAAGAGATTAAAATGTATATATTTAAATAGAATGAAAGATATAGAATGTACTGAACGTTAGCTTGCTTATTGTACCCTAGAGCATGATCTATTTAAGTCCACGTGTCATTTAACAAGAAATTATGCTTCTAGCCACAGCTCGAGAGCTGTAGAGCTCAACGTAAGTTGGCGACACTGTTTGTGAATGTTTGTTGGAACTATGGTTTCAGGAAACTCCAAATCATTGAACTATGTTAGTAATGACGGAACTTGCAACCATAATTGGCTGAGGATGCTTTCAGGAAACACATCCCAGATGGTGTAGTTATGATATCTACCAAAAGGAGCTAACATGGTAACCAGTCAAACCTTGACCCTGTGAATTTTTTTTTTTTTTTTTTTTTTTTTTCTGTCAAAAAGAGCCATCCGATTAGACAGGATGGGAGCATCGTCTAATTAGCATCATTAAAGTATTTAATCAACAAACTTGCAAAGGGTGATGAATAATTAAAGCATTTCGTAGCAGCTTCCAAATGGGCTTGTTCATAACTGATGAATTTTCTTAAGTAAAATAGTTCCTTTTTCTACTACTTCTAATAAGAATAAGAAAAGATGAAGAAGAAAAAAAAATGTCTTTATTTGATTTAAAGAATGCAAAGATGGTTATTATCATATTTCTGCTTTCCTAGGCTCTAATTCTCTTTGGAAAAGTGATCGGATGTCATCAAGCATCTAGACTCTTGTCTCTGATTGATCTCTGTTGTCTGGCTCCTGGTACCATCAAAGATTCCCTGAAAGCTTAGAAGCCTCTGGAATCTGTCCAAAAGTAGTTTTAGAGCCCAGTGTATCTGGGAAATATATGCTCCATGTCATTTCCATGAAATATTTACAGATATGCTCTCTTCTCTGAACGAGCCCTGACAGATAGAGACAGCACAATGCCATATTTCCATTTCTTTTTTAAGATTCTAGTAGTGACTCATGAACCCATGGTAGCACAGCAAAATAGGCAGCTCATCATGTAATTAGATGTGCAAAACTATATTGTCCAAATCAGTTAGTCAGTGGGCTGTAATTAAGTAATTAAGCTGGTTTAAAGGGTTCACCCAGAAATGAAATTTCTGTCATTAATTGCTCACCTTCATCTTGTTTCAATCCCGTAAGACCTTCGTTCATCTTCGGAACACAAATTAAGATATTTTTGATGAAATCAATGAGCTTTCTAACCTCTGATAGCCTGCAACGTTATTACCACTTTCAAGGCCCAAAAAGGTAGTAAAGACATTGTTAAAATAGTCAACGTGACTACAGTGGTTCAACCTTAATGTTATGAAGTGACGAAAATACTTGTTTTGTGCAAAAAACGAACAAAAATAATGACTTTATTCAACAATTTCTTCTCTTCCATGTCAGTAATCTACGCTGTTCATATAGTAAACACAGTGCAGCGCTTCCGGGTTCTATGTCAGAACGCGAGCTCATTATTGGCCAACACTGTACACGTGAGCACCACGAAGCATGCGTGTTATGCTGACACGGGAGCCGGCCAATACTGAGCCGGCATTCTGATGTAGAACCCAGAAGCGCTTCACTGTGTCTACAATGTCAACAGCGTAGGAGACTTACAAGAGAAGAAATTGTTGAATAAAGTCGTTATTTTTGTTTGTTTTTCACTTGATATCTTAAGTTAACATGTTAACTTTGACAGCCCTAAAATACATTTTGTGAATTTTTTTTTTTTTTTTCTTTCCCTTTTACAGAACCTAAGGCCCTGGTTACACCTGGTATTAAGATGCGTTTTGGTCAATCGGATCACAAGTAGACGAGAGAGACACATACCTTTTTATGCCTGGTATTTTAATCCGTCTCTTTTGTCCACTTTCAACCTTTTGTCCTGATTTCTTCGAGGGGAGGGTCTATGGGCGGGTAAATGGATGTTTTTTTTTTTTTTCAGATCTTTCGATCTAACGGACAAAATAAGCTCGCATAATTTACATATGAATGAGCCCGGAGACAATGGAAAAACATACAGAGAGCATCAGTTTTCGTTTCTGCTCTGATAGCTGAAAGAAGTGTTAGAAATCAGGAATGGTGAGAGAACATTGTGTTTGGTACATTTTTTTTCTTCAACCCAAACTTGGGTCTCCAGTCAACCACGTTTAAATCCCATCTGGCTAGCGCGTTTCCCATAATGTTTACGCATTATGTCAGTAGGCAGAGAGTCGGCGTCTTTTGTGGCTGTTCGAACACTTTTGACCACATGAGTGTCTACACTACAAAAGCAGTCCGGTGCGTTTTCGACTACCTCTGGAAGTACTCGAAAGTGGACAAGCTCAAAACATTTTAGACCCCATTTACACCTGTATTTAGCGGCATCCACTTGTGATCCGACTGACCAAAATGCATCTTAATACCAGGTGTAAACAGAGCCTAGGATACACTTTCCTCTGTACATTTAACCTAAAATCTTGAAAATCAATCATGCGGGTAGTTAACACATAACATGTACAAGTACAATGCTTGATTTTTAGAGTTTCCTGTTATCTTTTTTTTTATCAGATACAACTCTAAATGTAGTTCCAAAAGTAGGTTCGGGAGGAGCCTAAACATTCAGTCCTGTCAATCATCATTACGAGCGTATATAAGCAGCAGTCAGTGCGTCATCCCAGTGACAATTCTTCCAGCATCCCTCCTCCTCCACATCTCCTCCTCTATTTCTCTTATTCTCCCTCTGTGCAGTACTGTTATACGGGGGTTTAGCTCGGAGCTCGAGCCGAGCCTCGGGTTCAAGCCTCCTTCAAGGACAGCAAGCCAAGTTGTTTACCATTAACGGGCAGGCGAACTCGTGAAAAGTTTTTAAAATTACATGTTCAGTGAATAATCAAGAGGGTAGACGCTGCAATTTATGTATTTTTGCCAGACGAATGTTTAAAATGCTTGTTTTGAGCAAAAATATATCAAGGTATAGTAGATTGTTTTCCTAAAGAACTTCCAAAACAAGTGTCAGTGTTGCA
The DNA here is from genome assembly GCA_039654765.1 of Mylopharyngodon piceus. Taxonomy (NCBI): domain Eukaryota; kingdom Metazoa; phylum Chordata; class Actinopteri; order Cypriniformes; family Xenocyprididae; genus Mylopharyngodon; species Mylopharyngodon piceus. The sequence goes on along the minus strand of CM077453.1, from coordinate 21,255,935 downwards.
ACATGAGTGTTTAGATCCCAAAACACCTTTAATTCTTCTCTTGAAAGAATGTCACTGCATGACACCTTGTTCAGTGCCAGTGCTCCACACCCCGACTGTATCTCTCACCCACACAAGATTTCATAAGCGCGCATGAGTAATTTCTGGAGGCAGGAAAGAACATGTCTCTGTCTTCAAAGGATTAACTGTATACATATAAAAGGCCAGCTCTGATACTTCTGAATGTTCTGAATACTCTAAGGTGCCAAACTGGAACAAAATCATTCATGAGATCATTATGTGCTCTAACCGTCTGTTTAGTAGACCGATTGTCAAAAAAAAGTTTGACTGGGAAGAGCTTCGTACCATCTTGAGTTATTGATAATTTTTGGAGGGAAGCAGGTGTTTAAAAGATCTTTTGCTGAATATGTCTGGCATGTGGATAGGGGAGTAAAACGTCTTGGACTTCCAGTGAACTGGAAAATAACTGACTCTCTGTTAAAACCTGATGATAAACTTGTCTATTCAGGGTGAAGTCGTACACCAACTGTTCTCCCACATGCAGAGACAGTAAGAGAGTAAAAAACAAGGAAACAGGAAGCGTCATTTATATGGTTAGGATACAGTCTCAAGTTTCACACAGCTTTGGTGCTTGTGTATGTGTTTGTGTGGTTCAGCTGTACCCTATGTTATGGGGACAAAATGTCCCCACAAAGATGGCAATATCTGAAATCCTTGTCCTTGTAGGGACATTTTTTTTTGGTCCCCATGAGGAAAACAGCTTAAAAAAAAATCACACTAAGTGATGTTTTTTAAAATTGTAAAGATGCAGAAGGTTTTCTGTGATGGGTTGGGTTAGGGGTTAGAATATACAGTTTATACAGTATAAAAATCATTATGTCTATGGAATGTTCCCTATATTACATGAAAAGCTAAGGGGAAGGCTAAATAAGGTCAGTTTAGCACTGCCTGATCGGTCATAATCATCATGAATTATTAATTTATAGATATCACATTTTTGTGGAGTCGCACCACATGATATTTTAAAACCTGAACTAACCTTGCTTTGTCATAACAAGGTCAAGTTATCTGATATTTGAAGAGACTTATTGACCTTGACACACAGTAATGATCGGAGCCGAATCTCTGTCTTGCCCACCCAATCAGACTTTAGGCAAAGTGATCTGGGGCAGGCTGTGTGTTGAAAAGTTTGGGGAAGGGCTGAAGACTGCCCCAACCTACAATATCATAACACCAGATAATTGCTGTATTTGTCTGAAAGCAATGGCGCGTTAATGCACAAGGCGGCTTAAGTCTGTTGGGGAAATACAAAGACTGACAATCACATTAGTGATAACAGGCAGAAATATTTGCATGCTAATGCTATCAAGGTGCGAACTACGGGGAGTTTAAAATGTATCTTCATGAATATGTATCTTTATACTGTATTTACTTGTAAATATGAAGCCACCCCTAAAATGGGTATAGCCTAAAGGCTTGTTCACACTAAGAACGATAACTATAAAGAAAACGGTTTCACTTTATTTTACAGTACGTGCACTTTTAATGTATTTACAGTGTACTTAACAAGAAAGCAAAGAAAGAGTAATATAAGGTAACTACATAGGTTAAGAATAGGTTTAGGGGTAGGTTCAGGACTAGTGCGTAGTTATTACCCAGTTATTGTAATAATTACAATAAGTATATAGTATGTACATGCGAAATAGGACTGTAAAATAAAGTGCTACCAAGATAACTATAATGATAACTATATTAGCGTCCACACCAGCACACGATAACGTTCTGTTTATTATAAGCACGCGCTGCAGCTTTGTCATCTGTCGCTTTAAATGTTCGAGCTCTTTAAAGCAGGATTCTGATTGGCTGTCAATGTTTTGATCGTTCATCAGTTGAAAAAAAAAATTGCGGTAACACTTTATTTTAGGGTCTTTTAACTAGTTGCTTATTAGCATGCATATTAATAGAATATTGGCTATTTATTAGTACTTATTACGCACATATTAATGCCTTATTCTGCATGACCTTATTCTACATTCTTAATACCCAATACCTAAACTTAACAACTACCTTACTAACTATTAATAAGCAGTAAATTAAGATTTATTGAGGGAAAAGTCGTAGTTAATAGTTTATATGTGTTCTCTATACTAAAGTGTTACCAAAATTGCTCTGAAATTTTGTTCCTGAGTCATTATTGTTATAGTTGTGGTGTGGATTCTGCTATTATTTTATATTTTATAGATTTTTAAAACTATAACTTTATTGTTATAGTTATCATCCTTGGTGATAGCCTACTATACACCTTACCTGAGCAGTTGAGTTAAATACGCAAGAACATAATGTAAGTGTTTAAAATGATTTAAAATGCATTGTTCAGTTGAAAGCTTGCCATCTTTGATTTGCTGTTAAAAATGCTGCTAAGCTGAATGTGTGAAGCAAACTGTCTGCTTAAACAAAGAGTTTGTGGTTTATCAATCAGATGCATGTTAATGTTGCATTTGTTACTATAACAACAGTAAGCTACTGTCAAGCTACATTTTCTTTCAGAATTGTCATTCAGTGGTGGAAAAGTAAAAACTGTAGCATTTTATTTAAAAAGGGAAAATAAGATGTCTGTCTAAATAACGTCATGTCACTGACCCAAATAACTGAATAAATGGTGCTCAGTAAAGCATTAGTTTATAATTTATTCATGCTGCAGAGAGAACTGAAGTCCTGCAGAGATCCATATTACTGAATGGTAAATTTGCAGTTTAACTTGTTATACAGTTAATGAATTGTTAATTACTTAATTGTGCAGCCGATGTAAAAATGAGCTAATATAGTCATCTACTGTATATAGGGCACTGGAGGTCCACCCTACATGGTCCACCTACTTTGACATTTCTGTCATTTTTACTTGTTTGTATGAACATAAGCCATGTCTTTGCACTGTGCATTCACACACCCACTCTCTGAAACGTGCCTGTGCAGATGTCCTGTTAAACTCTTCCTCTGACAGTAAATCTATGTGTTTTCCTGCCTTTCCTGAACTCAGGGACTGGTTTAAAGTGAAAAGATCCTGCACTCCCACATGTCTTCAAGTACTGGTGTATTATCTGAACTTGCCTTGGCATGTAACAGGCTCTTGTGTTCACATTGTTATTCTGTTTAGATGGTATTACCTTCCCCCAGTCTGCAGTTTCTTTGAGACCCAGAAAACAGGATGAGGCATGCTTTTTTGCCTTTTTTATGTAATGTTATCATCATCATTATCATCATCATCATCATCATCATTATCACAGAGTTTTAACCTTCTAATTTACATTTGCCGAAGTTAAACGATATTGCCAATAGCCTCATGACATTTTAATGGTCAAGTTTGTGTTGTAAAACCAGAATTTATGCAAAATGTTACCTAACAAGAACTGTCAACGGTGTAAGGAGATAAAAATGGCATAACATGGTTAACCGAGACAAAAATAAATCTGTTATGTAAGAATGCTTTTCTGACATAATTCATTGCAGTCTCTGTGGTCACTGATCACATTTGGTTCAAGCAGTGGCATGATTGTTTGTGTCTTCTAGAGGTTTTGCTTATGAGCATGTTCCTTGCAAAGAACATTTCATATTTTATCATATTATGATTGGTATCCTATTTGCCCTATTACTGTATTGTACTCATAAAAACACTCATATGATCATACTGTCTCATGCATGAGGAAGTTCCATTGGCTCTCATTTAATTTGATCAGCAATAATATTTTGTTATTATATATTACACACTTAGGGCTGCTGTAAAATTGATTAATCACGATTAATCGCATCTAACATAAAAGTTTGTTTCATATATATATATATAATGTCTGTGTGTCACACACACACGCATATATAATATGTATAAATATAATAATATATATTTACACACATATATTATGTAAACAGACTTTTATGTTAGATACGATTAATCGCGATTAATCGATTTTACAGCTCTATCTACACTGCAAAAAAACCCTTCTAAATCAGTATTTTTGTCTTGTTTTACATTAGAAATATTTCAGCAATAATAATTCTATAATAAGGTCTCCTTTGTTAACATTAATTAATGCATTAACTAACATTAACTAACTAACTACCAATGAGTACATATATTTTAAAGCATTTATTAACCTTTTAATATTGTTACTTAATAAAAATGTTCATATTCATGTTAGTTCACAGTGCAATAACTAATTAGTAAATTAGAAGTGTTGTAAAATTAGAAGATTAGTAAAAGTATAAGTGTTGTTCATTGTTTGTTTATGTTAACTCATGTATTTAACTAATGTTAACAAATAAAACCTTATTGTAAAGTGTTACCGTTAGATTTATGTTTAAAACAAACAAAAAATACAAAAACTTTAGTATGGGGAACACATATTCACAATTAACTATGACTTTTCCCCTCAATAAACTCGTAATTTACTGCTTATTAATAGTAAGGTAGTTGTTGTAGTGGTTAAATTCAGGTATTGGGTAGGATTAAGGGGTGTAGAATATGTTCATGCAGAATAAGGCATTAATATGTGCTTTATAAGTACTAATAAACAGCCAGTATGCAGGCTAATAAGAAACCAGTTAAAAGTGAGAATTGTTCCCCATACTGAAGTGTTACCATTACTAATAGGGTAAGAAAAGTAAATTTATACTCTCTGAAAACAAGTTATCTTATGCAGTTTTACTTAGCATTTAGCTTGTTTTTCAAGGATGTTTAGATACTTTTACTGTAAAACAAGAAATAATAATGTTTTTTTTGTTTGTTTGTTTGTTTGTTTGTTTGTTTTTTACAGTAAAACCGAAGACTGAAAACAACATTTCAAATCGTTTGATACCCACAATAAATGTAAAATAAATAGTGACTCACCATGTTTCATGGTCCCTCAAGTGTGCTTTTGTTTTTGCTGTGTATGTTCTGTATAAATGCGCTGCTTATATTTAAATGGAGAACAGGAGGTTACAAGCATTATCTCTCTGGTCTCTCCTCTCTCGATCTTTCCTTCTTCTGTACTGTGGGTTGAGTCTCTACAGACTGCCATGATGTGGGTGTTTTGTGTAATACCCACCAGTTCACAAACCCTCCCTCTCTTTCGGTTTATCCCTCCCTTTTCAGTTGATCTCTTTCCACAAGTCTATGTTTGCAAGAGCTGCCGCACTGTTTCTGCTTTGATATCTGCAATGCATCATTCATACTTTTGCAGAATTCTTATATCACTCCATGCATGTATTTAGTCGTCTTCTGTCCTGGCATACCATTTATGTGGGCATTGATCCATCATAAGACTCATGTGCACTCACCTAAAGCGATAATTCTACCGCATGTGCATTTTTCCAGGTCTGCCAGATGGTGATCGAACATAAAACAAGCTGCGTTAACATGAACCTCAGGAATCCCAGCATAACCACTCGTTAGATGGGATCACATCCGTCCTACATGAGGGCAGTGACAGTTAAGAGGGATATGATACTTCAGACGTCCCAAGGGCCGGCTTTTAATGGGGCCATTCCGGCCCTTGAGTCCAGTGCCATCTATTACAGCTGTGACCTCCAAAGGGCGTGAATGGTGTAGTAGAGGATACTCTTTCTAAAACATCTGTGTCCTTGTGCAAAGATGCATCCTTCATTTATGTGAACGAGCTGTTTTTTCACCTACTGTATTACTTCACGTCTTTCTCATGTTATATCATACTGTGGTGTGGATTGCAGAAAAGAATGACAAATAATAATCTAAAGATCCATCACTGACTTCATATGTCAGTTTCATTATGCTCCCAGGCAGAAATTTCCAGCTATGCAAATACTACTTTTCCTATCTACTTGAATGATGAAAGACATTGGTTTGTGAATATTTAAATAAAGTTTGACATCAGAAATAAAATCTGACAACAATGGTAACATTTTGGGATGCGCAATATATTGATACCATATTGGTTATAATTGATAGTAGATTATTGTATCAGTCAATATTGCATATTTAATTATTCATTCATTTCCCAAATTTTTACATTTAGATTACGTTTGTATCATCTAACACTCACTTAATCTAACACTTATTGAACATCATAAATTTTTATTACTTTTAAAACAAATCATTTTCACTTTTAGTATTTTATTTATAATTTATTTGGACAAACTAGTATAGAATTGTAACATTGTGCTTTTGTTGGTTATTTGTCCATAACAGGAAAATTATTATTGTCAGTATTATTGTTTTTACTGTATTTTTGATCAAATAAATGCAGCCTAAGCTTGACTTCAAAACTTTAAATAATCTTATCGACCCCAAACTTTTGAATGACACTGTCAGGATCATGCTTTGTGTTCCTGTGACCTAGGGCACGTTTACAGGACAACAATGTAAAAAAGACAGAAAATTTTTTTTTGTATAGATGACAATGCTGTCAAAACGATCCCCGTTCACATGGATCCGCAAAAATGACTAAAAACGCTGTATTATGCATGACAGGTTAGTATTTAGCAATGTCACTTTGTAAAGAAAGACTAAGCGCCTGTGCACATACGCAATCTTTTCAAACGCGCATGCCTATAGACTGAACAAGTAATGCGCATGTGCATGCTGTCACCGTTTTCACAGATTTGCATTTTTGTTGTTTACGTGGAGGTGATAACAATATCGTTTTCAAAAACTTGCACTTTGAAACCTGTTTTCAAAAGTTTGCATTTTCAGGCCCCCAAAACGCCATTGTCGTGTAAATGAACGGCCAAAATGCATAAAAACTTTTCAGTTTTTAGTCGAGAACAGTGTTGTGTAAACAGCCCCTAATGCTGTGTACACACCACAAGATAATCGGGCTGATTTTGGGCCGATTTCTCCCCTTCCGACAATCCTAGGTAATGTCCCAATTATCTTGATGGTTCTACAGATTCTCTTATCAGATTTTTCTGTGGTGTGAGGTGTGTTAAGAGTGACTGAATCTGCTTGGAAGAACGTCGTAGGCACCCCGATCGCGAATCGTAAATATTCTACATGTTGAATATTTACGATCAGAAATCCTGATGTGTGGGGGGCACCCCGAGGACAAACGCGTGCACGCTCTGGAGATTATCACGTGAAATGAAACAATATCCAATCAGAAAGCAGCTGACAGAAGACAGAAGCATAACAAATGCAGTCATGGCGCAGCACAAATTTAAATGGATTTGGACAGCAGAGATGGAGGATCAGCTTGTTGATCTGTGTGTTTATACAACGTAAAACATTCCAAAATCATTCCAAACACTATCAACGCAATTTCTTCCTGCCTATCGTACGTCATGTTTATTCTGAAGTCTCGAGAGATTTTGCGAGATTTCCCGTGTTCACAGTCGGGACTCTGGTTGAAAATCTGTTTGTGTGTGGTGTGCTGTCTTTATGACATCACGGCACACCATACACTATAGGAACAAAACTGTTAAATCTAGGATTTTTTTGTCCTCATGTTTGTGGTCTCTCACATTTTGAAAATCTTATAATTTTTCAAAAATCTTTTAGTGTGTACCCAGTGTTCATGTTTATGTCTGTTTCTTTCTCATTCAGTTCACCTGTTGTTAATTAATTAACTCATTAGCTCCCTCATTTGTTCTAGTATTTTTACTCGTTTCTTTCAGTTGGTTGTCGGATTTCGTCTATGTTTTACGTCTGTGTAAACTGCTGAGTATTCTCTGTTTATCTCCTATATTTCCCTGTGGATTTCCAAATAAAGACTTGTTTCGTTGGACTTTCTATTGTTGTGCACTCCTTGAAATCACGTTATGTGACAGAAGATCTGACCTAACAGAAGTTATTTTTGCGGCACTTTCCTTTTTTTTTTTTTTTTTCTCTCCCCCTGTCACCGTGGACCTTCCCACTGGCCAGTTGTTGTGCCTGGAGCAGAAGGACCACTCCCTGGAGTCAAACACCAGGGATTTTTTGGAGTTGGCATGCCAAATACACTATCCCGACCGGGCATGCCTCTCAGGGAGTGGTCCTCGTGAGGATATCGTCGCATGTGTGGAGTGGGCACTGGTGAATAACAACTCGGCATTCTCCATCGGCCTAGTGGAGGACACCAGTCCCACTCCAGACCCAGAGCCCAGTCAGCATTCACCCCATCCGCGGAACAACAACAGATCTCCACCGCAGACACGGAGCCAGCGCGTGCCACAGAGAACAAGCCAGTAAGCCATGCTGAGCCTTATACTGCCCTGGAGCCTGTGCCCATTTTGATGTCTGACCAGGTGCGCAAGACTGCGACATCACCCGTCCCCGAGGGAGTATTAGTGGAGCTTGAGGACTCGGATGGAAGCCCCGCCCACACTCCCATTGCTGTGAATGTTCTAGACCTGGCCTCGCGGAATATAATAAACTTGTCTGAGGAGGTAATACCCGTGTTTCTCCCATCCCTGCTGGTCCTGCCCAGCATGAACTCTGCAGTACCCCCACTTGTTCCGCCCAGCCCTGAGTCTCCTGTTTCTCCACTGAATCTCCTGTTTCTCCACTGGTTCTGCCCAGCCTTGAATCTCCTGTTTCTCCTCTGGTCCACCCAGCCCCATGTCATCTGTGCTCCTTGTGATACCTGCCAGCCTCCCTCTCCCACCTCCTCTACCAAGTCCAGTCAGTTCCTCAACCCTGCCACCTCTGGTTCCTGTCAGTCTCTTGGTGCATCCTCAGTAGATTCAGTCTGGTGGTGTGGATCCGCTTCACACCTTCCAGTCCCCAGCTCTGCCTCGGCATGAGGATCCCCCTCTACATTTACATTTATTCATTTTGCAGATGCTCGAAAGAGATGAGTTTTCAGCTGTTTTTTGAATATTGCCAGGGATTCTGCATTCCGGATGAAGGTGGGGAGATCATTCCACCAGCAAGGAACAGTGAACAAAAATGTTCTGGAGAGCAATTTTGTGCCTCTCTGTTATGTTACCACAAGCCTTCATTCATTCAGTGATCGCAGGCTTCTGGTAGGGATGTAGACTCATAAGAGTGAGTGGAAGTAGGAGGGTGCTGAGCCTGTGGTAGATCTGTAAGCAAGTGTCAATGCCTTGAATTTTGCTGCGAGCAGCAAGTGGTAGCCAGTGCAGAGAGATGAAGAGAGGTGTGACTTGAGCCCTTTTAGGCTGCAGCGTTCTGAATCATTTGTAGAGAGCCCCAGACTCTCATTGGCTCCGACTTGGCCCAATGCTCCCTCAGCTTCACCGTAGCCCGTCATCCCGCCAGCTCCACCAGGCTCCCTCATCCACCCGTTTCCGCCTTTGTCAGATATCACCCTGGCTCCACCACGGGATTCCTGGCTGCTGGTTGCACCTCTTCCCTCCATCCCTTTGGCTCCACCAGGCTCCACCTTCCCTCCGGCTCCACCGTTGTCCTAGGTTGCACCGGTTCCACTGCAGTCTTCTGGATCCCTGTCTCTGCCTTGGTCTTATGAGCCATCAGCTCCACCTTGGCCCTCCGGACCTGCAGTGTCACCCTGGCTCCGTGTCTCCTCGGCTGTGTCTGGGTCTCTCTAGCTTTGTCGCAGGAGATAGCATCCCTGGTTCCATTGACTAAGCCTCCACCATGGCTCCTCCCTCCTGCGATGCCACCTTGGAACATCGCACTGGCTGTGGCCTGCATCATCACCTGGCCCCTTCTGCTCCTGGATCCTCCCTCCCTCCACTCCCCCATGGACCGTTTTGTTTGCCCCGGACTGCGTTTGTTTCTGTCCTCTTCCACGCCCCACTCCAAAGCCCCCACCCTCCCTCCTCAGACCTTGTATGGTGCAAGGACGCGCTTTTCCAGAGGGGGGCATACTGTAAGGATTATGCTTTGTGTTCCTGTGACCTAGGCTGAATCCAAAATTGCCCCCTATGCCCTCATTCACTATTCCCTACATTTCTCCACTAATATAGTCCACTTGAAGGAGTGAATGAAAATGAGTGAGTGAATTCGGACATTGAGTGGATGGATAGATGATAGATGATTTAGCTGCAGGCGCCATCTTCTGGCGAGATGCGGGAATTCATTCGGCGCGTGACTCACAATGCATTATGGGTATTCTCTAGCCATTGAGCGTACATCAGTTGTACACTCATTATTGTGGTGCATTGTGGGATTGAATGAGTGCCCTCGATAATGTCCACTAAGGTTTCGGACACCACTAGTAATGGCTGTTCGATCCCTCAAATAGTGCCCTATTTAAGGGTATAGGGGACGATTTTGGACACAGGGCTAGTTTTCATGTCTGTTTCTTTCTCATTTAGTTCACCTGTTGTTAATTGATTAACTCATTAGCTCCCTTGTTTCTTTCAGTTGGTTGTCCATTCTCGTCTATGTTTTACGTCAGTGTAAACTGCTGAGTATTCTTTGTTTATCACCTACGTTTCCCTGTGGATTTGTAAATAAAGACTGTTTCGTTGGACTATCATTGTGTGCTCCTTGCACTCACGTTACGTGACAGGTACATTCTAGAGTAAACAAATATGTGATTTGTACTATAAGGCAAGACTTTCAATTCTAGAGCCGCCATATTATGCGTTGTGGTGTCTCTATCAAAACTGGAAAGCAGGACTACAGATGCCATAATGATATAATGATTTGTCCCATTCATAAATGTATGAGGGGACAGTCTCTGCCTTGTACACACAGTCTGGTTCGATTGCTGTTGAACAAGCTGAGTGAATCAGTCACGTAGTGTAATCAAATGTGTGAAACTGTAATGTTTAATGTTGAATTAAGAGAGTTAATGGTCTGTTCTGCTGAAAGTAGAAAGGGTTGACACACATTAAACTGTATTGCACCTGACAGGCAAACACTTGTCAAATACCCCTCTTGTGCTACTGATAGAGGCTCCATGCTGTTATTTATTAATTTTCTTGTGTCTGTGTGCTTTATAAGCCTGTAAAGAGCTTGATGTTTACCCTAGTACTCCTGTTTCTTTTCCTTTCTTCCATCCTACACTTGTTTCTTGCTCCCTCAGCCCATGGTTATGCAACAGAGTGACTGAATTAATGATCAGTTGATACAGCCAAAACAACAGAGTCATTTCTGATGCACAAATCAGAAATGACACAGAAAAGCACTTTTTTTCTTTTATAAAAGACTGCTAAAAAATTAACATGAATCTTTCCACATCAGTTCAGTGTTACTTTTAGTGAATATTGATGTATAATCAACTTATGACTGAGTGTTTTTGTACTTAAATGTGTCAGTTTGGTGTACTTCACTTCAAGTACATCATTTAATCAGTAACATAAACATAACATAAAAAAACCCACTGTCAGTTGTCTTAAAACTGCCTCAGGGGCAGTGAATGTCTCAGTGAATGTGAATTATGGGAAATACATTTGTTGTAAAGGGTTACCAACTGTAATCTCTGTTCAAAGGCAAAGAGTGCACGTGTAAATATGTGGTGAGTTTATGAAAATCCTTTCCGGTTCTGTAATAAACCCTTGTATGGTTCAGAAGAATGCAATGTCCAGCCCTGATTGTGTTCTTTGAACTTTTACTGAATCTTTAGTGAACTCATTTTAACAACTGTTTAACAGCAGCGCCACACACACGTGTCACTCCAAACATTCTCCCTCTATATACGTCATCCTGTTACGTCGTACCTGCAGACATAACTAATCATCATTCTATTACAGGTTCTAGTCATGTTGGAACTTGTAACGGCAGCAGGGAAGGTAAAGTTTGTTATTTACATTTTTAGCATTTGTCCAAGTTGCAAAGAATTTATGACAAGCCTGAACATAAGGGCAACAACTGTTCTTCATTCATCATCTCTTTCTGCACATTTAAACCACAATATCATCCTCATTTTTTTACATTTAAGTGTGTCTTCCCTTCTGCACCACTGATTGACTCCTTACTCGACAAAACTGGAGTACAAGACCTGCAGTCAGTTGCAACAAACACTTGAAGTTAATAAAATCCTTAATGATTATTCCTTAACAATTGTTAAATGTTGTAACAGATTCCATGAAGATTCCATGAAGAACCTTTAACATGGATCCTTTCCATTGCACAAAAGGTTCTTTATAGAGGAAAAAGGTTCTTTAGTTTATTAAAATGTTCTTCACACTAAGAAAAAAAAAAAAAAATGGTGCTGTTCACTGAAAGCTTCTTTGGGGAGCCAGTAATAGTTCTTCTATGAAACATTTTGGAACATTTATTTTTAAGAAAAGACTTGGGATGCATCAATATTAAAATACTGGCTGCATGGTATGATAAAACGATTAAAACTCACCTCAGTTTTGTCTGAAAAAAGACTAAAATCAATCATTTAATAAGTTTACCTGCCTGAGTTTCTAGTTAGTTTCCTTGATTGTTAATTAGTCTCTCTCACCAATTTCTGTTTAGTTTGATTACCTTCTCCATGTAGTATTTATGCTGCCTTCACATGCTTTCGGAAATTTGACAATTCCCACTTCTAAAGTCGTGATTACGAGCTCATCGCATTCAACTTTCGAAATGGGAGGGCGTTCATATGTAATTTTTACTTAGGAAACTCGTATTTACGATAATTCCGAGAGCACGTGAAGGCAGCATTAAGCCCTGAGTTTCGTTCTGTTCTTTTGTCCAGTATTGTCTAAGTTAAATGTGGTAGTGTTCGTTATTCTTCTGCGATCTCCTGAGTTTTAGTTGTGGATTAAACTCCCCCCCCCCCCCCCCCCCATATATGGATATCCATGTGGATTAGTTTTACGATCTCTTTATTAAAAAAGTGGTAGTTGCGTATGTCAATGGAGGGACAGAAATCATTCCGATTTCATTAAAAATATCTTCATTTGTGTTCCAAAGATGAATAAAAGTCTTACGGGTTTGGAACGACATGAGGGCGAGTAGGCCTAATTAATGACAGAATTTCCATTTTTTTAATGAACTAACCCTTTAAGTGATTTAATGTTAATATATCAATCTACTTGAACTACCAAAATCTGTTTTAAAATGTACTGATAATGCAGGTGTTAAAATAATAAAGCCACATGTTAAGCAGGTTCATTGTAAGAGACTGTCCATAAAACATGGCCAATACTTTTATGGTGCACAGGGACAAACAAAGACAAGGTAACACACATAAACATTTACTAAATAACTGAAAATGTAGCACAGAACTCACTAATGTACATTACTGGTAAAAAAAAATCTGAGAATTTATATAAAATGTAATCATATGTGATTCCTGTGAATGTCCTTTTAATTGTTTTTACCTTTTAATTCTAAGGTAGTTAAAACTTTCAACTCACAAAAAAACTTTATTTAATAAAGTTAACATTATTTTACAATAAAAATACTTTTAATGCGATGTTAAACCATTTACAGTTACCGTATAAAGTATCTTACAGTTAACAGTTTTTTTTACTGTAGCATTTTAAGTAAAAATGACAAACATGTTTAGTGTAGAGGAGACAACAGGGGGAAAAAAAGGCAACTGGGCATTTTTACAGATACCATTTTATGTTTGTTTATGTTTATAGCTTTTTTATGACTATATAATGTAATGATAATAAATATATAAACACTATTATCTTTAAAGATCAACTCAAAGGTAATATAAATAGGGGAAATTAGCATGCACAATTAAATGTACACTAAGTTTTGGCCCTCTAGTGGTTAAAAACAAAACTGCATGAATCTTGCAGAAGAACATTGTTTTTGTTGTGCTTCGGCTCTGCGTGACTGCAGATGAATATGGTTATCCTACTGCTCATGAAACATTCACTACTAGTCTTAAGAGATATAACCAGTTTAGAGGGAAAGGATCTCAAGCTGAAGCTATACCCATTAATAGACACAGTACTTCCTTGAAAATAAATTCCAGCACAGCGCTACAACAACCATAATGAAATGACCCTTCACAATAGATAACTCTGTTGGAGAGCTACATATGGCATTTTATCTGTTAAATAAAATACCTAACTCAACAGTTGAGTAATAAAACACCATCTCTGAAAAGCCAAGCCATTGTTGATTCTTGTTTTATTACGAGCTCTGCTGCGTTCTCTTTTTGCTAGCAGACTCTCCTCTGTTCGGCTTTTTTTTTTTCTTTTTTTTTTAAACGGGTGATTCCCCAGAGGTTTGAGATTTGGTGTGCTCCATGTCAACCTTTCTCACTCCTTGCAATGAGTGACCCAACATTACCTGTGGCTCCTTGTCCTTGTGTGTTCATGTTTGTTTTTGTGTGCATGTACAAGGTTATACCTCAAATCTGATCATTTTAAACCTTTAGACAAGATGACCTAAATCACGACATATGTTCACTGCCAAGAAGTGCATGTAACTTTCTCCCTTCTACTTCTGTCTCGCTCTTATTGGTCCTCACGTGGTCCTTTATTAGCTATTTGGCAGTGACACACACAGGCTCACCTCATTCCCATCTGTTCTTTCCCTAATGCACTTCACAGTGTTGGGGCAGAGAGGGAAGTGACCCCTGCTCGCCTCTACTCAATACTCTACAAACACATCCATGCTCCTGACCACATCCTCCTGCTGAGCAACCCCAGGGGACGCGCTCTGAGCTGAAGGCCACATCAGGTCAAATAACTGCTGATGTAGAGCCAGTGTGATGCTCCCTGCCACACATTCAAAGACCTTTTGCCTTGCCAAATTCAATTCATGTCCTCTGCTGAGGTTCATATGATTCACTGTTAGCTGAGAGAATCAGCTGTGATCATGGTTCAAAGATACAGACAGAAATTCGAGCTGATGTTGAAAATATTGTCTTAAAGTTATGAGAATAAATGCAGTCAGTTTACCCCAAGACTTTCTTCTTTCTGAGGTACACAATCGGAGTTATATTAATAAATATCCCGACGCGTCTAAGCTTTATAATGGCAGTGAATGGGGCCAATGAGTTTGAAGCTCAGGAAAGTGCATCTATCCATCATAAACATACTCCACACGGCTCCAGGGGGTTAAAAAAGGCCTTCTGACGCGAAGTGATGTGTTTGTGTAAGAAAAATATTAATATTTAACATGTTATGAAGTAAAATATCTAGCTTCCGCCAGACCACCTTCCGCATTCAACTTTTTTTTCGTAAGTTGAATATGGAGGCGTGGTTTGTAGAGTAAGCGTTTTGAACTGCGAGAGGCATTACACTTTCTTCATAAGTTGAATACAGAAGTTGGTCTGGTGGAAGCTAGATATTTTACTTTATAACTTGTTAAATATGGATATTTTTCTTAAACAAATGCAACACTTCACTTCAGAAGGCCTTTATTTACCCCCAGAGCTGTGTGGAGTATGTTTATGACGGATGGATGCACTTTCTTGAGCTTCAAACTTGTTGCCCCCATTCACTGCCATTATAAAGCTTGGACACGTCAGGATATTTATTAATATAACTCTGATTGTGTTCATCAGAAAGAAGCAAGTCAAATACACAGGATGGCTTGAGGGTGAGTAAATCTTGAAGTAATTTTCATTTTAAAGTGAACCAATCCTTTTAAAAACTGGATTTAGAAATCTGAACACAGTAATTATGCCATAAAAGGGTTGATCCTTTTGGAATTGTTATGTATTACAGTGAATCGCACAATATCAAAACAACTTGCATGTTCTTGTTCCAAACATTTGAGGGTAAAAGGAGAACTCGCCCCCCTCTCAGATGTTGATTTTTTTTTTTTTTTTTTCATAAGAATTTCACTGTTATCTTGCCAAGATTGAGAGTCTCTTTCTGTCATTGTGTCAGCTAGAGATGTGTGTGAGCTGACACTGCATGTCCTCGCCTGTACAGATGCAGATAAACCATCAGCATGGGGAAAGGTTCACACTGAGCTCTGACTGTAGTTTTGGCTGGCGGCAGGCATTAGGACATGATCTGGATCTATATTGATTCTCTCTCTCGTTCTCTGCCCTCAGGACACGTGTGGTATTGAGCTCCTCTGTGAAGGGATCAGGCAGCGGGCAGAGAGTCAGCTCAGGAAACTGTCCCTGTGAGCATATGGGTGAGTTTCTGATTACTGTACTCAATATTCACATTGTGTTTGCCTAAAAACTCCAGACCTCTAATGTTTCAGCTCTGCCCTTTACTCAGTTTTCTTTTCTAGATTTCTAGAAAGTATCTAGAAAATCAAAACTAAATCATGGTTAACAGCTATTGGCTACTTTAAAGAAACAGATGTGACTATATTATATTAAAATAAATTACAGTCATTAAAGTATGGCCTATTAACCAAGAAATGGTGAATTGTGGTGAAACACTGCCCCCTTGGGGTAACACTGTGTCAACAGAGCTGGCTAACAGCTGCAGTAACATTCATATTATTTTAAATTGATCTTACTGTATCTGTCAAATTGACATCATAATATGATTTTGTTTTTATTATGTGAGCATAAAGAAAATAGATATAATAAACTCCATATCATTGTTAAAGGGATAGTTCACCCCAAAATGAAAATTCTGTCATCATTTACTCACCCTCAAGTTTTTCCAAACTTGTATGAATTTCTTTCATCTGCTGAACACAAAAGAAGATATTTTGACAAATATGGGTAACCAAACAGTTGACGGGGAAAAAAATGCTATGGAAGTCAATGGGCCCCATCAACTATTTGGTTACCGACATTCTTAATCAACTGATAAAAAATTAATATTAAAAAAAACAAAAAAAAACAAAACACACACACACACACACACACACACATACACACACACACACACCAAACTGGCAAGATTTATACAAAGAATACACAGCTGATTTGGATAAAAGTCCCTTGTAAAAAAAGAAATACACTTTTAAAAAAGTATTTATTTCAGAAATAATATACTTTAAAAGAATACACTTTAGTGTGAACTGAAAGTAATGTTTTTGAACACTTATTTGCATATTTACAATTAAAAGAAAATGTATTATATTTTACATTTATATTAAATGCGATTGGTTAAGAGTGATTTTTTTTTTTTATACACTTAAAGGGTATAATAGTTAAATAGTTTACCCAAATATGAAAATTCTGTCATCATTTACTCACCATCTACTCACCATCAAGTTGTTCCAAACCTGTATGAATTTATTTCTTCTGCTGAACACAAAAGAAGATGTACATACTGCAGAACTGATAGTACAGTAATAAACAATAATTTGTTTTACAGTTTTTCAGTTTCTTTTTTTAAGATTGATATTAGACCTTTTTTTAGATTACAGATATAAATTCATGCCTTTTGAAAAACTGTCATCTTATACGTTCCCTCTTGGCATCAGAGACAAAGCAGAGCAATCTTGAAGCCAATAGCTAAAGAGTAATTTTCAGTCAACTGCATGAATTTACTGTGTTACCACTATAGTCAATCGTTTTTCTCAGCAGTTGTCTTCGACACATCATTCTGTTGTGGTATTGAAACCTTCGATCAGCCATTCCTGAGAGATGCATTTCCTGTTTAGTGCTATAATTCCTACTTCTCTCACAGCATAATGACAACTAACTCTCAGGAAGTAACACAGCACAGCAAGTTGTCCTAAGAGGAAGGTTTTAGGACAATTTTAATGAAAGGTTTTGATCCACTTCGAATGTTGACTACTGTATTTCTTTCTACATTATCAACTCTGTTGTCTGATCCGGGGGTTTTCAAGTTTCAGAATCAGAATCAGAAAGAGCTTTATTGCCAAGTGTGCTTGCACACACAAGGAATTTTCCATGGTAGTGGAGCTTTCAATTTACACATATAAATATCACATATAAAATTAAAAAATAAAAATAAATGAAAGTATGAAGATAGGTTATTTCAGAAAAAAGAGCTAATGCTAAGGACTCTCCCAATGGGGAAAAAACACCCTATAAAGGACAATACAAATGACTCTTCATCAGTCATCATACATTATGGACACTGCTAAGAAGAATAAATGAACATTTAGAAATAAATACAGTATGTTTTTCACAGAACTATATAATTTTGTCTATTTTTCACACCCTAGCACCCCCTTGTGGCTTTTTTGAAAATCCCTGGTCTGAAAAAATACACTGCCATTCAAAAGATTTTTTATGTTTTTGAAAGAAGTCTCTTATGCTCACCAAGGCTGCATTTATTTGACCAAAAAATACAGGTAAAACAGTAATATTGTGAAATATTATTACAATTTAAAAGAACTGTTCTCTCTTTTAATATATTTTAAAATATATTTTATTCCTGTGATGGTAAAGCTGAATTTTCAGCATCATTACTTCAGTCTTCAGTGTCACATGATCCTTCAGAAATCATTCTAATATGCTGATTTGCTGATCAAGAAACATTACCTATTATCAGTGTTGAAAACATTTGTTCTGCTTCTGAGCATAAGGTGACTTCTTTCAAAAACATCCCGATCTTTTAGTTCTAACAGTGTAATACATTTTGTTTGTGATACAGTAAGATCTGCTGGGTCATACTGCTGGGAGAATATAATCAAGTTAATTTGAACAATATATCAACCATTATCAACCCTATCAACACTTGTCAACCATGTAGAGCACATCCTTTCAGATTTATTCTAAATTATATCAGCAATCATGATTCAGACCACCAGGGAGGCATCTCACTCTTATTAACAGCTATTATGAATAATAAACGAGTAGTTTGGGATGAGGTGAAGTGCTTGGGAATCTCCATTGCCCTTCAAAAGATGCAGTACTGTGATGAGTGGTGAAAAAATAAACTCTAGTATAAGGCATTCTCTAAGGATGAAAATGATTCAGAATCCTCACAGACATTGAGAGAAGAACCAGTTCTTTTCTGTTCTGAGGATTTTAAGGTGGGTTTTTAATCTAGCTTTAAACTGTAGATGTTTTTCTTATTTATGTATGTATTTATTTATTTTAGTCATTTACATTAGTTACTTTATTATTATTATTATTATTATTATTATTATTAAGAGTGTGGAAACATTAATTTGCTAGAATTTCTCTATTTGGGCCTTGTCTCCTTGTCGGACTTTTGAAATTCCCTCCCCTTTTACTTTTTGTAATACTTTTTGTTCAAATCAGGGAAATGATAATTTCCAAAATACACCGATCAGGCATAACATTATGACCACTGACAGGTGAAGTGAATAACACTGATTATCTCTTCATCACAGCACCTGTTAGTGGGTGGGATATATTAGGCAGCAAGTGAACATTTTGTCCTCAAAGTTGATGTGTTAGAAGCAGGAAATCGGGCAAGCGTAAGGATTTGAGCGAGTTTGACAAGGGACAAATTGTGATGGCTAGACGACTGGGTCAGAGCTTCTCCAAAACTGCGGCTCTTGTGGGGTGTTCCCAGTCTGCAGTGGTCAGTATCTATCAAAAGTGGTCCAAGGAAGGAACAGTGGTGAACCGGCGACAGGGTCATGGGCGGCCAAGGCTCATTGATGCACGTGCGGAGCGAAGGCTGGCCCGTGTGGTCCGATCCAACAGACGAGTTACTATAGCTCAAATTGCTCAAGAAGTTAATGCTGGTTCTGATAGAAAGGTGTCAGAATACACAGTGCATCACAGTTTGTTGTGTATGGGGCTGCATAGCCGCAGACCAGTCAGGGTGCCCATGCTGACCCCTGTCCACTGCCGAAAACGCCAACAGTAGGCATGTGAGCATCAGAACTGGACCACAGAACAGTGGAAGAAGGTGGCCTGGTCTGATGAATCACGTTTTCTTTTACATCACGTGGATGGCCGGGTGCATGTGCGTCACTTACCTGAAGAACACATGGCACCAGGATGCACTATGGGAAGAAAGCAAGTCGGATGAGGCAGTGTGATGCTTTGGGCAATGTTCTGCTGGGAAACCTTGGGTCCAATAAAACTTCCTAACTGTGTCTTTCTTCTCTTCACTTTAGCCCTGATGACTTTGAGGCTTTTTATCTGTATGTTTTGGTGCAACGGTAATCTAGTAACACATACAGGTCTTAATATCCGTGGGGTTCCTTTTAAAACCCGATCAGCCTTTTCAATTTGAGCCAGAGCGCAAAATTAGTGAGGATGAAAACATTGAAGCTGTGCAATGTCTCTGTGGCTATTCGAACTACTGTTGTATGACTGACGTGTTAAAATCGTCTGATCACCTGAATGCATTACACACAGTTAAACATGCTGAGAAGATGCTACTGTTTATGTGATCACAGATATCTCGTGCATGACAGCACACATGCGCTTTGAGGCAGTCTGTCTCAGTCGAAATGTGTTATAGGCTTACCTTCGTCAGGCGCGGCATTTGGTTAAAGCATACACTTATATCCATCAGCAACTGTAAGCTCTTTCAGCTGTGGTCTTCTAAAAGCCTCAAAGGCATCAGGGCTAAAGTGAAGAGAACAAACACGCGGATCTTTAGGAAGTTTTATTCGTCCACATTCTTCACAACTTCCCATTCTTTTCTCCTCTTATCGCTAGGAAAGCAGTAAAGACTTACATCGCTTCTCTTGTGGCTCATCGACTGAAAATTACAACCAAAAGCTGCACGATGTGGCATTGTATATTATATTCCGAGTTGTGTTGCTTTAAAAATAGCAATAGGACAGTGTCAGTAGAGCAGTGAGTGCAACCATTTGACATCATCGACATAGAACGCACTGTGCAGCTAAACAAAATGGCGCCGCCCATTGTCAAAATCGGTCCAAATATGTCATGGATTTTTTAAATAACGTAAATCTTTCATGGGTTTTCTACTACATATTTCAGTAAGAGACATCATTTACGTTATATTAAGTCATACAAGTCTTAACGCCAGGGGTTTCCTTTAAAGGATCTTCTGCTAACATCTTGGTGCAGATACCACAGCATACCTTCAGGGGTCTAGTGGAGTCCATGCCTCGACGGGTCAGGGCTGTTTTGGCAGCAAAAGGGGGACCAACACAATTTATATATATATATATATATATATATATATATATATTTTTTTTTTTTAATTTTTATATAAAAAGAATTTTACTGTAATTTAGAAACAATATATACTTTTCATAAATTGATAGTTAATTGTTAATCAAAGAAGACAGAAGACTCCTGCTATGATGTCAACAGAATGGATAGGTTTTTGGAGTTATTGTCATTATATACTAGGAAGGTCTTGCTGCCAGTGTGTTCAATAATATTATTTTGAGAAAATGACTGATGGGGAAAACTGTTTCAGGTATATTGTTTCACAGCACTTTCATGAAATATGAGTTAGCCAGTGGCCTACTGAAATATTCTAAATGTCCACTAAGAGGCAATGTTGATCTTTTTTAAATGAGGTTTGGAAAGGAAAAGGATCAAATCTGAATAATATGGAGGGAAAAAAAGAAAGAAAAACATCAATGCACTTCAGCAGAGTCAACAATATATGGTGATTTTTATTTTTATTTTTTTTAATGGAGAGGCCATTAAAAGGTAACCTGCCGTTTACTTGGGTTGTGTTAAAATGCAGGATGAAGACTGGGGATTGAACTTCAGATGCAGCTAGCAATTAGATGACGGCATCTAAAGCCCTTTTCTTCCCACGAAAAGAAGTCATTTACAGCAATGCTATTATTAAGGAATCTGCTGCAACATGTACCATTAAAGTCATATATGCGCTCATAGATGCAGAACTTTACTTTGCACATAAACCTGTATGGCCACATTTTGGATTTATGTTTAAACTGTATCCATGTTGGCATAAAAATCTCAAACCTGGTAAAAAGTGCGTGCTGTGCTGTGCTGGAAACCAGATTTCCCGACAGACAGATTCTTATTCAGACACCCACATCACACATCACAGCAATCAGTAATAATAATAAAAGCACACACAGTTTGAAGATTAGACAAGCTACAGACACACAATCAGCACCTCAGAACCCGAATGTCAGCAAGGGAAACTGAATGCTTTCTGGCTAAAAAGAAAAGCGCTTACAGAGACAAAAAGAGGCTCACATAGCAGTGCTGATGATGTAACGGTGAAAATGGCTGCTTCAGATTCCTTGGTCTATTGATCTCAAGACCACACTCAAAAAGGTGTTGTGACAGCTCCACTTTAGGTGCTGTTTGAGAATGTGTGTGATTTTGACAAACAATTGTGAAGCACTATCATAGAGAACACTCTTACCGCCGCTGTTTACTGTTATCTACCAACATGAGCGAGGAAGAACACTCATGGGTAACTGGTACAAAACACAGTTCAGAATGTACTGTCCAGTTGATCGTGTATTTTTAAATTGGCATAACTATTGCAATTTATCAGTTGAAATCTGTTCCCTACATCTAGATCCAAGGGAATATTCTGATGTAAGAAAGGCACCTTTATCGGTAACACTTTATAATAACTCACGCTATGAATCATTAGTTAAGCATTAGTAAATAGTTAATTCATCATTTATAAAGCATTGTCCCTACATTAATAGACATTAGTAAGCAGTTTATATATACAAATGTAAATGCTTTATTCTTGATTAATAAGCATATCTATAATGCGTTTAATAATTTTATTTTTTATTAATGATCAATTTATCATTTCTAAATTAAGTATTACATTATTTACAAACCAGTTATTTAGGAGTTGTCAGTGGTTCATAAGATCATTTAGAATGTGTAAGTAAATGATTGATAAACTATTTAAATGTATATTTATACATCTTGTTAATGAGACATATAGTAATAGTTACTCAGTGTGTTAATAAATGCTTTATTAACACATACTGCATTTCATGATTAATTCAGGTAGTTTAGTAAACATTTAGTAGTTGTCAGTTAACTATTTTTGTGAGCTCATCTCATGAAATCATCATCATGAAATACAGTAGGAATATGTGTTAATAAAGCATTTATTACATATGTTTCACTAGTCTGTCTGTATAAGAGTACAGTGTGTGAATGGATGTGAATCTTTTGCACTCTGGATGTTTTATAGTCTCACCCCGTCATTTGTACGTGCTTGTTCAATATATATCAATATATATCTGATATATAGATTTTATTCAACATATTAAAAAAATTCTCTGCATTAGGGTGTTTCCCATTAATTTCCTATATGGTCGGTCAATAGGTTTTATGCTGAAAGTCACATGAACAAATAGGAAAACGGGTCTCATTGCATCTGCTTGTTGGAGAAAGTGTTAACGGCAGTACGAACTGACACCGATATCTATAGTTTTTTAAGGTAATCAGCCAACCTAGCTAGTTCTTTTTATTGTTGGTGTTTTATTTGATTGAAATATCTAAGTGTTAGTGAGAAGAAGGGAAAAAAAAAAAAAAAAACTTACAGATATCCATCTGCATATGCTCATCTTTGCTCACTCCTTTGAATATCTTGAGTAAAACGGCTCTATATTTAACAAAGCACATACCGGAAGCCATGCGACTTGTTTTACAGAATACAGAAGTTTGTTGCGCATAACCCCTGTTTTGACCATGAACAGCCAAGATGTGACTTTTCTTATGACCATTTGAGATATGAGATTGCATATCTTAACACTAGAACCGCCAGGGGTCGTTGTAAACCGCCAGCAGGTAAAATTTACCCAAACACACGATTACTGTTTTGATATGGGTAAAAAAACACGTATGATGTAACTGTATTGTGCCACTGTCTTCACAAAGTAATGTCTAGAGTCATAAAATGTTTAGTCACAAACTGTGTTTTTGTCCTGTTGTTTTATGTTCAAGGCTATTTTAAGCAGGCTACACTAATCACTTTTCTTAACAGTGAATATAGGCTGAACCAGCCTGCAATGACAACAAGAATTAGAAGGAAATAAATACATATTTGGGTGGTTTAATATTATAATAAAATGTCATTAATCACATATTAAGATAACCCATGTTATCTAAAATACCCTAAGTAGACAATAATGAGCAATAATAATTCACTGCGCTGCATAATATGTTTCACCTAATTAATTATTAATTTGTTTAGTTATGTATAATTTGAATAAGAGAACAACAGCAATAAACATCATAGATTGGAAATATTTTTTTGGGAAACGGGCAGACTAGAATAAATAGCACTCATAACTCATGACATTTAGTGCCTCTAATATCTGTTTGTCATCCATAAAATCGCCTTCTTTCATCCATTGTGAATAAAACTGATTACCGCGATCTTAGTTGGTGAAAGGTGTTGCCAGAACGTTAAAACATAAGTGGCACAAAAATGACAGCGCAAACATAAAGGCATATATAAATATGCATTTATAAAATAATATAAATGCCCTGTTTTTTAATCTGGTTTTATCTAAACAATTTTAACAACAGGGGATTGTAAATAACACAATTTTAGTAAAAGTCAATGACTGGGAGACTTGGATATTTTATTGAAAATGTACATTTGAAAAACAGCCACGGGTAAATTTTACCCCATGGCGGTTCTACAGTTAAAGGTACACTATGTCACCTTTGGCAGTCTAGCGGTTAAAAAACAAAACTGCATGCATTTTGCGGAAGAACATTTCTTTTGGTTGTGCTTCGGCTCTGCGTGACTATGCGGATGAATATGACCCTTTACAATAAATAATGCTTTACAATGAACAGTTAGAGAGCTACATATGGCAATTTATTTGTTCAATGAAATACCTTACTTACCTGTTGAGTAATAGAAACAGCATCTCCGAGTCACTTTTACAACATTTCAAATCCCTCAGTTCTCGCCATCTCTGAAAAGCCAAGCCAGTGTTGACTCTCATTTTATTACGAGCTCTGTCGCATTCTCCTTTTGTTAGACTCTAGACTTTTTTTTTTTTTTTTTTTTTTAAACAGGTGATTCCAGAGGTTCAAGATTTAGCGTGTTCCATGTCAAACTTTCTCGCTCGTTGTGACAACTAACCTACACCATCCCGCACCATACACGCGCCAAAGTAGCCGGAGCAACTTTTCTCTATTTATGGATATGACGAGACATGCACAGGCGAGTGATGTATGTATGCAATTTCCCTTGAAAACCATCCTGACAGGTCTAAAATATAAACACTTTTAATAGATTATATAAAACAGCTAACATAGTGAATCAGGGTAAGACAAAAACATGTTTTGGAAGAAGGATTGATGATGTATTGACTCAGTATTTAAATTTTGTTCATTTTGAACAAGAAAAGTTACATAGTTTACCTTTAAAAAAAAATCACCAAGTTTTGAACCACTCAGAAAAGCTTATAATGTTAAGGATGCACATTAGTTTTCTTAAGGGTACATATTAGTACCTTCAGGGTGTCAATTGTTAGGCATTAATATGCAACTTTAAGGGGTAAATAAGAGGGTACTACCCCAATGACAAACTAAAGGTACAAATTTTGCACATTTCGTCAGACATTGAAAGTGGGTTTTACCAGAATGAATCAAGACCTGAATGTAAGTCTACTAAAACAATGCTAAATTGCTGAAATAGCTGTATGGCTAAAGGTTTACATTATCCAGTAGCCACACAACCTAAGTGATGTCAAAACTCATTCCATAGAGAAAGTTATTACATTAAAGATTAAGAAGCATATATGCACCCAATGAATCATTCGCGATAAGACCAGGAATGTGCATTCAAAAGCAAATAGGGTCAATTTTGATTTCATGAGTGAAAACATTATGAAAAAAACAATCAGCTACTCTAATTTTGATAAGCTTACAGTCGCTCAGTGTCTATTATTGTTTACACCACCATGGGGTGGTATTGCATATAATGTACTTAGTATCTCATATGCATATTACATTTTTATGCTATTTTGATTGTACCCTTTTCTGCATAATGTGTTATTCCACATAACTCTAACTGTAATTGTAACTCTCTCGCACTATTACAGGCCCCCTGAGCACTCTACAAAGGTTTTATTCATTATTGGCAAACCCATGTCCTTCCCCGCAAGCATGCCATTGTGGTTTGCATTTAATAGAAGCAAACTTATCTGGCTGAATGAAATGAGCTTGTGGTAAGAGAGGAAACAGTGAATGTTTATCTGTGAAAGAGACTCCCACCAGGGACATTATGCAGAGGGGGAACTCGATGAGCTAAACTGAGCCAAGTTGCACAAATTATACTATTTATCTGTGTTTTTGTCTCAGTGCTCTGAACTCTTGTCTCAATAAGCACCTTATAAACTATTAAATGCTTTCTTTTCAACATGCTAAAATGTACAACCCGAAATGTTGGGATGTTTTTTAAATTTGAATAAAATGAGAACTAAAAGACTTTCAAATCACATGAGCCAATATTTTATTCACAATAGAACATAGATAACATAACAAATGTTTAAACTGAGAAATTTTACACTTTTATCCACTAAATGAGCTCATTTCAAATTTGATGCCTGCTACAGGTCTCAAAAAAAGTTGACACGGGGGCAACAAATGGCTTTTGGGTAAAAAGATTGTGGAATACTTTAAAAACAATGTTCCTCAATATAAAATTGTAAAGGCTTTGCAAATCTCATCATCTACAGTGCATAACATCATCAAAAGATTCAGAGAACCTGGAGAAATCTCTGTGCATAAGGGACAAGGCCGAAGACCTTTATTGGATGCCCGACACTCACAGACGATGATTGTATCAATGACATTACTAAATGGGCCCAGGAATACTTCCAGAAACCACTGTCAGTAAACACAATCCGCCGTGCCATCTGCAGATGCCAACTAAAGCTCTGTCATGCAATAAGGAATCCATATGTGAACATGGTCCAGAGACGCCGTTGTGTCCTGTGGGCCAAGGCTCATTTAAAATGAACTGTTTCAAAGTGGAAAAGTGTTCTATGGTCAGACGAGTCCAAATTTGACATTCTTGTTGAAAATCATGGACGCCGTGTCCTCCGGGCTAAAGAGGAGGGAGACCTTCCAGCGTGTTATCAGCGTTCAGTTCAAAAGCCAGCATCTCTGATGGTATGGGTGTGCATAAGTGCATACGGTGTGGGCAGCTTGCATGTTTTGGAAGGCACTATGAATGCTGAACTGTATATAAAGGTTTTAGAGCAACATATGCTCCCCT
This sequence comes from Mylopharyngodon piceus, assembly GCA_039654765.1. NCBI lineage: Eukaryota > Metazoa > Chordata > Actinopteri > Cypriniformes > Xenocyprididae > Mylopharyngodon > Mylopharyngodon piceus. The sequence continues at coordinate 21,229,103 of CM077453.1, read as the reverse complement.
CCAGACGATGTCTATTTCAGGGAAGGCCTTGTGTATTTCAGCAGGACAATGCAAACCCACATACTGCAGCTATTACAACAGCATGGCTTCGTCGTAGAAGAGTCGGGTGCTGAATTGGCCTGCCTGTAGTCCAGATCTTTCACCTATGGAGAAAAATACGTCAAAGACGACCACGAACTCTTCAGCAGCTGGAAACCTATATCAGGCAAGAATGGGACCAAATTACAAAACTGTAAAATTTCTCAGTTTAAACATTTGTTATGTTATCTACTGTATGTTCTATTGTGAATAAAATATTGGCTCACGTGATTTGAAAGTCTTTTAGTTTTCATTTTATTCAAATTTAAAAAAACGTCCCAACATTTCCGAAATTCGGGTTGTAAAAATGCGGTTCTCCATCATCATTTCATCAGCCTGAAATGCATGATTGCTTTTCATGATTAAGTATATTTAGCATAACAACAGCAAAACCGAATGTATCATATTTTTGTGGTTATTTCTAGTGCTTGTTTCCTGTCATTTACTTCAAACATACAAACGCATATCTATGTTAAGCATAACTCCTCAACGTTTCACAAAAATGTCCATTTCACTTGAGAAATCTGCATCAAACAGCCTTTTTTGAATCACATCGACTGCACACTCTTGTTCTGGTGAAATGCTGTTGATTTCACCCTCAGGCTGCGCTGCGGAGCACTGCAGTTTCACAATCGAGGTGGCTCCGACTGAGTTTGATTGAATTACAGTCAGCAATACAGTGGACAAGTCCCAGAGGACTACAGTAAATCTAATCACCTGCTTGTGGAAATGAAAAGGCATGGCACTACCTGCCAGTGTCTATGTTAGTGTGAGTGGGTGGGGGGTGAAAGAGAGAGAATAGGCCACAACAGGTAGTGTCTGCAGCTCAGGAACATAATAAATACAGAAGAATTGGAGCCGCGGGAAAGACAGGTGTTAAATGGACATCGAGGGATTTTGAAAAAGGAAGAAATGAGAGTGACAGAAGTACAATAGAATAAGAAAACTCAAGGAAGGAAGCCTAGAATAGTGCAGAATGAGGGAACATGAATGAATGGGGATAAAACGAGCAGCATGAAAATGTTTTGAACTTGTCCACTTTTGACCACTTCCAAAGGTGGTCAAAAATGCATTCGACCGGATTGCTTCTGTAGTGTAGACGCTCATATGGTCGAATGTGTTCAAACAGCCACAGAAGACCGCCTACTCTCTGCCTACTGACCTAATGCGTAAACATTATGGGAAATGCACTAGCCAGATGGGATTTAAACTTTTTTTTTTCCTCTTGGTTTGAAGATCAAAACCGAACCATGCACAATGTTCTCTTAGACTCTTATCATTCCTGATTTCTAACACACACACACCGCGTTTGGTGTGGTCTTGCAGCTATCAGAGCAGAAACAAAAGCTGATGCTCTCCGTATGTTTTTCCATCATCTCCGGTCGTGTTCATACAGTATGTAAATTGCGTGAGCTTATTTCGTCCATTAGATCGAAAGATCTGAAAAAGCCAAAAAAGCCCATACGTTTACCCACCCACAGACCCTCTCCTTGAAGACATCAGGACAGAAGTGGATGAAAGTGAACAAAATAGACGGATTAAAACACCAGATTTAAACGGGAATGTGTCTCCCTTGTCTACTTGTGATCCGATCGAGCAAAACGCATCTTAATACCAGGTGTAAACAGGGCCCTAGTCAAACTCTTGCTGAGATGTAATGATTTAAGTAAGTCTTGCTTGATGGTTTGTTTGCAACAGTGAGAGGTGCATCATGGGAAAAATTGACTTTAAGTGTCCTTGTTTGTGACATCAAAGAGGTCAATCACAATGACGGGCAATGTTAGCACAAAACAACAAGATAACAGAAACAAATCCTATCATACTACATCTTTAAACACAAACAAGTGTTGCTTGCTGAAAAACATAATATCACACTTCATGTCATCAGTTACTTTTCCCATCAAGTTCCATGCAATACATTCTGGGAAATGGAAATCACATGCCCAGATTCAGACAAAAATTATTTATAAAGTATGTGTAGAAAATGATAAACTTTTTTTTTTTACAAATTTAACACAGTTAAATTCCATTTCTGCAGTAGCTTTTAAGTAGCCTATAGGTAAATTGAGCAAGAAGCATTTTTGAGTGTCAAATTATATGATGTTTTACACGCCAGTATAACACTAGGTTATTCTCTTATGACGCTTTTCCGAGAGCAGCTGTGTGTGTGCGATCATGTGTTTTGGAGGAGGCGTGGCTTTGGACGGCGATTTGCAGGGAGGGTGGGATCGTATGCTTTCAATGCTAGCAGGCTAGTGTTAGCATTTCCCAGATCACTGGGTGTTGTGGGTTTCTCCCTCGGCCGAAATCGTGTTCCGGGGGGGGGGAGAAATGGGAACGCAGGGGCACTGCGATGCGACCGCAAAGGGCACACCCATGCACGCCACTGCTTCAGTGTCACATGATCCTTCAGACATCATTCTAATATGCCTATTTGGTGCTTAAGAAACATTTCTTATTATCAATGTTGAAAACAATTGTTTTCCTTAATATTTTTATGGAAACTGTGTACATTTTTCAAGATTCCTTGAGAAATAGAAAGTTCAAAAGAAGAAGAAGAACAACAACAAAAAATTGTAACAATGTAAAAGTCTTTACTGTCACTTTTGATCAATTTAATGCATCCTTTCTGAATAAAAGTACTAATTACTGCCAGAGCAATAGCCTTGTTGGCAGCCTTCTGACATACAGCGCAGTGACACTAATTCGAGTCTCAGCTCAAGGTACTTTGTTTATCCTGTTTCCCCTCTCTGTGTATATATATATATATATATATATAGATAGATAGTGTACTGTACTATATACTAAATTTATATACCACTTACGAAGAGCTCTGCTCTAGTGATTCTTCGAATCTTTTTGTTTTGCTGAGCCAGACTCAAAGATCCAAGTCAGAAAAATGATCTGATCTTCCCATCACTAGCATACTAGCTCTTCAAAAAGCGTAAGTTGTTCTTTTGCTTCAAGTCATTTTGTTCATTTGAGCAGAATTAAATTAAAGGCTACATTTTCAATAGCCAGATTCCCCCAGCATACACAAAATTTAATCATATTCCGAAAAATTTAAAAAAATGATAATGTAGACAATGGTAAATTATGAGAAACAGATATGATTAATTCAGGGTCTTCTGGTCTGAGTAATTTCTTCTCACTTGACAGCTGTATAGATTTGAGTTTGAAGAAACAGAAATGATTAGTTCACCTCCAGAGTCTTCTGGTCCAAGTTGTTCACTCTTTTGTCATGTGACATCTTAAATTGGCTCTGTCTGTACAGGAAACAGACATGATTTGTTCACCTCCCAAGTCTCTCCTCCGGTCTGTGTCGTTCATTTGTCACGTGACCGCTACTCATCTCCGTATATAACATTCCACATCTTTAGGAATTTTCATGTAATTATCAAAAGATTTGTGTAATAAACAGTTTTTGTAAAGACGTTTAGGAATTATGAACTAAATTCTGTGTCCAGTACAGAAAATATGCGGCTGTCACGTCTCTTGAAAAAATGAACTAAAGACTCAGACCGGAGAAGAGACTCAAAAGGTGAACTAATCATTTCTGTTTCCTATACAGAGTCAGACTCAGATCCTATGTGGCTGTCATGCGAAAGAAGGAACGACTCAGACCAGAAGACTTGGGAGGTGAACTAATCAATTCTGTTTCCTGTACAGAGCCTATGCGCTTTTCACGTTAAGGCCCTGGTATACTTCATTTTCCGCGTTCCGCTCCATCTTATGCACAGTCTTGTCTGCACAGCTTTCAAAGTATACTCAACCACGGAAATTTGAATGGACTAGTTCAACGCATGCTCAGTACAATTGCTTTTCTATACTCTACAGGACCACAGAGGGCAGCACTGAGTCGTGAAATTTACATGATATTCGCTCTGTAGCATAGAAGAAGAAAAGTAGCAGATGCGCTATTGCTTACAAAGTTTAGAACAAGAACCAAAACAAAAACGATAGAGAATGATATGCTGCCTTGTTTGCTGTTCTTGGAACAGCGTATTTTGTATTCCTCTTTCCGCACTCTTCTTGGACTTCTGCACACTACATCACAACTGTGTATTGCCACCTAGTGGACTCTTCTGTCTCAACATTCACCTTATGAATGTGCTGTTGTACGTGCACGGACATCCGCGGGTCCTCCTGATGATGAAAATTACATCATGCGGACCATCGCAGAACATGGGCTGTTGAAGTATGGTCTTTGGTTATGGCTGATTCACACGGGGAGTCTACGCTTGACGGAGGGCATGTCTGAAGCTTGGCGCTAACGTGACTGTCATAGTGACAACAGCCAATCACAATACTTCCAGCTTACTTACATGCTATGCTATGCTAGCTGACATTCAATGATAACCAGAGTACACGGACACAATACAAGCACAATACACACCAGATTCACCAACCACCTCTGCCACCTCCTTCCAGGCTTGGTCCTTCCGGTATGAGTCTCAGTAAGTTTATAAAAACCGCAATGATCAGCTTTTCCTCCATTTTGATGTTCTTCTATTTTCTGGTGTTTCATGAATGCAATTGGCTAGTGTCTGAGGTAGGGTATTTGCATAAGGCGATCTGATTGGCTTATGCCTGCGTTGGCGCTTAAAGTTGAAAAATTTTCAATTTCTGCCGCAAGCAACGCCACACAACGGAACCCACAATTCACTTCGGCAATGCTCAAAGTAAATAAGAAGCATTAAAGGGATAGTTCACCCAAAAATGAAAATTCTGTCATCATTTACTGACCCTCAAGTTGTTCCAAACCTGTATAAATTTCTTTGTTCTGCTGTACACAAAGGAAGATATTTGGAAGAATGTTTGTAACCAAGCAGCTTGAGGGGGGAGTAAATGACAGAATTTTAATTTTTGGGTGAACTATCCCTTTAACGCCGACGTTGGGCAAATGCGCATGCGCGGCCAACACAAAATGAACAAATTTCTCTCTCAGACAATTCGTTATTCCCAAGTCATATAAAAGATTTGTTCAAAATGAAAGAATCGTTTATGATCAACCCATCACTACTTTGTGCATCACTACACAGACACCAAAAGTGCCCCCCCCTTTACACTTTCCTATTTTGTTGGGACGTGCTGATCCAAACAATCACTCTACACTATGCTTTTGACTCCTGTATTGGTGTCTGTCATATGAATATTGTTTGATTTGCTTGTTTGTTTTGTTTAAATAGTTTTATTCTTTTAAGTGCCATAAATTATATTTTGGCCCTCACAACAAAATAATGATAATAATAAAATCCCCAAATTCATGAAACTTTAATGTACAATGATCTAAAGTAGAGTGAAATTGACAGTCAGAGACTGAAGAAGTGTGTATACTCAACGGGCAGTTTCAGTTTGAGATAAAACAGCTTATTATTTTGGCTTCAGTGGTTTGATTTAAATCTTGTCAATAGCGTTCTCTACTCTCCCCCCTTGTATATTTATGCTCGGAGGCTGCATTGGCCCAGCACTGCCGTATTTTCTGCCTGTAAGTGTTTGTAGTAACCTACTCATTGAACCAGTAAATTGATCTGACAGATGCTGATGCTCTTATATTGTACGCCTTTAAGCAAAGTTTTGGCAGATAGCATCAGATTAGGCTCAGGCACTAGACTGCCAATAAGCAGAGTCTGCAGTCTAACCATCTCTCAAGAGTCTGTCTGAGTGCTACCTTTGGAGGCGTCATAAATCATGTGATTGATTTGTTCTTTTTGACTAGCATAGCACCTTTAATATAATGTCCAATAGGATCTACTCAATGATCAGTGCAACATAAGCCTACATCTTGTTACATCTTATGCATCAAGTGCATTTAAAGCAAGTGCTAGATCTAAATCTGATTAACATAGAAGTGCTCAGTGAGATAGGGACTGGGGTACTGGGGTTATTCCAGATGTACCCATGCAGTACTTTTACTGTGAACCTATGTATTAAGTTGTGTGCTCCAAATTTTGGGTTTTGCCTCTATGTACTGACATAGAGGGACATTTAATAATGTGAGCAGGAGAGTCCAGCCAAGGGTGAGAAGATTATCCCAAAATGCTCATCCATAATCCGGTAATGCTTCCAACTTCAGAACATCCTGCTTAGAAACCAATGTTTTCGTTAAAATGAAGAGTGAAATTATCCTAGTGGGCATACATACATATGTACGTATTAATATCATATTATGACTGCTGATGTATGAGTATTATAGCTGCATAATGATATTTTAAATTGCAATCAGGTTAAATTGTTATTTTTTTTTTATTATTATTCAAAATAAAACATGAAAAATCACAATTTGAATAAAACAACACTTAAAATATAATTATTATTATTGTTATGGTGTACACTACAATTCAAAAGTTTGTGGTCAGTTAATTGTTTTTTTTTTTTTTTTTTTTTAAACAAATTAATACTTTAATTCAGCAACGTCGCATAAAATTGATCAAAAGTGACAGTAAATACATTTACAATATTACAAAAGATTTCTATATATTCTCTTGTCCAGTGGTTCTCAAACTTTTCAGGCCAAGATTTTTATTAATATCATATTATGACTGCTGATGTACGAGTATTATTGATGCATAATGAGATTTTTTTAAATTGCAATCAGATTAAATTTTTTAATATTTTATTTTTCAAAAATGATGATTTGAGTAAAACAACACCTATTATTATTATTATTATTATTATTATTATTATTATTAATTTTTAAAAAATAAATTAATACTTTAATTCAGCAAGGTCACATAAAATTGATTGAAAGTGACAGTAAATACATTTACAATTTTACAAAAGATATGTATATGATTTCTTAAGGACCATGTGACAATTCAGCTGGAATCACAGAAATATTTCAAAATATATTAAAATTGAAATTTTAATATATTTAATAAAAATAATTAAAATATATGAAATCAGAAAAAATATATTGTAATAATGTTTCACAATATTACTGTTTTTGATCAGATAAATGCGTTGGTGAGCATAAGCATCACACACACACACACACACACACACACACACACACACACACTCACAATCCTTTGGGAACCACTGCTGTTTACCTAGGTTCTAAAATTGTGATTCGGCAGACCTGGTTTATATGGTGCTGGCGAGTACTATTTGCATAAATATGTGCAATGGATCACCTTTGGCAAATCACAACGGTAGTGTGCATTTGCTGGCTTAGTCATTCAATGCAAGACAGTCATTTTACTTTGGCTGTCTCTCTTTATTTGACAATTTTCAGGCATGGAGTATAAAGAATAGAAACAGATCAGAGCTGCTTTCCATTTAAAAATCAGGACCTTGGCTGAACTGTGCGGTTTCAGCAGCGCCTGGGTGTTATTATGGACTAGATAATGTCTTGCACGATAGTAACATCACCAATTGTATCTGTTTAAAGTTAATACATCCCGTGCGGCACATATCGATTTCCAGGCTGCAGTTTAAACCAGAAAATGACAAACACTAATAGGTATTTCATCGTCTTGTTTAACCATCCTGAAGTCTCACAAGCTTCCATTTTGTTTTGTTCCCAATTTCAGTCTGGCCCTAATGCAAATGCAGCCCTTCTGTCTGAACAGTTTGTGTGTGGAACCATCAGTTAACTGCTGTAGGCAGTTGAGTTGATGACAACATGGTGCACTAGAATTGAAGAAATAACTGGAGGATAAACGCTGAGAATGACAGCTGCTTTCACTGAAGTAACTGACGTTGATTCTGCTTTCATATTTGTTTACACTGAGCTAAAAGCTGTAATATATATATATTTTTTAAAAATATCCTTGAAGGAATTGTTCACCAAAAAATGAAAATTGTGCCATCATTTACTCATCATTTATCTTCTTTTAGGAAAGCAAAAAGAAGATATTTTGAAGAATGTTTCAATTGGTTTTGTTCATGCAATAAAAGTGGTGCCCAAAACAACACTGGACTCCATTCACTTATTATTTGGACAGTTGAAACATTCTTTAAAATGTCACCTTCTGTGTTCTGCTGAGGAAAGAATATAATACATGTTTGTAACAGACACAAGGTCGAGTAAATGGAGAGTAAAAAAAAAAAAAAACCCGAGTAAAATTTGTCAGTTTTCAGTGAACAATTTTTTTTAAGAAATAAATTCTAAATCAGTTTTTCCCTAGGGTTATAATAGATAACTTTATTTAAATGAATGAATGAATGAATGAATGAATCAATCAATCAATCAATCAATCGATCTGTCCATCCATCAATCAATCAGTCAGTCAGTGAGTCAGTCAATCCGTCCATCCATCAATCAATCAATCAGTCAGTCAGTCAGTCAGTCAGTCAGTCAGTCAGTCAGTCCGTCCGTCCGTCAATCCATCCACCCATTCACCCATCAATCCATCCATCTTTTCCATAAAAAAAAAAAAAAAAAAAAAAAACTTTTTTTTTTTTCTTCTGCTTTAAGCATAAATCAAAAGTTAGTGGTTAGGGGTAAAAAATACAACAGATGTAATTCAAGATATGTTATATGATATGTTCTATGTTATATGTTACTGATTTCTTTCCCCTGACTATATAAAAACTCACCTTAAAAATCTAGATCTCTACATTCCTCAAAAAATACCAAATACTTTGTACAGTTAAATGTTAAATTGCTACAACAATTTTTCTTATCCCAAAAAACATTTTATTTCATTTGTTTAACAATTGGTAGGTCAGATATAAATATCCCCATGATCATTTATCTATAATTTATTGTAATACAATAAATTATAGTAAATATACATTAAATATATTTGCCTAATTCACTTTATGGACTGATAACAAATAATAAAAAGACACATTCATCAGCCGATAGTGATATGATCACCAATATAGTGCAGTGTAATATGAGTAACCAAATTTTCTGATAGATTTTGTAAATGCAATGCATGTACAATCAGATTACAAGTGATCACGTAGCAAATTTGGGTCCGTTGATCAATTTTTAAATGTTAAGTGTCCCCATGGCAGTAGATATTGGGAAAAAATAGCATACATTCTGAATTAACAGGCTTGCAGAGACCGTATAATAAGCACGGCTGTTGCAGGAGAGTCTGATGAGATGTTTTTGCTATGCTCACACACAGTGTATTCCCCACAGCCTTTGTTGGTTTTTCTCTGTGGCTCCAGCTTCATTTGTTCTGCTGGGCCTGGCTGCCTCTCACACCTCCACCCAGCTCTCTTTCTGTTGGGATCGCAATGAATGGCTGTGAATTTTAAACGCTGGATTAGAATCCCTGAGAGAGAGAGAAAGGAAGTGGGGAGCTTTACAGGCAGCAGCGTGCTAATTTGTAATTTTTGAACACAAGCCCAAACATATTCTTGCTATAGGTTGGTTCTTCAACCACGGAATGCCAATCTGCTGAGCAAAACCAAAAAATATTTGTCGGACAAACTATAAGTGAAAGCATGAACAGATAAGTTTACAGATATTTGGAGGACATCGCTTATATTACACTGCCCGTGGCGTAAATTCACAGTCCTTAGATTAGTGTCAATCCTTGCTAATATGAGGCCAGAGTGTTTGGTATTGAGGTTAAGCTTATGCATTCTAAATCCTCTCTAAATCCCCCTTACAACACTGTAGCTCTGTTAATGACTGTAACCAGGGTTGTCTGGGTTGGGATGTCAAGAATTGTACCATAATTACGAGTGCAAACATTATCTAGAGACAGACATATAACTGTTTGCAAATTATGTTTTACTTAAAGGCCTACTTAAGTGCCTTGGAACGTGCAACTTTTTTCACTGTGTTGCTGTAATTTCCAATGAAACAGGAAGACAGGTCGAGATATATCTAGAAGCTCCTCCCCTTTTTTCAAAATAGCCAATAGCATTTCGCCTAGATCACAGCTCCAGAGCCGTTGAGCTCGTAAAACCCAATTTTTCTCATAAGCCCTTTCCTTTTTTGTAGAATTCAAATGTGTCCGAAGGTTTTGTGGTCTGTGCCGACTCGTGTGTATGATCCGCTCTGTGCTCTCGTATCTCTGGACCGGAGCAGACTGTGCTCACGCTGCGGCGGTTCACGTGACACTTACGTGAAAACGGACTTCATTCGTGTCAATGGAAAGCATATTTACACTGTCTGAATCGTTCTCTATCCTCTATATAGTGCACTATGTGCCATTCACCATAGAAACTAGTAAATGACTGAACAAATGACCGATTTCAGCTGCAGCTTCAGCATCTGTTTATAGTGTAGGAGGGGGCGGGTCTTCAGATTCTAGAGAGCATTTGATTGGACAGAATATTTGATGAGAAGCTGAAGTCCACGATGATGTCATGAAAATCCATGATCCATTTTAGCGGAAGTGAGAGACTTTTTAAATGCTTATATCGCCTAAATGTGAATTTTGTTGTTGTTTTGGAACACACCAGCTTATTCATATCCTTAAGGCTAACATATTCATACTAAAAGCTAAAAAACTTAAATTTTGATTTTAGGGGGACTTTAAAAGTAGGCAGCGACTATTTACACTAAGTGCAAATAGCGATATATTCTATTTACACTAAGTGACAATAGCAGCATTTTCTTAGCAATATGCTATTTACACTAGGTGAAAACAGTGATAGATTCTATTTACGCCATGTAAAGTAGCAGTTCTTTGCAATAAGAGTAAATAGTAATTAGATGCTATCTATACTTTATATTGGCAGGTACTATTTGCACCTCAGTATTTGTGTACATTAACAGGATGCAATAATATCATGATGATGTAAATGATTATATTTATTAAAATTATTAAATGGATGCTGCTTTATTGGGATAATAAAATCCCTACCTACACCTTCCCCTAACCCTACCCAATAAACACTTTTAATATTATTAAACACTCATTCGCAGTTTATTTCCACTTTTAGAACATTTTAATTTTTATTAAAAATAAATGCAAAATCGGCAAAAGGCGGATTCGAACCCGCGTCAGTCGTGTTAAAAGACAGGTCTGCGAGCCTTACTCGATACTGCTGCGCCACTAAAGATGTTAAATTCTGCGTGTCTTTTTTTAAAACTTTTTTTTAAAACTATTTGCACGCTATTTGTAAAATTAAGATCCACAAGTTACAGATAAGATACAAACTATGCTATTTGCTTAAATTTATGCTATTGTGCAAAAGTTTGGGGTCAGAAATGTTTTTAAAATATATTATTATTTTTATTTTATTATTTTATTATTATTATATATATTTTATTTAGTGTATATGTATGTGTAGTGTTTAGTCTTTTGTGTTCACCAAGGCTGTATTTTTTTTTTTTTTTTTATCTAAAAATACAGTAGGAACAGTAATATTGTGATATATTATTACAATTTAACAACTATTTTCTATTTGAATATATTTGTGTAATTTATTCCTGTGATGGCAAAGCTGAATTTTCAGCAGCCATTACGCCAGTCTTCATTGTCACATGATCCTTCAGAAAATATTCTAATATGCTAAACATTTAATATTATTATCAATGTTTAAAAACAGTTGTGCTCCATAATATTTTTTTATTTATTTTTTTATTTTTATTTTTATTTTTTTGTGGAAACCGCAATGCATTTTTTTCAGGATTCTTTGATAGATATAACGTTTCAAAAGGACAGCATTTATTTCAAATAGATTTTTTTTTAATATTATAAATGTCTTAACTGTCACATTAGATCAATTTAATGCATCCTTCATGAATTAAAGTATTAATTTCTTTTAAGAAACTCTTACTGAGGCCAAACTTTAGAACAGTAGTGTATGTTGACTGTAATTGCTTAACAATAACTGTAGTTGCAGTCTGAGTCTGTAGTCTGTGTTTTTTTTTTTTTTTTTTTTTTTTAGAATAATGAAAATGGTTTAATTCTTATTCAGTTTATGCATAGTACATTTATTCAAATAAACATTTATTGGTAATGTTGTCATACTGTTAGACTTCTCCAAAAGATGCATTCCAATTTAAATATATATTAGGTCTTATTAGGGCTTATTTTTACATAATTTCTAGACTTTCTGGAACCACTGCAAGCTTTCATTTTGCAGCACTTCAGACAGTCAGTCTCTGTAATTGGGTAACATTTGTAAGCAAGGCCATTGTCTTAGCTTACAGAGAATGAAGAATCCTCAGTTTACTCGCCAGTACATGTTTAAACAAAATATAGATTCATTATTTGCATTAAAAACAGAAAACCTCATTATTTTAAGATTATTGACGTTTCAAGTGTGTATTATGGCCCTACAGTGGTGTCTCCCTGGAAACGCTTGACACACTAATTAGGTGAACCAAAGCCTGACTTAATGATGGGATATGCCAGGATAAGTAGGGATAATTTCTGTTGTTTCTTTTAGTTTACACAAGGATGAGCAGGTAAAGTCATTAAAGAGGACTCATGAGGCAACAATAGTGCGACGTAAATAATGTCAGAAACAAAACATACATCTATTTTCATTTGAAAATTCTATCTGGGTTACGTCTACATGTAAAGGGGAAAAAATCACACAGTATCAGCACTAGAGAGAAAGGCAAATCTTCTGGAAAATCTGCACAATTTATACTCCTCACACATTTATACACATCAAGGACAAGCAATTCAATCTTCTAAGAAGAGATGATTCTTATACCTTGTTTGTGGCACACACAATGACATTGCTTCACAATATGGATACCGGGAGGTCCCATGTGTAGTCCATGAATATATTTCCAAAGGATTGACGTTTTGTGTCTTGGTTTGCTTAACATAAGCAGGCCTTTCCAAGGTCCTTAACAAATGGCACTATGTGTGGAGAATAATAAAAAGGAATATTACTTGACTCCTACCTCACTCAGCATACACCTGTAAGATGAAATGATTTAACCAATGTCAGCTCTGAATACAAACAGCTATATGAATATGTTATAAGAAAGTCCATTGAAGAGCAGATGCACAATGGAAAATGGAGATACTAATAAAAGTCAGTAGATTCAACAATCATTGTTTGGCTTCTTACATGAAAAAATATTAATCAAACTGGCCACAATAGGCAAAGAGAGGAGGCAGAAAGTCTAATTACCATTAAAAAAGATAAGATTTTTAATTCCTACATTTTTGCATTAAATGTAATTAACAGCATTGGCTTTTTGGACCTTATCTAGGTAAAGAAAATGTCAGTGGCTGTATAGATATGACAAGTCCACTTAATGGTGGTGATAGAGACAATGTCTAGAGTGTTATACTTTAATATTTGCTATCAAAAAATGCCTATACTGTATTTCTCACTCACATGTATTGATAATAATAATTTGAGCAGAAATAATGCATAAATGCGAAACTAAATAAATAAAAATATACTTTTTCAGACAGCAATTATATACGCATGTTTTATTTGATATATGAGGGTTTTTAGAGGAACTCTGATAGTGCGCTGCAGGACTAGCTTACAGCAAACACTAAACCAGTCTATTTAAATACTGAGCAAGTGTAGCGAAATAAGCTCAAAGTATTAAATATTAATAATTGTTCATACTCATTATGATTATTAATTATGATTAATTATGAATATTTGAATCAGATTAACTTGATGCAGCTACATTAAAATTACAATCAATCAATCAGTTCATTCTGTGAACACTCAGTATTGATTATTATTTAATTCTAAGAGAAGGGTATTTTTCATGGCCACAGAAAAATAATTCTTTCTTAGCATTTACAGTGCTTAGAGCTGGTAACAAGATCTAGATCATTTAAGTGACAACTTATTAGCAGGCAGGGAGTCAGAACCAAATATGTATTGTGCACAAGTTTTATTAACTAAATCACGAACACATACATACACACAAGTCACACATACAAAGGAAAAATGAGAAATTATAGAGTGGAACCGGAAGTGGGAACAGGACATGGAGCTATGGAGAAGAGTCAAAAACCCAGAAGAATCATCAGTATTCATTACAAAGCTCCTTTGTTAACAAAGGGGGTTTCAAAACTTTAACTAGCTAGCAGCAATTTAGTATATCGTACGATACTTGCATTATGCCTCAACTGTTGAAGAGTGTCTGAATATACTGTTGCTGTAGAAAGTCCTGAGAGTTCGGTCCGATGGTGCTGAATTTGCAGTCGATGTCTTCTGCATTGAATGAAGGAACAATGACAAACTTGCGTGGTTAGTTTGACTCTCTTAGTAGGAAAGAGTTCTTTCTCTCTTCCAGATGAGCACATGGCTGTGGTGCAGGCTTAGGCCTATAGGCCTTGGCCTGAGAGGCCACCCAGCAGGAGATTTCTTTAGTCCATCGAAGAAAGAATTCCTCTGTGGGGGCTTTTACAAGCTTTTGTTTTTGAGCATGGTTAAACTGGGCCTTGTGGGTTTGTGTCCATTTATACTCAAATTAATACAACAAACACACACTGCATCCGATGAGGAAGTCACATACATGAAAATGTAAGTCGTGAAATGAGCATTAATTTGATAGGAGACACGATATATGTGAGGTAGTTCGTTCGTAGTTCTTATCATAAAATATGCATAAACAAAATACCATACAAAAGACACTACACACAACAGTCACAATCATAAACACAATGTCCTGGGATGCATGTTCATTTATAGATCAGTTCATCTATAAATTAATGCAGGAAAGTCTGTTTTACAGGCTTTGTGTCTCCCCTGTAGCCTGACTCACAATGACTTTGATGCAGAGACCTGCATAGTTTCGGGTTGTAAAACCATGGCAACCAGTTCTATTACCTTGGGGGGTTGGGCAGACACCTTGGTTTGCAGTTGGTGAGGGGTTTTAAGAATATTTGTTAAATATAACAAATATTTGTGTCTGATTTATTTCAGTCGTTACACAAGTAATCTCATTGGCTGCCAGATCAGCAGAGGCCAATCAGCTTGTGCCATGCAATAATGATGTGATTGCTTGCAGACTGCATGTAAAGGACCAGCCTGTGCCATCTAGTTTTTCATGACTGAATTAGATGTTTCATCATTCATTTAAAATTTTTCAGAGATCTGTGGGAATTTATTCCATGTCTTGCTGATGTCTGTAGCACAGTTAATGATGAAGCTAAGCCGCTCTTACTAGGCACATGACTGTCCAAGTCTGGCTTTAAGCTTTAGCTCTGAGCTCTAGGAATCCTTCTCTGGTCCCCTGCATCCAGATTTGCACTTTCGTTCTTCCCAGAGAAACACATCCTGTGCAAAGTTTCTGAACTATCCACAGACCCGTATGAAACTGCCAAAACTCAGCACTGGAGCAGAACTAGGGGAGTGATATTCTTTTCCTCAGCTGAACCTAAAAGCATGGCCCTCTTTTATGCAGTGCCCTAACTGTCTAATGGGTAACAATGGACATGACAGGCAAGATAGTGAGAGTATAGCGATGTGTAAGGTGTCATTCAAGGTGTCCAGCTGGCAGTTTTCACTACTGAAATGCTGTGAATTTGCATTTGTGTCCATGTTATGCTATAGTGCAGTGTTTATAGGATCCAAGTTAGAAAACAAGTAAAACATGAACCATGTAGAATCTGAATACACATCCACACTATCATAAAAAGACAAAAAAGTACGAAGAATGAGTAACTAACATGTTTTTTGACTAAGAACTTATATTTGTTTGGTTAGTAACTTTGCTAAAAATTTTATTAATTTTAACTCCATTCAGTGTATATCTGAATTTTATTACCAAAGCGTAATATTTACTTGTGTGACACATTTTGTTTGTGCACAGCCCTGTTACAGCTTGATTCTCCCATTACAAATAATGTAGCTTTCTTTAAAACTGTGGCACCCATGAAGTAACATTATTTGGACTCTTTCTAAAAGCGTAATGGGATTTAATGTGGATGTTTTTTTTGTTTTTTTTTTAAATGTGTCTTTTTCTTAAAAAAAAAAAAAAAATTAGAATAAGAATAACTGTAAAATGTGCAAACCTCATATAAAATGAATAGAAAATGAAATTTGCTCATTTAGTTTGACCTCCTGAGGTTGATAATTACATTTTCTGAAGGTTAAGTCTTTTCACTGACAGATTTGTTGAAAGTTTTAGACACTTTTTTGTGGAATGTTCCAGTAGTTAACTAGCCATTTTCTCTGTTCTTTAACCCTAACAGTCATTTTTTTTTTAAATTATTTAAAGTTAAATGCAATAGAACTGTATTTCTGTACTCCTTATGTGCTCTTGTTAGCGTGTAGACCTCACTCCAACTAACAATTTTGTATCTATCATCAACAAACCTCTGTGCTGTTGGTAAGGGTTGAAATTACCTCTGGGGTTCATGGTGAAGATGTTGTCAGGCAGTCGGCTTACTTCTACCTCTTCAATTTCGACATCATCTGAAGAACTTTTTATTCTTGAAATTTCAACCCTCTGGCAATATCCTCAAAGATTCTCTGTTTGTGGCTTTGTTTAGAGAGCAATGTGTGTGTTTTTTTTCTATACTGTAGATTTTCACAATAAAAAAATGAATAGAACATTTTCTCCTGGAGACAGTTCACCACTTCTTGTATCAGTGTGTTTGATACTCTGTTGAATCAACGGGTGGCACAGTGATATTTTAATTAAGCATGCACATCAATAGTACATCTTTGGCCAGCTACGAGGCAGATTTTTGCTAGAATTTCAAACCACTCTTAAGACCTTTTGAACCAAATACTGACATTATTTTAGGATGGACTGACAACAAACCAGGTTACAGGATTGCAGGTTGCTTGTTATTCAGCAGAACTGAAGCACATTGTTACAGGAACTGTGCAAAACTGAAACCAATCATAACCTAACAGACTCCATTTATATTGCCAGTTTTCCTGCAAATTTGATACTGATATAACCATAAACCCCTAAATTGAGTGTTTGCTTTAAAATTAGAAGGTATTATCATACTAATGAAGTATGAATATCATTTAACAGTGAAAACTAACATATTTTGTGTTGTTTTGGAGAGATTAAGGCGGAAGTGGGTTTTGCTAGTGGAACAAATTACCTACAGATCAAGCCAAATTTGACTCCAGGCCTTTCTGGAGATAGTCAAAATGAATAATTTATGTGGAAGGACAGAAACCTACTCATTGCTGTGCTCAGTCAAAATGAGAAGGGAAAAAACACAACCACTAGATGATTCAAGGTGGCACAAAATTGGGTTTTTAATTAAACGCTTGATTACCTCCTATTAATTGGACTTCAGTTAAAATAAATGCCTGGGACTAATGTTTTAACCTCCCTGAAAATGAGGTTCCCTGGCAAATGATCTAGAATAAAACCACTTCATTCGTATGTATGCATTATCTCTACTTAACCTTTATGTCACAGTGGAAAACGATTTGTTTATAAAAAGAGAAGCGGTTGATCAGTAAGCTGATATGAACATAACATATTCCTTTATAAAACATCAAATAATGTTCAAATATACAAGTAATTCCAGTTAGATCACTAGATATATCTGAAAATAGGTCGAGCCCTTGTCTGATCTACATGAAATGTCACTGGTATACTATGTTAAACCTCTGTCTTAAGTCATACTGTTTGTTTGCTACGGAGCAATGGAATTGTTTTTGTTTTTTCCCCGGAACATATTGTAGGACACTCACTAAGTATTTTTCTCATTAATTTTTAACCATAAAGATTTCTAAATATTCTTCTTTAAAAGAGTTTAAAGCATGATCCAAACAAACTAGCTCTGATGTGAATCACAACATAAACAAAAAAAGTATTTGAAAATCACACAAAATCTATTTTTTTTTTTTTTTTTTTTTCGCATATCATGCAAGGGTCCACATACAAAAAGACAAAGGTACAACTCTATGTACTAAACATTTAATGAGGGAATAAACTACAGTCCCACTAAGCATTGTGAATAAAATCAAATTAAAAGCAGTGGACAAATTATTGATGTAAAGTTAAAAAAATATATATTAAAGAAAAATATTGCATTTTTTAAAAAAAAATATATATACAGTGGTGGTCAGAATTATTGGCACCCTTGGAAAATATGATCAAAGATGACTGTAAAAATAAATCTGCATTGTTTATCCTTTTGATCTTTAATTCATAAAATTAGCAAAAATCTAACCTTTCAGTGAAGGAAAAGAATTGAAAGTGGGGGAAAAATCACATTATGAAATAAATGTTTTTCTCCAAAACACGCTAGCCACAATTATTGGCACCCTTTTATTCAATACTTTTTGCAACGTCCTTTTGCCAAGATAACAGGTCTGAGTTTTCTCCTATAATGCCTGATGAGTTTGGAGAACACCTGACAAGAGATCAGAGACCATTTCTTCATACAGAATCTCTCCAGATCCTTCAGATTCCCAGCTCCATGTTGGTGCTTCTTCTCTCCAGTTCACTCCACTCATTTTCTATAGGGTTCAGGTCAGGGAACTGGGACGGCCATGGCAGAAGCTTCATTTTGTGCTCAGAGACACAATTTTATGTTGGTTTTGATGTTTGTTTTGGATCATTGTCCTGATGGAAGATCCAACCACGGCCCACTATTGGATTTCTAGGAGAAGCAGTCAGGTTTTGATTGTTTTATCTGTTGGTATTTGATAGAATCCATGACGCCATGTATCTGAACAAGATGTCCAGGACCTCCAGCAGAAAAACAGGCCCACAGCATTAAAGATCCAGCAATATATTTATCCGTGGGTATGGAGTACTTTTTATCCATGTGTGCACCAAACCCATCTGGTGGGTTTGCTGCCAAAAAGCTCTTTTTTTTTAGTTTCATCTGACCATAGAAGCCGGTCCCGTTTGAAGTTCCAGTCTTGTCTGACAACTGAATGTGCTGGAGAATGATTCTGGATGAGAGCAGAGGATTTTTCTTGAAACCCTCCCGAACAACTTGTGGGGATGTAGGTACTGTTTGATATTTTTTTTTAGGCTTTCTGAGACTCAAGACTCAACTAATCTCTGCAATTCTCCAGCTGTGATCCTTGGAGATTCTTTGTCCACTCAAACTTTCCTCCTCACCGCGCATTAGGACGATTTAGACACACGTCCTCTTCCAGGCAGATTTGTAACATCTTTAGTTGATGGGAACTTCTTAATTATTGCCCTGATAGTGGAAA